>JBAMHV010000003.1:20583865-20599631 GCA_037177535.1 Pseudomugil gertrudae | reverse complement strand
GATCTCATCGTGCTGCTGCAGCACGATGCCCTTGCTGGCCACAGCTCCTTGCCACCGGCTGCAGCCCCATGTACTGAGAGAGCCACCACTTCTGTGTGGGATATATGAATGATGATGACACAAAGAGAAAGCACATTACCAGTTTGTGGACATGCCCTTTTGGAAAACCAAACTGTTTTTGAGTCTAATTTGCAAAGCAGTTATCCCACAAATGAATTGTTTGTGGGGTGCTTTATTTCCACACTGTCAGGGATCTGGGGATACAAAAAGTTACAAGTCATGACACACACACAAAGCACAAACATCAGGTTTGGGTTAGACATATGGAATGAAAGAGTCTGATTTCCAGATGCATGATGTGACATGCATGTTAGCTATAGCAGTCAGTAGTGCTAGTGACATGTGCTGAAAGTCTGGGATTATATTTAACATTTACAACTGAAACCCTGCCTTATGACACTAACGACTCTATTATCTATTTAAAAAAAATACACATTGCAGACATGTTGCTAATGTTAAACACAAGAAAATGGTAAATTTGTGTAATTAAAAAAGCCCAGTTTTCATTCTGCCCCTGAGGCAACTACATGTGACATTTCAGCCCTCACCAGGATTACTTCCCAACAGGTAACCAGGTTTAAATGTTTAAGGGTGCTGCCCTTGATAAGTGTTTAAATAAAGTTTTATCATGTCACTATAGGATGTAATGCAGAAGAGTAAAACAGCTCTCATATCATGAATGAATTGACAGTGCTATGTATTAACATGTCACCCCCCCCCTCTTTTTATCTAAAAACACTTGAGATGGATACTTGCTCTCATAGAAGTCATTATCTCCCTCCCATTGCTTGGAGAGGCAGCACTTCACGGGAGGCTATTATGCAGTAGATCATATTTTAGGGCATTAAGAAAAGATCTACATGGTGATTAGAGGACTCGTTGGACTCTGACACACACATTTATTAAGTTAATCATTAGACTTTTTCTCTAGTTGCTCAGGAAAATAAACAAACCTCAACTTCTGTAACATTTATTGTGTTCCAGGAAATATCTTATGTCAAACTCATTGTCTCAAATTAGCACAACCTGACCTTAATATTATAATTATATTGTTTATTACATTGTTATCTAAAAGCAGTTATTGTAATAGTTGCAGTGCATTTATCAGCACTAATAAATAATGTGAAATATTTAACTGATAATTGTTCAAAATAAAATGAAAAGTATGTTAAATATTCTCTTATTGAATCCAAACTCTGCTAACAACTTTGCTTACTGTAATCTTGATAAAGCAGAATACCAAAGATACAGCAAAGTACAGTGATACATGTAACAGTGAGAGCGCTCCCAGCGTGAGGATTTAAGGAGATTCAGAGAACCTATAGAAGGATTCCAGGTGAAAAGGACAGTTTGGAAACAAAGGATTTGATGAACGAGCTGTAATTTTAGCGAAACCCTGTTTCCAGGGCTCCGTAGAGAGTAGTCTTGTCGTGTGGTAATTTATGGATGTACTATTACAAGCTTAAGGTCTGGGGTTTGCCCTAGCTTCTTTCTGAATCTTTCTCATCAGTAGGAGTACACCACAGGACACAGTTCCCTTTCTCACCGTAAATAACTCTGTGTAGTGAAAAGTTCAGCCATGAGATGTGCTCGCTCAAACTCAAACTTATCTTGGTCAGTTGCAGAGTATTTAATCATAGCGGTAAATTTGCCTACGCCATCATTTCTTACCTTTTTGGTAGCTTTTTAAAATAAACAGTGACCGGATAAAAATTTCTTGCACTTCCCATGTTCATAAATTTGCTGTGTGAGATGTACCCGTTAGATGAGCTGCATGTATTTAGACATGTTATTGCCTTATTGTTCTCTCTGACATTGTTATTACACAGAGATATGCACTTTGGGCATGAGGATGTGTGGCATTTCTGTGCTGTCGCTGGAAACCATCTCCACATAATGCTTCTGTCCTTTGTAACTGCCTTGTTTGTGCATAATCTATAGTCCGTCAGAACCAGCCTGGCTGTGTGAAAGGTATAGAGCCTTGCTCTCTGTGAGAACAGCAGGTGGTTAATACAGATGTGTCGTATCCCCCCCCCCCTCCAAAAAAAAAAGGGCAAGGCAGTTACAGGACACATAATAATATTATTTCAAAAGCCCTTATTGCCCTGGCGACATGGTGGAACAGAGTGAACTGACAGGTGGTGAGAACGCTGAGTGCTGTCTAAATCTGTCACAATGAAGGAGCGTGTTGCTGTGCTGCTGGTGTTGTGGTGTGACAATCGCAGATATGGGGGCAGATCTGGCTGCAGGCCTAGCCATGCTGGCGTTACATGAGCACAGATTGAGTTAAGTGTGGAGGCGAAGTTCTGTGACGCTCTCACAGGCTAGGCCCCGTCGTCCCCATCTGTGGTTGCAGCCGGACTGTCTGGTGGGTTGGCAGAGGTGTGCATGCACACAGAGGATGTTGAGCCATCGCACGAGGGATCATGTTTCACAGAGCTGCTGAGACAGTGATGGGCAGACATGCTCATGGAGGGAATGAAATGGAGTGAGTCACACACCATCATATGGTGTCACAGCATTTGACAACCACAGCTCGGATCTTAAACAGTGAGAAGAAAGCCTGAGATGCCATCTGGACAGTTTCAACATACTTGTAGAAAATTTAATGTGACTTAAGTATTTAGCCTTGAACATTCTCCCTGTGGTTTATCTAAACAGGAAGTCAACAGAACAAATCAAGTCAAGATCTTATGATGACATGCTCGCTTCAATCATCAGCTTTATTCATTGATGAAGAGCTGGATTGATGGCAAGATTCATCTGTATCATTACATAAAAAATACAAATATACTTTAAACTTAATCTAAAACAAAAGCAGTTTCTCATAAGCCAATGTTAAGCTGAAATAGTTTTATACAGAATTGGCTGCAGTGTCTAAATGTGTGGGTTAATCAGAACTGTACTATAACCTCCAATTACAGTCCAGGAACATCTAGCCTGAGGTCTGGCTTTTGATTAATCCATGGATAAGACTTCACTTTTGTTACCCCGACAGCAGAAAGCGCTGCTGAAGATGACTCACTGCTAAGAGAGCATCCAAAGGCAAAACATCAGAATCGTCAGGGCACATAAGGGAACACAGCCCTGGAATGTCAAACACTCAAACACTCATGAAAAGAAAATATCCCCAGCCTCAAAACTTAGAAGAAATTTATCAAACTAAATGCTGACAAAGAAACATACAGCACATTTTCAAAACACTGGCTCTTTTTGTGCATTGAGTAGAGTACAGGAACTGTCTGATGTGGCCATTTTACCTGATTCATGACATGAAGAGAGGACATTTTAACAATGCTGCATACAATAATTTAAAGAAATAGAGCCTGATATAAACAACCCACTTGACATTTTAAGAATAAACTATGAGATTGAAACAATAAGGTGTATTCATGAGCTTTAAGTGAGCATGGGAATCTCATTTTTATCTGTCACAAACAACTCTATTTATAGAAGTGTCTTGATCTGCAGGTAGGCCCTGCCAATCAGTGGAGCATGCATGAGTCATACAAAGGATTGTAACATAGACAAACACATGACAAAATTCATTGCCAAGGAGAACAATAATAATGAATCGTATCAGTAAAAGCCATGCAGTAAAAATGCAATATTCATGGATAAAAGTGCTCTGAAATCATTAATAATTGACAATGATTGGATTATTCAGTGGCTTGGCAGAATCCGATATTGGTGCAGTTGAAGTACATATCAAGCCACCTCACAAATTTAATGAATATTTTCTGATATCAGATGTTTGTGGGTTTGCAATAAGTCAGCTGCATCAAGGATTTTAGTCCTTTGGAAGTTTAGAAGTTTTTGATGGATTTTACAGTAAGTTCGTATGAGAAAACAGAATGGACTGTAAGGCAACACAAATACACTAACGAGTCACTCAGGAGAGAATTTAATCTACTGAGCTGCAAACAGCAATAGAATAAAATGAAATTATAGTATGATAACGAGTCTGGATGGGTGAATCTGGGGGATTTAAATACAACAGAATAAGGAAATTTCCTGTCATCCAGAGGGTGAAATTTGCTTTATGTATGTAATATTTTACAGTTCAGCTTGTTAAAGCTGTTGCTAAGCAGCAAAATAAAAGAAATGAAGTTAATAATGATTTGTTGCTTACACCACTGTTTGTGGTGCATGTGCATGCATCCTCACTCGTGGTGCATACGTATGCCTGAATGTTTCACGGTGCTGCACTGGGCCATATATGTGTGATACTGAGTGGAGCTAAGGACTGCTGCTCTGGGATTACAGTGTTATTGCTGTAGAAGCACACTGAGATAGTCTTCTGGGAAGAGCAGATGGGCTTTTCATGTTGAAAAAAATCATGACATTTCGGCAAAGTAGGCTTGATATTTCCTGGACCTGGCCGCTCTCTCACACTCTTATTTATATGATCTTGTTTTATTCCTTTCTATTTATCACGATTCGTTGTAAATCATTAAACAGTCAAAGTAAAGCTCATAAACTAGATATAAAATGAATTTATAAAGAAAGAAAATGGATTTCATGTTAAAGCTCATTGCAGAGGTTTGTGTTTTTTATACATTTAAAGTTATTCTGTGTGACTAATATGATGCTCAGAATGCACATATGTGAGCAAAGATTTATTATTTCCTATAAATTCTATAATATGTCTCAGTGTTTTTCAGATTCGCATGCATGACCCTGTACATGCAATAATTTGTTTGTACACTCTGAACAACAGTGAAAGACATGTAGGTCCATCTATGTGATGCTATGCATATGGATGGAATAATGTTAAAATGGAGACTAAGAGCTGATATGATGCATTCACATTACATGTTGCAATATCAACTGAGCTGCAAAGGTTCATTCTGTGGGAATCGCTAGCAAACATTTTATTTATGCAAACGTTTATACAACTTCATGGGAACAGTGTGTTTGCAGTGTATGTTTGCAAAGGCAGAGTTGTTTATGCCTACAGGTGAGCTTCTGGGACCAATCAATGTTCTGCAGTGTTTCAGCTTTACTGTAACGGCTTGGCACAGAAGGAAACACAGCTCAGGCAGTACCTGAAACATATAAACATGTAATGAAAAAGTAGCGTTTAGCACGTATACTAATTACGAAACGAGGATGCTAGCAGGACTGAAACGATTTCCTGTAAACATTAAAGTCCTGCATGGCGCCTCTCCCCAAATGTTGACTCAAATTTCTGATGTTTTGTGAATTATTCATCCACCTCTTGTTGTCTTGTCCAATCGTATCCTGCACTTCTTCCGAAGAGTCAAAATTGAGACGTCTTACTTAAAATGTTTGTGTCACAGAGGCCAATTAGCTGAAGCTGCATCTTCCTGGTTAAGGCCAAATTAGACCATTATTATGTTAAGATCATAAGAATGGAATATTGGGTATTTCATATTTCCCAATGCCCCTGATCTGTTATCTACACTCAATCTTTTTTACCCCAGAGGTGTCTCCACTCGTGTACCACATGTCGGGGACAGACTTTGTCTGGTGGAAGAGCCTTAATGTTTTGTATAAGCCTTGTAAACATTTATCTAATGATTTCCAATAATCCTGTTGTATCAGTGTCATGTCTGGCATCGTTCTTTACAGCCATTTATAAGCCACATGTACTGTAAGGGGATTACATCTCTATTTAATATTCTGCTGAGAAATTACTCACCACTGTGAGCACTGAGAAATTCCAGGAGAATTTTACCCACCAAATACTACTGGTAAATTATTTGAATGAGTGATTATACCATTTAATATACATATAATCTTTGTTTTTTAAAAAGCAAGTTTCTTTACCTGTTTACCTTTATACAGTATTAGACATGTATCCCACTCTTTAAATTTATCTTGTGTAGCTGCATGTTTTCTAAATGATCTAATCATTGACTGAAAATTTGTTGCAACTCATTAATAAACATGCAAAACATGCAAGAAATGTGCCCAGTTTGGAAAAATTACTACTATTAATCAAAAACTCACCTGAAGCTGAAACATCTGAAAACCCACATCCTCCACAATATCTAAAATTACAAGCAGCTTTTAGTATATTTCACACAGTGAAGGTGAATGAATGAATACATAAAACAGCCTTACAGCACATTTACAACCTCATGAAAGTAACTTATATATTAAGCATGTAGAGCAAATTCTTGAACTTCTGCTCCATCTGAACAAGGTTTTGGAATACTTTGTAAATTAATCAAGCTTTATTATTTTGCCTCAAGGTTATTCTGACTCAAGTTTACTATACCTTGCAACTCAACACGTTTAATACTTAAGAATTCATGTGTCACCAGTATAAAATGACTGGATATTTTAGAAATCTTTTCAAACTATTATTAGTGTCAAAGGACACTTCAAGAGTTGGTATAAATCTGTTTTTATTCACTTTAGGAGACCTTGTTTAAACCTTAAGCAGGGAGTTAGACATTTCTCCACCATGTCAACACCTCTAGTAGATTTTAGTGCTTGTGTGAAAGTGGCATCAGTACTACTAAATGGAATATCAGCATCCTCTGCTTTGTTCTGCACATTTGCACTGCATTTCTCCTGTATATCTCATTTATTTCAGATGTCCATCTCCAGCAGAAATCTAGCATGTGTGAAATTCTGCACTGAAAGCCTGGTTAACATATTGCAGATATGCCACCACTCCTGAACTCCTGACTTTGGTGCATAGATGAAAAGGACTCACTTCTCTCTTTTTCACTGAAAACATGAAAATCCTCCCTGTTAGCAATAGGTGTTAATAATCTATGATGGATTAAGTTGCCTCATTTTATCTGAAAGACACAATGTCCAGGTTGATTAAACAACTGTACTCCAAAAACCCAAAGAATATGCTTTTTTTAACCTTCCCGACCAACTTCAGTGTATTCCACACTGAGCAAACTACAGCTTAACTCAATCTGATGCTGTAGGCACCATCTGCAAGGATCCCCTCATTTAGCATATTGTATTCATTCATAACTTAGTTAAGACCCACAGCTGCGTCTATAAATATCCATCACTGTCAAGTGGAGAGTAAAATACGTAGTGAACCTCACACTATCTCCTTGTCTTGCTGGTATCTGGCATGCCCCAATAAGGAAAACTGAGGAGTACTACTTCAATACCTACAGCGAATAGATATTACACACACTTTAATTGTCCACAGTATATTCTGCATCACTCAACCCCACAACTGTAGGGGGAAAAATACATGATTATTCAGAAATAGGATGTATTTCACCAAGAGCCACATCTGTTTCTGCTGTTCCACTCTAATGGAAAACAATTCTATGTGTTCTGGATCTGCACACCAGTTAAACATCGTTGGAGACGAGCTGAGGAAGACAAAAAAATCTGTTTTAGGTCATGTCTTTAGAAATGACTCTAAACAGCATCCTGTGGAGTATAGGCCCAAGAAATACAAACAAAAACAAAGAACATTATAAAATAATAATGATTTTGTTCATTTATTTTTTACAAAGCTACTGTCACCTTCATGAATACTGCTCTACTGGTTGCCATGGTTACATATAAACGCAACATGTTACCTTGATGCCTTTATTTCTTAGCAGTCTGTAGCCTCTAACATCACTTGGTTAAGTCAAAGATGTTTAGGAAAATTCTTTTAGCAGTGCATGCAGGTGCGCTCACATTCACCATATGGTGCATAATCTTTAATCATAATTATTTACCATATCTGCATTTTGTAGATAGTATTTTATCACCTAAATATTACGACTGCAAATCAGCCAGAATATGTAGATTAATGCTACCTACCATACACGAATCCACAATGTTGTCTTTGAGCATAGTCTAAAGTTTTTATGTATTATCTGTATGTGGGAGTTGCACAGATCCATTTTCAGCTTTTCTTACTGGCTTTGATGCACAAACTTGCCCCTTACTTTGAGTTACACACACTCGTGTGTTAATATATGTGTTCTGTACCTTCATTGTCAAGAGTAGGTCAGTGCTTATAAAGAATAAAAACCCTTGGCTCAACCATATGTAGCCTTACTGACCTGGATTCAAATCCCTGGAGAATGGCTGCAGTAACACTTTCAGCCTTTCTGAGTGCTTTTCTTTTAGAAACAAAGGGAGCTATTGTGTTTCCAGTCTCTTTGAACAAACTCAGTCATTTTAACAGTTGTTACTAAACTAAAATCTCAGATATTTTACATGTTGCTAACTATCTGTAACCAACTATTATCAGTGTACAAACACTACAGGCATAAATGTTTAATAAAACAAAATCTTCTTTATATTCTCATATTTTATCAAGTGGAAACCACATTTTTGAGTAAACGGTTACTTGATATTGGTGTTGTATGCAAAAATAAAATATTTATGCCGTCAACTGGTACATCAGGTTCAAGAGACAAAGAAAGGCCAAAATATGATAATTGGAAGTAAAATTGCGTAAAATTGCCGATCTGCAGGAGGCAACTTCAGTTTTTTAATGCTTATTCGGAAATACAACTACAAACCTTATAATAAAAACTATTATTTGTTTGAAATCCTTGTGTGAATTGCAAATACTTTCATTGATTCAAGTTTCCATAAATAAAAAAGGACTGTCCTCAGAGAGCAACATTCACATCAAGTGATTGTGAAAAGATTTTTTAACCATGAGAAATAGTTTTGTGGATTCATTAAAGGATGAAGCAATGTGACTAATGAGTGTTACTACCACTGTCCACTTTAGATTATATTCTGATTTTTTCATAAAGAAGCAAAGACAGTGTTTCCTGCTGATTCTACACATTGCTGTCAAAGCAGATTGGTGCAGAGAATATTAAACATAAAACATGATTATTCTGTCTTTGTGACATGCATTACCACTGTAAAGGTGCAACTAGGTGTATATTCACTGTGACCTAAATATTTATTTTGATCAAAGTTATTGTTTGAAGGGTTTTATAGATCAGGATGAATTCATTTTACTGTCCTGTTGTATAGTCTGGCAGTTATTGTTATTGTCATCCTTCTCTCCATGTCCATAGATCGCACTGTGATTCATTCTATCCAAAGAGACCGTTACACTGGGACATGTTTACCTATAGCAAATAGGAAAACCAGACTTCTTGCAATAGTTCTTTCTGAACTGGCAAATTAAAGAACAGTTGATCTGAAAAAGACCAAAAGAAATATTTCCATTAGAGAAAGCATATAGGCTACAAGATGTAAAGCATTATGTTATGCATGCAATGGTTCAGATTGCCCAGCTGCCTCAGGGTCAGGGCAGCTTCCTGTCACTGATTCAGCAATGATTTCTGCATCATATCAAAGGGTGCTTGAAGATATTGTTAGGTCATCTGTTATAAGATTAAAGATGAATAAGAGAACCTTTCAACAGGATAGCGATCCTTGTGCACTTGCTCATCAACTAATAAATGGATGAAAAAAAGAAGCAAGTGTGGAGTTGAAACCTTTCATTTTCCCACAATGTCCAAGCAGTTTCTTTCTTTCTCACCCACACAAGCATCATTTCTAACATCATTTATGGGTATTTAGGCAGAGGGGCTCATTTAAATGCATCTGACACATGTGAATTTGGAAAATGATCTGGTTCTTCAGCAAAAGCCCTCTTGTTAATTAAGTAGATTCAGTAGCCAAATTAAAAGCCAAAAAACTTTATCCTGAAAGATGTGAAAAATAGTGCACTTGTTTTGCTTTATGGAGGTGGAATGCATGATAAAAACACTATTGTTCTCTTTTTCTATGTGTTCTAAGAGACACCTGTTGCCACTGAGGTTTTGTGTGGTTTTTCAAATAAGAAAATGATTAAATAAACAGGAAACACTCACAATGGTTAAAAGCAGAATTGCACCATCAAGTCAGTATCAGCAGGGAGTTAGGTTTCAAAGGGCCCAGCAGGAATCCAGTGAGCAATCAAAGACCAAATAGGGTGAGACAAATTGCATTTACATCTACACAATTCTAATAATTTATTTACAGATGTGCAATTAGAGTCATTATAAGAGGTAGCAGGTGTGTGTTATCTGTGTAATACCTTGCTTATCAAACAGCAGAACTCCTTTTATGTATAATTATCTTAATAAAGACAATGGCTGATTTGAAGGACTTATTATTTTGTTTTTTCCCTTGTTCCAGGTGGCAAACCTGCTACGACTTTTCCAGATCCCTCAGATCAGCTACGCTTCTACCAGTGCCAAGCTAAGTGACAAGACCCGTTATGACTATTTTGCCCGGACCGTGCCCCCTGACTTCTACCAAGCTAAGGCCATAGCAGAGATCCTGCGTTACTTCAACTGGACCTACGTATCAACTGTGGCTTCAGAAGGTGACTATGGTGAGACTGGCATAGATGCCTTCCAGCAGGAGGCTCGTGCCCGCCAGATTTGCATTGCCACTTCAGTCAAGGTGAGCCGTTCTATGAGCCGCTGGAGTTACGAGAATGTGATCCGTTCCCTTCAGCAGAAGTCTAATGCCAGAGTGGTCATCCTATTCACACGCAGTGAGGACGCCCGTGAGCTGCTGGTGGCAGCCAACCGCATGAACGTCACCTTCACCTGGGTGGCCAGCGATGGCTGGGGAGCACAGGAGAGTGTTGTGAGGGGAAGTGAGGCTGTGGCAGATGGTGCATTCACCATTGAACTGGCTTCCTATGAAATGCCCTACTTCAATGAATACTTCACTAACCTCCATCCATACAACAACACAAGGAATCCATGGTTTAAAGAATTTTGGGAAAACCAGTTCCAGTGCAGTCTCCATGACCTGGGCTGTGGAAAACACTCGCTCCATGATATTCCATTTCAACCAGAATCAAAGATAATGTTTGTAGTGAATGCTGTCTATGCAATGGCTGCTGCCATTCATAACATGAGGCAGGCTTTATGCCCCAACTCCACCAAGGTGTGTGAAGCTCTGAAACCAGGCAATGGCCGAAAGTTTTACAGGGACTACATTCTCAAAGTCAAGTTTGACGGTGAGTTCAATCTTAAAGGGCAAACATTAAAATAATGCATGTAAGAAGCACATATCTGATTACAATCTTGTTTGTGCTGTGTAAAACTCTCTGCACGCTACAAAATAATATTTAATTTCTTCAAGGGCCAAACAGGATGCCACATTAGATTAAATAAGTGTATGTGAATAGGATGACCACTACATAAGTTTACAGTAATCAATAACCAGTTCATATAAAATATTGTATTAGCACAAGAGAAATGATGCATTTCTACACCACTCCTGCAGATACATTTTGTAATGATTCAGTTAGCAGCAAAATCATTTCCTCATGCTTCAAAGTTGTTTCTTCTTGCATGAAAGTAAACGCAGCTCTTTGGTTTGAACTTTTCAGACACTCTTAGAAACACAGTTTATTTCATTCTCGTGTACAAAAAGGTTCAGCACACATAACATTGCATCAACTCATCCACACATCATAAATAACAGGCTAACCTGTTCAAATGCTCTCACTTTTGTACCATTGCTGGGTTATCTTTCAGTTTATGGAAATCCTGACATTTTCATTGATGGGGGATGAAGATAATGCTGTGCTCTTATCCAGCTGTGCTTTTATGCTCTTCACTATTTCTAAAAAAGGGGGAAATGCCCAAAGAATTTCTTTATCTAGAGATTTCAAATGGATAAGAGGTCTTAAATTAGTAAGTCCCAAGAGTCACCCAAAGGAGAAAAACAGGTGGAATACTAAGCTCTGTATAAAAACAAACAACAACACAAATAGGAAAACTAATACATTTTTAGATAAAATAAAGCCAATGTCATATGATAAGCAATCTTCATGTAACTCATTCAGCTTGAATGAAGCTTTTAAATCAGTCAATAGATTACAGTGAAAGAAAAATCAGTTCATTCCTGCTTTAATAATAATTGGAATTATTAAACAACAATACTCTTTCAAAAAAAGTAATGATTTTTTTCATCCTAAACATACAAGCCTCACACAAGTAACTGAATAAAAGACATCAGACATAAATAATTTCCTTTTTATAACATCTCCTCAAAGTTGTGTAAATCCTACTTTTGCCAGTAGTGTTTGAGATGTTTTCACAAGTTAACTGAAGTCCACATGCAGATGCATTATTCCAGGAGGCCCATACCTGGCTATGTCAGAGGAAAATCTAAGGTCTGTGCCTTTAGACAAACACGACAGAATACTGTGAAATAGTGTAAATGCTTAGATCTAGATAAGGATACAAGAACATTTAAAGTGGGCAAAAATGTATCAAACTCCATTCTCTAAATAAATAATACCAGTCTGAATAATGACCAAAGAATGTAATCATGACTGAGACTGAAAACTTCCTCAAATGGAAGAACCTTAAACATTGACACATCAGTAAGCATTTACAGTAGAATAGCTTAACTGAAGTCATTTCTCTCTATTAGGCAGATGACAGACAGGAAACATGTCTAAAGACATTACCCTGAAAAGCATACTCCTCTGACTCGATAAAAAAAGACTGAATTATTGGCTACAACTGCTGACAGCATGTGCAGAGGGAAAACCAGGCACCAAGCGTTACCTCATTAGCACCCTCCCGGAAGCTGTGATGGCAGAACATTTCTGTGTAGATGTCAGGACAGTAAGAAAAATGGATTGCAGGAATCTTTTGAGCAATACTAAAAGTCAGTATAAGCTGGAGAGTTTAGGATTGCAAACAAGGGAAAAGATTTAGATTTTAACTAAATAACAAACTGAAACATGTTAAATAATGTAAGAAGACTTAAAAATATTTAAAAAGAAGTTGGATGCTTTAAACTTTCTTAGTTTATTCTCCTGATATATCTGAAATAAAGTCTTTCAGGTCTTTACAAGAAGCTTTTTATGACTTTTTTGACATTTTATGAATGTAAAATTTATTCGTTTTTTCTAAATCCATGGCATTTTTTATTTGAAATACACATCTCTGGTATGATTACTTTCCTCATGACTCATTGAAGCTTTTTTTCCTTAGGCAACTTAATGTTATGGTATATAATATGACATTTATGTGAGCCCGATACTGTGGTTTAATCAAAGATGATTATATCAAAGAAACAGCCTCAGATTTTTTTCCTTTTCTCTTGCAGCACCCTTTCGCCCCCCTGATACAGAGAATGTGATCCGTTTTGATGCCTTTGGAGACAGTGTTGGTCGCTACAACATTTTTCACTACCACAAAGAGGATGGACGCTACGTTTACCGTAGTGTCGGCTATTGGGCACAGAGCCTGACCTTAAACACTAGCCTGATCCCCTGGGGTGGCCAGGTTGTGCCCACCTCCCAGTGTAGTGATCCTTGTAAAAAAAACGAGGTGAAAAGTATGCAGCCAGGAGATGTGTGTTGCTGGATCTGCATCCGCTGTCAGGCCTACCAGTACCTGCAGGATGAGTTTACCTGTGCTGACTGTAGCTTTGGACAGTGGCCACTGGCCAATCTGACTGGGTGTTATGACTTACCTGAGGAGTACATCCGCTGGGAAGATGCCTGGGCCATTGGGCCTGTCACTATATCCTGTCTAGGGATGATGAGCACACTCTTTGTCATTGGACTTTTCCTGAAACACAATGAGACACCAGTAGTCAAGGCCAGTGGACGAGAGCTTTCTTACATTCTTCTGCTGGGAGTGCTGATGTGCTACAGCATGACATTCATCTACATCGCCAAACCTTCCACAGCAGTGTGTACACTACGGCGACTTGGCTTAGGCACCTCCTTTGCTGTATGCTACTCAGCTCTTCTCACCAAAACCAATCGAATTGCTCGGATCTTCAGCGGAGTGAAAGATGGAGCCCAAAGGCCACGGTTTATCAGCCCGGCCTCTCAAGTTGCCATTTGTGGTGCTCTGATTTCCTGCCAGCTTGTAGTGGTGGTGGTCTGGCTTCTGGTGGAAGCGCCAGGTGTGAGAAAGGAAGTGAACCCAGAGAAGAGAGACGTGGTCACCCTCAAGTGTAACAGCAAGGACTCCAGCATGCTCGTGTCTCTTACTTATAACTGCATACTCATTATCCTCTGCACAGTCTATGCTTTCAAGACCCGCAAATGCCCAGAAAACTTCAACGAGGCCAAGTTCATTGGGTTTACCATGTACACCACCTGCATCATCTGGCTCGCTTTCCAACCCATATTCTACGTTACTGCCAGTGACTACAGGGTAAGTTAAATTATGCTGCATGAGCAGACATGTCTCTTTTTAATGAAACATTTCTACAGAAGATGCAGCACATGCTGTGGTTATCATTGTAACAGATTATTTGTTCAGATGGCTTAAGGTCTGAGCAGAATACAGCCTCGCAGATAATGACTTCCTCTGTGCCAGGATTTGTATTTGTATGCACTGGTGCAGTGTTCAAAGTGTGCATGTTCAGAATGAGTTTACCGTAGCTTCTAGCTCTGAGTGCTACTCTAATGTCAAGCATGCCAGAGGAAAGTGAAACAGATAAAAAGATTTTTGCCAAATTATGCACCATTCTTCCACTCTTCACTCTGGACAGACAGGTAGAATCCCATTATGATCTCTAGGTGTATGTGTGTACTATAATAAACTAAAACATGGGTGAGGTGAGCTTTAAACACACACACTGAAGAATATTGCAAAGTGACAGATAAATGGAAGGTTAAAACAGCCTTCTGTGGGGAAGTGGGGGCTTACCTTATAAGGTCATGGTCACAGGCTCTACAACAAGCAGTAGAAATGGAGAAGAGAGAAGAGTAACTCTATGAACAACTGCTGTCCACAACATATTCTATAGTTGGAACCTTCTGCTTTTACAAAGAGATGTTTTACTTGCATTTTCTGTGTTTAATTGATATTCATTTAAGTAAAATTATCATTAACACACCTTCCAAGTTTGAAGCTGACATGTTGAACTGTCAGAATTTTCCATCTCAAGAGGGAGCCCAAAG
Organism: Pseudomugil gertrudae; assembly: GCA_037177535.1. Classification (NCBI taxonomy): domain Eukaryota; kingdom Metazoa; phylum Chordata; class Actinopteri; order Atheriniformes; family Pseudomugilidae; genus Pseudomugil; species Pseudomugil gertrudae. The sequence continues at coordinate 20,584,705 of JBAMHV010000003.1, read as the reverse complement.
TTAAACCTTACAACAAAAAAGTTCTTGTGATTGAAAAGTAAAACAGTATAAAAAAACTCTAACATTTAAATACAGTTAATGGCCAATAAGAACAAATATCTATCCAGCTTTGTTTTGAAATGATCAATAAAGCTTTTTAAACGTGTAGTTGACAGTGGAAGGCTGCTGTTGTGCATCATCAGAGCTGTCAATGAGTAGTTTGAGCCTCTGCTATTACAGTAAGTCACCTTGAACATTGAAAAGGAGTTATTCAGATTACCTAAGAGGTTTGAAGTTAGAGTAATGGCAGAGGAGTTCAGAAATGTAACTGTTTACCCATGTAAAGATTATATTATAATTAATTTAGCATTTTATTGGAGAAAAAGTAAAAATCAGTTTTGTGTGTTCATGTTATTATGTCCTTGATTTTAAAAAGCAACTAGCAATTTCTTTTTTATATGATCAGACAAACAAACACTCCAGTTAAAATGTTTACTAATGTCTAAGCTAAAACATAGATTATTAATTTAGTCATACTTTCACCAGATTCCTAAACTTAACAGGTGGTAAAGCAAGCTTACAATAATGACCTTACTCTGACAGACATTTTGTTGTGTTGACTATTTCTAGTCTCAGACAGACAGTGGGATATTTATACAGTACTCAGAACTGACCTCTTTGTAACCACCAGGTTTACCTTTAGTGGAAAATGTACACAAAGAAACACAGTTGTGTTTTTACACCTGGTATGTATGTCAGGTGAACGGGTTTTTACTGGTTTCATATGTAGATAGATAGATAGATAGATAGATAGATAGATAGATAGATAGATAGATAGATAGATAGATAGATAGATAGATA
>JBAMHV010000003.1:20565095-20583765 GCA_037177535.1 Pseudomugil gertrudae | reverse complement strand
TAGATAGATAGATAGATAGATAGATAGATAGATAGATAGATAGATAGATAGATAGATAGATAGATAGATAGATACTAATTGCGTATTTGTTATCTGCAGATTTAGGATCATATGCTGACTTCATAGACAAGGTTGCGCTTAGTTTTGGGGCATTATCCCTGTGGGACATGACCAGAGCACATTGAGACGCACTGGGAGAAGTAGGGACAGGGACAGAAGGGAGAATTAGGAAAAGGAGTCTCCCGACACAGCTGCCTTTGCAGCAACATGGAAAAGGCAGGACCGTGAGAGGTAAGAGAGAACTGAACGTCCCTGCCTGTCCCTGTGCGTTGCTGTGTGGATTGGAGTGTGAAAGACTGGGATGCTGAGTCCCAGCTGTGTTCCCTTCATCCTGGGACTCAAGTGATGCTCAGAGGAACCCTCCAGTCAACACCATTCATAGCCTGAACAGGCTCATTAGATAGAAGCAAAGTCCCCATTTGACCAATGAATAATAACTGAAGCGACTCAGCTGATACAGTGTCTATTGTTCCTTACAGGCAGTGACATTTTACCCGTGTCCTCCTAGTTTTACACCACTTTCTAAATTGTTGTCAAAGCCTGATGCAAATTTCCCACTGAATAACAAATAAGATTTCACTGTAGTGCCCCATGAAATGTTAAACTAAGCTAAGTACAATCTACTGAGCCATAAATAAAATATTGGATTATCAATTTATTAATCAAGATAAGCATAGGAGCATAATCGCTTATATGTGTAATTTACATGAGTCTAGCCTACATGTAAAAAACATGATAATCCCCTTTCCTTTATCATCACAAGTAGTGTGAACAAACTGGCTTCTTTTAACAAACCATAAGACAAGAAATCTAAACAAAACACAAAAACCACAAAACACCAAGATATGAATAAGTCTGGTAAATTCTACATCAGTGTCAGCAAGGTTGGTCTAGCTTCTGGGTGAATCATCCAATAAAGGTTTTTTTTTTTCAATAAGTTGCACAAAGTCCAATAAAAAGAAGAATCTCATCTCCGCAGTGACATTCTCTGAATGTATTAAACTAGCTGAACAAAGCATACATTTAACTGAAGCAGCAGTGATGTATTAAAAAATAAATAAAAATATAAAAACCTTTATGGGTCTACACAATAAAAAGAACGGTGAAGGAGGACAGGGAGTAACTGCAGAGCTACATCCTGCGCTCCACGCTCTCTCCACGCTTCAGGAAAAATATGAGAGGAAAGGCTGATTCTTTATCACTGCTCCTCCAAAGAAACAGTGAATTATTAAAAAGCACCTAAATAGGTCTTGTCTTTGCGGTACTGTCCATGAGCTTTTTCAAAACTCTAGTATCATTTCTGTATTTTGGTGTTGTGAGACCACTCGGCATAACATTTTAATTGGCCTTACTAAGTTATTTTACACTCAGATACACAGTATGTAAAACGTTTACTACATTGTCAGAAAAGGGGGTACTTTAATTGTATATTTCTTCTGTACTAGGGCTCACAACTGGACCCCAAGGAAACTATTTGCATCCATCTAAAGGTCTGAAAGATACATTTTTGTTGATGTGTGATAACAAAAACGACATTATCTTGCTCTTTGGGCTGTGATAGGAGACCTTTTCTACTTCCACAGAAAGCTAGAAGACAATCATCACAGGTACAGTCATAGTAGTACAAAGTACAAAACCCCCTGTTTAGGGTACAACAGCAGCACTGTTGGTACCAATACAACCATTAAAGGTGTAATTTAGTACTTATTTCCCCTCATTAGTATATAGTTATTGTCAAACCAGAACACGAGTGTGCAGCATGTAATGTACTCTTCTGTTGGCATGAGAAAAATCCTAATGAATTAATTATACATACCAACCTATGACATCCATAGACATGCATGTTAGCAGGTCTCGCTTGGAAAAGAGACTGCGTGTCTCAGTAGGACTGTTTGTATAAATAAAGGTTAATTTGACACATAGAGAGATGTATTAGCAAATTCATTGACATGCTGTTGGTGTTTCACATTACTTTCATATTGCCTTTAGTAAGTTACCATTATATTGCAATGGCATGAAATATATATCACTGAATAATTTTTTATGTCCTCAGTAGATAGGGGCCAAGTCTCATATTTCTTGAAAAATAAGGCCTGGTTCTACAAAAGATAGCAAGCTGTGTAAAATATAAATACAAGCACAATGTGTGGGTTGCAAATCATGCTCATAACTTAGAGTATGTGCCAAATACACAATATAAAATGTTGAACCTGAGATTTTTTAATTGCATTTTGAAATAATAAAAATGCTTCCAGCTGCACATTCATTTCAACCTTGTGTAAGCAAAAAGGGAAACAGAGCAGGTGACATTTTTATAAGTTTGTATTCTTTGAACAGGAATTGAATTGTTCAACAGTTTCAGGTTCAAGTGCGACATCCATTTGGAGCAAACAGTGGAGACTCATGGGTGCAGAGCAAAGAAAGAAAGATTTTCCTCTCCACAGATATGAATGTTGAACAAACAGACAGAGCAGCTGGTTGATAGGTTAAGATAACATCTTATTTACCTTAATACTCCTTCACTTCATCTTAGGCTAAAAAATAATCATTAACTATTTTATTAAGCTCAATGGCAATATTTCAATGTAAAGCACTTTGAGCTGTCCTGTACATGAAAGGTGCTGTATAAATAAACTTGCCTTGCCTTGCCTAAAGAGTTCAATATATTTTTAGAGTATTGAGTGGCTATGCTTTATGTCTTCAACTATATGTTTAGATTGTCTGAAAAAGTGACCAACATACATCACAGATGCTTTCCCATATGCTAGAAAAGTATTTATTATAAGGCAAGAGCTAAAAGCTTTTTAGAAAAGGATTTGTGTAAACTGTAATTCATGTCAACACAAGGCACTTCCTCTAATAAGAACTGTAAAAAGTTGCTGCAGACTGAAAGATTTGCATTTTCTCTTTTGGATGTTGAGCTTGTGCACCTTTTCTAGCTTGAATATGTGAAAGCAGAAAAGCATCCAGTCTGCTGATCCCAGACACTCTCTGATTCTATGAATGTTATGTAATGTTACATAATAAAACTTCACATTCTTCACAATATTACACCAAGAAACATTATTCTTGTATTTGTTAACTAATTTCCCAGCCAACCTTTCATCATTTTCCCTTTCAGTTGATTCAGGGCTCACTGAGATGCTCATTTTTTATGCCAAAACATCTCATATCATCAACTATTTGTGAAATGTTGCACCAGGCGAGCATTTCACAAGTGGAGCTTCCTGCTGGCATTATATTCAGAATAATCACATTATAAACACTAAAATCTCAACTGTTTGTTCTGTATACAGCAATAATCACAATGGCTTCAAAGCTACATTTGGTGGAAAAAGACATTGAGAATTGGATCTAATATAGGTGACTGTGAGATAAACACACACGGTATGAATCTAAATGTTTATTTAATATAAGATATAAGATATAATATAAGACTGCTTCTGTTCGCTTGCTTTTACTTGCAGTTATCCTTGAGGCAGAACAGTTTCTGTGCAGCACAACACTTGGTGCCCACATTATTTTAATCCAGCATTAACATTCAGGGTGATGACAAGCACCTGCTGTGTCATGTGAAAAAGAAATGTTCTCACCTCACATCACACAGCGGAGAGCTGTATCTTCTTCTTTAGGAGGGCACAAAGAAGGCTGTGAAAAAATTGGAAACGATGGAGCAGAGTGAGGACAAAAAACAACGTAGGCAGAGTAAGGTAAAAAGGAGACGGGTTGATTGACAAGCAAATAAACACATTGTTTAACACCTTTTAGTTAGAAGTCTGGGTTGATGGCATCCCTCTACCTCCTCTTTCACACCTGACTTTCATTTTAAATGGTGAAGACTTTTCTGACTGCAGGGCTCTTCTTTATGATAATAAATCATTATAACGTGAGCCACCATAACACGTCACTGATAACACGAGTCTAGATGATGATGAGCATTGAGGTTGGCACTTTAAACGCGATGTAGAAATTCCACCAACACTTAGATTAGGAATGCAAATGTATTTGCTGTTCCTTACGTGTTCTTCATTCAATATCTATGAGGCATAAAATGGATGCAAGTGTTTGAAGCCAGACAAGGTATTGTCAAGCAATAACCTTCGGCTTAATGAATGTCTCACTTTTGTCTCACTCTGCAGGTGCAAACCACCACCATGTGCATCTCTGTCAGTCTCAGTGGGTCCGTTGTGCTGGGTTGCCTCTTTGCTCCAAAGATTCACATCATCCTGTTCCAGCCACAGAAGAATGTCAGCACCCTCAGAGTGGCCACCACCCGCTTCAGTGTGAATACCGGCCCGGCCTCCAGTTTTTCTCAAGGTACCACCTGATATACAACAGGATTAATGCAAGTTTTTTCTTTTTTTTTAAGGAAGAAAAGGTATTTTTATTGGGATATCAGTGCTTTTTGTCCTACATTCACATATACCTTTTAAAAGTCATCTGCTACATACAGTATGTATTTGTACAGATGTATCACGAGCCAGAGAAACATCTAGTTATTTCTAGCCAGATTTATTTAAATGTCGTATTATCCATTCCTTGATCCATCTTGGAGCAGGTGGCTCCTTTGCTTACTGTAGTGTATCTTAGTGAAAAGAAAGGATGAATGTATTTGTGCTACAACCTCAACATTCGCATTTGTGTGTGTTTGCTTTGCAGCTTCAGCCTCCAACGTTGTTCCAACGGTGTGTAACGGGCGAGAGGTGGTGGACTCAACAACATCCTCCTTGTGAACTGAGTTCTTTTGCCAAGCTTTGTAAACAGTTATATAATCATTAGTCCTGAATCAGGTGTCTCAGATATTAAAGACAGGTCACAGAGACGATCGTCCTGACTTTGTTGTCCTCAAAGTGCGTGAGTGGGTACAATGTGAGTACAATGTCCCAATTATTTTATTTTGCTCTTTGACACGTAGCAATTTTTAATGAGATGCCAATAAAGTGGAATATAGCCCTTGTTTTTTGAAGATTCTACTTGCAACAATGGAGTTAATTATAGTAAAGCTGTTAAATGTATTATATACAAAATGTTTTTAATGTAGATTCTGGTGAACCAGTTTGTGCTTTCTTGTAATTATTTGTAAATAAAATGTGTTTTTATAAAGTTAAACTGATTACTTTCTGAGTGTTTCTTTGCCTGTCATCATGGGAGGGGCATACAACAGATAAATGCATTTGCTTTAAGGTTTTGATTGACTTTGACACTGTAAACACAGAAAACTTCAGGCCTAGCTTATTGTATATGTTGCTTTTGCTTCATTTAATTAACTATTAGTTATCTACAATATGATAATATGTCTTGTTTTGAAGGTTAAGAGAACAAATCTCCTGTCACTCATCATTTACAAATGAAGTAAAGTAATTCTTTCAATCCATTTAAGCCACTTTGAGCAGATTGCAGATTCATTCAATCATACATTTAAGCAGAGTGAGCTTAGAATCACATTATCAACCCTACAAACATTTTATATAGTGGTTCTTAAACTAGTTCATTTGAGATATATCTGTGCAGATGAAATTTGTATCCAGTTGAGGTCTGAAATTTGCACTGGCCAAAATATGAGTTTAAATCTAGACCATGTGCAGAGTGCAAACAGCTTCTAAAATGAAAATCACCAGCACAAAAATCATCTGCTGATATGGGATGAAAGCCACCAAAGCCATCCAAGCACTGCACACAGCAGCAGCAGCATGCTCAGCTGACAGTGATCAAAACCAAATCTATGATGTAACACTGCCATCTTGTGTCCACATTTTGATCCTGTTTCAAAGAACACGGCCTAGACTAGAGCGTCTGCAACCTTTGGGATTTCCATATTTGAACAAGAGGGAAGCAAGCAGGTAATTTAAGCCCTGTCATCACATGACCTTGTTTATATCTACCTGCTGAAATACCCACTGATACAGCTCCATGCTGGAATGCTAATACTATTAACTCTGTTTAAGCTTACAACGTTTCATATTGTATCAAACAAAATATTTATCAAACACAGTTACAAGAAGCAAATTGATTTGATTAGCAGGACCATGACCCTGTCAATGCTATTCTCAATTCTTTGTAGGGGTCGAGTTAAAATGAAGGGCTCATGAAAACGGCTTGTAAAGAACTTGATAAGGAAGAATAATCTAACTAAGGTGTGTTGGAGTGGAAACACACCTAAAATGCAGGACTTGAATTTACAAACACTGTTATTTTGAATTTAAGAGTCTCTGAATTTAGAAAAGTGGTGTCATATATGCAATCTATTTTTATATAATTACACTGTTGAAAAAACACTATAATTTCTGATCATTCAAAAATAAAGTGATTAAAATTTTCTAGATATTTGCTAAATGACACATACCATGTCATAAGTCTGGCCCATAACTTCTAGGCAGTGTCTAATCTGCATAACACTTCCCAGAGTCATGATTAAAATATGAATGTAAATGTATCCAGGATGCTGTCTGGGGTTTAACAGAAAAAATACAGTAGGGGCTGCACGGTGGAGCAGTGGTTAGCACTGTGGCCTCACAGCAAGAAGCTGGTTTGAGCCCAGGCTGGGGAGGGTTGTCCAGTGACCTTTCTGTGTGGAGTTTGCATGTTCTCCCCATGTATGCATGGGTTCTCTTTGGGTACTCTGGCTTTCTCTCACCCACAAGATGTTAGGCTAAAAGCTGTGCTTGAAATGACTGCTTATCAATTTTAAGTCACATTGGATAAAGGTTTCTGCCTAATGGTTGTAGAATAAATGTGTAAGTAAACAAACAAACAAACACACAAATAAATAGTTTAAACTTGTACTCAATCACACAAAAATCACAATTTTTTTTCATTAAGTTATATCTCTGCAAAATCGGCCTGTATTAATGTTATAAGTTAAACTATGGACAAAAACTAAATTAGGTGGCAGGGTTTTTCAAGAAAATTGAATTAAACAATATATTTCCTCACTTTCTTCTATGAATAAATACAATTTACACTTGACTTACAGCCTAAAAATAAACTTCTGGATGAAAAAATGACTGCCTCTGAAACATTTCGTGTTAAGACCGCTAGGTGGCAGCCGCGGTCCCGCCGCTGGTTGCGTTACAGCTGGGCTGCAGCAGAGGAAATGTTTACAGTCCCACCCTGGTCCCTTATGGTTCCACCTCTTTCTGCACACTCTCCGCTGATTGTGGAAGAAAACCAGCAGCCAGCTGCAGGAAGTTACTGCATCTGTGTCCGTCTGTCTGCCTCTTTGCTAACACCTCTTATGAGGTAAGTTCTCAGCTAAGGGACATTCAAGCTGTTTTCGGGATGAACTGTTGGATGTAGAGGCTTCCTTTTCCTTATAAAAACTAACAAAAACTGCGGCTACACCAGAAGATTCTTCATTACTCATTGCGGTAGCTATTAAATAAGTAATAAAGCCGGTCATTTAAGGGAATTTACGTCTATTTGTAATGTAATATCTATTTGTTTTGATTGGGTCGATGGAGGGCCACTGGGTGTTTTGAGACATGTCTGAACTTGTCTGAGCCTTATGTCTAGTGACCAGCAGGACAAGTTTTATTTTCACAGCCAGGACCATGGCACCAAAGAGACGAGCTGCATCTGCTGCTGCCAAGGCAGGTGGGAAGAAGGTGAAAGAAGAGCCTGAAACACCAAAACCCAAGGATGCTTTCACTTCTGCAAAAGAGGCCCTTCTGGCTGCAGGGCCACAAATAAAAGGCAAAAAGAAGGTGGATGAGCAGTGTTCACTGTCATCCACAGGAGAGGTGTAGTAATGTTTAACACTACAGTTCTGTACTGCATTTGTTCTTGCATAAGTGAACATTTATGTATCATTCTGTTACCTCCACCAGGTATATGAGGACTATGACTGCATGCTCAACCAGACCAACATTGGACATAACAATAATAAGTTTTATGTCATCCAAATTATTGAAGCAAACAATAACTACTATACATGGAACAGATGGGGTAGAGTGGTAAGTTCACCCAATCTGGTATGTTCATTTTATGTTGTTCCTTTATCACTTTAAGTTTTGGAAAACTATTAAGTAAATCTGTAAAAACCTGTTGTACTGGAGAGTGGAATTTATACAAATACAAAGTGCAAATACAAGTCCTGCAACGTAGCTCTTCAACATGCAACCAATCAAAACAAAGTGGCTTCACACCCACAACCTGCAGATTGCACTGGCTCTGCAGATCACTGCAAGGCCAGTGCAAAGGCAGGATGGAAAATGTTTACTTTGTTATTATAACAATAAATTCCCATTGCTGTTGCATATAGATTATGCAATATAATATATTTGGTTAATAAAATATGTATTTTTCCATGTATTTGTTATACTACCTGCAGTAGATGGTACAGTCAGCATCACTTAATGTTGGTTTAAATGATGTTTAGACTCAACTTTGAATAAATCCCCTACTGTTTTATCCCTTACCTGAATTCAGGGGGAAGTGGGACAAAGCAAACTAAGCAACCCATTTAACAAGCCTGAGAATGCTGTCAAAGACTTTGAGAAAAAGTTTAAGGACAAGACGAAGAATAACTGGAGTGACCGAATGAACTTTGTCTCCCACCCTGGGAAGTACACCTTGATTGAGGTGGATGGAGAGCAGGATGCTGAGGTCAAGGTAATGTACAGTAAATGTCTTTAGAGTATTGTATGTGCCTATGTAATCCAAGGTCACTATAATCACATCACATTTTAGTTCATTTAAACCTATTATAACCTTTATTAAAGAGCTCCCTCTGCTTTCTCTTTGATGCTGCAGGTTGACAGCGTTGATGGAAAAGCAGTCCAAGTTTCGAAAGATGTACTGCCTTGCACTCTTGATGGAGCTACCCAGAAACTTGTCACACTCATTTTCAGCAATGACATGTTCAAAGAGGCAATGGAGTGCATGAACTTAGGTGTGTATGTCTCTGTTGAGCAATAGTTTTAAACAAACCAGTCCATGCAGTTTGCAGTGTTACCAGTGTTTAGCATGCTTTCATATAGTGTCAAATGAAGTGTGTTAAATGATTAACCACTGCTTGAAACAAAGGCTGAAGTCTACATTTACACATCTTCTTATCTCAGGTGAGCTTTCACTATTCAGTGTCTTGATTGTTGCTTACAAAAGCAATTAAAGCAGCAAGTAAATGAAAAATGTTTGCACTCTAAAGCAGGCTAAAAAACAATCTGTACCAGGTGTGTGATTCGCATGCGTCTGCTTGATTTTATAGATGTGAAAAAGATGCCTTTGGGTAAGCTCAGTAAGGTGCAGATTGCAAAGGGCTTTGACGTTTTGGAAGAGATTGAAGCAGCTATGAGTCAGAAAAGTGGAAGGGGGCGTCTGGTGGAACTCTCCTCAAAGTTTTTTACAACAATCCCACACAACTTTGGCAGGAATAGACCGCCAACCATAGACGACACAGAGATTGTTGAAAAGAAGAAAGAAATGCTTATGGTAATATTAATTTCCTTCTCTTAGTTATGTTGGAACGAGCTGTCTTAATCTAGAGTTCAGTTAATGTTTACATGCCTGATAGAGCTTTGTTTTTCTTGACATGCTGCATAAAGGTGCTGGCTGACATTGAGCTTGCACAGACTCTGAAGTCAGAAACTGAGAAGGCTCAGGAAGAGATGGTAGAGACTGTTCCTCATCCTATCGATCAGGACTACACATCTCTCAAATGCAACCTCACTCTAATGGACAAGAAGGCAAATATGTTTAAGGTTTGTGTGACTGTGAAAACGTAGGCCTATATTATTTCAATATTTAGTTCTTCATATCATTTATTTGTTTTGATTGTGGTCCTTTTGCGTTGGAAGATCATAGAAAAATACCTGAATGCAACTTCAAATGATTATTGTAAACCAAAAATAATCAATGTCTGGGAAGTGGACCGAGAGACGGAGGTAGGCACTGCACAGTCGGTTTTGGTAAACAGAATACACAAAACCAAAAGCCTGTGACCTAATATGTATGTTGCACACTGCAGGGTCAACGTTTCAGTGAGAATGATGAGCTAGAGAACCGCCGTCTGCTGTGGCATGGTACCAACATAGCAGTGGTTGCTGCCATACTGAAGAGCGGCTTGAGGATAATGCCTCATTCAGGGGGCCGTGTTGGTTGTGGTGTCTATTTTGCATCTGAAAACTGCAAGTCTGCGTGTTACGGTGAGGCTGCAGAGATACAGAAGAAGATGCGTGCATTTGAATTGAATCCATGCATCTGAATCCCACTTTTACTGTGACTTTTTAGTGCGCCCTTCAAAGAATATTGGAGTGATGTTCCTGAGTGAGGTGGCTCTTGGCAAAGAGCATACCATCACCAAAGATAACCATACCCTAAAGAAGGCTCCTGCTGGCTATGACAGTGTGGTGGCTCGAGGTCAAGTGGAACCAGGTCAGAAAGAAATGTTTATTCATTAAGACGATGCCCTGCTTTAAAGATGACCGTCACTATATTGAGAAAATTCACTTTTTTGCACTAATACAACAAAAGTACAAAGTATGGGATGATATTTTTTTTCTGCTCAGCCTGTTTAATTTCCACAACACTAATACAAAACTAAATCACTTTGACACTTTTTTTGTGTGTTTCAGATCCTTCCAAGGATATCGTCATCACCCTGGAAGGCAAAAAGGTGGCTGTACCTCAGGGAAAAGCTGTTGAACAACCCCAGTTCTCAGACAGCTCCTTCAGCAACAGTGAATATCTCATCTACAAAGAGAGTCAGTGTCGCATTCGCTACCTGCTGGAGCTAAAAATGCATTAACTTCAAATCCAAAGGTGGAGCGGATCTGTTCGAAAGAGAGTTTCCATGACTTTGTCATATCTAATGTGATCATTGTCTTATTATATCCTGGGTTGTGCCAAACTCTGAGCCATGATGGCTGCTAATCTTCAGGTGTTTGTTCCCTTCTCTGATACACGTAACGGAAACTTTTGAATCGTTGTGGAGATGTTGACAGAAGCTGTTTGGAGCAGAGAAAACAACCACTGAGGGGCTGCAGTAGTCGAGGAAAAGAGTTTGACACACCAGGTTTAGGCCTTAATGTGTAATAAGCGTCATTCTTTTCTGTGCCTTAAATTCCAATGCATGATTGCTGAAACGTGCAGCACTAGTGAGAAAATGATAAGTCTTTCCTTTTACTGTCATCAAAGGGGCCCTTTGTTCTAATAATCATTAACTTGATAAATGCTTGAAAAAAAATGTTTTTGCACTTTTAAAAGTCCCCCCGCCAAAGTAGAATAGAGGTGAGATTATACAACTATACCAGATTGTAAATTATCAATGTTGGTCAAAAGAAGTTTAAAATATATATGAAACTGTAAAGTTTGCTGTGGGGGGGACTACCTGTCTGAAGGCCTTTCTAATTTGATCTAATTGCAAAGCAGTCCTTTTAAAATGATGACATACTGGTCATTTAAAAGTGACTTGAAGCATTTCTTGACAAGTTTTTTCACATCAAAATCAGATGTGGACCAGAATGGATGTAGAACGCACTCAAGTTCACAAAAGGAGTGCAGCTTGTGGCCGATGTTAGAAATCGTATGTTTTGTTGGGCTGTCAAGAAAGTCTGAGTACTTGTGAAACAATAAATAGCTTTTTCATGCCTAGCAGCTTTAGATTTGTTCCCAGTACACCAGTGAGGGGGACACAACCTTGTTTGAATGGAACTGACCTCTGGATATTTGCACTGACTGTATCGTTATTACTTTAACTTGAGGTGTAGTAATAAACTAAACTACCACAATGAACCTGTTTCTTTATCTATGTTTGTGTTGTTTCACATTTATTTAACTCTCAGATGTCTGTTGGATAGCTATAGAAGGAGAAAGATTGACAAGGTGGAAAAGAGGCTGAAGGGCATAATAACTTTTAAGGGAAGGCTGTTTGTGTGTCTTCTTTCCTTCCCCTCATAGTGTTTAGTGAAAATGTCCACAAAGACATCCAACTGACTGAGCAGTGATCAAACTTGATCACTAAAGCAATGCAAGATGACCTTAAACCAGTTTCTATAACAAATAGATAACAAATTTAGTTCAACAAAGTGTAGCAAAGTAGTTTTGGGGAGTTAAAAATGGATTCACTTTTGCATCCTTGATGTCATTGCAAGATTAGGTATAAAATCTAAAATAATGGGTACTTTTTTACAACTCTAATGTGGATAATCATGACAACATGTAAAGAGAATCCAAAAATATAGCTATCTCTTCAATCTACACTGAGTAGATTCAAACATTACATTTGTTAAAGCAGATTCTATTCATTCCTTCATTTATTTACACGTGTTTTACACATCGGTTAGGTTTTAGTTTCTTCTGTAGGGGTGGAAATTAGGACCCAGGGATGACTGGGCTCTGAAGGGGACAGTAGAGTGTGTGTCCATTGGAGAAAAAAAACTCCATCACACAAGATCACACAATACAATGTGTGACAGTCACTGCCATACACAGCACAGAACAGGAGTGAGAATGTTATTGGAGGAAGAGTGAGAGGACTAAAACCCAGTTTACTAAAGGTAATACTGGTTCACTGCTGCCTGTCTGCAGAAAGAAGACAACTTCAGACACTTTGATGCTAAATGATGCCTGGTTGTAATGATTTTGGCAAAAAGGACTATAGCTGTGCTTCTTTTATTTGGACCTGAAATATGTGGGATGGAAGTTGATTTATTCAGATCAAACCCCAGTTAAGCAGCTGGTTCAAACCATACCATGCCAGTAGAGTGTGGATGATGGGTAAGTTGTTTTCATTAGTAATTCTAATGTGTGTATTTTTATATTTAATTTTGAAACTGAATCTTTTCACATGTTTAACGTGCACCACTGCTATATCAGCAGGTTTCTACATAGAACAGAACTTTGTAAATGCAACATTTATTCACTGAGACTGACATTTTTGTTTATAATGCAACATTTCATATCCTTCCCGGATCAGATGATTACAATAAAACATAGAATACTAATAATAGTACTTATTTCCCACAAGTGACAAACCTTTACCATATTTACTGTAAACCATTTTCATTTAACTCACAGCTATAAATGTTCTGATAAGTGTTCATTATGTTCTATTTGTTCTTTAATACATTCACAGGTCCCTTTATTAAGAACACTCTGCTACTACTGGGTTTACTTTCTGGCTTTAGAAATGTTTAAATACTTTTTGACATAGATTCAACAAGGTGTCACAAACTTTTTTCAAACATTGACATAAAAGCATCAAGCTGTTCTTGTTGGCTTTACATCCAATGTGAAAATATCCTGTTTCACTGCATCCCAAATATGCTTTGTTGGACTGAAATATAAGACGGACAGTAACTCATTGTCTGGTTAAAAAAACCAGTTGGAGGTGACTTGAGCTATGTGACGTGGCACATTATTCTGCTGGGAACAGTCATCATAAAATGGGAACACTGCAGTCATAAAAGGATGAGCATGATCTACAGCAGTAATAAGGCTGGTTGTATTGTTTAGATAAACCTCAGTTGATGCTGAGGGGCCCAAAATGGGCCACGGCTAAACCTGCACCACTAAAACATGGACCATGGATGGTAAATTCTAACATAACATTCTGGTGCTGCAGCAGCTTCTCATCCATCAGACCAGGCAACAGTTGAGATCAACCATTGCAGCCTCAGTTTCCTGTAGTTGACAGGAGTGGCACGCAGCGTGACTTTCTGTTATTGTAACCCATCAGAGATGGTATTTTGTGTTCTGTGTAACAACTGGTTGTTTCGAGTGAGTTATTGTTGCCTTTCTATCATCTACAACCAATCTGCCCATTTTTCTTTTGACCTCTGACATCAACAAAGCATTTTCATTCAGACAACTGCCACTGAACATTTTCTCTTTTTCAGACCATTCTCTGTAAGTCCCACCATTCAGATATGGTTGTATGAGGAACTCCTAGTGGATCAGCTGTTTTTAAAATGCCCATAAAAGCCCTTCTGTTGCTAATACTCATGCCACGTTCTGAGTCACTTAACTCTTCATTCTTCTCCTGATGTTTGGTTTGAACATCACAAGTCACTGGGTTGCTACTCTGTGATTGGCTGATTAGCTATTTTTGTTGACAAGTTATCAACCTGTAAACCTAATAAAGTAAATGGTGTGTGTACAAAATATAGTTGCATTTCAGTTCCTTTAATGTATAATAATACAATATTTCAATAATTGATTCAAATCATTTTAATATTAAAACCACTTATTTATTCTGATAGAAATCACAATGCAGACATGATTCCTGTGCAGATGTGATTGTGCTTTATTGGAAAATCATAAAATAAAATATGTTCTGTTCTCTCAACACAGGGAATCTACAGAACATCTGAGTTTCAAATGGAGGAAATAGTGAATAAATAATGGCTGACAAGACTGGTCCCATGAAAGCCTCTGTGTCCCCTCATTCAGTCTCAAATCATACCACTGCTCTGTGGGGGACCAATCCTACAGTTCCTGCAGATGTAGGTGTTGTCACAAGCTCCCAGTCTCAAGTCAAGGATCTGTTTGGGTTGTTCTGTATGGTTACCCTGAACCTCATTGCTTTGTTGGCCAACACTGGTGTGATGGTAGCCATTGCTCGGGCTCCTCACCTGAAGAGGTTTGCCTTTGTGTGTCACCTCTGTGCAGTGGACCTACTGTGTGCCATCCTCCTCATGCCTCTGGGTATCATATCTGGCTCACCATTTTTTGGCACTGTGGTGTTTACTGTGCTGGAGTGTCAGGTTTACATCTTTCTCAATGTTTTTCTTATTTGTTTATCTATTCTTACTATCACAGCCATCAGCGTGGAGCGTTATTTCTATATTGTACACCCAATGCGTTACGAGGTTAAAATGACCATTAACCTTGCGATTGGTGTAATGCTCCTTATCTGGGTTAAGTCCCTTCTCTTGGCTTTGGTGACACTGTTTGGGTGGCCAGCTTATGGACATCAGAGCTCAATTGCAGCAGCTCATTGTTCTCTTCATGCAAGCCACAGTCGCCTAAGAAGAGTTTTCGCAGTGCTGTTCGGTGTGGTTTGTTTCTTGGCTCCTGCAGTGGTCATCTTCACTGTTTACTGTGCTGTGTATAAGGTAGCTCGCTCTGCAGCTTTGCAGCAAGTCCCTGCTGTGACAACGTGGGCAAACGCTAGCCCTGCTAAGGATCGCTCAGACTCCATCAACAGTGAGACTACTATGATCAACACAACCCGTACTCTGCCCCAGAGACTATCTCCAGAGAGGGCCTTCAGCGGAGGCAAAGCTGCGCTCACTTTAGTGTTCATCGTGGGACAGTTCTTGGTTTGTTGGTTGCCTTACTTCATCTTCCACCTACAGATGTCCTTGACCAGCTCCATGCAGAGCCCTGGGGACCTAGAAGAAGCAGTCACATGGCTTGCCTACTCCTCCTTTGCAGTTAACCCCTTTTTCTATGGCATGTTGAACAGACAGATCAGAGATGAGCTGGTAAAATTTCGACGTTGCTGCCTGACCCAACCAGTGGAAATTGGGGCATCAAGCCAAGAGGGCTCATTTCAGGAAAATTTCCTTCAGTTCATTCAGAGGACCAGCACCACAGCTACAAATCGCTCAAGCTGTGCTAATACTAGTCCCAAAAACACAGCAAAGCAGGAAAACAAGATTCCTGGGCAAATACCAGAAGAACATCCATAGACAACATAGTGCTAGGATGCAGTTGTTTGTAGACAACTTGTCTTTAAGCCTCGTTTAGGTCCACATTTAAGTGTGTTAAAAAGTTTGGTTACCATATTAAATATACACACACACTTAAACATGATCATTTTATTTTGCTTCATATACATTGTTTAATTTTTCATAGATTTATTGTTTGCTTTCTCATTTGAAGCCAGTTTGTTAACATTATTGTCTAACAGATTTTAGCCATTATACTTTTCTGCTAAATGCATTTTTGAGAAATACTTTATTCACCCCCAAAGGAAATTCAGTACATTTCTATTCATATTACAACATATTCAGTTTAGATCATGCTTTTTCAAAGATGTATAAACATTTTATTATAACTGCAATAACAATGCCTGATTGGATGGACATTATTCTAATGGAAACACACTTTTTTATCCCATTTGAATGTGACTGCTCTATTCTAAGTTGTCATGTAAATGATAATATAGCTGTTTATAATATAAAGCATGCTATTGTCAAGTGTTCAAATTCATGAAGTGCTAAAAAAGCCAGTGATGCAAAGTAGTGATCCTTTGGAATAACTTGATTAAAAGTATTATGATTCCCTAACATTGCTGCTTTTTGGCTTTATTGTGCTAATTTGTGGAACCTCAATGAATCTGAGGAATAAAACCTCAGCGTTCCTGTGTGCAACAGATATGCTGATAGATGGTTAATGTCATCTCTCCCTGTTGTCATGGAAATTGAGGAAACCTGTGACTCACATAGCAACAACAACCTTCTGTCTTGATGTATCCTTTAGCAGTAGATCTTGATTGGAGCCAATTCACATGCAGAACGAGGCCTTTTGGTTTTGGATAAAAATGCATTAAGATGTGAGCAGAAGCTGAAGGCAGATAGGCAGAAGTGCAACAATAAGATGGGTATGGTGAGCAGAGATAGTGAATTTACAATAAAAATCATTACCAGGCATTGATAATGCACCGAAAGTGCTAACAAAGTGCTTTTTTATGACCACTGCTGTTTGTATTAGTCTTTCATGAACAGTAAAGAAGACAGAGTAGTATGGTTACAGCAAATAACAGCAACACCGTTCTGCAATAAGGTCTTAGTGAAGTAACTCTTGCGTAACAGTGGTTATGTACACTTTGGTCAATAATGCACTGGCTCTATTACAGGTGCATATTGATGTGGATAAACGTGAGGATGTAGGGAACTTTTTGATATATCGCAATAGCATAGATGCCTAGTTAGGCAATGTCATAGTTCAACTGCCTCCCCTTATCTGTAAGTTTCTTTTATCATTAAACCAAAATATGAGGAGATAAAGCTGCTCACATATCTCACAGGGTAAATCTAGACCCTTTGCTGACTTAAATCTCATTAAATCTTATGTCAACATGTTCACATAAAGCAGAACAAGAACAAAATGTCTACTTGATCTCCTGTAGCTGGTGAAGTGTTTTCAGCACAAGCTTAAACACTTTTTTCTAATGGAAACATCTTTGTAATGTATGAGCGTGTCATGAAAGCCCGTGTTAGACAGATTCTGTAGGTCTGATGTTCAGGCAGCAAGGTTCCTACTGATAAAAGTATGATGCCGTGTCTACCGTAAAAGTTTGCATGTTTTTACTTGCACATGTCAACAAAGTTTGCATGTTTGACACAGTTTATAAGACCTTTTAGTTTATTCCAGATACATTTTTGTTGTTAGATGATCTAAATCTAGGTTCTGATGATCTGGGATAATCTGAGGAAAAAACTGACTTCAGCACCTTGTATGTAATTATGCACAAAGTAGAAAATAAAGTTATCAAATCTCATAGTTATTCACTGATCTGCCTGTTTGATGAGGTAGGAAGGGTAATCAGAGCACGTGATGGAAGAATACTAATTAACACGAGGAAAAGAAATGCATTCCACAGACCAAGAAACTTTATGAGGACAATCTTACAAACAGAAGTGATAGATAATGCAACAACTAAAGAATGTTACATGCACAGAGGTGCATGGAGAGAGGTCTCTCCCCATGATCGGATGTTACAACATTTATAGGACTCCCAGATTAACATAATACATTCACAGATTAAGTCATGAGACACACAATGGGATTAATCAACATTCTGTCAATATACAACGTGACATCCTTATAAGACTGTAAGAACACATATGAGGAGGCATTTTCTGTATTGCACAGTCAATAAAACTGAATATAGCAAAGAGTAAATTGTTAGACATAAAAATTTTACTTGGGTAGGGATCACAAAACTCAACAAATATAGGCTATAAAAATCAGCATTTTGTCTTTGTTTTTTTTTTGTCTCCCATGAATAACGTTCAGATGTGAATGTAAATAACAATGTACACTGCACAGCAGTGAAAAGTCACACACAGCAGTTATAACAGCAACGTGGTGCTTACACACTGATGCTTCAATATCAATTATGAAGAATATGTTATGAGAAACCATAAAGCTCAATGTAAAAATGGAAAACAGCTCTTTAATTATTTATTTTTCTTTAGTAAGAAAAGATTGGACACGCCTATCTCCCTCTATTTAATATATAACGCTGTCTGGTGCAAAGCTCTGATATCCAAAAGTACTATTTTTCAGGAAAATGGAAAAAAACAGTTGTTTCATAATTACTGTACATTATTCCAGCTGGTATTGTGTTTGTACATCATAATCACGTGTTTAAATGTGTCCTTATTTTATTAAGATATAATAAGTGACTAATTTATGAGGAAAAATATAAAACATGATTTTTGTACATGGGAGATTTTGGCCGGACACACAACAGCAGCGATACATTCAGATCTATCCATCCATTTTCAACCGCTTGTTCCCAGACCGGGGTCGCGGGGGGGCTGGAGCCTATCCCAGCTGCCAACGGGCAAAAGGCGGGGTATACCCTGGACAGGTCGCCAGTCCATCCAGGGCCAACACAGATAGACAGACAACCATGCACACACACATTCACTCCTAT
>JBAMHV010000003.1:20487706-20512276 GCA_037177535.1 Pseudomugil gertrudae | reverse complement strand
GCCCGTTGACAGCTGGGATTGGCTCCAGCCCCCCCGCGACCCCGCTCTGGGATCAAGCGGTAGAAAATGGATGGATGAATAATTTTGAATGTAACATTTAACATGCAGGTGACAGCTCACAGGAGTTTTCTCCATTTGAATCCACAAAGGGAAACTTTCTGACCTTCAGACAACTGCAGCATAAATGCAGGAACACTGTTTAGCTGCCACGATGGAAACAAAGAGAAGCAGGGAAGAGAATAAACAAATTAGTTTTCTACAGGTAAACATAGTCAAGATACTGATGCATTAGGATCTATCTGAACAAATAATTTATTCTTTGTGTATACATTTATTTATTTTATTTCACTGTTTTTATCAATTTGATGTTGAATCAAGGTGATTATTAAAGAATAAGCGGATCTAAAATGCCTTCCTTCTGCTTTTGCAGGTAAAAGTAGTCTTTTTGTTTTATAGTTATAGGTAGTATACATCTGACTGGGAGAAGACTTATTAATTTAAAGATGTGTAAATTGTTAACATGATGTTTTAATCAAAACACAAGTGAGAAGCAGAAAGGACGAGTAATTCTTTCTGTAGAACTATAAAGTCACAGTTGAATGTCAAGGGCATAAAGTTTATATATGCACAGGTACACATGCCTCAAATCCCTTTTAGTCTCTTTAAGCTAAATATACCATTCAGAAGCGTCAGTCATGACTAGCTTTTCTTTGTATCCACAGTGAAGCACAGCTTTGACTAAATTTACATTCATTTCATACACCTCCTGTCTAGAAGCAGACAAGCTTTCATGTTACATAAAACCAATTAATGTGGTTTTTGAGTGGGGCTTGTTTTAAAATTAATTATGGTTATAAAAGTTTTTAGAAAATCCACTCTGGATGGAGATGTTTTTCACCTCTAATTAACCTCTCATTTTCCTTGTTAGTAGTATTTATATAGTGCAAAAAAAAGTTTGACAGAATAAATATGGCAACAAGCACCGATAAAAAGCAACTTGTGTGAATTAAAATAGCATTGTACTGCTTGTTGTTAAACCACGAAAACAAAAAGTGGAATTTGGGTAACGGGGGCTCATTCACCAGGGATCTTCCAAAGGGAAGTTTTAATACCATAAACACACATTTTGCTTGCTTATTTTTGTTGAGGTCGCAGCTTAAACTCAACGACTGTACAAAAGAATAACCCCAGATGGGTTTTAAGTGTCTGAGTAATGAGACGACTCCTGCAAGATGTTGTTTTCCATTTTCCTGCCAAAAAATAGAGGTCTTTAAAGTCATTACACAGCCGGTTATAGAGGGTCTAATTCCCATATCCCTCAAAGTCAAAAAGCCCATCAGAAGAGCTCAGCTCTTTAATCCAGTTCTTACATTTGATTTAGATTCTGGGCATTTGTTGGCCAGATTGTAGAATTTTAAAGATTTTTACCTTCAAAAGAAACAGCAGCTCTTGGATTTAGATTAAAAAAAAAAACTCACCAATCCCATTTAACATCTTTATTTTACAAATGATTGGCAGTTGGTTTGGGTATTATGAGGTCAGATTTTGCAAATGTTAATTTACTCCTGCTACATTATTAACTCCTGGGCTACTGTAAGAAGAACCTAATTCAAAATTCTTCATGTCTGATAAATAAACTTTGGTTAAACGTCACTGCAGAAGATAAACACAAGAGCCAGGGATCATTTACATTCATTTAAACTGAGTCAGATCTATAAAGTTTAATCAGTACAACAAACAATTCCATATAAAAGATCCTCTGGTGTATTAATGCAAATTAAGAGATTTAATATTCATTTTCCAAAGAAAAAAAAATGTGGCAAATCCTCCAACAAATGAGGGATAATCAATGCAGAAATTAATCTTCTCATCTCAAAACTACACACATGCTGGATATTTTAAGTAGGGCCACATGTTCCACGTGTCACCTACAAAAGACAAAAGTTGTGTTTTATTGTAGGGTAACCGGTGTTAATGCAAGCTGCATTCATACAGAAATAGTTTTGTTTTTTAGTCACTTTGATTGAAACAGATTGCATTAATTTGAAAAAATACATTTTAAGTTACAATAATTTACATTAAATATAATTTCTGTTGGTTCTACATTACGATACTTCCAGTTTCCACAAGAAGCTCATAGTTGTGCTCTCACCTGCAAGACGTATAGGAAGAATAAAAAGTCAAAGGAATTTAGTAACTTACAAAACAATTCTTTAACTACAATTTAATGTAAATCTTAAACTCAGCTTTGAAGTAAGAAAACAACCATGAATGAAGTTTCTCCAGTGATGAAGGTCGCAGTTTGAAGACCATAACCTCAGGACCTTCCTTTTCCAACGTGACACTTTCCCAACCACATCCAATGCATTGCCAACTTTTGTTGTGTTCATTCAAGTTGTAAACCAAGAAAATGGTTTGTGTAAACAAACAATGCAGGGTTGCCATTGTCTCACAGCACATAGCATAAACTCTTCATTACTCTGTCCGTTATTTAGTTTATACTCCACATTTACTATTGTGAAAAATATGGCTATGTATTTATTTACACACACAAACATGCACACACACACACACCTTCCTTATACTGTTCTAAGACATCCATGTTTGGTAAATTGGTTCTCCATCAGTGAGTGTGAATGGTTGTCTTTCCATATTGCTGTTGTTTTTGACAACTGACCTGGCCAAGGTGTATCCTGCCTCTTACCTGCTAATTGCTGGGATGAGCTCCAGCCCTTAACCCTAAACTGGACTGATGGACTAAGCATTATAAAAAAAAATGGATGGATGAATTTATTAAAACCAAACAATGAGTAACCTTTTTAGCTTTCAGTTATTGTAAATGTGCTCCTTGTAGATTAATGATGGAACATTTATAATCTGCTGGAATGAGTCATTGCTCATCACTAAACCAGTTAGTAACAAAGGTACTATGTCTAATCCCAGTTTATCCTGCTCCTGCTGTTGGTCGTAGTGAGTTGGAACTGTCAATCACCTGTGACTAGGATGTGTTGGGCAACCTCTGCAAAGCTATTACATGTACGGTAGCTAAATTCACTGTTTTGTTAATGTGTGCTCGAACTACAGAGATCTTTTTCAGACTGGCTTGGTTTTGATGGTAAATAATATTTTTTTCTCATCTGGATCCAATTTGAGTTGTTTTATTGGTTCATCTACCAGAATGCCTCACTGATTCTCCAAACTCAGAGTGCTCTGATTACCGTCTACTGCAGGTGAGGCACCATCTTCTCAGTGTTCAAACAGTCACACAAGCCATCCTGTCAAGGACACTCTGCCCCCTGTTATCTGTTCAATCTATCTTTCACTTGTCTGGAACAACAAAGACTAAAAAAGAATTACACTGTCAGATAAAATTACAGCTGTTTACACGATTAAATGGCTTCTTTGATGTGTAAAACGACCGAAGCCCATCGAAGTGACTACATGCAGAACTAATTAGTGAAGTAATCAAGTCACAGAAGCTGCAATATGTGAAGTTAAGGAAACTGATATGTCTGGGAAGCACACACAACATGTATGCATATGTGTGTGTGTTCAGTGTATTATGTAACTGGGCACTGTCGGTTTATTTCTGGTCATACATTTCACGTAAATATGGCACATTCTGGCTGATAATAGAGACAGATATTGAACGCTTAATGATAGGTCATTAAGTAAAATTCTGCAAAGTTTTGACACTGACTGATTACGAGATTGTAGACACCTGTGATGCTAATTAGTGGACACACCTTGGATTTATCCATCCATTTTCTACCGCTTAATCCCACTTGAGCGGGGTCGCGGGGGGCTGGAGCCTATCCCAGCTGTCAATGGGCGAGAGGCGGGGTACACCCTGGACAGGTCGCCAGTCCATCCAGGGCACCTTGGATTTACATGTCCCATTATTTCCAGTCTCTTTGAGGGTACCATCATTTTGATCCAGACTCGTTTGAAGGGATTTTTTAAAAATAATTCTGTTGAAGCATAGTTAAAAAGCAAAGTCTGACTTTCTTTAGTTAAACTTAATAGAATTGTTATTTATTATTACCTAAAAGTTATTTTAGTGAGCATTGTTTTTTCTTCATTAACCAAAGGGTACCAACAGTTTTGTCCACGTCTGTAATAATAATGACAATAAAAGTAGGTAAAACTGAGATAAAACAGAAGTGGTTGCACATTCCTGTGAGTTCAGAGGGCAAAGGAATCATCCTTCAGCAGAAGAATGAGAACAGGTGGATGATGATGGGGCAGGGGTCCTTAAAAAACTAACTAAAAGACAAACAAAACTGGAAACTAACCAGACAACACTAAATAATGCTGTTCATCACATGTCTGACATTAAATAAAGATTATGACTCAAACCTTTTGTTCTGTCTGCATTGCATGTCATCACTGCTGGTGTTTCATCAAACTCAGTGATTACGCTCATTTTGCAGACACCTTAATTATTTCCTGTTTGACTGCTAGAAACTACCGCTTCCACAAAGCCAAGCTCTTCTTTTTTCTCACAGAACAGCAGGATGATTATATTAAACAAAGTTCAATAAGTTCATGGGAAAAAGATGAAAATAGCACTTTATGTTGATTAGATTAAATCTGTGTAGATACGAGGGCTTCTATGCATTTACATATAATAGTGAACAAAGACAACCTGAAAATAATTATCTTAGTGAAAATAAATATTATAAACAGAATCTTTGTTTTACTTTAAGTTAATTTCTTCAGGCAGTGGTAACATTTTAATCATCAAAATAAATATTAAGAGTTGAAGATAACATGTGGCTTCAACTATATAACAAACCTTAACGAGCACAGTATATCTATAATTTTGTTTTTGCATTTTGTGTCTGATAAAGGGGTTGGAGCATGCTCCGTAAAGTTCTTTGCAATATTTGTTATATAATACAATATTTGTGGCATTAAGCTTATTTAAAGTTTGATTCTACAGCAATAAGAACTCATCTCTGCTAAGACCAACAAGGTTATGTTGGCATTTTGAAAAGTTTTTCCTCTCCCATAATGTGAGCACAGTCAAGTTCACAGGAACTGTGATGGAAGAAATCCTAACTTTAAAAAATAAATGTCTCCAAACTTAAACATATGCTGGTCAATTTTAAACTATTTCTCCCAGCTCACACTATCCTAAAAGGCATTTGACAAACCAAACATGCAATAACGAAGCCAAAACCTTTACAGCAGTTTTGATGTTCACATAAAAAAATAGCTTTTTAAAATGTTTCATTATTGTTATGAACATCAAATATTTAGTAAAAAGTGTTAATTCGACATATCAGCTTGCAGCATTTGGAACATCATGACATCTAGCAAACAAGTCAAAACACACACTCACAGTCCAAAGATTAACTCAGTTTTTCCATAACACGTTTAAGATCCAGGCGATTGGAGGCATTTTGTATTCTAAACCTTAAAAGGTGAAGTAAAAAAAACAGCCTGTTCTGCTTCAGACACAAATGTGCATTTGAATAAAATGAGCATAAACTGGGCAATTTGTTGTGTTCATCCATTTCCAACATGTTGCAAACTGAATGTCAAACTTCAGGCCAAAATAAAGACCATTTAGGGTTACAAAATGTCGGTAAAAACTCTTTTTATTTTATTTTGCTTGAAGAAAATAGTAAGCCACAACGATCGATCAGAGCTCAGTCAGGAGCCACAAAAATCACACACACAAAATATATATAATAGAAAATAAATGAAACAAAAAAAAGGTGAATGATACAATGATGTAACTTAAGCTTCTGAAAAACAGATGTGCACAGTAATAACAGGTCAAGTTTTAAGAGAAAAACTCTCACGTTGAGGAAGTTGATACAGAACACTTGGTTCTGAGTATTATTGTTCCTGTCTGTCTCCTTTATCAGACAGATCCCACAGAATGCCGTGGGCATTGGTCTTCCTCCCTTATGACTTGCAGAAGTGTCACGCCTGTTACAAAAGCCATTTGCAACACGAGAGTATCCGTGGTGTTTATTGAGATCATGTAGATTGCAGATTTATGAGACATGTGTTGCACAGATGATAAATGTCACCTTCTCGATACAAATGGATTCAGATGCAGTCTTTGAATCTCTCCCAAACAGTGGGAATTTATATGGGAGCAGTGACATCACCGCCCGTATTGCTGCTCAAACCCCACTGGGATCTGAAACACTGGCTTTATTGTGCATTCATCTTTTGAGTCTAGCTGCGTTTGTCAGCGTCACTGCTTAAAAGAGAAGAAGCAAAGTCAGAAGCCCTGCACGTCTGACTGCAGGCTGCATGCAAGCTGTTTTCAATCAAGGTCAGCTCCCAGGAGTTCCTGCTAACTGACAACTCCCATGTATATGCATATAAACAAAACCTCTTAAGTGTTTATGCTGATCCTTGCCTTGACCTGGGGTTTTTGCAATCACAAAGTTTATTGAATTAAAGTGACCCCAGTACATCGCTTTCAATGAAAACAATCCATTTGAAAGGTACAGATCAGCATGCAGCTGAGCTCTAGATAGACAAGACAAACATGGAGTCTTAGAGATGAAGATGATAAGCTGGCAAACAAATATGCAGGTATTTGATGGAGAAAAGACTTTGTATGATATACATTTTATATAATTCAGATTAGGCTAAAAAACTGTGGACACATGAAGAAAAAAGTCAATAAAACACTATTTAGATATAAACTATATGGCAAATAGAAAATATTTAGAATTAGGCCAGAAAAGGGTTAAAACCTGTGATCTTAATATAAAGTTTCCTTCTACACCAACTGAGAAAAAAGGAGTTATTTTAAAGCACGTGTCAAGCTCCAGTCCTCGAGAGCCAGTACCCAGCAGGTTCTGCTGTTTCCCCGCACTAACAC
The DNA here is from genome assembly GCA_037177535.1 of Pseudomugil gertrudae. Classification (NCBI taxonomy): domain Eukaryota; kingdom Metazoa; phylum Chordata; class Actinopteri; order Atheriniformes; family Pseudomugilidae; genus Pseudomugil; species Pseudomugil gertrudae. The sequence goes on along the minus strand of JBAMHV010000003.1, from coordinate 20,505,420 downwards.
ACCTGATGCAAATCAAATAGATCCAACAGCTTCTTTTCAACCTATGAATCCATTCCAGTCAGCTGTGTTGGAGCATGGAGATGACAGAAAACCTGCTGGAGACCGGCCCTCCAGGACCTGAGTTTGACACCCCTGTTTTAAAGTATTAAAATACAAAACCTGACAAGATCTCAGTTCAGCCAATAGTAACTCACACCAACCAGAAAATAGGTTAAAATGCTAAAAAGTTTATTTCAAATAAAATATAAACACTGTAAATTCTAAGCAACATGTTTAATAATTGTGCGTTTATTTAAAAAAAAAAAAAAAGCAGTTGTGAACTTCTTTGATACGGATCGCCTTCACCGTCCTCTCTTCTCCATCTTTACGTCTTACGCCGTCGCTTTCCCGTCAGAGGAGATTCATCACCGTCTCTGGAGCTGGATGGTCGCTTCTGGACCGACGTGCCCTCTGCGTCTCTGTTAGTGAACATTTCCCAGATTCAGTACATCTCAAAAGATTCAGGCTGTTGCACCAGTAAAACTTTTCAGGGCATAAAGATTTGATCTTTTATTGATGTGAAAAATGGAAAATACGACACATAATATTTTATTTACTTTACTTTGAAAGACACCATTCAGATAAAATATTTAACAGCCTGAATAAGTGCAATTTACTTTATTTTATGATGAGACATCCTTCTGTTTTGCCACACAACATGCACTAACCATGCACACTTACTGTAACACCAGCTTCTTGGCCTGTGCACACAATCAATGGCATAAAAAGCTTACAGCAATAAATCATCTCCCAACCATGAATATCAGCTGTGGGACCCAGAGGACTACCCCAAAGCCAAAATGACAATGATATATGTTCATCTTCAACTAAGAATACATAAATATGGACTTTTTAAACTTGCTTTTTTTTCCTTTTCACCCATCTACCACCTTAAGGAAGCATACAAGCAACAGCAGTGAGGAGAAAAATACATTTACTTCTAAGATTGGGTTGTTTCCTGTTCAGACATCTGCACATGATTGCTTTGAACATTACCATCTCAATATATTAAGTTTAACAAGCTACCCAATGTAATTATGATGCACATGGCAAATGGAAAATGAAAATTTGTTCTTGTTTGCCTGCAGCTAATTAACACTAAAAGCCTATTTTTTACGATGGCCAAAATGTTATGGACTCCAAGCACCAAATGGAAAAGATGGTGCATTTATACATGACTGCCATACACCTGAAGGGGCAAATCATTTGTCTGTCTTGGCCAGCAGACTTGTTGATACCAGTAATGTTTTATACTGGACTTACGTTAACACAGTTTCACTGCATCTTTTCTACAATGGACAGAGCTGTTGTTTGTAATGCATCTGAATCTGAATCTGAATAAACTCTGAAACTCTGAACCCAAGTCCAAAAAACAGAACAAGTCACAGAAATGTATATAAAACATTAAATGATTTACAAATCTCATAAATTTACTTATGACATAACAGCTCATTCTGAACTCAGCAGCAAGAATGAGGTATGACATCTGGAGAAGCACGTTGGAACCGTTTTCATAAGCAGTCTTATTTAATAATAATAAGCAAGGGGCGGCTGTGGCGCATGTAGTAGAGCGGGTTATTTCCTAACCAGCAAGTTAGTGGTTCAAATCCCGGCTCTGGCGTCCGCATGTCGAAGTGTCCTTGAGCAAGACACTGAACCCCCAGTTGCTCCCGGTGCTGCGTCACCGGTGTGTGAATGTGTGTGTGTTTGTGTGAGCGTATGAGTGAATGTGTGGAATAGTGTTAAAGCGCTTTGAGTGCACTGATGTGCAGAAAAGGGCTATACAAGTACAAGACCATTTACCATTTAATACCGAACACCGAGAGCAAGCTAGCAGTGCTCCGTTTTAAACGCATCACAGATTATACAGAGGTGATGTTAAACATGTAGAACTGGAAACATGAACACCTGGAAATACGTCAGCACGGCTAAAATGTGTCAACACATCTTCATATCTACAAGTCTTTTCATGTCAGTATCTGCATACGACATCTAATCACAACAGGACTTATAACATGTGTAGACCCAAGCATTCCATGTTTACGTACATTGTGTGCAATGTTCAAACTTCTAGAAACGGTTTAATTACACTGTACAGTAAATAATCTGAAAGAACTGTTTAATAGTGTTATTTGGAACGTTATTAAGAAATAAAATACACTAAAATGGCTGAATTGCTTGTTATTTGCAGATAAACTATTCCAGTTAAAATGAGTTTTGGAAGCACAGACAACCTAAAGGTTAAAATAATGCATCAGTATGTAGCGGAAATTAACACCAGCTCGGTAGTATGAGGGTATGATTCAGTGTCCTAGTCCGTGGTTCGCAAGTCAAAAAGCTCCAAGTCTCAGCAGTTATTTATTTGTATCCTTTGGGGGCAAAGAGATGTGTGTGGCCATGTCATTACGCTGTCAAAGGCATTTGATTGAGATGACAGAATTTCAGTAACAATATAAATGTGAGAGAGAGTAAAAAAATAGATAAAAAACAAAACACACAAAGCACTACTTCACGCAGTGTATTAATACTGACTGCAAGGTCATTTCACTAACTTGTCAACTATAATTAGACCATAAAGACAGCCAGATAATTACTGACAAAACCTAGTTTTCTTAGAAATGCATTGTCTTATCAGAGATAAATTAACCAAAAACAGAAAGAAACAGGAAGAAAAATTCTATTACTGCCCAACAATTTGTTGTCAGGAGTGACTTGTTATATTGTAGTGCCAAGACGCAGGCTGGAAGGCCACTGAGAATGGATGTTGTGGATTTACAGGGCGATCAGTCTCTAAAGCGCCAACTGTGCTACGAATCACCGGAGCGGGAAAGAGAAAGAACATGCATTTCTTCTTTTTGGATTGTTTTGGAGACCCAGCTTGATCTACCAAGGCTGGGTCTAAAAACTTATTATTTTAGAGGGAAATTAAAAATTGTAGTAAGTTTTTTTTATACCCATAAGTTTAAACAAACATATCATTAAATTTAATGAGCACGCTTCAAATGTTTGTTTATATAAATAGAAAAACTCAGAAAACCGATTCAGATTCATGTCTGGCAGGGTCTACTGAAATTTATCACTTTTATTTATACAGCACTTTTCACTCCATTTCTTTTTATTCCATTTCCAGTAAAAACATTTGCTGTTTCTGCGTTGTTAGTCCCTCTTTCATAAAATATGCATCTTTCTTAGAAAAAAACAGCTTAGATGTAGAGCATCCTCATATTTACATATTCATTGCTAATGGAGCGGTCTTATTCTTGACGTCCATACAAGAGCCAACCATTTGAAATTAAACTGTATCCTTTGGGTAATGTATGAATGATTTAGATGTGAATGTGCACATCAGACACGATAAATCATTTAGAAATGTATAAACTGTGTATTGGGACTGAAGTAACAATAAAATCCAGCTGTTGCAAAAGATAAAAGTTAATAATTTTCCCGTGAGCCCTGTGATGGACAACCTGTCCACAGCATGCTCTCACCTGATGATTGCAGGCTTCAGCTTCCCAGCGAGCCTTAACTGGACTAAGTGGTACAGAAATGAATTGTTTTTCTTTGTTGTAAATGCACCTAAACCTGACTTGTGATAGTGAGGCAGATTCTCACTGGAGAACAGGATTTTATTCAGACTGGTGAGGATGATAACTGGTCTCTGGCAACATAATATGAAACATAGAATGAAAAGCATAAGAACACTTACTCTGTGTCCCGGGACAGCTCCGGACCAAAGATGTCTGAAATAGAACTGAAAGAGGAAAAAGGGAAGGAATAAAAAAAACACAGAAAATGTATTAAGTTAAACTGATTCAGGGGTTATTTTGTTTGATTAAAATTCAAAGCAAATTAGACTAAATGTACCCAATTTAATGTCTCTGCAATCTAGAAACAATATCCGCAGCTTTAAATGCAGCATGCTCTTATCTGGCACCAAAAGACATTATAACCTTAAATAAAGATAAAAATAAATAGATGAATAAGACAAAAGTGAGCTCTGCCGTGCTCAACCAGTGTGCAGAGGTGAGGACAGAGCAGTATGAGCAGAAAGCATCTCCACATTTTAGGAGAGTTCATTTTGATCTGAAGCATCCTATAAATGACGCTTTGTATGCATTGTATGATCATTTAAAAATAATCTACTGGGTTCATTTCATGTGTGTTACAGGTGAAAACAATCTGTTATTACTGGAATAAAATGATAATGCTTGGCAGTTGCATCAGATGGCTGATTGTTAAGCCTCTTTTGGCACAAACATAATTCATCCTGTGATGTCCTCGGTTATCATCCTGTTTGTATGCCAAGGTTCATTATGCCGTCGTTGCTAGGCAACCTTTGATACACAATTTGAGGTTTTGATGCTTTTCTGAAACCTGCATGAAGTTAAATGGCATTTCACTTATATAGCGCTTTTTCTCATCTCTGGATGACCAAAGCGCTTTACAAGTCCTGCTTTCCACCCATTCACACACACGTTCACACACCGATGGCCACCAGGACCAACTGGGGGTTTAGTGTGTTGCTTAAGGAGACTTTGGCTGGTCGGCCACACTACATTTGTGCCACAGTACGTCTCTTATCCGTTATCTGAATGATTAGTGGCACGTTTTGCTGGTTTGTGATATTTAACTTTCTTCATGTGATTAATCTTGCAGCATGCAGTCCCATTGTCATCTAAATTAGTTACAAATTATCGTGTTGATTAGCTGGATTGTGGTGCAAAACATATTGTTTGTGCTGCTTTAGTTTTAAATTAATGAAACCCCCCTCCCACACACACACACACACACACACACACACACACACACACACACAGTTACCAAACATTGCATTAATTAACCAGACCTTTTAGAGCTTATTTTGATGACAATGGGGGACTGTATGCCCTCAGAATAACCATATACAGAATATTTCATTTCTAAACACCTAAACCAACACACATGATTCAAACTATATTTATTAGGCATTATTAAGAATGGGGTCCAACTTTCTGAACAACTTTTTTTTATTAATTTTATTTTTGTAGTGAAAGAGTCTTAAATGTAAAAATACATTAAGTGTGCAGAAACTTATCTGGTGAGTTTAAAAGAGATGTCGATGTATATCTGTATCTGAAAGAATTTATCTTACATTTTCAAAACATACTTCAAGCATAAATACTACATAGAAATGGGTTCAAACAGATAAAGATGGCTACCCTATTCCTGTATTATCACACGTACAACACTTGTTCATTCCCTCGAGCCACTTTGGATGAAAGTATTTCTCATATATGCTTGTTATGGAACTGCAATGTGTCTGATAATAACCTACATCTGAACTGTAGTTCTGCAGAGGACATAAATATTCTAATTAGCATGCCAACTCTCCTAATGAGAAGAAATCTAGTTTACTTCAGGAAACCTCAACATGATTTATTTAAATGGGCTCCACAGTTCATACTTCAGCTTTGCCGTTTCAAACTGAAATTTCTCACCATGTACTAATGACACAGTGCTAAAATATTTGAGAATCACACTCAAGAAGTTGGTGGGAAACGCAAATTAAATCTCTAATATGAACTTGATAAGTCCTAAGTGAGGCTGGGAGCTCTGTGTAACAGTATGATGATGAAAAAAAACAAGGAAAAAAGACTGCGAGCTGCTTTATATGGCCAGCGTTTTTATTACAGACAGATTTCTGCAAAAATCTACTTCGACATGCAACTTTAACAATGCAAGGGTCGGGATTTAAAGGGTGAAGCCCCTGCTACAAACAAGCTATTAGCTTAAACCTGTTGTTTATCAAGGGCAAGAGCTCCTTAATTAACTTGTGATGCCTGAAGAAGCGCAGACTGGAAATACATAGTCTCCCTTCATCGGCTTAAATCTTACGTAATACAGCATGGATGAAGGATCTCAAGCTACCGTTAGAACTGAGTGGAAACGAGTCTGCCCAGTGGATTCCACAAACTTTCAGGCTATTTTTGTACACATTCTTCCGTACGTTCCTTTAATATGAACAAAAACGTGTAACAAGAATGATCAAATCATCATTAGTGACGCAGAAAAGCTTAAAAGGCAGGTTGATAACTGCAGCTCTCGGTTAAAAGCAGACAAGAAGCAATCAATAGCATTTTGATAGCTCTGAAGAAGCTTGCCTGGTTTGTAGTAAGGCGCTTCATTTAACTTTGATCTTTGTAATTATGCTCAGCCATAATTGAGCTCAGATGGAAAAATTACATGACTTCACACTAACACTTTGCATATGTAAGTATAAAAGAGCTAATGGTGTTTAGCTCAGAGGTTTAGAACCTGTATATGTCGGCCCAACATAACGTAGAATGTTTTACACTTTTTCCTGATAACAATAATAATAATAATAATAATAATAATAATAATAATAATAATAATCTTGATCAACTTGTTGAAGTTTATGGGTCACTTTGTACTTTATAACTTTTGATTATATACTACATGACAGGTTTAATCGTTTTGTAATTTAATGTTTACAGTTTTTTTTCATTGTTCTGACAAGTTACTGCACAGATGTTTAGTCCAGTGTGTACATGTTACAATGACATTAAATTTAGTAAGACATGCTAATCAATTTCTTAAATTTATAATCACAGATTCTGCTCTCCTTTGTAAGCAACAGACTCATTCAAGTAAGTTTGCTGCAACTTGCAACCATCATGACATTGATTTACTTTTTAGTTACATGTAAACTGCATGAAAATGATCAGTATCATCCTTCTGAACATTAACTCATTGTGACAAACAGACCCGGTGGGATCAGCATAGCTTTAAATTCTCTGGTGGTGGAGCTTATCTAGATTGACAGTTGTTAGGCTTTATGTAGAGAAGCGTATCTTTCATCTTTGTAATTACAATCAGAGCAATAATTGAGGTCAAACGGAACAACTGTATGACTTTACATGAGCATGTTGGTTAATCAGGATGTGTTATTTATATCCTCATTAGCTTCCATCTTACCTGCTGATGGACACGTCGCTACACGAGGAGCTGGATGACAGCTCAATCACATCTGCAGACTGATCCCCATCATGTTCTCCTCCAGCTTCCACCACTAAGGAGCTCTTTGGTTCTGCTACCTGACCTGAAGAAGCCAAAATGAAAACATAGGATGAAGGGTTGTGTAGAAAACCGTTGCTTTTAGACAGGATACTGTAAAGGCACGCTCAGCATCCTGTTGGCTTCTATTATTATTCAAATATTTGCACCAATCCTGATTCATTTAACTTGTTCATTTATTGTTACACTGTGATGGAACTGGGTGGTACTACACAGTGCGGTAGTAGACCGAGTCTAATCAGCTGATCAGACTAATAATGTGGTCGATGGCCAGTTTTTAACTTGTCGGAACTTTATTGTGTTGCTTCTTTCTGACAGTGAGGTGGAAACCAGCGCTGGTTGTAGTGACAATTATTTACATTATTATTTACACGCTCTGGCCCATCTACACCCATCCTTTCATACTTTACATTTCTCTCCTCTCAGTTCTACTCCAGACTATTCCTCTGTCATCGCCACCCTCTCACTCTTTTCCAGTTCTTTCACCCCCTCTCTCTTCAAACATTATGTCTCCCTTTTCAAGGTGCCCTTACATGTAGGAAGAAAGGGGGTGTGTCTGGAATGACAGCCTATCACATAACATCCCAAATTATTCCATTAGGACATTCAGCTGCCAGCAATAATTCAATCAGGTAAGTAATCGGGTAGGTACAGAAAATAAAGTAAACATCTACCATTCCTCTCCAGTCAGGTAAGTCTAGTGCAACATCGTGTGTGTGTGTGTGTGTGTGTGCATGTGTATGATACAGTGCTGTACAGCTGGACACAGCTACTGTGACAGACATAGCATCTCTTCACTGACAACCATGTGTGGTATCACAGCTACAAACACTATTAAACTTTATAACTTTAAAAAGTTGCTGATCTGCAGTTTTCAAATAAACAGTTGATATAGAGGAGCAGTGCTCTGCATGAGGAATAAGGGAGCCCAGGGATACACACACAGACAAGGCCAATACTGCATATAAGAATTTAAATAAGTGTGAACATAAACCATGACAAAATGTAACGATTTCCTAAGAGGACTTTCCTCTAAATCTACCAGCGGTTTGTGTGATCTTGCAAAATAACAGTAAATATAAACACAAGCCTAATAAACAGAAAATGTCTAGCAATATAACATCTCAATCTTAAAATAAGGATACATTTTAAGACATTCCCACCAACACATCTTCTCTTTTGTTATTACAGGTTGTGAAAAACACTCGTAAACGCCTACATTTATGCAGAGGCTACTACATTAAAGTGTCCCAAACTCTTCTGCACTCCAAACATGGACATTCCAGTGGTGGACTTGAAAAGATGTGCACACAATTACTCGCATACCTCTCTCACAGACACTTCACAGTGACAGCAGCCCCTGTGTCTAACAACAAATACTTGCTTCCTAAAGGATTCGGAGTAAATTTAAAATGTTATTGCTCAAGTTTAAGTTCTTAAACAGCTTAGCCTCTAAATATGTCTGATTTATTGTGCACCCTCTTAAATATTATGATCTGCAAAAAGTTACTCGTGTGATTGGTTTATCTGCACTGTTGAAACGCTTGCTTTTGCTTCGTTATTTCTAAAGTTGTATTCATGGCTGGCTTTAACTCTTTTCCAAAGCACTCTAAGTTATAAAGTTTTTTCAGTATGTCAGAGTGCATTATGTGACTGGCATACTGTTGGAGAAACAGATAAGGTTAATGTGTACTATGTCCAGCAGCAAAAATGATTTTCCATTCCTTATGGAGAATCATGCATGTCTCAGTACCTGCAGAGTGCAAAGCCTGAGCATCCTTTTTCTCATCAGTGAGTCTGACACGAGCCCGTTTGGTGGTCTCCAAGCATCCTCGCGCCTGTGCAATTAACCGGGTGAAGTCACTGCTGTGCTGCTTCCCTGTGGACACAAAAGCATATAGAGTTAGACATGTTGTTTCTGACCATTATGCTATCAAATAAAATTTAGACAGGTTACTTCCTGTCCTGCCATAAAAAGTAAAGTGAGCAGGGCTATAAAGTAACAGAGTATAAAGTTGACTTGGTGACAAACGGCCCACCCTGAGGGGCATCAAAAACAACAATAGTTGATGTTTAGGAAAACTTTATGTAATATTTACAGGATATTCAACACAGACTCAATTTCAACTTTGAATGTTTGAAAAAATGGAATTAAAAAGAAGCAACACAAACTCTTTCCACCATTTCAGTCAGTCAGATACTGTTGATGTAAACCACAAGAACACATGTGGTCATAAAAATCTTTTGCTATGGTGAAGTGGAAGTCAAACAAGACTGCAAATAGTTTTTGTTATAGAAGTAAACATCCGATAGAAAAACACATGCTTAGATTCAGCAGGAACGAAAAAAGAAAAGAAAGAATCTACTGAATATTTGGATTGCAGAACAGTAAAATATTAAAAGCACAAACACAGGCATTAATAGTAAAATCATTAAATAATAATAAATAAAAGAAAATTAAACAAACTCAATAGTGTTTTGGGGAAATGAAAAGACAAAAAGACAGACTGGAAATTAAATTTCCTCCTCTGTGTTAAAACCGAGCCAGTTCAGACACCTGTCAGAGATGCCGCCAGACACTTTCTAAGAGAGTTATTTTAGCCATGTTTTACCAGGTAGAGACCCTGGGGCAGACCTGCAGTGCTTTCTCCTCCTGGGGGGACTGGAGGAGGAGATGGATTCCTCTGCAGCTTCGTTTAAATTGCTCTGCATGTGGTGCAGGCTTTTTGCAAAACAAACCATTTATTACAGTACAATTTGTTTAAAAGAAAAAAAAAACTATTTGTAACAGATTTTGTATTCATTCAATCCCTTTTCTTTCTTTACTGGGATCCCAGCTAATATAATTACAGTTTTACCAGTTAACCTGCAAAACGCTGACATTGATTTAAGCTTCACAGCAGATAAACCAACACTCACAACCAACTCTCACTGGCACAGCAAAATGTATAACAGCCAGGCTAAGCTGCCTAAATCACTTCTGTACATGTATTTATGGCCTATGACCTTCTAATGTGGCCATTTGAAACATCATCAACACACCAACAGATGTGATCCTCATCTAAAACCATGACCTTATGTTGACTGTGGCTGCAGTTAAATGTTACATAGGTGGAATGAGCAAGCTGTGATGCATGTTGGAGACCCAACTTCTCACGGGCTGCCTTACCAAGCAGAAACTGCTGATTGTACCACACAAAGGTGTTGTGTGTTTTAAAGACATTTTCTTCATAACAAGCCACCAGGGGTGGTGGTGGGACGGGTTTTGTCACCATGAAAACAAATAAATACATAAAAGAACAAAAAGAAATCGAAGGTAAAGCTGGACTCGGTCTCTGTATGTGTACACGCTGCTTTCACATTCCTATTTGCTCAGTCACCATTCTCCATGCTGGCAGAGTGAGTCATCCACAGCCTCCTCTGATAAATCAAGAGGTTATCACAGCAGAGCAACTATTTATAGAACCCATCTCCTGTGAGTTACATCCATTCTCCAACACTTTTACAGTTAGCTCTACTGAGTTATTTCCAACAGGCTTTTCATCTCATATAGCTACATCATAATGCTTGTGAATGATGCTCTTTAATGCTGCTTTTTGTTTACGTTTTTAACTGAAGCAAAAACAGATAGTTTCACATTTGTATGCTTCTGTAAGTCTCACTGATCATTTATGACCTCATATGGAACAGATTAAGATGGGAGTTGAGGCAAGTAATCCTAAAAAATGATAAGAAAGTAAAAACTTGGTTATGTACCAAGAGGTAAAAACTGAGTCACCCGTGAGATTGATATTTTAATCTCACCTCTCACAGCTAAATGACTTACTGCAGACAGTCATTCTGCATGTTTGCATTTCCTGCATTATGCAGATAAAAAGCATATGGCTCCAAATGGAGAGCCTCCAGACGAACAGCGAGGTTATGGCTGCGTTACCCCGCAAATATGTAAAACTGCACTGGCCTTGCCTGTCACGTGAAATGATTAAGCACGGGGAACGCTGTCTATATGGGGTTTTAAATGGATAGTCTGTACTTCTACACTGCATAACCATGCAGCAATTACTCAACATATCATCTCTGTGAAGTTGGAAGGAGAGCTCTGCTGGTGGATTTTCCCATTAAATCCACTGTCTGAAAATAAAAGCAATGTCAGGTTTCTAAAGCCTGTGTGTCATTAAACGCTGTCACTGAGGGACACTCATTTGACTTCTGCTATCTTTGTAGCCCGAGCTGTTGTCCTCCAATGTTTTATGAGTAATAAATCAAAAGTTCCTTTGACGTATATATTTTTCAAGGGAAAATATTGCTGGTTCAGATAGTGTCCTGTCTGTGTGTAGTTTGCTGCCCGTGTTAGCGTGGGCTCTCTCCAGGTACTCCGGGTTCTTCCCACCATCAAAACACATGCATGTCAGGTTAATTGCTCCATAGGAGTGTGTGTGTGAGTGTGTGTGTGTGTGTGTGTGTGTGTGTGTGTGTGTGTGTGTGTGTGTGTGTGTGGCTGGTTGTTTGTCTCTCTGTGCTGGCCCTGTGATGGACTGGTAACTTGTCCAGGGTGTATCCTGCCTCTCACCCATTACTTACTGGGAAAGGCTCAGGCTACGAGTGACCCTTCTTTGGGCTAAGCAGTACAGATAAAAGATGGATGTGAAAACATGTAAGGAGTGTGAGGGAAATGAGCAACCTAGGTGGAGAACATATAATACTCCTTAGTAAATAAAGTAAACTTATGAGAAACTGATTTAGAATCAGACTGAAAACAGATTTTGTGAACAGAGGAAGAAGCAGCTTCCCAAAGCTTTAGAGTTAGTTCCACAGAAAGCAGATTTTAATAGAAGAAAACATGCTTTATTTTTTATTTATTATTGTTGATCCAGATACTTTTCTAAACCTTTTCAGCCAAGACCTTGCATAGAATGTGTACTGGTGTACTTTCTATATCCTCTGTATTTATAGAGTTTATCTTTCTAACTGGTCAAATATCCCAAATTTTACTTAAAGCCAGTGTGCAAATGAATTATGAGAAAATAAAGAAAAGGCATAAGATGTAGAATCAAACTAAACATCACACGGCTTTTACATAATAAGAGGAGAAATTTTACAGTTTGGACATTTACATTACTTTAAGTTTGAAAGTGCTGCACTGCTTTTCCAGGATCTTCTTTCAGCACCATGAAAAAGTAGCCACACCGATGACATTCTTTCTTTAATTAAACACCTCACAACGCTGTGCTGCATGGCTTTCATGTCACATGCTGAAACAAATACTGCATCTAGCATAACACCTTCAATCAGATGCAGCCAGCCACACGTTACTGTTCTGCAAACGTATAGAAGGAAGGAACAGATTAAAGAAAATGTGCTAAGAAAATAGAAGAATAGAGTCAATAATATGTCTTTTTATTCCATTTGCAATATACTTTTAGATTTGCACACATGACAAAAGTATTGTGCATTACAACGTGATAAGTTACATTTATTAGAACATTAAGTTTGTTTATTTTTTTTTTACTGGTTCTGACACACTTCTCTTTCATTTTGTCTCAAACAAATAACACATCCAGATTTCTAACATAGTTTCTCAGAAGCAGACCCAGTCAGTGTGAAAATGGGATAGAAGTGATCTGGTTGGACTCCCAGGTCAGGACTTTAAGGGAGAGCATATTAAAGGCCTGACGGAGACAAAGAAAAAGCACTTACTATAATTTGAGTGCATCATGTCAATCTCCTCCTCAGACTGATTCTTTGCAAAAACCATGACCTGCAACAGATTTAACACATGAAAATACAAACTTTAAAGGATCTACTGGGACAATGATCTTTAAATTTTAACTGAGTAGCTGTGTAGCTATTCAGCATCTATTGTAGCTATTGTAGCATCTGTAGCTATTCAGCTCACACACACACTGTGCACAGTGTGCGCACACACACTCTACTTTGAATCTTGGGACAATTCAATCCTACTTTCAGCACTAAATACATACAGGCTTGGCTTTTCCCTGCAGTTGATTCCGGATCTTCTCATTGGCCTCAACCTCCTTAGCAATCTCTTCAGCTGTTGACAGAAGAAAAATGAGCCTCGCATTAAATATTGACCACTGTGCCATTAGAACTGTGACATGGTTTAAACCCATGATGTTGCTGTGTGAAAGGAGTTATTTCAGGAGAACAAAGAAGCAAAAGTGTCCAAGTTCCTGTCTCAAAACAAACTAGATGATCACATTCAGTCTAATAACTCCTATGTGGACACATAAACTGGTTTCCTCTCATTCCGCTCCTGCTTTGTTCATTGGTTCAGTCTATGTGTACATTTGTTTGTGTGTTTACTCTTCTTTAAAGCTTTGTGTGGCCTGCACGGTGGAGCAGTGGGTTAGCACTGTGGCCTCACAGCAGGAAGGTTGCTGGTTCGATCCTCTGCTGGTAACTAGTACCTCACTAGCTACTAGCTACCTCAGCTAGTAACATGCAAACCAAACACACTCACCTGATTTGGGATTCAGGGAGTCACACTGTGCATTGTATAAATGGACAAAATCCTGGTGTCTTCTGGTCAGCTGGTCCCGAGAACCCTGCATAGACAGATGGCACTCTTTCAGCTTCTTCTTCAGCTCCTGCATTGAAAGCAAGTGGTACACCAGCTTTGTCATTGGACGTCTCCCCTTGCTGAAAGAACTGAAACAGACAGATTGTTTAATTAGTATAATAATCAGCAGGTAGATTTCTGCCCAGACATTAATCTATGAATGTACTAAATGAAAGTCTTCGACATCATGAGAAGACAATTGTGTAAATGTTAAGTTAATCAATTATACCACATAATACAATAACATATTAAGGAATGATTGAACAATGCAAAAAACGCCTTCTATTAATCATTAAAAAAATAAAGGTCTTCTACAAATTAAGTATTTCTACGGCTTCACAGATGCAACTCATCATAACAGAACAATACGAGTGCTGCCCAAGTTAATTACTCAGTATCCCCAAGAATATGATAGACCCTGTGCAAAATGTGCTGTGGTCTGATGAGAACTACAGCTGCATAATTCAAGCTTTGTGTTAGTTAAAAAAACAACAAAGGCTAATAAAGACTAAGTGAGTGGCTTTGGAGTGAAAGCTAGAATAATAAATAATGATTTCCTGCAGGGACACTTTCAGCAAACTCAGTGAAAAATACAGAAGTTGCAGTTTAAATATGTATATTTAAAGTTAATAAGAGTCAGGCAGCAAACATAACACGTTTAAGGCAACTTATAGCTGCTTATTTCATGTTTTACTTGAGGAACTTGGGGTTTATATTGGCTTTGATGTTACATCTTCCTCATGTTCTGTGTTGTTCATTTGAAACAGGCAGCATTAACTAAAGAGGTGCAGAGCTAAGGTCTGTGCCTTAAAGATATGGACATGTCCTAACTTCTGCTCTTAACATGCCTGTGATAATATGCATTATTGCATAAAGCTGGCAGCAGGAGACTGAGGAGGGATGAGATTTTCCATTTGTGTAAACGTATCTGGAATGAAACCATGAGGATGGGCAACTCCGGTCCTGCAAGTGTAAGGAGATTCCCTGCTGCAACACACCTGACACACACATCAGACTTAATAAGCAGAATAGTGCAGAGCTTAACATCAAACTCTGCATAAGTCTGCTAATTAGCCGTTGATATGAGTCAGATGTGATGCAACAGAGAACACTTACAGGACTGCAGCCCTCGAGGAGTTGCCCATCTCCAGCCTTCAGATAAACCAAATAATTCTTAATGTACTGGAGAACTATGGCAACTTGGTATTGTTAGCTAAAAGGATACATGGACTGTGTACCATCCCAAACCCTTTAGCAGCTCCTGTGTGTTTCACATTTGCTCTCCTTGTTCGTTTTGTTGTAATGGACACACTTGTGTTATAGTGAGATGTTATGCTATGGTTCACCTTTTTTCTTGAACCATCCCAAAATTCAGGAGAATTTTACCATTTTCAAATGGTTTTAATCAGGTTTAACTAACAAACAAGGCATTTGGACTCATCATTGGGAATGGCACACAGTGCCAGTGAATTGTGTTCACCGTGCCTGATGTGCTGAGTGTTTTGGTGTCAGTTTGTGGTTGTACACAACCCATCTGGCCTGCACTGCATGGTGGCACAATAGAAAAGCAGGATGAGCTTCTGGGGAGAGTCTGCAAACTGATCTGTGTCTACAGGCATCCGTACAACCAATTAAACTGGGAAAAATGGTTCAGTTCTTTTAAACGTACACAGTTCAAAGCATTTAGGAATTATTTGCCTTTTTTAATTTTTATTGGCATCTCACCTCCTTAAGCTCTCCTTTTTCTCGTCTCTGGTAAGACACGTGTCCAGGTGCTTGTTGATAAAATGCTGCGGCACACTGACAGAGCAGACGGGACACTCCACTGCAAAAGGATGCACATAAAGATAATGTTAGAATCTTAATCAACACTAATCAGTATTTATCTTTGGTTCATTGAATCAATTAAACTGCCAATCCTAATCACCCTCCTAAATCTTACCAATGAGCCCTCCTCTGTGAGTGTAGAGCAATGATTAACATCATCTGTCTGGATTTATTTTGGACATTTTAACACCACATTACCTTTCATTGCACTTTAAGAATGGCATTATAGAACTAAAACTAAAAGATATTACTCCAAAGCAACAAATA
The DNA here is from genome assembly GCA_037177535.1 of Pseudomugil gertrudae. Taxonomy (NCBI): domain Eukaryota; kingdom Metazoa; phylum Chordata; class Actinopteri; order Atheriniformes; family Pseudomugilidae; genus Pseudomugil; species Pseudomugil gertrudae. The sequence goes on along the minus strand of JBAMHV010000003.1, from coordinate 20,489,633 downwards.
AAATGGCTTCACCTTTCATTATGGGCTTTACATTCGTTGAAGGTGACGGGGAATATGCCATCTCAAATCCAACACTGTATGAAGCTGGTTCCTCTTTTTTTACTGGCATCAGATCCATCGCCTCAACTGGCTCTTCCTTCACAACCACGGAGTAGAGAGCTCTTCCCGAGTGTAGATGTGCATCATTTACATTGTGGGTTTGTGGACTTGGTAATTCCCCCCCCTCAACATCTTGAGTTTCTTTACTGGGAGGTGTTCTGAGCTTCTTTTGGAAAAAGTGATTCATAATGGTGCTGCTAGACTTCTGGCCCTTCTCTCTGGGAGTTTTGCATTTGACAGCTGAAGCTGGGGTCTTTGGTGATATTGGAGGAGAGTCGACATGTGCTTTTGACAACTGCTGCCTGGAAAAATATCACGAAAGCAAAATTGCATGTGAATGAAAAGATGTAATGTGACTTAGACATGCAGACATCCCAATAAACAGCATTTATTTTAAATCTGCAAACCTCCTGAAAATCCCCTTAAACAAAAGAAATCTAAAACATGACGCTCGGTGACAGTAAGAAAAAAAACATTTAAAAAAGTACCCTGCTTAGTTTCCCTTCACCTTTTCTAATGAGCTAGAACAGAAGACACTTCGGTTACGGTCTTGGAAAAGTGGAAAGCAAACAAACTGCTGCTGGGCCAAATGGAACCAATGAGGTGTAGTGCTTTCCATGTTTAAAACTTATTTGAGCTTACTCTTCCCATTACAGGGAGCTCATGCACGTGTGTACCTGCAGATGCACACTCATGCAGTGTGATGTGGAAACGCCACCTCCGCCTGACAAAGACCTTAAAGGAATATGTTCATCTGTGGCACTGCATACATTCAGGTTTGACAGAACCCACTCCAGCAATAAAAATAGTCTGCAACACCTCCACCACACCAACCGTAAAGTTCCCTGATTTATACACAGACTACTAACTTTGGAGCAATTTACTTTTAAAATTCATTGTTACGTCACAACATGGATCAAATATGTGCACAGCTTCAATTCTCACCAATAGTTTTAAGTGTTTCTGTCTCATTTAAGAAGGTTAAGAAACAAATGGTTCTCACAGAAACAATGTAGTTTACAGGCTGTTGACTTTAATTAGACAAAAAGGAGCACATTAAGCAACATATATCTAGAAAAGATTTTTATTTAATTATGATGATTCAGTAGATAATAAGTTTAAAAGTTTATTTTTGTGATGTTAGATATTTTGTGATAATGATAAAAGCCAAACAGAGAAGAAGAGAAAATACAAAAGTAAAACTTGACATTTCTGTTTAAAATAGTTTATTTCAGGTGGGAAACATTGAGATCTGATCTAAAACTAGATTAGTTTTAATACAATTTATGAGTCAACAACAGGAAGGAGGCTCCTCCTCCTCCTCGCTTAGATTGAAGTAGATATGACGTGTTTGCAGTCTCTTTAAGCTGATGTTCAACAGAGTAATTATCACTAGACCATTACTAAAAAAAAGTATCAGAAATAAATTAACTCAATTTTAAAGTGGGGTAAAATAATGTGGGAATGACGGGTTTATTTATAAAATACTGTGATATAGGCATGATCGCATCATTGAACTGGATTGGTGTAAAGTCTTCCTTCTCCACAGACAGCACAGGTACCGATCCGACATCACCTCTAAAAATAATTCTGGTTACTGAAAGGGTTGTTTGATAAAGACAAAGAGAGAACTGGATTAACGCTGGCTTTGTATTTCCAAATGGAGATCACTGTGAGAGCTGGAGGGGCAACAGGCTGACTAATAGCTAGCTCTTCTTCTACTGTAAGTAAATGGGCTCTGTGCACAGCTGGGCCATTCCTGTTGTGGTTACTGAGGTCAGGCACACCTGGATTAATTAGTGTGACCAGTAATGAAAGACAGGAAACA
>JBAMHV010000003.1:20449179-20476889 GCA_037177535.1 Pseudomugil gertrudae | reverse complement strand
TTAGCTGCACTGTTAATTTCCAGCCCAGCTAAATACTGGAGCTATCTTGCTATCTCATTTCTACATCACTCACATGTGTGGAAGGAAAGATGACAACAGACCCCAGGTTAAAAAAAAGTGAAGTTCTCCTTTAAGAATGATTGATGTAAACCAACACATCCATTAATTAATCATGCAGAATCAAGTCTGCTTCACTTCAGGTGGTTTCAGCAGGAGTTTGATGAACCCCTGTCTTTTTCCAGCACTTTGAAGAGACAGTCTGATGAGTTTGGACAGTGGGAGTGTGTAATAACTGGATACTCAGCCAAGCAGAAGTATATGCTTTTATTAACAAGATGAAATGATGTAGTGGATGCCTGCAGGACTCTTGGTTTCAGGTTTACTGGAACTGTGTGATATATACTTTTCCTTGAATCTATTACGACCAAAATTTCCAAATGTTCTTTCCCTGCAACTTTGCATTACTGATTATGTGTGGTTAACAATCCTCCGTGGTTCATTAGGCTGTTCTTTGAATTTTTTCTGGATTGGACCTGTGATTGATTTTCTGTTTTTGTTTTCAGGCTTCCTTCACCCCACATGGAGAAAGCATTATCATGATGCACATTAACAAACCTCTGGTTAAGGGATCTTTCCAAGGCCTGCTGGAGAACATCTACAGTGAATTTAGAAGCTTTTCCTGAAAACAAAGTAAAGTAAAAGGTCTCTGTATCTAATACAGTATTGATTATTCCCAAATGGTTTTCTCTTTTAAATTGCCTTCATTTGCAGGGTTAAGGATTTCCCTGAAGGAGAATCAATTAACGACTGCAAACTTCAGCTATGCAGGGACCTAAATGAGACCCTGCTGCACCCAAGTTTAAGCCAATAACAGCTGTGTTTTGCATGCACATAAATATAGATATATTTCCCAAACAACTATGCCTGAAGCTACTTCATTTCAGTCAAGAAACGTTTACTTCTTATATTATTGCAGCAGCTCTCAAACAGTGAGCAGACAAGCAGAGAAGCGCATACAGGTGAAGAAAAGAGGTCAAACGTGTGTCTTAAGCCAAATAACGTTAAGGTGGCTCGTTCTCATTTGCATCATTGTATCTAAAGAGGTAAAACTTGAAATGTAGAGGTGAAGAATTTGCCTCAGAGACCTGTGAGTTTAGGATGAGTGCTTTTCAGCAGACCAATAAACCAATATATGGCATTAGAAAAACATCCACAGAGAAGTTTGCTTGCTTTTTAGATTTGACACACTCTAGTGAAGCATGTATAGCACTTTACTGTGAATTCCACAAGTCATCACTCTTAAAATAAACATTTCAGCTGCAACAAAGCTATATGTTTTCAAGCAGCGTAAAGTATACTGCAGGTGTCCTTCATTGTATTGTTTTTTTAAATGTACACAGGCAGCAGCTATACAACAAGTTCTAACAAACACACCCTGAATCACTGTTGCATCATCATTGATTTTCTTACAGGGAAAAGGTGCTTTCTGATCATCTAAACCCTGTTAGCATTATGTTAGGCATTTTAATAATGCAAAACAGTTACATAAAACTGTTTTAACTATTACAAAACCTGGAATGTGAATTTTTCACTCTGCATATTCAGTCTTTAAGAAGAGGCAAATCCACAGTCACTTGATATAGTGTCAAAGACATGCTAGCTTTGTCATATCAATGCTATACTGTTATCTGTTCTCCATTGGTATATTTCTATCTAATGAGACCCTTAGCAATGAGTCACCTGGCCCTGTGTTGCCCAGTGCACAAGGCCAGACCTGTCTGGCATTTTAACAATGGTTTGCGCAGAGGGGAATTAAAGAAAACAGATGTAATCAGAGATGTATGTGGTGCTAACCATGTCCTCGTATTCTTGTCTTTAAAGAGGATGACAAATTAGTCCCGTTTTACATTTGGGGTAAATGTTTCCCATTCTATTATGATTTTATATTCTTATTGAAATGTGTCACTGTGTCAGGAGTTAGACAGCAGCAATGATCCCTAAGGCTTCCACATCTACTCATGCAGGCTAAAAATCCAGTCAAGGCCTTTTCCTTCCATTCTTATTACGCAGGGATTTTTACCTCCTTATTTATGCATGTTGAGTTTCATTTTGTTTAGATATTCATGGGGAAATTTGGTTCAGTGGTTTCATTAAAAGACCTGAATATTTATATTCATTTCTACACTTTCCTGGTATATCTGCAGCTGAATTAATGTGAATGGAGGCTAATTAAAATGATTCTTTATCAATCCAGAAGGGAAATTATACTCCTGCAGTGTCATTAATTGAGGAAAAGTGACAAAATAAAGCTTAAAAATTCTTAGAAAATTAAAACGTTTACAATGAGAGGAATAAAATTTCCAGAAATGACTATGAATCTATGGTTTGTTGTGTTTGTGGGGTTGTAGCACCTAAGCTGGTGTCATAATCTACTGTAGGTCTTGTGTAGCTTGTGTGGCTTGTCATGTATTCTTCAGTGTGACTCAAGAAGATTTGCAAGAACATTAACAACTACCAGCTCAAATTGCCTGCGACTATGTTGTCAAAGGTAATTTATTATGCATGCAGTGTATCAGTGTATGCACTTCCCTGCTGAACTCCTGCACTTCAAAGGTGCAGGCATAGCTGGAAATGTCAGTGAAATTTAAAGGTATTGCCATCTGCTATAACCTTAAAAGCCTACTGATTGACTTCCATTCCCTTTATGATTGAAGAAGCTAGTCAGAATTATTTGGTTCATAAATGTCCAGAAACAGATCGAATGTTTCCGTTATTAAGAATTTGGATTAAACTACACTACATCAGGTTTTCTGTTCTGCATGCAGCATAAAGTATAAAGCACCTGTGGGATCCATTTAGTTGTCAGATCTGTCTGACAGCAGCATACTGAAACCAGAAAGCATCATTTTAACCTAGTTTTATGAAAAACACCTTTCTCTGCCCCCTTTACATCTTAATTGGGTCCAATCTTTCTCCTTTCTGGGGACTCTATGGTTTGATCTGACTGACAGTCATAAAGAGCATATGTGCATGTTATTAATAAAACAAGAACAAAGAATCAAATGGATTCAATCAGTCTTGATTTAAAATATCCTAAAATTGTAGTAGAGGAGAACAATGGAAAATCGTCCACCTGGGGTTTTATCTCTAGATTGTGACTTCTTCACCATTAACTGGTTTGATGCGAATTTGATGAAGGAAGAAGGTCAATAAGACATATTGTTATGATTATTTTGTTCTACATTGCCTCCCATGTTTGCTTGGATTATGTTTGCTTTCATTTGTGCATCAGTTATAATGGGATATAAGCCTAATTCACCACAAGACCACCAGGGATTGATTGTGAAGTTATTTTACCAAACAGTTGTAGCATTTGTGCTTTATGATAGACACGTAATTCTAGAGAGGCCCAGAACAGTTTCTGAGCCAGTAACAGAATTTACTGTATTGATCTAGCACATTTGTTTTCTTCTTTATTTTTTTCAAAGTAACCTAAATAATGCATGAGATTATTTATACTTTACCCAGACAAACCCTACACACTTCTATTTCTCAAAGCAAACACACACCTCCATTTCCAACACTGACTCCTTAAGTTAAAAAGAATCATCACTTAGTTCAGTAAAGCCTCTTTTCTCAGGTCATAATTTTAGGTTTTCATACTTTTTTAAGAAAGTCTAAATATTAATGACTCAACCTGCTCTAATGCGCACTGCAGCCTCACATTTGAAAAAAACTAACTGGGTTTAAACCTTATTTGACACCTTTTAGTCTACAGAGCTCTTCAAAACATATTCATTGAGGATATATTTTCTCACTAGTTGGTGATATGCTTTAGAGTCAGGTGAAAACTGTGAACCCAGCTGCATTTGTTGTGTTTGTTTTGCATCTGCTTGTTGAACAGGGGTTTCATGAGTGAAACAAATTGAATTTTGTTCATGCACTTTCTAGTGCACTGCAGGTGTGACACTTCCTCCTTTCTGTGGACTAAAAAGCCAATTATAAGGGGAGATTTATTCATTTAGGTCATGCAAAACTCATGTGCAGCCATCACCACGGTGCTTGCTGTAAATCTTTAGATGATAATCTAAAGAAAGGTAGGAGCACTAAACATTTAAGGCTGCTGTTCATCAAGCATTACCTGCTGCAGTTTCTCCATCATGTGGCCACTGAATGAAATGCAGAATCTGAGTTACTATTCATTCAAAATGTTTTGGTCTTACTGGGGAAATTCCAAACAAAGAATTAATGAATAGCAGATTTAACCACGACATGTGTTATTATGTCGACAGTCTCTTTGTAATATGTTTAAACCAAAATTCTTCTTCATTGAGGTTTAGTGGAATTGAGAAATAAGCCAAAGTGGTGATCGTTTAAAGAAACTGGCTGTAAGAGAGATGACTCAGATGTTTCCACCTGAAACTATGTCAGCTTGATTTCATGGTGGCTTTAGTCTTAGATGTTTCCAGAGCTGAGATTGCTCATATCAGTGTTGCCATGGTTTTATCTCCATGAAACCATGCATTCATTCCTTCAGTAACAAACTGCATCAATGCAAGAAGGAGCCCTTTTGGAAGTCCCTCATCCAGTCAGCCAAAAGACTTTTCAACAACAGGATGTCAGAGACTTTGTCTCACACACTCTTTCACCTACCTCCGTCTCACACCACAACACTGTAGACTTCTTACATTTGTTTTGTTTTATATTTGACTAAATGAGTCTTTTCCTTTATTTCTAATCTGTGATATGTTTAAAATACATCTTGTTCTGTCATTTTAAAGAGTTTTATGTAAAATTGCTGTATGTTTATATTGCAGGTTTCTTGCTACTGTAACACCAAAATTCCTGGTCTATAACGAAGCATCTTATTTTAACTTATTTATAAATTATAGTATGTAGCTAGCAGTGGCTTGTGTAATGGGGAAGGTAAGATTTGTATTTTATAATGGTCTGCAACCTTCACCATCACAAAGACACATTTTTTGCCTTTATTTTTGTTTAGACTTTTAATTATTTATCATTTATTAAAAATATTTACCTTGTGAAATAAGCTCTTTTAAAGAAATACTATTTTATTTCAGTTTTAGGTTTTGAAATAAAGAACAAACATTAAATAGTTGCAAAAGGAGGATAGAAACATTTACTTCTATGTATGTAAATATTTTCAGAAAATGTATTTTACTAAACATAGTTCCCATCTTAGTAGGGAGTTAAGCCATCCCTTAGCTATGCTGCCATAAAATTAGAAGGCTAAGGGACATCCCATGATACACTGAACACCTTATTTTTATCCCTCTGCTCTTTATATTCCATTTAAAACATGGCAGAATCGGCATTAACGTGTTTCTTCTCTCTCATCAGGTCTTTCTAGTGAAAAGTTGCATTGTGTGTTGGTCTCTTGTTCGGTCCTCTCCACCCCTCAAGGTGTATGGTCGCTCTCCCTGAACACGGTTCAGCCAGGTTTTTCCTTCCTGTTAAGTGCTTTTTTCCTTTCCACTGCTGCCTCGTGCATGCTCAGGGTGGGGTATTAAATCAAGGTTAAGATACAATCTGTTGGTTTTACTTGAATTGAGTTGAATTTATTATATATTGGTTCTAATGATGTGTCTGTAAAATGCACTGAGAAGGCATTGTGAAGTGGCACTATAGAAATAAAACTGAATAAAACTGACATTTGCTGCTATTATTTTAAGGTAAAAAATGCAACTACAATCCTGCATTTGTTATTTAAAAACATTTGCTGGTTCTTTAATTCTTGTGTTTTTAAAAGCCACAGCTTGCAGTGGAATTATGTCGGGATGTTCTGTACATTGTAAACAATACAATTATTTGCAAATCCTTTTAAACCTATATTCAAATAAATACACTACAAAGATAAGATATTTAAATGTTCAATCTGACAAACTTGATCAGGTTTTCTTTTTCAAACATTTTGGGGTTTAGATCAACCACGATACACTAAATGATTCAGTCAGAAACCAGATCACAGAGCAATAATGGTTTTATTTTGATGCAGAAGTTTTCAACATCCAGTCAGAAGGATCATGTTCACTACATCACAGGTTTCAACCAACCAGACACTCATCAACAAACAGCACCACTAAGACAAACAATTAAAGAGTAAGATAAACAGTGTGACAGTAATTCACACTCCTGAACACAGCCTCACTCATCTCTTTCACTTCGATGTTCTCTCTGAATACTGATGCGCTGTTATCTAACAGCATGACCCTCCCAGCGTGCATTCCTGGAAAGAAAATGTCACTGTAACATCACATGTATAAGGAAGAATCAGACGGCACCAAATGCTTTGCAACTAATGTATGACAGAGGCCCGTAACAGTTCAGCTGCTGCTAACAACACCACAACTTTCCTCTGAAAAGACCAGAGCGAAAGGCTCAATCACAGCACAGGCAGATAACAAGGAACACAAACCAATCAAAATAAAAGAGTCTGAGATGATTCTGGTCCGTTTCACCACGTATATTGTATACAGCAGTTTTTTCTAACTTTCTTACTTCTATTGTCACGATTCAGCCAAACCCTGGATGAGCAGCGAGTCTTCTGTCATACATAAGAAAAGTAGTTTTGTGTTGTTTGGTTTTTTTTATGGTGGTTTAACAATCGAGTGATGACAGGATTTTTGACAAAAAGGCAGCGTTGTAATAAACATGGTAACAGGCCACATTTTACAGTCTTTAAAGATAAAAAAGCAAAAATCCAATAAAAAATTATGTTGTGCACAAAAGGCACTCAAATGTTCTGTTTTACGTACACAAGCATCTATAAATAAAAAAACTCTTGTTAAATATGAATATTTCACCCCGATAAAACTTTCTGCGACATTATCTTCAATAAGTGCAAAACTGTAACCAGAACAAAACAAAAAAAGTGAGAATAATGTGGATTTATTTAGACATCATAAAGCAAACTAACTGTAATGCCGTGAAAGGTGACTTATCTGCTGGTTTGTCACAAGATCCAGTAATACCAGTGGGAACCAGCAGGGGGTGTGAGTGCGTTGCTTAAATTTAAATGCTATATCATCAACTCTCTCTGGTCTTTATAACCTTCAAGCACCAACATAGATAGAACTTTCTGTTTACTACATGTAACAGTAGAGATTAAGAGGTTATAAATTAGTTTACATAAAAACTGTTTTTTCTCCAATGTATCAAGCTGTTACTTTATTCACTTTTGTTATAATTACAACTCTTTTTTTTATCTCAACAACATAAACATTAAGGCCAGTTTCTTAGTTTAATACTGACTGAATTTGTGCATTCCAGCAAGTCAAGGCACCACAAACAGCCTCCGAATCCGACATAAAAAGCCTCGATTGCAGCACAAAGCATGCAGGATGGAGAAAGCTCCTTAGGATGCAGACGACGTGGTTTCTGGACCAACTGTGAGAAGACAAATAATCAGAAGACATAAAACAAAGGCAGGATGTAAGGAGACTACTCTGATAAAAATCTGAGAATGACATTTGTAATTTGTGATGAATAATGATGCAGACCCTAACACAGGGCACAGTATTGCTTTTGCAATATTAAAAAAAAAAAATTAAATTCTTTTAGAAGAGAAAACATCACAGCTGAGAAGTGGGTCTAAATGGGAGACTGTGTCAGAAACATGACAAAGAACATTTATTCAGCCTTTGTTCTACAGTACTTTCACCAAATGCACTCTAAGCACACGGCACATGGCAAATGACCTGAACTGTCATTTACAATCAAATAATGTTTACATTTTACTGGAAATATCAGAAAGATTGTTTGTGATCTTTACAAGTGCATTTCACACCAACTGTCACCTTTTTTGTATTAACCTGTACACAATAACACTAACAAATTAGTAGCCATATTTTATGTACAAGGATTCCTACATTAGTCGGCCCAGAAGTTTTCTGCAGTTCATATACATAGAAAGAAAACATGGAAACAGGCATGTCACGTCTCCTCGCTGTCCAACCATGCATGATGGGCATGGCGGTGGAGGAAGCATTGGTTTCTAATATTGCGGCACTGATTATTAAATTCTCTTCAAAAGTCCTCATCATGCCAAGATGCTTCATCTTTTCTAGTAACGTGCCAATTTTCAAATCTAGCACTGTGTAATTAAGTATTTCTTTTCAATATTTGGACCTAAAACTTATGTTTTCTTTTTCATCGTTGTGAAAAAGCTGTTAAACTAATATCTTATCCATACAATGATTAACAAGCATGTTCACAGATCATATCATTACAAATCTCTGTTCAGTGATGCAAGTCTTTTCCCTTATTTTATGTCCAATCCCTGCATGCAGAAGTAAATCCCAATATGTTGTTACTTTGCTAAACAGCCACTGTGTTATATTATAAACAGAGGGTTAAGTTTGTGTGGACAGCCTTAAGGCATGGTAAACAGAGGTGGTATTTTAGCCTGAAACATCAGACTGAACATGATGGGAAAAGCCTAATTTTACACAAGTATTGCTTTACTTGTACATCTCTGAAACGAGAACATGGCCACAGATTTGTGTTGAAACTGAGGTATAACCGAAGCGGACATTTCCTTATGCACATTTAATGTGAAAAACAAGCTGAGGTTTACGGCGTCATGCCTCTACAGCCTTTCCTGCTGCTTTTCCACCACAGTAACATGGTCGTCCAGAGAGGAAAGCAATTGTTCCTGCTTTTCACACATCTTCACTTGTTCCATCAGCTTTTCCCTCATTGAGCAGGTTTCACCTTCGCTACATGGTGCCAGTCTTGTCACCACCATCACCAGAAATATTCACATTAGAGCCCGATGCTGTGCTGTTGCCTGGGAACATCTTTTCAGTGGGCGTTACAGCGGGGCTGCCGACCCCTGAAGAGCTGGAGCTGCTTGAGCGGTGCTGTGTTGGAGGTGGGCGCACCGGTCTCATTGGCGGGGGACGTAGCTGAGCTCCAGCCAGCCGGGCAGAGAGAGCAGGTTTGAAGGTGGTCATCATCTCAGAGGTGGAGCTGCTGCTGCGGCGCATGGCTGCATCTGGGTCACGGATCATGATGGTGTGAAGTGGGCTACCGGGCTCGGAGCTAACTGGATTTTTCATTGGTTCCAGGGTGTCGAGGACCACGTCAGGAGCCTGTTTAACAGTGTTTTGACGCTCCAGTTCACGCAGCTCATGGAGTGCTGTAGTCATAGTCTTCTCTATATCCTGGAGAGGTAAGTATGAGAGAGACAGTATGTCTGAGGCACAGTCAGGTCTGTCTTTGTTAAGGAGATATTAAAGTAGCATTCAAACTTACACACAACATTTCAACATGGCTGACCATTTCAATATAAATACACATTTTTTATTAAAAAGCAGACTTCTTGCTCTCCTTATGCATTTGTAAACTAATAGTTTCATCGTAGTTGATGAAACATAAATAAAAGATAAGCAAAAGTTAACATTTTGCAGTATTAAATCTTAGAGAAAGTTCATGTGGCATGGAAAGGTTGTTGTCAGTGAAAAGATAACAGTGGATCTGTTCTCCAAAACACATTAATCTACATCTTAAACCATTATCCCTGAAAAAGGCTTCCAGTGCTGAGTCTCTGCCTGCCCTACATGCAGAGATCTTAGTGTTTAGGTAGTAGAACTGTGGGAAAACTTTCCATTTGTGAATTTGGAGATGGCTTATCAGTGATTATATATATAATGATTAGCATCCTATTTTTTCACACTTTGCAAATGTTATTTTTGAATTTTTAGAATTAAATGCCTTTTGTAGATCAGTTCATCCTAAATAATAATAATAAATAATAAAAATGCCAAATTGTTTCCTTGCCACCGGCAATCAAGGGCACGAGCAGCTTGTGATAAATGAGATAAAACATGCCACAGGTTTACTGTATCAGCATTTCAGAAATATACTTTACTGCTACACTACACACACGCTAAACAGATATTTAATAAGCTGTATTAACATCACTTTGATTTGAATTGCAAATATGTTTTGATTATGTGAAACCGATACCAACAGTCACTCATCAAAACCGTCACTGGTTTTTATTCAAGAAGTGTGTCTATGTCTTAGCTAAAGTTTTGTCTTTAATATAAACCAAAAGCCCAGTTGCTGTTTTCAGACTGACAGCTACAGCAGGAAGGGGGGGGGTCTCTGTTCAACCAAGCTTACCCAATTTGCCTCTGCAAAAGAATGCGTTGATCCAGTCAGATGCACAAAGACCAACAATGGACCGTATCCGTTTTTCTACTGAATACAGTCATTCTGCCTCATAAATAAAAGACATCTAAGGAAACGTTGGCTTGTGTTTCAGAGAAGCAAAATGTGACATCTAACGTGTATCGATGTGGAAACTGTGCTTGTTGCAATCATGGATGGATGGATGGATACTTTATTCATACAACAAACACTAAAACCTTCTGTCATTCCCATACAGGGAAGCGAATCCCCTCCGCTGTGGATCCACTCATGTGATCTACATGCTACTATGTAGGCTAGCATATGCTGGACAAACCAGTGGCATCTGAAACAGCAGAGCACTGCATCCATACATGTAATATGGATTATGCCACTGCCAGACATTATAATTAAGGAAACAATGGCTCACTCTGTTCACCGAGGAGGTGATATCGTCTCAAAGAGAGATTTACTGCATATTTATACAAAATAATATCACACAAAATGGACTGCAGCCCTTTCTCTCTTTTTTTTTTACCTGAGATTATTATTTTAGTAAAGTGATATGTACCAGATACATTTATATGATACAATTAAGATTGAGCAAAGACTAATTATTTGTAACGGATATATAGCATTTAGAGGCTTTGTATTGGATCTGTGCTTGAGCTGGTCAGGACTGAAAAAAGCATAAGTGTGTTTCTACTTTAATTCGAGCCCTTTGTTTACTGAGATGTGTGCCCCTGTTTTTATTTTAGCAAAGTAACATACCGTTTTTTGCTTTTTACTTTTGCCTGAAAGTAAAACTTAACTTACAGCATATTGTTCATTCTCTTGATGAATATTTCATGTTTTAACAACTCGTATTCATAAGCTGAAGTTAATTAATAAGGAAGTAGACAGAGCAGAAGGATTATCGATGTGCCTCATGGTGCAAAAAGAGACTTGCAGTAAAAGTCACACACACATTCAGGTAGGAAGAGTAAAAGATTAATGGCATGGTCCTACCTCTGCCAGAGCCTCAGTCTCCAGTGTTTTGTGGTCTCCCAGGCTGCTGTGGCGAGTAGCTCCTGGTACTGGTCTCAGCGGGTGGCCCTCAGGATAGGCCTTCCTCTCGGGGTGGTTAATACTGCCTGCACTACCGAATGTTCCAAGGCGCCGTTTTTCTGGACTCTCCATACGACCCTTGCTGATGGATATTTTGTGAGGGCTGCTGGGACAGGCTGCAGCCCGCGGTGGAGTATCAGCCACCCTGGTTGGACTGTGGGTCTCTGTGCCACACCGACGACGGGGGATCGCAGCTCCATCCGATCTTAACCTCACCCTGTTGAGAAGGGTCAGATCATGGTCATCAGAATACAAACTTTTACAGGATAACACGCATTTGCTCCTAATCATATTCACCTCCCCATGACTCCTCCAAAGTTGTATTCTGGTGACTGCTCACATGGTGATGGAATGTCATTTTTAGATGAGCTCTTTTCTTCCAGCAATGGTCCGCTGCTTGCTTCACTATCTGCTTTCTGACTGAGGTTATCTGAAAATGCATCATCCCTGAAAAAGCAAAACCAGCAGTTCAGACCTCAGCTTATAAACAACCCTGCTTTACATCTACCTCATAACAGTGATGATTCTAACAGGTTATAATGCTACTTACAGGTCTTGTACTACAATATATTGATGGGGGATGAGTCCATCCACACCGTTATGACGACCCTCCCACCAGTCTTCCGACGCTCTGTGATACAGAAGCAGAGAGGCCCCCTTCTTGAATGACAGCTCTCTTGGACTTCGTCCCGAGTAGTCGAACTTAGCAATGGCCTCAATTTGCTCAACCTCTGTAACACACCACAAGCAAAGACTCATCTAAAAGAGTTTTACTACAAATGGAGCCAACAATGACTACAATCATACTTCGGGTAAAAACACGATGGTCTTCTGGCAAATTCCACACTCAGCTTGATCAATGTGACTTACAACAGCAGATTTATTGCAATGCAGTAAGAATTTAAGGGTTAACTGTAAACTTCAAAGAAATTGGAAATCTTATCTTTTATAAGATAAACGGGGCCGCGGGGGGGCTGGAGCCAATCCCAGCTCACAATGGGTGAGAGGCAGGGTACACCCTGAACAGGTCGCCAGTCCATCACAGGGCCAACACACACAGACACACAACCACGCACACACACACTCCAATGGACAATTTAGAGCTTCCAATCAGCCTATCCCCAAGGTGCATGTCTTTGGACTGTGGGAGGAAGCCGGAGTACCCGGGGAGAACCCACGCTAACACGGAGAGAACATGCAAACTCCACACAGAAAGGATCCCGGCTGCTCGAACCGGCAACCTTCTTGCTGTGAGGCCACAGTGTTAACCAACTGCTCCACCGTGCAGCCCCTATCTTATCTAATCCATCTTATTTTATATATATATGCTAACAATCAACTGAGAAAGGCTTAAGTCTGCAGAATGTCAAACTTCAGTGCATTAAAACAGGTGTTTGTTCCATGAAGGAAATGTCTGAGACAGTTTCTGAAACCTGCATCCAAAAATGTCCATTAAAATTTCTCCTGTAAACAAAACAGCACATATTCATGAGAACCAGAAACATTGTCATCTTCTTGGATCTGGGCTAATTTTCTTACATATGCATGTTGCAGCACACAGTGTAAAAGCTAGTATCAGTGATTGTATTAGATGAATTAGAGCACCATAAGGATAACTTACACATCTATGAGACATTAAAAAGGCAGAAACCCAGATTTTGGAGACATTTGCATCCTCATCCAGATGCAATGTGATGCAGGGGGAGCTAAATGTTTCAGAAAGAATCGTTCAAACAACCCTACTCCTTCCTAATATACTGGAATAATGAGAAATTAGTTGTTTCTTTAAGCTATAGACCATAGCTCAAAGATTTTAGATGCATCCCTTCACCAACACACTGGAATCAAATAGCTGAATTCCTTCATGTGCGTGTCATCCGGCTCTGCAGAGGCCTGGTAACGAGCCAATTCTTTGATTTAGGTGTGCTGGAGACAGACTGCATCGTGAGAACCAAACGTAGGCACCGCTATATTTTAGTTTTGAAAACCTTTACTGAGTCTTCAGACTGAGAATCTGTCCAAAGATTAAGCACCACACCATGCACCAAAGACATGCATGTTAGGTTGATCAATCATTGGAAATTGTCCTTAGGAATGAATGTGTGTGTGACTGGTTGTTTGTCTCTCAGGGTCTGTCCTGCAATGGACTGGGGACATGTCAATGATTGCTGGGATAGGCTCCAGCTACCTTCATTGGAATAATAAGCAATACAGATAATGGATGATATATTTCAACAGGCAGCAGAGGTCAGTCACAGTTAGCTGTTTAACAGTAGCCATTTAACCAATGACCTCCTCATTCACAGAAAGTTTGATTTGGAAAACGCACCAGAGCTCTGACACAACTGATGCTACAGTCTGAGACAAATTTCTCTTTCAATTATGCTCAAATTAAAAGAGAAAGGCTGTGAGCGTCATGGCAGGGGATGAGCTCTAATTTAAAGTTAATCTGTTTTTTATTTCATGAAAAATAAACTGTTGCCAGAGGAATCAAATACCACAACCAAAGCCCCTAACATCATACAAGATGCTTTGTATCAAAGGACCTGCTACATCAGGAAAAAGACCTTTGTTATATTTGCTAAGCGAGAGAAGACAACAAAGACACGGTCAGCTCTTGATACAAACATAGTCACCTACAAAAATGATTTCTCTCAAAATCCTCATCACATCAGTTCAGGAGATGCAATTTCATGTATAACTCGCAGTTTGGCTTTGGTGCCTGGCCCAGTTATGCATTCAAAGCTCAAAGGACAACTAGGAAAATACTATACAAAGGAGAAAGTCCCAGGAGAATTGCTGACTAACACTGAACAAAGAGCGAGCAGGAGAGGGGGAGGCACACGCTCACATACACAGAAATGTGGATCAAAGCGACTGTGCTGCATGCCAGTACTGTTTACTCAACTCGCCTTCAGCTTCAAACATCACATAAGCCTTTGTGATCAGAAGCTGCTGCAGAAACCTCTCTCATGCTTAATAAAAAGGTCAGTCTGTGCTTAAAGCTTTCTGAGCTACAAAGCCTTCAAAAAAACATCATTTTATGTGAACTTTTATGTGAGTTTAAAGACATGCCGAAGGTTTTTTTTGGGACGCATGCTGCTGGTATGGATGTGCTGTTATCCATGGATAATATAAACCACCTATATGGAAAGAGTACATTACGGCTGCACTAACCTTCATCACTAGTGTGCGGCTCTGTTCCATTATCAGCCTCATCGATGGTTCCTGGCTCACTGTGGGGGCTGTCACTTCACAAGCAAATACAAAAGTATAAAGGGAATTACTTGATTAATATTCATTTCATCAACAATGACCATTTCTAAGCAAAAAGCTGGCTAATAAAATTCCACACGTGGCAGAAAGCTAAACCTACCAGTACTCCTCTCCACCTGCCATACACTTCTCATAGACTGGTCCATCCAGCTCGCGCTGATTTGGAAAGATGACCTCATTATGTATTATGATGGTCTTGATGACTTCATTGACATGTGCCTGACATGCCACAGGATCCTGACCATCTGGGATGGGCATCAGGGTGGGACCGAAACAGATAGCCAAATTATACGGATCCATCATGTTCTCATCGCTGTACTGGGAAAGACTTTGGGACAAGAAAGCATTGTTAGATTTTTACTATCCTTTCTTAAATGATCATAATAAATAAACATCACATGTGAAATTAAGTTCTGATTCATAAAAACAGCGGTTCCTCACTTTCTCCTAAAATCCCACAACTTTTATCTACAATAAAAAAAACTGCTGCACCATCACAGCTGCCAAGACTGTCCAGGTACAGAGAGTGAAAATATGCATTCATATTGTCCTGGTTTTATTTGCAGAGGACATAGTTATCATTCTACCAACTCTGCACTTCACCCTGCATCTTGTGGTTTGACTGAGAAACCAGTGTCTTCTTGTTGGTCTCCTTGTAAAGCAAATGTCTCCACGTTTTAATAAAATCCCATCAGTCAGCTGTTTTTATGGAGATACACTCATCTAAGGCCTCTTCATTGCATCAGTTCAAAACAAACCCCAGTGTGTAGCAGCAGGGTTTATTGCACTAGTATCTAATAGCATTTTTTTAAGGTATGTAAAAATTAAGTTTTTACTAACTGTAGTTGAAGGTTTTGTGTATCCTTTGATTTTTTCTGCACTAACAGACTGCAAATTGTATTACTTGTTTGAAAAAACACACCTTTTTTCTCCTTTGTTGTGTTTTAAGGCTTCGGTTTGGTTAACATTTAGAATCCATCATGTATAACTAGACTGTGCATTACATGTAAAAGCTGCTAATGCTGCCTCTGGCCCCTCATTGCTAAAAAAAATAAGCTATGACCTCAGTGCGTTTCTATGCACATTATTAGCTCAGAACTTTCTGCCCACATGAACTTAGATTCTATTTTTTTGCTTCTTTTCACTCTGTTTTTGTCTCCATAGGTTCTTCAAGAAAATATATTTTGTTTCTTGAATAGTTAGTGTATAATGGAGCATATAATATCTATCTATTGGTTTGCTTATCTTTTAAAGCTTTCGCAACTGAAGCAAAGCTGAATAGAAAAAGCAAAAGTTAGAGATTACAGAATATGAGCATCCTCCCAAAGATGCTAAAAATATCTGCAATTTCAGAGTAGCACACAGCATGCAGGTATGTACATGGGTCACTGCTACAAATGTATTCATAATAGCTGCTTTAGGAATATTCAATGCCAGAATCTAAAGGGAACAGCTCTGCACAGTAAAAGCATCTTTCAACAAGGCACACACTTCAAATTCATTTTGCTTTCACATAAGGTCTTGTATGCATCAAAGCCCTACTGAGTTAGACATCTGCTTTAAAAATACAAAGATCACACAACAAATCAACTTATCTAGCAAACCCATTAACTCATTTTTGGAAACTAAATCATCAAAGCTGCAAGAGGAAGTCTATGCACATTATTAACAAGCTAAGCTGAGTACAAACACCCCAGCAGGGAGACGGAAACAGTCACATGTTTTTTTTGTAGTTGAACCTATTTAAAGGACCTCAAATAACATCAGGGGCGCCTGGTATAAGTAGGCTAACAGGACTTAGCCCTCCCTGGATGTTTCAGGAAAGATGAAAAAATAATACATTAATGAATATTTTTTTAAAAACTGTGAAAAGGTTGTTCTAATTCTTGATTAACCAACAATACCTAGAGCAAAACTAATAATAACACAGAGCAAAATTTAAACAAAAAACACTTAATTGTTTAAAAATGGGCTAATTATTTACAGCCCAAGCGGATCAACACAGTTTCACTGGACTCTGCGTGATTGACAGGTAGTGTGACACGCCCCCTTCATTTGCTTCTTGTTTGGGATAAATCTGCACAGCCCCAGCGGGCGTCCCTGAATAACATCCATTATCAGAAGGCAGTATACAGCTTCATATGAGTTTCCAAGCCTGTATATAACTTTCAAACAGATGACACAGTATATATATCAGGCTATTCAGGTCTTCTCTATTTTTTGCTTGCCTGGTGTAGTGCTCATCACAGATCAGAATCACATTTACACTCCAGATATGACACTAGAGTCAGTTTCATATCCTCTATACAGAGTGGAAACTCATCTTTACGCTACATTTTGAGCACAACAAAGGCTAAGGCTTTAAGAGATGCAGCACAACTCACTGATTAAGAAAAGCAAAAAGGTATCTCATGACGATTATGACTGTTCTGGGAAGGGTCACAATGATCTGCTGGATGTGATGCGCTCTCTCAGCTCCAGACTCCAGCTCTGAAACAAAACAAAAGCAGTTTAACAATGCTGCGTTATGCTGTGACATAATGTGGTCACATGGAAAACCCTAGGAACACCCTTAGACTCAACAGCTTGTTGGGACCTTCTGCAGCAAAGGAGTGACTGTTTTCAGCATGTTGCCATCATCCTCACGTTGTTGTGGATCAATTTTGGCCAGTTTTCTTCAGACTTTTGCACCAGTTCATTGATGTTTGCAGGTATTTGTTCATGCACACCTCACTAAAGTTCCCAGCACAGCAGGTCAAACTCTGGTTATTGATGGAAACACTGCAAAACATTTATTTTTACTATTGTGTTAGAGATCATTGTCCTGGTGAATGACCCAATATTCATCCAAGTTTAGCTGTCAGACAGATAGCCCCATGCTTGACTCTATATAATAATATAATAATAATAATGGCAAACGTGCTCCTGTGAGCACGTTTACTGTGAATTATGGCCAGGCAGACAGAGGCATTGTACTTAGGTCTCACTGGTCCAAAGGACATTTTTCTGCTAATTCTGTGGCTTGTTCAGATGCATTTAGCAAACCTGAGCTATGCTGCCACATTGATAACAGAGAGAAGAAGCTTTGCTTTAGCAACCGTTCTGAACAAGTCATATTTAGCAGTTTATTAAATGTTTTATTGTCAACACATCTATAAGAAAAAGGCAGAGTGAAAGGCAAGATTGTGCAAACTGATATTTACGTCTCCTCCCCTCATATTGCCTTTCACTCCTCTCCTAAACTGAATGATCATGCTATTAGAAACAGCAAAAATAAAACTATTCTGCAGTAAACTTGCACAGTAGACTGATGTGTATCATACTGACTCCCTGACAGCCACAGTGCTCACAGTAAAATGAGTTTTCTCCATTTATTTGGTTCATTCACAACTTCTTTGATTGTTTTCTGTTGACTCACTGATAGTAGAGATGAAGTCCAAAAAACGCTCCTTTGGAAACAGAGAGTTTTCCAGTCCTCTGAAGTACAGCTTCAGAACTCCTGCCACTGAGTTAATATCGTGCTCATTTTGGTCATCAATCAAGGGATCTTCACCTATAAGAAGAAAATCTGTGTGCTTCAATGCTAACATTTGTTGAGAAAATAAATGACAGGATCTATTCTGTTTAAGAATTTGGGACATGAAAATATGGGGTATATGGACTCACCTCTCTCAAATGAGTTTTTAATGTCATTGACCTCCACCTGGGATCCTGGCACACGAAATATTCCTTGCTGCTGCAACCCTGAGAGAAATGCGAGCCGGAATTTATTGAGTCAGAGTAACGCCAACTACTACTATCTCCAAATAACATTACCAGCTTCCCAAAAGCCCACTGGTAACATATAACACAGAGCAGGAAATGTAATCTAGTCACAAAGGGAGTTGGGATTTTGTTCCAGGAGAGGGCCCCTCAGTGAGCCTGCAGCATGTGGTTTCAGTTAGAGGGTTCTAATCAGTTTTCTGTAGTTTCATTAGGTCCAGATCCAGAGCAAAGGCCTGCAGGCTACAGCAATGAGCTGAAGACAGATGTCAAGGTATACAGGGGAGGACTTATAAAGATGGGGGCGCTGAACTTACTAACAACTTGAAAACTCTGTGCGTGATCTATGAGTTTGTCAAATCTCTGGCAGACAGCTGAGCTGTGACAGAGGGTAGGTCAGAAGATTGTCTTGTCCAGCAGATGCTGTCACTTCATATGAAGCTAAAGGTGTTTTTAAAGAATCACAAAGCTTTCTTACATTTTCTGCCTTTTGGCTCAGAAGTCACAGTCAAAACAGCTTCATGGAAAACCTACCATATAGATTAATATATCTGATGCAGCTTTCAACCACAAGGGGAATCGGTTGACCTGAATCCTAAAATGAGATCAAATAAAATGATAAATCAAAACAATAATTGGCATAAAAGTGCAGTATTGAAGAATAAATTCAATAAAACATGTAATAAACATATAGCATAAAAAACTGAGACAAAATCTGGTGTCTAGATCTGAATTTAATCACAAATAATAACCTAATAAAACATAATAACAATATATAACTAAACAAATAGCTAAAACCTTCTTAAGAGCAGATGTGTGTAAATTTATTACCACTACATCATTAGTCTGCTTCATGTCCTGTTCTGTATTGTGGTACCTGAATACGGGTACGGGCATTCCTTCTCCCTCTGGGACAGAAAGCAGCAAAGCACAGAGAAGCAGAGAAACAGGGGCCAGATAAGAAAGAAAAAGGAAGAGTTAGAAAAGCAGCCACGAAGAATGGCCCTTATGGAGGTTAAAAAAGGCTATGCACAGGGAAAGCCACAGAATTTCAGATAGGACTGGGTGCATCAAGGGACAAAGCAGATGCACCGCTGTTATTCACAGCGACTGGATTTAAAAAAAGAAAGCCAGTGAGGGGACATTGTTCTGCAGGGAAATAAAGAGACAGCTCACTGCTGCTGTGTCTGTGTGCACCAGCAGAACCATGGAAGGAAGGAGGAGGATTAGAGGTTAAACAGAGGCGTTATTTCAAGACCAAAGGCAGCTGGAAGAGGGACAAATAAAGGGCTAAAGTGAGGAACAGAATGAGAGCGAAGGCTCTAGCTGCCTTCCCCTCCTGCACCACACAGGCTGCCCAGTCATACACCACCACCAGGGTGTACCTTGATGAAGGTCTCCATATTGCCATTAAACAGCTTATGGTTATACATGGAGCGTGGCCTAGGTTTCCTCATTTTCTGTGGTTTGGGGGGAAGGATGGGGGGCCTGGGAAACGATGGACAAGAAGGAAAAAAAGCACCATATTTTGTGAAACTAAAGAACCAGTCACGGCTAAAAGGCAAGAAGAAAAACAGTTTCTAAATTTAGAGGTTTAAACATACAAAAACCATTTAATTTTATTCTTTTATTGCTAATTTGTTTCATTTTTTAGAAAACAGACTGTAGAGATGACTTCTGCTAAAACTGACATGCCACTATAAACCATACAGAACCGTATAAAAGGTCCTGTTTCATCCTTTCACTGTGGTAACAATGCACATCCACATAAATTCAGAATAACATGAAGGCATAACATCCATTTTGTAAACAGTCAGTTTGAGAAAAAGTCCAAACTAATTAGAATTTAAGAGACATTTTAAATAAACCACAATATCATTAGAGCATCCTCACAAGAAGGGTTTGAGAGTACATATCCTTTCACACGCAATATATGTAATGACAATAAGATATATTTACAAATATGGATGTATGTGGTATTATATTAAAATTCCTTGTTTGTGATTAACTTTATACTCTTTATACTTGTGAGGAGCTTATTCTGTCAGCTCTTCTTTTTCACAGTAAGAGCTGAAATGAATGGAACAAGCAGATGCTTCATGGAAGTAAAGCAGGAATTAGAACCAGCTCACTTCTCAAAAGGGGATCTTACCTTGTCGTTCCACACTCCGCCCTTTCCCCTGAGGAAAAAACAAAAGGGGGGCATGTTATGTACTCGTGTCTTTATAATACACATTATACAGACCCCAGCCTGCCTCACTGAAGGGTTTTGTGAGACACAACATCCCTATTGGGGGAGCGATGAATAGATCAGTGCTAATACCATTCATTGGACAAAGCAACTGAAGAGTCGTTTCTGAGGTCTCAGGGGATGTAGAGGACCCCCTAAAGGTCACAGGCCTCCTCTCAGAACCCAAAAACCAGGGATGGCAGGTGCAGGTTTGGGAGGGAGGGGTGGTGACACTGAACAATGTCCGTGCTGGTTCACTGAGCCCTTTGTTGTGACTTTCTAACAACACACACTCATATTATACAGATTTAGATTTTGGACATTCCACTAAAAACGTGTCTTCGTGAGCACTGCTGGGCATCAAGTCCTGATTTTTAAAACAACATTGTTCCCCGCCTGTCACTCACAACGGTCAGAGGGTGCGAAAGCAAAACCATTTCTCAACACATCATTCTAGCAGATGAGGCCTGGTCTCTGGAGCATTCATGTGAAGAAATAACATATTTCTCCTGACATGATTCCAGTGAATACGAGCCCTTCTATCTTTGACCAACTTATCTGAATATGAGACTTTTTAGAGCACAAGGGGAGAGTTACTTTTTATAAAACAAAAACTTAAAGACAAAATAATTTAATGTTCTTCAGGAAGACTGGCTCTGATAAATACTGTAGCACCATCTTGCCCGGTACCAGGACTTAGCATTATGTTTTTATTAATACATGCAGAAAGATGTAAACAGCATGTGGCACTCACCAGTCTCATCTTGTTCCGTCGGTCATGCTGACAGCCACCCGCGCACATACACAAACACGCTATTTTAAGTGTGAGGCAATGAGCTAATGAGCACGACTCATCTATGATTGATCAACTAAATAATTAAACATGGGTGGTACCTGGAGACACCATATGCTCTGCCCTTACACTCAGCTGCTCCGCTCTGGACACCTGACCACAGTATAATTTGAGTTTTTATGAGGAGAACAGCATGTGGCTGATTGTTTGCCAACTGAAAAGGAGTCACAAGGACATTACGAGGAACGGAGGATGAAATGCATCATTAGGCAATGAAAATATTCTAATTTTAAAATTATGCGCGGGGCTCCGCGGCCTCAGCTGGCGACACCTTGTGTCCTTTCATACCGCGTACAGCTCTAATGCAGGAACAGCTGCAGAAATGGGCCCTGGTTTGGTTCATGGCTGAAGTGACAAGGGGCTCTCACGGGAAAAGGTGGGGCCAAGGAAATCCTCGATCCTGAAGCCTGAAAATGGAAACCCTCCCCATGGCTATAAACATATAGGGACTAAATGGGTAATATTTAAACCAATAAAGATAAGCTCAAAGAGGACACCTTGATGTAGATGTGATACCTCCTTTTCCGTTTGGGAGGGTGGTTATAGTACTCCTTTTGAAAATCAGCTCCCATTTCCTCTTTTTTCCCCTCTCATGTCTACTAGACTCCTATATCTCATTCTCTGCTCATTAGATCTGACCAGCTACTGCAACCCTGAAGGTTTGCAGACAGATGAGAAGATTTTCTGGGTCATTATGATCAGACTACACACATGCACACTATAAAAAGAGTGCCCCAGACAAATGAAAAGAAACTGCACCTCACCTTCTCCCAGTGTCTGCTTCAGTAAGTCATGCTTGGCCTGTAGTTTAATGATGAGGTTACTGCCATTCAAATACTCTTTGAATTTCTAGATGGAGAGATGAAGGCAAGAGTTGGAAGTGTTAATTCATCAAACACAAACCCAGTCAAACAACATGAATGTGCAAAAGCATCTTAATTTTACTGTAGTTAATCAATTTTACATTTGTTTTCAGAGCACACAGAGATGATGATGAATAGCTTGATCGTAAAAAGCGATGCAAAACCTGAGCTCAGAGCAGGTTGATGCAATTTGGACCAATAAACAGGTCAAAACAAACTCACTGAAAAGTAGAACATCTCCGTTTCCTGTTGGTTTGACCTTCTCTTGGCTATATTCAGCTTGCTCATGTATGACTCGGAGGCCACAGACTTGATGGATTCAGTGGAGCGGCTGTGCTGAAAGGCATCCGACACATCAAAGTCTTCCACTGTCAGCATGTCCTGCAGTGTCTGCATGGTGGCATCCAAAGTCTTCCTCACCTTGTTAGATTTCACCATGTGGATGGAGCAGATTGAACAGGACAAAGGTTCACATTTTCTGTTTTATTAGCATTTTTGCTTTTGTTTTTTGAGAATATGAAGTAAATGATGATACTTGCAAAGTTAATAAAGTAATTCATAGAACTAGTATATTTATGCTCCAAACAAAATGATCCCCAAGCCATAAAAAACCTTGGACTGCACTAAACTAACAGCGTCAGAATATATTCAACTAGAAGCTTATGGCTCAGGTATACAATAAACCAAGACATAAAATATGTGCCTCGCAAATACAAACCATTCACTGAATGACTGGAGAAGGATTTTTGATTAATAAATGCAATTTCCAGTAATGGCACAGCTCCATTATCCTCTTGAACACAACACACGGGGAGTGAGGCATGTCATATAGCCAATAGCACCTCCGTGTCTGCTCTTCATCAGAAAGCCTTGGCTTCATGATGAAACAGACAATTTCATACAAGACAGGCAGGGTGGAAAGTGCAATATGAGCCATGTGACAATCTATCTACACATTTTCCAGCTCCTGCAGTGTGACAGTGATTTGAGAGGAAATGGCATGAGAACAGATGGTAATGCGGCCTCCTACTTGGTGTTTTTCCTTCTATGGCACCATGACTCTGGTGAAAATGAAAGTAATGTTTGTCCCTGTGTTTTTAAAATAATAAACTCTGACCTCCTCATTCTCAATCTTTAGTGTTGCTAAACGAGACTGCAGTTGGTGGTAGCGCATCAAGAGTTCAGTCTGGACCGGCTGCTGGGCGCTGACCTGGCAAACCTGACGGAGATGAAGGTAATTGAGTTGGAACAAACAGCAGATCAGGCTTTAGCAGCAAGAGGTGTTTTATGGGGGAAATTTTTAAATCTGTACTAAAAGAAATGAACAGCAGAAGTATTGAGATCACCTCATCTCCCATGTGTGGCAGGTATTCAAAGCGCATCGGAGGACAGAACACCTGGTTATGCATATCCATGATCTTGTGCTTGTCACTGCGGGAGTCCAGATTGTCCACTGCGTTCTCGATGATATCCAGTCCCTCGTGGCGCGATGTCTCCAGGTTGTATTCTGCAGACAAGTAAGTCCTAAAGGTGCGAGCCAAACTTGCATGGTAGCCTAGGTCACAGCACTGTGGAGAAAAACACCTGATGAAAAACCTGAAAACCACTTTGCACATGTAACAGCAAAGTGGAATTAAGAAAACACAGTCTGTACTGTGAAAAGGACTTGGTTAACAGTTGGAAATGCAATGTTAATGTGGTGGTCACACCTTAAACTACACTTCATGTTTGCAGAATGGTGGGCTGTCAACCAACCACACAAATTAACATGAATTCATCAAGGAGCGACCAATTTAATGTGGACCATTTCTGATTTAGAACATTATTCTCAGCAACTTTCTGCAAGTTACATGACTAAATACCAAATTATGTTCTGCTCATGTTATCATCCAAAAATAGAAGTACAGTTTATAGAATTACAGGAGCTGGCACAGTAGGACACCAGGGATAATTACAGAGCCTTATCACACAGAGCTGTATGAAGTAACCTAATTAAGCAGTGGATAGTAGTGAGGAGGTTTAGAGGGAGCTTGGGGCAAGTGACAGCACTGTAAATCACTAAGTAAACGCTCTTTAAAACTCTTTAGCACTGAGGAAGTAGTCTCTTTGCTTTGTGCATAAACCTTGTTGCACCACTCAGTCAAACTGGCTCAGCATACTCTCGTCTGAGGGGAGTAAATTAGTCTCTTTTTAAAAATGCAAACAGAGTTAAATCACTTTTACACTGCTCCAGCCTGTAGGAGCAGAGAACAGGACAATCTTCCAAACTCTATTCATGCATTTCATTTTCCACCAATATATTAATAGTATATTTAAAAAAGAATACTTATTGTTTTGCAGGTATTTTGAAAGACTTTTGCTTCTGAATAACATTTAACATGTTTACTCACAAAAGTTGACTAAGACATCTGTTTATTTGCTAAATATCCAATATTGTCTGATATTATTGGCCAACATTGGCATTAAATGGCTAATAAACGGCATTAAATCTAGTAAAACAGATGTCATATAGTTTTTCTTATATGTATGTATGTGTGTACAGCAACACTTCCTGTAGCTGTGACATCATCAAACTGCGTTCATTTGCAGCATAAGACTCATCCACATGTTTTCTATTATTTAAAAAAGTGTTAAAAGACACCAAATTTGCAATGCGGAGTATATATTTTATTTACCCGATTTAGATTTTATCAAAACATGTGGGTATCAGAAATTAAGAGTTTATTCCTCTTCATAAATCTCACTGGATGCATCTACGAAAACTGAACATGATTCCTAAAGTCTTACTTCCCGGACACGGGGACACTTGTGACCAAGCGTTCTTCTCACAAAAATCACAATTTATCTGCAAAGTAGAGAATAAACTCTGCATATTCTGAACGACACATCACATATTGAACTTGCATGGCTCACCTCTTGCTGCGTTAGCATCTGGTAAACAGCTGAGTTGCTGTTTGTGTTTTGTATGCGTGTGTCATCATAGCTAATGAGCTCCCAGTGACACCCACTGTTGTTGAACTACTACATGTGTGGTTATTAGTACTTCAGCGGGTGTTCACGTGTCTGCATGCCTGCAAGGGTTTTATTGTGTTTTTGTGGAAGGATGCTAGAACAGCCAGCCATTTTTATGCCTCTGTCCTACATTATTTATCATATTCTATGTATTTGTGAGATATCTGCATCTGGTGGGCAAACATGAAATAATTTTTAAAAGCAGGTTCCCAGTGCAAGATGCCCTCGCTTGATTTGTGTTGGAGCCGATATGCCAAACAAAGCCCTTACAGCCTCTTGCTGTCTTGTGAAAGATAGATGTCAAGTCCTCAGTCCAAATCCCTGCGGCTCTTTGGGATTTGGGATGACACAGACTATTAAGTTTCCAGACATGGGATCCATAAAAGCTTCTGAGAGAAGAAGATAGCCAGAGATCATCTTTGCAGCATCCATCTATCACTATCACATTACGGTCTTACTTCTAGCCAATTGCAAGTGTAACCACGACTAATATTTACAGAATTTTGGAAATCTCATTGAAATTCCTTTTTAACTTGGCTGACCAGGAGAACGAGCTGTTTTAGTGTCTAATTTAGCTTGTAAGATGGTGTGACCCTGAGCAACAACCTGTTATTTGCACAATGATGTTGGGAAGTGACACATAAACATGTTGAGAATGTGTGAAATGATTTGTCTCACATACTGTAATGTTACATATTAGAACTGAAGATCCGGAAGACGCACAATGTTGAATTTTTTTCTTTTGTTTTTAGAAGAAAATGAAAGAAATTAACGTTTTTTTAAAGGGTGTAACTGCAGGAAAATAAACAGGACAAAGAAATGTCAAATGACATCAAGAATTTTCCTATTCATTATGAAACTGTGGTGGGACAAATGAGGCTGTGTCAAGCTGCCACTGACTCTGTAATTAATGGATGAAACATTGATTAGAATGCAAATAATGTTACACAGAACCTCATTTCCCTGAAGAGGGAGATGTATGTGTGCCTGAATAAAATAAACAGAGACAGAAAGCTGTTTTCAGAAGCAGTGCATAAAAATACTTCTTCATTTTAATTCCCTTCCCTTTCATCCCTTTTCCTGCAGGGTGACTGGTGTCAGGTCACTTCTGGTTTAGGGACCGGTGGCAACCACATTTACCACATCCAAGCCTGCATGAAACAGACCAGTTCACCTCCAAATATTTGTGGTTTGTTTAGCAAAGTCACATAATGCATGATAAGACTGGTGATCTCACTTTAAGTCAAACTTTTTGTTTTATTGCCTCTTCAGGTTTAATATTGCAGATAAGAGAAACAAATGAAACGAGGACCTGTGTGGTCCGTTTGATTCCAAAGGTCACATTGTAACAAAATATCTGCAGCTACGTGAATCTCTGTCTTTTAATCTGATCAATGAAGAGAGAGATCAGAAGGGGAGACAGTGTGTGTGTGTGTGTGTGTGTGTTTGGGGTTATAATTCTCCTTGATGACAGCTAGAGGCAGACAGCTACAAGGACATGCAGTGTTGGTCCCGGCAAAGCTCTCAGCATAAACCAAAACAAATGAACGGGGGAAAGACGTGGGGAGAGAACATCAAGAACAAAGATGTTCTTTAAAATCATCAGGGAGAAGAAATGTGCTTTACCATGTGGAGTGCTGCTCAACGCATTTGCATCTTAACAGTCACACGCATGTGAGTGGCGGGGTTTGTTATGTCACAATTAACAAAAAAATGGTGGCAACTGCGTTTGTTTTGGCCCGCGGAGCAGTTTGGAAACAAACAGCTAACAGGCTGAGAGGGAATGAGACATGAGAACAGATGGTGAGAAAGTTAAATCAACATCAGAAATCCCAGCTGAGAAATAAACAAAGCACATACTTACATCAATCATATCAGAGACGTCGTGGATGTAATATTTTGCCACCACCGCATTGGTTGCTGCCAGGTTCAACAAATAGTCATTCCGTGCTTTTGTGCATTTCAGCTTATTCTCTGAATACTTGGCTTGCCTCTGAGGAGAAGAGAAGACAGAGCAGGTGAAGAAGGGACAAAAGAAGCAGGGGAATTTAAGTATGCACTCAGGCAACAGTAGCCTCCAGGTAAACTACATAGAAGCCTGGAACTGCCTTTTGACTTTGAACATATTCTCTCTTTAATTACCAGATCTACACATGAATTACAAATGAAGTAGTGAACAATGTACTTAATGATGGTATAAAAGTACTTATGTTGACATTCTAGAGAAAAGCTGACTGCAGAAGGTTAGTTTGATTTAAACCTGGACACGGCCTAAAAACCATTATAGTAGCATATAGTAAACAAAAAGTAGCTTTTTTTACATTAATATGAACAGATATGCATTTCTCATTTAGACATTGAGGTGAAATTAATCATCTGTGTCCTACAGGACAATAGCTGTGTCCTACAGGACAATAGCTGTGTCCTACAGGACAACGTCTGTGTCCTACAG
>JBAMHV010000003.1:20406028-20434017 GCA_037177535.1 Pseudomugil gertrudae | reverse complement strand
AGTTAGATTGTGCGCGCAAAGTTAATATTTACGCGTGTGAGAGAGTGTCATTTTATCGTGGGTGTGTTATTGCGCCCTCTAGACTAATGGCTTAAATCTGACGCCATACATTTCTGATGTTTTCAAAGCAGTCAGAGCCAGAATTCACAAATCTGTGCTGCAGGAGGCAAGATGTTATAGAATTCACTGTCAATAATGGATGAAATATTATGTCATTATGTTGATTGTTAATAACACGCACGCTAACATCCATACCAACCCTTTTCAAATGTTCTGCCGGTGATGCTTCTGCACGTGCGAGTCGCTTTAAAGCTGTGAAATGTTCACGCTGGGTTCTAATGGCAGTCGCATTAAATTACAATGTGAACAGCCGCTGGAAAAAGATGGGGATTGAGCATTAAGATCTGCAATGTGAATGTAGCCCAGGAGACAGCTCGTCATCAGAAGAGATTAGAAGTCATTTGCTTCGTTGTCTAAACAGGTCCTGGCTGGTTTTTGAAGCCCTGCTAGAAAACACAGCCATTAGGGACTGTGTACGTTTCATTTTTAATAATTGTGTTAGCGCATGATGAGTGTCACAGAACCCAGTGTTTCCAAATGAAACATTTTATCTTAACAAGACGGTCAATGTTGATCAGATCACCTGATGGTTTTAATTTGACTCGCTCTGTGTTCACCTCCACTCATTTTAAAGCCGCGATGCATTCACTGCAGGGTTATAATTAGCACTCTGCCACTACTTTGACCATCGAGAATCAGCAGTTGCTTTGCAGTGACACACACACACACACACACAGTCTCCTCACTGGAAAGTTGCAGATGGTCATAGGGACACATAGAAGTCACAGTGATAAAGGGAGGGAGAGAATCTGTCAAGTAGGCGACGGTGGAAAAACAGATTCTGAAACTGATTAAAAACCAAATGTTTACGTTACAGGTGCTGATTTAGCTCTCCCCCCATTGTTCTTTTGTCCAAATGTGATAAATTTCCTGTCGTGTCGCCAGTATAAGCTGGGGAATTTAAAGTAAAACAGTAATCCAGCTCCGTGTGGCAAATGTCTGATTGTTTTATCAGCTGCATGTTATTCAGCAGGATAATTACGTTCATGTTTGCATTGTTCTTTCTTTGCATCTCTGTGACGCACTTGGAATGTTGACTTGTTTTATTAAGGGTTTAATTAGAAATTCACTCTTTCAAAGCGTATCAGAAAAGCGGGAAGTCAAAGCGAAGAGACGAGGATAAAACCTCTGTTCAACAGTCACTCCATTTTTCTCGTTCTTGCTATTTGCACTCATTTGTGCCTTCTTGTTCATCACTTATTCAGTTTTAACTCTGTTCACTTGACTCTCATCATCCATGTAGGCCTAATTATTTGGCTTTTTCATGCATTTCTTTCTCTGCAGCCAATTTGTGTCTCATGCTCCCATTTAGCTGTACTAGTGATGGTCAGATGGAGAGATCCACTGAATCAAGCATGAGGCAAACATGCTTTTATGTAACTTCTTCATGAATACATTTCCTTTAATATGTCCCTGAATTGTGCGTCTTTGGGATTTTTATTCAGAATGGGGTTTAGAAAATCAAAGATCACGAGAGAGTGTGTTGTTTTTCTGATTAGCACTAATGCACTAACGTTATTTGCTACAAGGCGAAAACGGGTTTGAGTTTCTTTTTTATTGCAAGGAGGCCTCCGTGCAATTTTCACAGCTCTCCCATGTTCTGATGGATCTCCCCCCCAAACCCCCCCACCGCCTAAACACCCCCGGCCTGCTCATCCTCTCCTGCTCCTCTCCCCCGATCACAACAGACAGATCCTCCAACACCTTCTCCCCAGGGAAATAAGCACAGAATCATTTACTCATCTCCTTTTCCTCTTGTGCCCTCTGTCTTCATCTCTTTTTCCCTCTGCTCTCCTCCCTCCCCTTGTTTCCTCCCCTCTCTCTCTCTCTTTCTCTCTTTCCCCCTCTCTTTCTTCTTCTCCCAATTATTCTCCTGTCGCTGCAGGTACAGAGCCAGAGTGGAGAAAGTGGAGTCGCCCTCGAAGGTTCACGTCTTCTACATCGACTACGGCAACGTGAGTAAAGTTTCAGGCCGAGAGTCTGCACGAGTCGGAGTGTCATCATTAAAACATGGTGCTGTTGGTGCTGGGAGCACAAGAGAGGGAGGGATGGGGGGGTGGGGGAGGATTGTTTCACTCAGATATACAGCTAAAGGGAATGTAGTGTCTGAAAAGGGATTTCTTCTCCATTTCAGTCACAAGTTGTTTTAATTTCCATGTTGAAAGAAGCCTTTTCTGTATCTTCTAAGCTCCGATGCTGTGCCGGGTTGTTTGTTTTCCATCTCATTGTTTATTACTGAAGCAAAGCAGAGTGTAGCCGAGAGGAAAACAGAGCAGCGCCCTCCCCCTCCTTTTCCTTGGATCTTTTTCTTTTACTATTAGTACTATGATGACGAAGAGACTACATAGTTGTAACTGCGTAGTTGCTCCTCTGCCCACGTGCGTGCACATGCTTGCATCACTAAGTGGCTCATGCAGCCAACCCTCCGCCTGCAGGAGTTTTCCCATGATGCACTGGAGCGGCACAGTGTGTGACTGACCTCAGAGCGCAGGGGACAGATCGAGGTTCGGCTGGCAGATGCGATGCATCCTGGCATCTTGCTGAAAGTGTGATTCTCCGAGGCAGACCTGGTGCACACAGAAAAAGACAAGCTGATATCCGCGCCGCTTCGTTCCTAGTAGTTTTGCGTCATTTCAGGCTGAGTCAGTCTGGCCTTAATTTCATACCCGCTTTTGTCACGAGCTATTAGTAGGCAATATTGCCATGTCTCTCAGGTACAGACCAGGACCTGGATGATTATGGGATCATTAGCAAACACAGCAGAGCACTTCTTGTCATTTTATCTTTTAAAGTCTACATCCAACGTGCCATCAAAGTCTAATATGTGAAGATAAATCTTAACATTTTGTCCATAATTAATGTTCAAGGTGTTCTACATCTAGACTGCACAGTTCAATGAATACATTAACCTAAGATACGAGAGGTCATTAAATTAGCTTCCAACTTCTGGTGGCTGAATTTGTCTGACTTGACATCAGTGTAGGCTGTAGTGATCGGTAACTGATCAGGTCTCACGCTGGCTCACATCGTTTCATTAGAGAAGTGCAGTAAACAACTTTAGACGTTTCTGATGATTTGTTTGTCATTTTGGACAACGATCTCTGGTCATATTTACACTTGTAGCTAAGGTTAAGAGCCATTTGATGAAAGGGTCTCCACTGCAGCTGGAGCAACAGCTGCTGAATTATTATAAGGTGACTCTTGAGAATGCAGTCATTCATCATGAGAATGACTTGGTTGGCACACAGATAAACCTTTTAAAAAAAAAAGGTCTCCTTATTGGAGCTGTGATCCCAAAAATTTAGAACGCAAACATCTGTCAGCAACCTTGCAGGTTGTTGTTGTTTAGTCTGTGTTGGTGTCAGCAAACAGCCATGGCCAGAGGCTTTCTGCTTTCAGGTTGTCTGTGATGTGTCATTCATAGGCTGACGTCTCAGGAATGCCTCAAAGGGGATTTCTTCACATTTAACACAAACTTTTACTTGGACAAAGGTTCATCGTTTGCTCAAAGGTTGTAAAATACCTCTACTGTCAGTAATCAGATCTTAATTTTGTCCTTTCCTTGTCCTCCTTCAGAGAGAAGTTTTGTCGATCACCCGTCTGGCTGCCATACCTCCCGCCTTCGGCATTAGGACTCTGCCAGCACAGGCCACCGAGTATACCTTCGCCTTCATCCATGTCCCGCAGGACGTAAGTGCACAGATGAGCAGAGATGTGCTCCGAAATGAACCGAGAAAGCAGCTTCAGCTGCCGTTTTCTGCCAGCTCTTGAAAGTTGACTTTTCTGGCATCACATGAGAAGTCTTTGAGTTTTGAGTGTGTCACACAGGATAAAAACATGCCTGAGTTATTAGACGTAGCCTGTTAGAACAGGATACGTTCAAAGCAGAGGGAACAATGGCAAAGTTTACCGCCTGACCTTTAATTATACAGCAGCCTCACATCTCACAGAATCATCTGTGTGAACTGGGATAAACTGTAGACAGAGTAGTTTAGTCTTCTCTGGAGCACTAACAGCTTGTTTTACATCCTGATGTGTTTACTCAACATCCAGTGATCACTTGTGTTGAATCTGTGTTGGGTTCAGCTCATTGGTGGCATCTGGAGTCAGCAGATCAGATCCTAATATGTTTTTCCTAATATAGATTGATTTCAGTTGCACCCTTTCTTTCTGAGAGCCAGGAAGCAACATGAGATGCATGTAGGGCAGAAGATCCTTGCACATGGCATCTATGAAAACCCCGTCAACAAGCTGCCAAAATAAAAATATTAAATGTCTGTGTTGCCATTTTGTGGTCAAATGTTCATTAGCAGCTCTAAAGAAACCCTACTAATGTGTCTCCTATGACTCTGCGTTGATGATACATGAAGGTCTTTCCATGGAGATAAAGAAGGTTTAATAGGGAAATATTTACCCTTCATATCTTGGGCTTCACTTCTTTCTTAGCTGCTCGTGGTGTTTCTGAGGTCACTTTTTTTGGAGCGATCCCTCCATCTTCCTGATGATTGATCGAGATGTCGACATAATTCTGTTCTAGTCATTTAGCGAAAGCTTTTCTCCAAAGCGACCTAAATCTGAGCATGAAATCTAAACAGTGGTGGGGTATGATAATGAAATGGTAATCAAACTGCTGAGAGTCCAGGTGGACACAGGTGCTGCCATATAGTGCTAGAGGCGCTGCACTTTTGTAAATGTCTGCCGATGGTTAGCCGAGATGTTGACATTACCAGATGAATCCTCTGGTTTGCAGAGATAACATTTACATTTGTGTTGCAGGTGGATTTACTGACTCAGTAACACATCTGTAGTAAACTTGTCTTATTCAGAACAAAGTGGTCTCATGATGAAACGGTTACTTATTGACTGAGATTACTGAGCCCTGATTTGTTTGCTTGCTAATTTTTGTATGTCCAGAAAAGAAATCCTTGAGTAAATCCTGTCTTCAGTGTAGTTGTTTGTTCTGGATAACAGCTATGGGATGTAGATGGTGTGTTACGGCCAGTTTGGAGGGGGTGTTGTTGAAGAGCTGCAGGATGACTGTGTGTGTAAAGTATTAACAACGCCCTGATGGATTACTCACTTCATTTGAAGATGGAAAAAACTTTTAGCTTTTGTTTGTTCTTAGAAAATATGTCAGCCTGTAGCATCGCTTTGCACGATGTCACCCGTCTCCTGAGTCGGTACGGAAGTGGCTCATACGTTTGTGCCACCCGGGGGGGGACACAGACATCACTTTCACAGTCCAGCGCCGGTACACACAGAAAGCTAAACCTTATGTTTGAAGCCCACATGGTGCGTATACCTCTGCTCCTCACTCTCCCTCTGTCACTCTACATCTGTTCGTCCTGCTTTTCTTTTCATGTGTTTGCCATCTGCTGCTCCGGCTCTGACAGCGTGGTGCCCCGCGTGCACTGAACCTTCGGCGGCTAGGTTGTTACCTTTGTCTCGCAGCCTGCCACCTGATCCCCCCCGCCTACCCTGCCCACACAAGACGCCTGTCTCCACAAGTCGTAATTGGCCTTGTCGTCTGTTTTACAGAAAAGATTCTTTTCTTATCTCTTAAAGTCTGTCAGTAGGGAGAAATCGCTCCGCTTCATTCCTGTGCTTCCTCATCAAGTATTCAGTAAAATGACAATATCATCAAAAAAATGTCAGGATCATGGCAGACTCCTACTGTTCTCCTGGTTTAAAAAGCGGAGCTCCCACCTGAGATGTGCACCAATGACTTGTTGCATCCATCGCATCTCCCTGCAGCGGCTGTCTCCATCAGAACAACCGCTGTCACATTTTTAGCTGCGTTTAATTTGCTCGTATCATCCGAACTCGCGCACTGCACTCAGGACATCCAGATATATTTATTGGAGCTAGCTGCTCTAAAAGCAGTCCCCCCAACTCAAACTGCTCATTAGTTTACTAACTTGCTTTACTTCAAAACTGAATTAAATCTTACATTTTCTCATTACAACTACGGCAACATTCATCTGCAGAAATAGATTAGGTTTTAAAAAAAAAAAATTTAATGAAGCTAAAGGTCACCCAATATGTCAGGAAAAACCCTCGAGACACTTTAAGTCTTCCCTTTTAGTTTTCATTAAACTTGCTGGTAATGAACATCCAGATGTTAGCAGGAAGTTTAGATAAAACGTGCTTTTGATGGAGAAAATGCATCAGTTTGGAGCATTTTATTGCATAATGTGTTCCAGATTGTTATGCATACAACTTGTCTTCTAAATAATCGATACAAATGAGACGCATCTCTCATTTTTGTGTCACATTGTGAAAGAGCTGCTAACGAGGAACACTGAGAACCTCACAAAAACCAACATCCCTGTAGCATTTTCAGCATCTGCATAAAACATGTCTTTTTTTTTTTACTTTGGTTTCTGTGGAATTGCTGCTTTTGACATCCAACCACAACATACTTACAGAAATCAAAGACTGTGACAAAGTTCTCTATGTTCCACACTGGCTCTTCTCCTGAAAAGATGCCTTTAAAAATTCCTGGATCCAGGAGGTAATCCAGATCACCCTCACAACCTAATCACCAGTCTATCTCATCAAACCAGTTTGGAATCAGTAAAAGTTTACCAGTTCGATGTCTTGCTTTAGTGAAATGTTTTCATTCCTCTCTGTGAGAGATAACACGTTTCCACTCTTTACATATGCAGAAAGATCCCTCTATTTCTCCAGCAACTTGTTTAATAACATGGAACAACCTGTTTTCGTAGTTTCCCTTTAAGTTCACCTGGAAAAGTAATGATCTCATCTGCACATATATACAGATACAGATATACAGATTGATTGTTGCTCCATTTGCCTTTAAGTAAACTGAACAGTAATAAACTATGGCTCCTACTCTGTCCATACCACATTTCCCTCTTTTTAAACTGGAAATATATCCCCCCCTTAACTAACAAGTTCCTCTTTTCCTTCACCATACAGCAAACGATGTGGTGGCTATACAGAATATATTTATAATACTGGTGACCATAATGATCTGGAGATTCATGAGTTCTTATTGCTGCATAATCAGTTTAAACTGTCTCTGCCTAGGGTGCTTTCAAATAGAAAGAGCAAGGCACATCAACGTCAAATCACACACCCACACACACACACACACACACACACACACACACACACATGCACAATCCCTTCAAACCCATACCCTTGTCTGGATCATATCTGAGTTTTAATCAATCAACCAACCGGGGGAGAGACAAAGAGGACGAAGAGGAAATGAGAGCAAGAGAGGACCAGAGCGGAGTAGAGGATTGGGTTTCACTGTGAAAAAGAAGAAGGGATAAGCAGCAGCAACATCAAAGACACCCCCTCCAGAGAGCTTCCATAATACTAATCACATCTAATGAAGCTGATACTATATGTAGTCACTCTGCAGTGCTTTCGCCATTAGTTCTTACTTTACTCTGCCACTAAATGCACTTTCATCAAGCTGGGAGGATACAAACACCAATATATCTTCCTCCTAACGCAATACAGCAGAAAATATAAAGTAAAACAAATTTGTTTATGTGCCTCTAAGCAGCTTCTTTCCCTCACAGAGTCGGAATAATACCTCATCTTTGTGCAGTGAACAGCAAGTTAATGTGGCAGAATCATCTCAGAGACAAAAGCCTTAAAAAATAAGATTATGAAACAGAATGATAGTACAGTCCAGCCTTCACTGAAAGAGAATTAGCATCAGGGAAAAGGTTGCTTTAACCAGCAACCTCGTCACAGTGCAGGTTTTATGTAT
This sequence comes from Pseudomugil gertrudae, assembly GCA_037177535.1. Classification (NCBI taxonomy): domain Eukaryota; kingdom Metazoa; phylum Chordata; class Actinopteri; order Atheriniformes; family Pseudomugilidae; genus Pseudomugil; species Pseudomugil gertrudae. Next base: position 20,426,144 of record JBAMHV010000003.1, on the reverse strand, counting down.
GCACATCTGTTTCACACATGTGCTGCAAAAGAGGTGTGTTGAAAGGGCTGCACACATACTCCTGTACACCTCTGAACGGATCCATCTAAATACCAGTAGTATTGAGAGAGTATCAGTACTGTTCAATACCAGTGTGATATGATCAATACTTCCTTGAAAAGGCTTCTGGGGGCAAAAGGCCAAAGAATGTGAGAGAGAGCCAACCAATAGTAGGTTTGCTGTTAAGAGAATTTGAACTGTTGACTTGTGTATAATAAAAGGGAATATCTACTTTATTATTTTATTATATTCTTGGTGTTATTTGATATGTATTTAATAATATTTTTTACTGTCTAAAACTTCTCAGCTCTGTCAGTTTGTTACTAAAATATTTTCTTTATCATATATCTTTGCTTTAATATCATCATAATGAGTTGATTGTGAAATTTCAAGTATTTCAAAGTATTAATATCAACAATGCTTCACCTGTAATTACTTGGATCAATACCCAGAGCTGGTACGTTCCACAGATTCTGCTTTGAAAAAATGACTCAACCCTTCTCTCTGTGCAGATGCTTTGAACTAAACTCTTTTTTTACCTTTAGATGTTTTAGAATCCTCCGCACATCTATCAGTGTGTGAAACCTAAATCTAGGAATAAAAAGGTCTGAAATGGATAGGCTACAGAGTGCTGATGCTCAGGAATAAAGCCTTGGAGAAAAAAAAGAATGGGACAAAGGACACGAGAGCACTTGTTCCCTTGTTGCTGTCCTAATTTCACAGGAATTAGGAGGAGAAGGTTATTAATTAGTCCTGAGTACTGTACCAACAGCATCTCTAAGACAAGTCTGTTAACACAGTACTAATTGTAACTCTTGTTTTATGGGGCTTTTCTCTATCTAGAAGACTAGCAACCACAAAAGACAAACACAAAGCAAGATGAATTCTTCCTCCTCTACTTTGTTCCCACTTCTCCTTTCGGCAGATCAATGAGTCTTTAGGCCTGAGGAAGGAGTTGGTATTGGATGGCTTAATGCCATCAGTAAGTATACACAGGATATCATTAATGCGTTGAAAAAGGCAAATGGCAAGCTCTGCGAGTCTCACAATAAGTGTGGGGGAACAGATTTGTGTGTGTCATCCAGTAAAACACTGCAGTGCACTGAGTGAGCCATCTCCATGAGGCATATAGTCTGAAAAACCAGCAATGCACAGTCAGTGCTTTAGTTATGGTTGCACTGAATATCACCATCTAATCACCCAGAGCCTCTGAGATGTCTGAGCCAGGAGAAGGAAGGCCGTATTTATCAAGCCAGGACTCGGCTTTGAGAAGGCCTTTAATCCCCTTCACACTGCCTGCCTGCCGCTTGTCAATGAAACAGCCAGGAGAGGCAGAACGAGATGAACAGTTTCAAAAGACAAGGCACTTGTCTCTAGCTTTGCTGTTTGAATTCACCTTCCCACTGTTTTCAGATAGGTTTAATATGCTCAATGGCTAATTTATACAGAATGAAGTACTTTTAGTAAAGAAACAGAGAATCTATTTTATACACAGCTGCACAGAGGAAGGTAGAATTATGGTGTATTTATTTATCTATTCATAGTGTATGACCTGAGTTTTACCAGCTGGGTTTGTCAACCTGACAAGCGCAGAGGGCTGACTGCTCTATTCAAACAAACTAAGCCTAAAAGAGATATAGTTCAACCTTTTATCCTCTGACCCTCAAACCACCAGGGATGAGCCATACTTTAACAACACTGCTTGTGCTTCAAACACCATTAAATCACTGGACATTTTCCCCTTTATTTCTCATAGCCATACAATAGAAATGCACCACCTCAGTAAATACATAATATAATTAAATATAAATATCTACACATAAATACAGAGATCTGACTCTGTATACATAATGTGTTTACATGCAACATTATAACCACTGAGAGGCTACATAAGTAAACTCATGTCGTCACAATCCAGTGTTCTGGTTAAACATGTGTCCTCATATGGATGTACAGTTTTACAAAGCAGTCATGCCATTCCCACATAGCAACAGTACTCCCATAGAGTTGCAGCATCCCCAGCAGGACAGTAGAGAGCCATGAAGACTCTTTAAGCAGTGTTCAAAAACAAGTCTGAGATGCTCATCAGGCCTCCAAACCTTCTGACACCAACTGGAAAGCAACTGTTGGAGGAAAGTCACATTTACAAAGACCCAATTTCACAACCCACACTGCCTACAGGCTGTATTGCGAATGTCCCATGACAATCCAGGAGACACTCGTAGGCTCTTTTGCCAGTTCCTTAAGTGGTCACAGCTGTTTAGATAGTATGAGGACGATTTCAATATGAGGTATGATGTTGTAGCTAATCAGTGTATCAGTCCCTGTTCTTCTCAAACCAGTCAGTGCAATAGGTTGTTGGACAGAAGTTGCAAAAAAATGGCAGAAAAAAAAATGGTAATTTTTTACAAGGATGCATTTTGCAGCAAAATAGACATTGCAAAGAAAGAAAACATCATTTAGATCTGGTCGAAATCAAACTAACCAAAATGAATCTCATGTGCACCAAGCTCTTCTTCCACACATAAAAAGCCACCTTTACATAAACTTGAGTCCCGCTAATCATACACTTGTAAGTCTATTGTTTATACATGTAATAAAATATATATTTTTAGTTAACTCGCTTAAAGTAAACTTAAATAACAATTTAATTATCATTCATTTAGTCTCGAGGCCATACACTACTAAACAGAAAAATCTAACTAATTTCTGGGAAACACTAAAAAAAAACCTAACTTTATAAAACATTTCAATGTGTAAACAAAATCAAGTCAAGAGTTTCCATTAGGGACTGGAAGACACTGTATCTGCAGTAAATAGCAGCAGCTCGCTTAGTCTTCAGTGCTTCTTTTCACTGTTGCAAATGAGGTAAAGTGGAAGTGCAAAATGATCCTGGTTGGGTTGCTGCAGCGTGGCTTTAGCTGCAGTAGCTGTAAATCACAGAGGCATTCAGCTTGCTAATGAATCAGCAGTGGTGCTAAAGTTCAGCCAGCACACTGTAGGCTGCGATCCAGGACATATGGAAGTCCATTCTGGTCAGGCTGACTTTTGTTTTGTTGTGTTTTGATGTCCCTCAAAAATGAAAAAGGAAAATCAGTAAGAAGATAAATGTAGCTGATCACAGCAGCATATACACAAAAACAAGCTTTTGCATGTGTAAGGCTGCATGTACAGTTGGTTTCCCTTTATTATAATTAAGTCAGCACTCTGAATGTTGGACTTTAATAATCTAAAACAATATCTGCTTGTCTCCTTTTTTGTATTTCCTGTGGTGCATGCTAAAGCATTGGGCTTCATGCTAGCTGAGTGTTTTAACAGGACAAAGAACAAACATCAATTTGGTGTTTCAGTGGCCTGTTATTAATTTAACTGCACTTAAATGGTAAGAAATGCACAGTATAGATAGTTTCACAGCTGAATACCAGGATTTGTGGTAACCTGCCTGCTGGCCAGAAGTTCATGCCCCAAGCATAATACTGTAATGAAGCCTTTTGTTGTCATAAAAAGCTCATCAAGTCAGTCTGAAAAGGAAATATTTTTATATAAGTCCCACAATATGTTTAATTTAAGAGTAAAAAAGTTAAGATTGTTTCAGCAGATTTTACAGGTAGAAGTGTTGTTAATGAAAGCCAGGTAATGCAAATTTCTGAAGTCTGAGTATTACATTAACCGCAGTGTGAAGGTTAGTTCCATCCCACCCACATGTCCTTTGTGGGTTATGTTTCTTCCAACAGAAAAAAACGCAGCAGCACATGGTCCATAAGTTCAAGCATTGATATAGCTCCTTGTTAAATCTATATTCAGAGTATGTGTAAATGCATTTTCCCTTTCAAAGTGGATAAGATCGACTGTACAGTCCAGAGGTTAAGCCAGAAAGTTGCAGCAGCTGCAGCACAGCTCTGTCTACTATCAGCCAAGTCTTTTGTCTTCAAGCACAGATGGACTCAATTATCCTGTTAAATCCTTGGGCACTTCACACAAACGGTGCTCTTCCTCGTGCAACATGTCTGCATATGCAACTTGTCCATGCAGTACAAAGCATATCAATAACTGGTTGCTGCAAAGCACTTTTGTTTGATAAGTGACGTTTAAGGATAATTATATCAAACCATACATTTCAATGCAGTGTAACTAATGATAACTAATAACAGCCCTGTAGATCATATATATAGCTGTTATTAACAATGTTATAGAAGCATTGTTAGTAATATGGAAAGCATACATGATACATGTATACATATGTATACATACATATGCTTTCCATATTACGAATTCCAATACCAAAGCAAGATTGTTGGAAAAATAATATTAAAAAGTGGAGCTGTATCTATTTCCAACAACAGAGCTGCAGGTGGACGTGATAAATGTCGGTGCAGATTCATGCCTGAGCTCTGCTGCCAGATCGAAGTTGGATCTGTGCTCCCGCTACAAGTCTGAACTAAGCTCGCCTGCTCGCCCTGGTATTTGATTTTGAAAGCAGCAGAGCTCCATTTCGTGCTCTGCATGAGTTATGTATCAATGTGTTAGTAATGATACTGGGCAGAAGATGCCACAGTTCTCCAGTGCCAGATGTAAATGGGTCAAAGCTTTGTGTGATCTGATTTCAGCTGCATTCCTTTTTATCTCCCCTTAAATAAAAAAATAGATGTAAAATTATATTAAAAAATATGAACAATTTTAACCACTTTTAATGTTCAATAAAGTGTAGAAAAATTCTAATGTGAAACATCAGGTAGTGACATACACAGCTACTACTACTTAGTGTGGAAAGCCAAAATGTGAGTTTGGTATTACTGGTTTTAATAAACTGGAGTCCTGATAAGCTCAGAGAAGAATCTGGAAACAACACGAAGTGGATCCGATGTGACAATACTGCTGTATTTTCATCAGATCAGAAGGAAAACTTACTTAAACTGCTGGTGTTCTCGAGAGCTGCGGATCTTGGAGGAGAACCTTTCAGCCAGTTTCTCCAAGCTGCGGGAGTATTCCAGTTCAATCTCAGCTTTGCGGCGGAAGAATTCCTGCAGGTCCTGCAGAAGCTGAATACGAGACTCGGACTGTTGCTCCAGGCATTTAAACTGCTCCACCAGTTGATTACGGATCTCTGTGTATTAAAAAAAGAGAAGAAAAAATGCATGAACAGACCATTCACACATAAAATGAAGATATTAATGTCTCCCTGTGTTACAGATGAAGTCTCGTTATTTCTTCTGAATAAACATCTAAGCCTTAGAAGAGAGCCTCCAAGGAAAATCTAGAGAAATGCAAATTAGAAAGCTGATAACTACAGATATGTGTCAAGTTTAACTTTTATTGCACTTTTATTGCAACAGCAGATATCCAACAAGCTTTTAGTGGAAAAATGATTAGAAATACCACAATAATCAATTATACAGATAAATCTTTTAATAATTCAACCCAGCAGCAGCAAAAAGACACAAAGAGGCTCACTTTAACTGAGGGGTTAAGACAAACACTGAGACTTTATCCCATGTTGGTACCATGAGCTGTCCGTGTGACCTCTGGTAAAGATCCGCTCTGTAGATTTACAGGGAAATCAACTGGATTTAATGGAAAGATAATGCACTCCACCACTTGAGCAAAGTAGGGAGTAAAATCTCTCCTTAAGAGGAACCTGACACGAGCAGGCAGAATACAGATCCTTCGTGGCCGTGGGAGCCACAAGCGAAACTTGATTCCTCTTTGTACTGCTGTCATCAGCAGCAATGATGCCTCAACTGAACAGAGAAAGCCTATTCTGCAAAGCAGAAACAGAACATCATGGAAGGAGCTATCACAAACAGTAAGAGGAAGGAGACTTACCAAAATAATGTGAATCCGTTATCAAAAGAAAAATGTTTAGAAATTTATGCTTTTATCTGTTTTTCACTTCAGAAAAGACTGACTAAACAGACAATAGTATTCATATTTATTTAACTTCAGGCCACAGTGTCAACCAGAAATTCATCATTGCTACATGTTAAAGATTTCCCCAAGCACCAAATTTACTTTGAAACTACATTTTTTAAATTATTTTCCTTTGTAGTGGTTCGCATTTGGTCTTCAGAATGTCTGCATGAGAACACAGAAACATGAACTTCCTAATGAAACTCAGCATGTTGCAACACCCTTCTGCCACCGTTTGAGTCACTGCAATATTTAACCCAACACAAACAAGGACAGGATGTTTGCTGGCAGTGACACAGTACAGGCAGATGACCTGCTAACGGAAAGGTAAAACCACACAGGCAGTGTTTTCAAGCTTTTAAGGGTGTCATTTAGTCAGCCAAGCCCTCATCATGGCCCTGACTGCTGGGGAAGCAGTACTGTGTTGAGGGGGGAAGTCTTTGTGAAGTCGTGCCGCCTGGCTTCAGCCCTAAACGACATGCTCCACTCTGTGGTTAACCATTGTCCCAGCCCTCCTCTTTATCTAGAAGCCTCCCTTTCGCCCGACCAGCTTACAGCTCAGCTTTGAGTACTCTGAACCAGACACTGCTTTACTGCTTCGGTCCTGTCTGGTATGCATTGTGCTGCCAGATATGCAGTTTTGTTCCCTATTTATGTTTTTTCTCATTGAATGTTAACGCAGGCCAGCCGAGAGAAACGCCTGAGGAAAATGTGACACCGATGTGCATGAGTGACAGGGAGGACTTCTGAAAACATTCTTTTACATAAAGGGAACTTTCAACCACAAACTGCAGTCACAGTTTTGACAGATTTGATTGGAAAAATAGGTCACACACACACACACACACACACACACACACTAACAGTGTGCCGTTCCTCTGAGAACCATGAGCAATTGCTGAATTATTCCCAGCTCTTTTCGAAGCTTCATTCGTTGTGGTTTATTCAGAGAGAGACCCTTCTAAGGTTCCTTTTCATCTCTAAAGAGGGGGATGTTGTGAATATGCGCTAGCAGGAAAATTGATCGTGATTGGTTATCTTTTCAACACTGCCAAAACAAGTTCCGTGCATCATTATTGTCTATTTGCGTATTTTTGCCCATTTCTATAACTGTCTCTTTAGTGTTTAAGAGAAGGAATAACAAAACCATGGTTATCATTTTTAGATAGGACACTCAAAAACAGTTTTAACAGATTAAATAATCTGATGTCTACAGCTGTTAATAAGATGTGTTTTCATAGGTAACCTCTTTATTATCAATTATTATTATTACTATATCTGTACAATACAGTGCTTTAAATCTTATTTTATTGAATGGTCTCCTGATAAAAGTTACACATGTATGGATCTGAAAATAAACATTTCTTATTTCTACCTGTCAGTTAAATGATCCATTAGGATTTTCTAGTTTTCAAAAGCAAAACATTAATAAACAGCCAGGTTATTAGAGGTGATTTGTGTTATATGAATACACCATTAGCATTTCAAACGTTGTTTATTGTGGTTGCCAGGTAACAGGCACACGCTGTCACACCCTAGATTCAGGTGGGATTACCTGGACAGCCAATAAAGCTCATCTAAATCAAAGTGAGCAAGTCCGACCTTTAATGTTTGTAATGTTTTGCTGTCTGTGTGGAAATTTAGTCAGTTGTTTGTTTTCTTCTTTAGCCTTTGAAATAGAAGTGAGGAGAGCTGTTGAGACTAAAAGGCTAAAAGGAGGTAAAGTGATGGAGAAGTTTAAATATAAGCAAGACTCTGGTGGGATTGTACTAATTTAAGCTTTGGAGAGCGATAATACAAGATAGCAAACCGAGAAAATTCATTTCTGCCTGTGTATCAAAGTCAAATTAGGACTTTTTTTGCAATATTCTGGTAATAAAAACTAATAAAGAGAAAAACCCTTTCAAATGGTGTTTCTTATCGTTTCCCTTAACACACACTCACACACGTTTAATCTATCAAACATAATCAAAGAAACTACATTTAATTTCAACTGTCCCAAAACATTTTGGTAGTTAAAATAAACCTCAAAAGCTAATTAATCTCATAATGTTTCTAATCAGTGGCTCCCTCTTCACACAACAGCAACAACATCGTTAAACTTTTCTCAGATTAATTGCAATCAAGCTCTGCAGCAGTTAGTTTTCATTTCACAGGTGAAACTATGCAAATAGCTAAGCTGTTCTATAAAACATGGTAAATTATTTAAACTATGACAAAATTTGAATGCTTTTATTTCTAATAAAAATACACATTCTATTTCTACCTTAAGTTTATTAATGAGGCCATTTGGGCTGAAAGCAACATACTAACCAAGATATTTAAAATGATTAGAAAATATTTAAAACCAGTAAAAAAAAAAAAGTGGGTCCAAACGTTTGACTGGTAGTGTGCATGCATTTACTGGAATTAAAAAGAAAAACTTTGGACACAGCTGCTATTTCATAGTCTAATAGACCTCACTATTGTGAGTGCATGTTCATGCATGATGGACCCAAAGTGTAAGAAACACCCTTTTCTTAGATCAACAATTATCTTTAACCTCTCAATAGTTACACGTCAATGTCCCGTTATGCTGATTCATTAAGACATATTAATGACACATTAATGAGCCTTTTAAATAATCATTATAAGGAGTGTACACCTGCTCCCTATTGTTGTCTATCCTACACTGGAACTGAAAGTACTCTGGACACTTCTGTCCCCATAGGACATGGACAGAAACAGGAAAACCTTTTAAAACAATAGTAGGATGTTGGAGATCTATGAACTTTGACCCTTACAGACAGAATCCTGTAATAGCAGCTGTTGTACAACACACGAAGATATGTCATTGTAAGAGTTTTTAGGTTAAATGGACCTTCAGTGAAATGGATGTTCACAAAACAATAAATCTGTATCAACTAACAACTACAATTCTCAGTGCCCCAACTCTGCGGCATGCATCAGGACTGAATTCATTTGAAACATCTCAAAATGTTAAGTCTTCAAGCTTTCAAAAGGTGCTTTGGACATTTCTGTTCCCACACAGCTCAGTTCTTTCTCTGAGAGCATCAGACTTCCTCTGGCTGATCCGCCTGACTTCCTGTTGGCTCCCTACCAGCAGAATGGCAAGAAAATTATTTACAGATGTAGTGTTTAAATACTTCAAAGTTTTATTAGAGCCGTTTGACAGCAGAGGTGGTTCAGCAGGAAAGGCTCTGGGTTACTGAAGGTCAGGGGTTTAAGTCCCTGCATTTGAACTTGCTGGGTTCATAATCCTGCTGGGGCACCAAATCCTATCCAACCTGTGCTTCCCAACCAGCTGTGATGCGATCCAGGCCTTCATTACTACAGGTTTGGATATACTTTGGTCAGTCGACTATGGGTCAGGTCTCACTCTGTTACAATTGGTTCCAGGTCTGTTTAATATCACACACGTTACCCGGGTTTTATGTGATATGGTATGACGTGTCTTTGGAGCTAAAGAGTCAAAATAATCCCAACAGACCGGATGCAAAAAGATATCCGTTCAGTGTAAGTTCAGATCAAATCATCATTTTAAGGCCAAAAGACCTAAACAACCATGTTTGTCATCCTGTGTTATGCAAACAGATTTTAAACAAGAAAAAACTGGACTAACCGCTTGATTTCAACCAGCTCTGCAGTAACGCTGCAGAGGTCTAATTAAAACCAAATGCATCGAGACCACAGCAGTTTCTGTTCCAGCTCTTTATCAAGTTCTTTTCTGCAAGCATTGGCTTTCATTCACTGAAATCATTCACTGAAATGTTATATTTTTGGATCATTGACATTCATTTGCAGCTTTAGATGCTGTTTGACCAATCATAAAAGGCTTTTAGCATAACTTGATAACCTTATTGAGGACCTGAGTTCCAGCTTTTCAGTGAACACATTTCAGCATTTTTCTGTGCCACTCATGCATTTAAAACCCAGAATATCCCTTTTTATTCCTTCATGTCCAAAGATAACTGCAGCTCGGACTGTTCTGGCTTATCAAATGAGTTATTCTGAGTAAACAAGTCTTATATTAAAACTGACACTCGTTTCTGCTTGCAGGATAACAAGGTATTTGTAAGGATGGGCTGTGTGACATATATTCTGTGAAAAAACACTGTGATGCAGATACACATCTAAACCTAATTTTGGATCAGTCGGAGTGGCCCCTATGAAGGTGTTCCCCACCTGTTATACTTAATACAGCCACTGTACTTAGTGAAAGGTGGAATTACAAAATGTTACTGGCCACTTCAATAACTATCTTACTTCAACATGCTGAAAAATGGTGTTTATGCATCAAACAGATAATGTTCTCAATTAAACATTGATCGTTCTACCTTGTGAGCTACAGACACCCCTTTGTGATACAGAATAATAGTCCTCTATCCAGCTAAAAATCAGCCTAATATGATACTATTATTTTCCTTTTGTCTCTTGCAGACAAATGCAGCTCAGTGCCAAAGTCCCAACAAATTTCATCACTGGACAGGTTACCAGTCCATCACAGGACCAACAGAGAACATGCAAATTTCAAAGTGACATCAATTATATTTTGTATATTGATATATCCTGATCTCTTATTTGCAAATTTATGTCACATTTATTAGCTTAAAAAAGACTTGTGTTAAAAAAAATCGCACCCTATCCTAAAACCAGTTCAGAAGATGTGAGGTGAAGCACTGATGCAGCGTTTTAGTGCAAATGTGCATGAGAGGGCCATGTGACAGCTTGTCGCAGTGAGGTCGAGACGGAACTGGTGTGCAGTGAATAAGAGAGATTTTTGGCCGAGCGTCCAGAGGGGAGCATTGAAGGCAGGACTACACAGGGCATAAGGCCAACTGAGGAGGATTAGGAGCTATGGATCATGTCACTGTCAGAGGAGGATTAAAAATAGGTCTTCCAGAGGGCATATAAGTTGACTGTGTGTCTGTTTAACTCAAAGAAGTGCTGAACTCAACAACACAATCACGCTGATGTTGGTAAAGGCAGGGGTGTGTAGGAAGAATATGTGTCTCCTAAATTTAATTAGGATAAATTTGAAAACATAACAAGTCTCTGAGGGTTATAAAACACTTAAAATCATATCCTTGTGTGTTTATTTCATCACACAGTAAAACCCACACAGCACACAAAACCCACTCTGAGCCAAATTTCTCTGAGCTAATCCCAAACTCCAGCGCTACACGGCAGAGCCAAATTCATGTGCAAAGAAGAGACAGATGAATGCAGCCCTTATCCAGACCTCAGTTCATTCTCTCCATCCCTCATACGGAGTCTCGTAAGTCCCACTGAACTAATCCCCCACTCTGCTGTTCTGTTATAATCCTCTAATGATTAACACAATTTTGGATTGGTGAGGGCGTGCTCCCCTTGTTGCTGCAGGTTCTTCCTCGCCTGATTCTGTCTGATCTTCTCCCTGTTCAGGCCCAACTGCGGCAGCACATGTGCTCAAAGATAAGACAACATTAGCTGAGACCAATCAATGGCTGGGAAGAGATGAACTGATGGAGCGTCTTACAGCAAGATGTCAGCTGTCAGTTTCTGTGTTGGTCTTCTTAATTATCAGCTTAGTTTATTGGATTTTCCACCGAATGTTCTGTCTACTAAACTGAAAATCAATCTTCACTGCAAAAAAAACAATCCAGTTAGATTGTCATGTATATTATTTCCTCTACCTCCTAGGTTTATTAGATCAAATGATCTTTAAATGAAACAGACTGCGATCCAAGCCAATAAACTGTTGTCACCCATAATAGACAATATGCTTATTAACAACAAGCTAGTTGTAATAAATCGTGATCTGCATATAATTAAAAGGTACATTGATATAACCATCTAAAATAAATCAACAAAATGTTCTTTGTTTTTGTCAAATATGCTAAAATCCTCCCAGGCGTCCTGATCGCTTGTTTTCTGGATCATCAAAATATGTTGAAAACACACCCTGCTATATCTATCATTTGCTGCATCCAGGATCAAGCTTAGCGGGACCAGGCTGAGAGGTGTCTCTATGGCAACATGGGCGTGAACCAGTCCCAGGGGAGAAGCCTATTGGAAGACGGGGTGAAATTTGATGGATGTGGATAGGTGGTACACCGAGTGAGGAGGCATGTGCTGCTTGTATGCATGCACAGATGGAGTAAATTAGAAAATGAAGAAGATTTAGGTTAATCACAGTGTTCACAGCATCTGATCAAAACAGTTAAACACATTTTCCTATTGCCTTCACAGCAATTATAGCATCAAATTCAACTAAAATGGTACCTTTCCACAGAATAATTAGTTACATTAAGCATTTCCATGATTCCAGAGCTCTTTTTAAGCTGAATGAGTGTGCCCCTGATATGACAGTACAGTTCTTTGCTGGTGAGATGTGAGATGACAAAAGAGATAATTAAAACAAAAAGGGTTGATATCTTTTTTTGGGTGAAGCCCTCTGATCTGACATAATAAAGTGGTTATTTCTTTTAGAAACTCATTTAAAAGATGACACAAAAAAACAAATGCTGCATGCACGACATCTTTTCTTTGTTACATTTTGTCCATTTTACTTAACTGGTTGCTGTTCTGACAAATTAGGAATCCTAAAAACTAGTTTGCTAAGAAATACATTTTATTAAGCAATAAATAAATTAAAGCCCAAAAGTAAATGATATTTTCAGCAACACCTACATGCTAAAAGGCCAAAGTTTCAGTGCAAAGTGAGCTTGTACTACTTATGGTTCTATTTCTGCAAAAAGCAGTGGACAGGAGGGATTTATAAGCTGCAAATAGGTACGCCGTTTAATTATCTAAAGTCTGCTGTGGGACACATGCTTCACTGACACATGAGAAAGATTATCTCAGATAATTCATCAGATCGTGACAACTTCAAACCTCCTAAGTTGGTATTGCAAAAAGGCTTTGTTTCCTCGGTTTCTATGGTTACCATCTTTCCAAAAGAAGTACTTCTTGCAATCAAATTTCTGTGGCTACTTCTTAACCCCTTAGAGAACAGTTGTGTCTTAATAAACTTGTCATATGCTTGTGATGCTAAGAGCTTTAGCTCTTTGGAGAATGCTGACAAAAATTCTTCCAGCATTGACTAAATAAGTTAAATGAGAAGTAACCACATGCACTGCCTGGCACTAAATAACCATGGAAACAGTTCCCGTGCTTAAATGGGTCTTTGTTTACTTCATTAATGCTAACATGAACCGAAGAACTATCGACACTGTGTTAAATGATAATCTACGCCTGGCAGATCCGCAGCTTCATGAAAGGCTGATTATATCTTGCATACTTGTGAAACAGACAGCAAAGTCTCCATTAATCAAGCAGCAGCTGCATTCATCACACCGAGTTTAAAGAGAGCAGAAAACAGTCAACAAAGTCGGGACAATTTCATCAAAAATGGATGGTAACAGACAACAGGGTGGTATTTCAGTATGGCAGGAATGCATTGTCCTTCTCATAAAGCAACAGAACACTCTGAACTAAATATGCATTGCATCACATAAAGTCACAGTCTTCTTCTATCAAACAGCTTTGCTTTCACTTTCACAGGAATAGTTCAGTATTTTAGATAAATAGACTAAATTTGTACTTTGATAAAGCCAGACTCTACTTGCATCACATTTAAAGCCTGTGAGTTGCCATTAAAATACTACAGAGCATCAGTTAAAAGAACATGTGATTTAACGGCTGTATTCTATGTTTATGTGTAAGTTATGTTGTAATATTTCAGCATTAACAATTTAAATGGGCCAGCTTTGTTCCAGTTTGCATTGCACAGGAAGTGATTATTGACTAAGATGTGTCTGATGTCCTGGCACACTGGACTATATGAGAAAACATTCATGTTCCTCCACTCCCACTCTGTGGGAATCATCTTACACACAGGTCCATACAAGATCACTGCTGGCATCATCTGCAAATATATTTATCATTATGGAAAACTTTTCCTTTTATAACTCGCATAACGTGCTTCATGCAACAAACCAGCTGTGTCTAATATGATTAGTCACTGTACTCAACAAAAACAAACCAGACAATAAATGAAGCCCAACATTTATTGAACCACACAATCAACAAGATATCCAACTCCAGTCTGCAGCAGGTTTTCCAAACAAGCGATCAGCTGGAGGATCCTCAGTCCATGACTCAGTGTGAACAGCTCTTCAGCTCCCAACATTTCACTTTGTGCACAGCCAGCTTCACGCTGCCAGCAGACTCTAAATAGCTGACAAAATAACTCCTACGATGATGGTAAGAAAATCTGATCTTTAGCTAAACATCTAGCATCAACTGAGCAAACAGGTCACTAGCAAAATTCTGCAGAGGTAAATAAAATCCCATCAGACGACAAGATGCGCTCTGAGTTTTTTGAGAGTAAAAAAGAAAATCAATCATCAAGGTGTTCTAAGCAACATGATAATGGACATGTGCACGGAGCAACACAGAGACACACCCAGGATGTCATAAAACTCTCAGCCTTATCCAAACGGTTGATACTTGTAAGGCTCATTGAAAGTACACATTGCATAACATATTTTTTATTTTTACATATGAAGAAATAATTTGAGCTCTGCAAAGCTTTAAGCGGTGCCTCGTGTGTATTATTTCCCTTTTATATCACATGGTTGTTACTTTTTTTTCCCAAACTCAGCTTTTTAATTCTGTCTGCCTGAATTTATCCTACAGAGACCAACAGTAAACAAAGACCTGATCCCAGAGGTGTTAAAACCACGTTTTCTCCCCAGCGTTACCCCCTCTGTGTGTGTGTATGTGTGTGTGCTTGGCATGTGTACATCTGGAGAACCTTGACAATGTTCCAAGAGACATTTCCTGCATTTATTTACCCAATCAGTGCAGTAGTTTGGGGAAGAAAAGCAAGGAGAATAAATTAAAAACCCTTTCCCCATCTTATTGACAAAAATATGGTTAAAAAAAACCAAGATGAAAAGATAAAAGTCATCCCGACTCATCCGGAATAAAACCAACTCATCCTGATTTTTATCCTTAAAATACTTCCAGCACTTTCATGTAAGCCAGGTAAAAGCAGTGAAGCAGAGCTGTGCTTCATCCAATGAAGGCAATCGGTGAATTACTGCAGAGTTCAGGGAACACGGCCAACATGACCCGCAGTGATTTAACTCAAAGCAAAGCGATGTGAACACGAGTGGTACTGAAGCTCAGATCTTTGCTGCGTACTGATACATCATCACCACCTTCACCCATTCTTATGATTGTTAGGCTTTTAAAGAACACACACGTGTAATGGGATGGATTAATCCAAAAAGCTCCCATTGTAAATGTCAAGCAGCTGCTGATGGTTGAGCCCACTTCACAAGCTGCCTGTAAAACTGGCAAACTGGAGCCGCAGTCCAACAACCACGCTGTGGTTTGCTGCAAAGCAGAGTGCAAGCTTCCCAGCCAGCCTCCACCACTGCCCTCCTATTGACATGCTAATGTAAGATCAGCCAGCTGAAGAGCTTGAATAAAGTAAGCACCTTCTCTCAGAGACCCTGGCTTTGGCAGGCAGCCTCAGAGGACATCAGAAACTCACCAATAGCAAGGGTAAAACTTTTACCAAGGTAGTTCATAACACAACAATAGAGGGATTATATTTCACAGCATCTGCTGCCTCAACAGCAGAGACAAACCTAGTGTTGCTCTTTTGTTGTATTACCAGCCATTTCTTTGTCATTTTGTCTTCATTTTCACCCATTAAACCTCATACATAACAAAGAAGCTCCACCATCCAGCCATGATCCAATCAGCAGCAGTGATGCCATGGCCCCTTCTGCCATGTAGATGACACATTAACCATAAGGCCATAACTCAGAAAAAGACAGGTGCAATTTCCAATCTGAATATCATTATCATTTGCTCACTGCCTGCTCCAGCTCATAACACTACCACTGTTGTGAGGTGGTGGCTGTCAAGAGTAGAGCCTTCTGTGTCCCTGGGCTATGCAACACATCAGCTGTGAATAAGAAACAAGGAGCGTTCTCTATGAATTAACATCTTCCTTCCATATATAGTTGAAGGGTACTGCCTAATACAAAGAGGCAGTGGATAGTGCCTGGATCTATGACACAAGGTCAATTCAACCATTTTACAGCATATGAACAGTCCAAACTGTGTCTGAATAACTAAAATTGGCCTGAAGTGAGGTAGAGTGCAATAGAAGCAATGAGCTAGGACATTTTAATGCTTTTTTAAAAAATCTATGACTCAAAAGCAAGATAAATGATCTGTAAGTAACAGAAAATTCAGCTGTGCCTGCTACACAAAGGAGTATCCACACCTTTTTAAACCCAGTGCATCCAGAAGTTACAATGAGATGGGCTAAAGACCCTGAGGTGTAACATTAAACGTTGCACCACTGAGAATGAGAGTGCTGATAACGGGTCGAAGGCCTGAAACCGGACCACAGCCCCACAAAGCCAGTATACTCTGTGTGCACAATGGGCTTCTTTATTTTTACATTAGATGCAATGCTCCGTTGCTTAAAGTGTGTCATAAATTTAATATCTAAATAGACATTAAATTGAGCTAATGTCAGGTGTCAATAAATTCTGCAGGAACACTGAGAGAAAATCTGTATTTATCCCAGGAAACATTACATTCTGGATGTCCTCCATGTCATTCATAACCCTACACAAATGAATGAGCTTTAACATCCATGTGTGTATTAACTGCTCACAATTTCTGGTCTATGATCTCCAAAAGCATTAAAAGCACACGATCCCCCCCACGGTATTAAAGAACGCAGCCATCCTCCTGCAAAGACATCCACACAGAAAGATTTCACCCAGCAACAAAGGTAGACAGCCACGATCCGTCCTACATTTAGACTATAATAACACCCAACACTCAGACTGAACGCGAAAAGGAAGGAAACAAGGTGTGGAAATAAGATGGGCTTTGCAGGGTGATGCTCTGGTCTTGTCCCCCTGATTGAACCGGTCAGAGCTTCTTTAGGCGCACCGTAGGAAGGTAACTTAAGCCTGTTATAAAAACAAAAACACACACACACCTTTCACTTGTGTCTCATATTCCGCTATGATCTCCTTATCCTTCTTGAATTTCGTAGATGACATGGCTCCTCGGGCTTTTAGGGTGAGACCCTGACAGGACTCTGTTTAGTGTCGATCCCCGATGTGAAGCGTTTTCCTTCTCTCTTCTGGGAGGCAGCGGAGGCTCAATGCTTCTGTATCCCTGCAGCCCAGAGGTAGTCCAAATCAGTACAGATAAAACACTGGAGCATACGCTGCATTTTCCCCTCAGCTGATTTCTCCTGCAGGACTTCCTCTTTTCTCAAAGGCTTCGGGAGAGAAAAATGATAAGAGTCTAGAAACCAACTGAAAAGTACAACATGATGAAGAGGTGGTATCGCTCGGAGGTCTGTGTGTGAAAAGCGAGCAGACATGCGTACACAACTCACACTACGCTGCGGGGAAACAGGAATTTAAAAGATTGTCACGTGAGCCTTTCGTATTGTCAACCATCCCTTCTTCCCCTCCCCCTGCCTCTGCGCGCGAGCCCTTGTTTCCATCCCTTCAGAAACATTTAGCCTGGTCACCAGCCCCACTTTCTGTTCCGTTCACCCAACCTTACACCCAGCCTCCCCGCAGCGCACGCGCACATAAAATCTGTTCACTTTCATCACAGCTGATCACAGCAATTAGCCATGCTCCTGTTTCAATCTTAATGATTACAGAGGGGTTTGATTTAACAGCGTAACTCAACAATATCTCCTCATTGCCATGGAAACCTCGCATCTTTACCCCAGCATTACTTTCACTGATGCTGGAGCTGATTTCCGGAAGTAGTGAAAATCTTGGTGGTTAAATAGCTCAGTCATGATGACATGCTGGCCAGATGCTTTATGCTTTAATCATGTTGACACTGTTGCCACAGCTTGCCCTTTGCAGTATCCCACTTTGTTGCAGACATGCATCCTCCTGGCAAGACTCTAGTGCACCTGTGAGTGTTGACAGGACTAATGGAGGCATTAAAGCGGGTTTTAACATGAATGGCATGTTTTGTTTTTCCCTTTGGTGTGTAAAAATAAGGAGACACTAATGAACATGTGAAGTATTAAAGGAAAATTGATGCTCATGAATATCTTTGCCATGACAGACACATATTCAGATTACATGAGCAAATCAAGAGTAACTGCATTCATGTCATGAAGATAGGCGCCCTATGCAAGCATCATAGTGACAGGCACCGGGTGTGATTCATGGCAGATACTGTTATGTGGGTGCTTCGCTGTTTGAGGTGCAAGCTTGGTTTGTTATCTGTCACCTTAGCTATTCTCAGCTCAAAGGGCGACCAGGCTGTCAACTCTCAATGTGTTGCTGCAAACCAGCAAACTGGCATTTCGTTAAATATCTCTGTTTCTCATTTCTGTCTGCACCTCACTGCACACACCACGAGAGGAAGATATTTTTAGAAAGAAAGAGTACTGCATATTTTTCATGCATGTACATTATAAACAAGCTTTGTTTTACAGAGCTGGCCATCTTACAAGCTCTTCTTTACTCTCCTCATAAATAATAAATATAATGCTGTTGCTTAAGACTTTACATTAACCTTTCTAAAAATGTTTATGAACCTTAAAGGACAGCTATCTAAATGAGTGTTATACATAAAACAACATGTCATCTTAAACTATAGCCTCCTATTAACTCACAGTCAACAAAGCAATCTTAAGAGACAGTGAAGAAGATATTTTATTGCATATTAAATGGAAAAATGAACTAGTGAATGAGTTCAGAACTCATCACTAATGCATTTCAGCCCTGTGTGCTACGTTGTCTCTGGTAATTACATGGTTATATTTTAATGGTCTTGTGATGTTAAAATGTTTTAGGTAAAAAAAACAGGTGTAAAAAAATCCTTTGAGGAATTTAAATGGCTTCTGTCGGTGTGTGTGTGTGTGTGTGTGTGTGTGTGTGTGTTTTCAGTGAGACACGATATGAAACAAAAAGTGAGAATCATATGTTTCTGTAGATGTTGGGACAGTTTGTGTGCATCTTTGTGCTTTATCAGCTTTATGTCTGAGGTATGTAGACATGACAGAAAGGAAACATAAACTCTTACATTCTGTGTGAGACAGAGACAAGAATGACTCTGTTAACCAGAGTTCAGCAAAGTAGCCGTTCTGTCGTCTCCTTTAACTCATCTATGTTCTTTAATTTAATAGCTGAAAAATACACCACTAGTTTTCACAACAAATAAGAGAAATATGTGTCAATATAAACACAGTTTCAAGCAAAGTCTCAACGCAAAGACCTCCAAACCTGATGTCTTAAGTATTATATATAAGGAATTAAAGGTTTAGACTGTATATCACTTTAAGTGGTTCCACTAAAAGTCAACAAGCCTTTTCTCATAGTGTAAAGGACAAAGTGCATCACAGAGACTTTGTTCAACGTAAGTGTTGAAGCAGTTAGTGGAAGTCACCCTCGTAAATGCATGTAGAGTCTTTTCAGACATCTTTGGGCTTTTTTAATGGGGGGTAATGTGATGAAACACCTGCTGCTAGGTGAGACTAGGTTGAGTGTTTGGACAAGCTTTATTTTGATTAATGATTTTTTAAGTCAGAAAATTGTGGTGTCTTTAAAAAAAGAAAATGTCAGCGTTGTTGTGCACCACCTGCTTTATTCTGCTGAATCAGATTCAGCATGTACAGCATACATGAACGTTTTGGTGCTTGTTCTGTGTGGAGTCTGCATGTTGTCCTCGTGTATATGTGGATAAAAGCAACTTATATCTCTATGACTAGAAAAATGTAGGTTGTGTTTTAGGTTAATTTTCAGATTTGATCCAGTTTTTGTCCCTTTTATACTGGTTTTCACCCACAGCTGCTTTCTTAACTTTGCTGCAGTGTAAGACAGACAGCTGGAAACCACTGAGCCAGTCAGTAGCAGTTTTCCATATTTAATAATTGATGCATATTTGCACTGTCATTAGTCATCTATCAAGCACTCATGCACAACAAAGATGTTAACTATTTCAGATTGTGTTCTCTCCACACTGACAACCCAGTAACAACCCTCTTTGTCCTTTAAACAGGTCATATTTAATTGTATGTGAGGATAGCGTCATCTCACTGGTGTTATTTGTCTTTGTTGAATCATTGTTTGTGTATGGTTTCTGTGTATAAGCACTATGA
>JBAMHV010000003.1:20364268-20380192 GCA_037177535.1 Pseudomugil gertrudae | reverse complement strand
ACTTTGAATCTCCACATGTGACAATAAAGCCAGGAAACACTGAGCCTCCTCCTCAGACATATTCTGCTTGTTCTTAGTGTCCATTTCTTTGTTTTTATTAAGATTTGGGTTCATGTTTCAACTCTATTATTTTGGCCAGGTAGCCCCGCCCCCAGCTGCGGACGCAAGCTGCGTGAACCAGTTCTTCACTTTGGCCCAGCACAGAGGTGGTGCCTGGATTGAACCTGTTTTGAGAACCAAGAGCCGTTGCTCAGGCGGTGGAAAACCAAAGAATCGGTGCCAAATCTGGCTCTGACTCTGAACTAGAACGGGAACCAGCCTGGTGGAAAAACCCCCTCAAAAGAGAATATGGCAGTGCAGCTTAGGTGTGATATGCTGCCTCTAAACAAAACACACGATTTCTGGAATAATGTCTTTCAGAAAGGCGAGACCAAAACGTAGATGTTTAACAATAATAAACAGCACCATCTCTGCAACCACAAAACAGCACAGTCTTCTTGTAGTCATGGAGTCCACCAAGATCTCCTGTGTATTTTAGTCATATCTGACCTCCTGTTGTATGAGATCATAGAAAAGAAGGTTTTAAAATGGTTTGTATTAAAATGAATGGGAACAGGCTCACCCACCTGCTCAGCAATGCTAACACCCAGCAGTCACCAGGGCAGTGGAACAATAAACACGCTGGATTGATTTATATCTGCAAGCTATTATTATTCATTCTTTTACCTCTCCACACCCCACTGAGCTGGAGATGATGTAAAGGTTTGATAAAGTAGTTTGTGGTTTAAAAATACCCACCTTGTTGCTATGTTGAATGTTTGGTTTGTCTAAAAGTGTAACGCATTGTTGGATCCTGAGGAGATCGTGTGGGCTCTTTCCAGTTATTCCAGGTTACCTCTGCAATAGACTAGAACTGACCAGGGTCTACCCTGTTATTTGCTGAGATGAGCTCCAGTTTCCCCTGCATCCCTGAACAGTGTGAATATGTGTGAATGAACATTGATTATTTGTTATGCACAGAAGCATCTATATGATGTGTTTGTTTCAGCGGAAATGCCGGTTTTTCCGTCTGATTCAGGTTTTTCAACACAAGCTAAATTATACCTCGTAGCTGGAGGTAGGACATGTGGGCTTTATCACTTAGCAGACACAAATAGACATGGCAGGGAGCCTATTGTTGTCAATAAGCCTTGGGGTTTTAAGTACAACTGGAAAATACATGTGTAAATGAAGGTGGCGGCCTTTGACGTCACTTCTCAACTCCTAACAATGCTGCCTTGACAGCTGAGCCTTTTTTGAACCTTTCACCCTCTGACCCCTACATCTCGTATAATGGCTGGGATGGTAAACGGGTGGGGCAAAAACTGGATGCCTGGGCGAGTTAACGACATGGGAGCCCGACTGTCAAAAGAACGACGGTGATGATGAGGCGCTGAAGAGTGTGTAAAGCATTATCAGTACCGTTTCCTGGTGAAACTGAA
The DNA here is from genome assembly GCA_037177535.1 of Pseudomugil gertrudae. NCBI lineage: Eukaryota > Metazoa > Chordata > Actinopteri > Atheriniformes > Pseudomugilidae > Pseudomugil > Pseudomugil gertrudae. The sequence continues at coordinate 20,378,711 of JBAMHV010000003.1, read as the reverse complement.
CAATAATGTACAACCTAATCCCACCGTTCCCTCCAAACATGCTTAAATCATGTTGGTAATACTGTTAGAAAACCAGTGATTCAGGTTTTATTTAACTGAAGCCATGTCATGTTTACGCTGCACTCCTCCAAAGTTAAACCACCTCACGTGAATCACTTTATCCCTGAATAATCTCTGAATAACCCATAGTTTGAATCATTTAGGTTTGACTTAAGTCAGTGTTTTCAGTGTGGAAAAAACCTTGAACCAGTTGTATCTGTCTAAGCAAAGAGCTTATTTTAAATCAAACAAATGATTTACTTGCTAGTTTGTCTTTACAAGATTCATGTCTTTTCCAGGCAATTTCAAGGATGGGAGGTCTGTGGAGGAAGCTGCACACTGTTTGGGTTAACGTTGGGGGTTTACATGCAGGAGTGTACCTCCTCAAGCGGACCGCCGCAGTGTTTGGCCAAACTCCCGAGGATGTCCATGAATCACGAGGAATGGCGGATACACAGAGCAATGAGGAGGATGACAAGCAGCTCGCTTAATTAACATCCTGCATTTATTTATAATGTTATAACCAGCTTTCATGGAGGCTTTATTCCAATGTTTTCTGTTCAAAAGTAATTTTCTTTTCTTGGTAATTGAAACAAGCTGCAATGTTTAGTTCAGTGCTTCCCACAGTTTCACTCAAATACTTCATTTGTCATGTAGCTTCCCTCAGATGTGTCCATTGCACAGGAACTGAAGATTTATCAAAAATAAAGATTTATTTACAAAGTTGATGCGTCATCACTGAACTCTGCCTAAGCTGGAGAGTTGTCACAGTTATGTGCTGATAAACTGCCTTTTCCTTATGAGAGCTGCTTGCTTAAGACGGTAAACTCTTACCTAAAGGGAAGCGTCGCTGACTAATTTGATGTGTAATAGTGGCTTTATGTACGTGAACAGCAGCATGCACCTCCACACTTTCTTTAGTTCATAACAGTCTCAGTGATATTTGCCAACAGGTGAGGGGTATTCCTAAACAGGTAAAAGATGTTCCTGTTGAGACTAGTTTGTGAAGAGCAGGAAACTGGCAGGACAATGAAACGTTTACTGTTGATACGGGCTCAGCTGCAGGATCTGAAAGACTTGTTTTGGTGTTGCGTTATTGGAAAATGCTTTTAGTTTTAGTTGTAGTACTGGGTCTCCAAGCTCGACTGAGTGGGTGGGTATTTTTCCTCTGGCTGTTGTCAGTATGATCTTAAGCAAACATATCTGCATTTTGTTTTAGCAGACTCCGTCAGAGGATACTGAAATACATCAGGGACCCCTCAGGTCATCTGGGTCCGCTCTTTTATACTTTAATTGTTTATCTGTTTATTAAAAACATATTTATTCTTTCTTGTTATTCTACGACTGCTTATCCCTCTGTGTGTGTTTTCGCTGTGGATTGAGACATATTGGAGAAGCTTCATTCAGCCTCTGTGGTCCACGTGAGTCCCAGAAAGCCTCAGATTACCTGATTAGCTCCTGTTTTCAGCTGCATTCGTTTTTATTTAAAGTTTATTTGAATCTGAAATCTGCATATAATTATTTCATCTTCTGTTGATTATTATTTGAATAGTTTTTTACTAATATCCTCATTTTATTATTATTTCTTGTTTTAATTGTATTATTTGTTCATGTTTTAATCTTTCTGTAGCACCATGAATCCTTTTATTGTTGAATTATGCTACACAAATAAACTTGTCTTGCCCAATAAGCTTTTGGACTTTTTTTTTCCGTGTTATGGATTAAAAATGATGTGGGTCACACTGTCGTCATCTTCACTTATTCACCGCGATGACGTCAGCGCCCGTGACGCAATGCTGGATGTATAAGCGAAGCAGGACTGCGGAGCGGAGAAATTCAAACTTCAGACAATCTTAGAGGATTTTAGCTTTGAAGTAAAGTTAACTTTAACTCATCTTTATAGATTAGTGAGCTGTCGCTAAGGAGAAATCAGACATGATGGAGGAGTTCGGAGCGGATCGATATAAAACAGAGATGATCTGGACACTTCTTTTGCTCGCGCTTTGTTATCTTTTCCTCACGCGCAGGCGGAGGTAAGTAATTCATACTTTTTTGGGGAATATCACCATTTCATGGGATCATTTAAGCAAACTACATCTGATTTTGATTCAAAAATGTTTTTTTTTACGTTTTAATCTACACAGTATAGCCTACAGGTAATATTATATTAGTGGTAATAAAATGAATCTCCTTGGTTTTCTTTTAAACACTGCACGTGTTGCCCTGTCTGGTTATTCATGTTTGAGGAATCTTACAGAGTTACATTTAGAAATGTACAGGCCTACATCAATGCACTTGTTTTGCTTTTGCATATCAAACCCATAGATGTTTATTTCTTTAGATCCGGGAGGGAACCACCACTGGACAGAGGAGTCATCCCATGGCTGGGCCATGCCCTTGAGTTTGGAAAAGATGCATCCAAGTTCATAAATCGAATGAAGCATAAACATGGCAACATTTTTACGGTGAGAAGGACAAACTTGGCAATTGTGTATATTTGTTGTTGTTTTTTTTAAAGCAAAGTGGAACTTTAAAATACTCTTAGGCCTTCTTTCTTTACATTAATGATTGGCTCTCTCCCACGACAAAGAATTATAATGAATAATTACAACTTAAAACACTGTGTGAGGATTTTGATTGTTTCTGTCGCAATGATTGTTTTAAAGATGTTGCATGAGAAAAGATGTCCAAAAGGGGCATTTTTAATTAAATGTTCTGCTTTCTGTCTCATACTCTTTGAGTTGCACTCATTCATTCCCACTTCTCTCCTGGTGATGCACAGGTGCATGCTGCTGGTCGTTACGTCACACTGCTGTTGGATCCGCACTCATACGATGCTGTCATCAGCGACTCGGATTCACTGGACTTTACAAGCTATGCACGCGTGCTCATGGACAGGATTTTCAACCTGCAGCTTCCATTTGACTTGCCAGATAAAGCCAAAGATATGATGAAAAGGTCTGTGTGTTTGTTTGTTTGCTTGTTTTTACACAAAAAAGCGTTTACAGTATGCTTTCATTTTCACTTTAAGTTCATGTGGAAGTGAAAATATTTAGTGTAATCCCCCTGTGAGTTCTCATGACTGTGGATATTCCTATCAAACTGGGCTATTTTCAACTCTGGCTTCTTGTTTTGTTATTATGTTGTTACACTCACAGTTTTATTGTATTCTTAAGAAAAGGAAATAGATTTTTTTCACAGATTCTTGTAAAATGTGTGAGAAGTAAGAAAACGTTGATAAAGTCTGTTTCTTTCCACTTCAAAAGTTGAATGTTTGCACATATTGTAATTCTTTTATTGCATCTTGCTTTCTTATTTAACAATAACTCCTGGTTATTAGTAACTAACTCAGCAGGTATTTCGAAAGTCATTGTGCTCTTTAATCGTGGCATCAATCATGTCATATAGTATCTTAGATTTATTTAAATTGCATTTGTTAACTGCTTTGTTACCTTTTGTGTGTGCAGGCATTTCCTAGGAAAGAATTTAACTACGCTGAACTGGACTATGAACAGGCACCTGCAGGCCTTGCTGAAAGCTGAGATGCCACAAAACCAGAGAGACTGGAAAGAAGAGGGACTGTTCAACCTCTCTTATGGCTTTCTTTTTAAGTAAGGAAAAAGTCACACGCACACCAACTTAACTGTAACAAGAGTGTGTAAGGGAGGGGGGAGACAGCTAAACAGTTTACACACTAGTCGTTTTATTTATCCTCTGTTTGTAAACACAGTTAGAAAAAGGTATGATGACTACATCATGATGCATAAGTGTCCGAGGTCGCCTTTCTGGCTCCATGTTTTTTACAGGGCGTATGTGATTTAAAATGGATATTTCACAATGAGAGTCCTTAACAAGATTAGCCATAACATGCGTTATCTGGGGTTGTTTCGGATGGCTGGCTTTAACGTGGTGTCCTGTGTGAGCAGTTGGCACACATACTGTGGGTGTGCCAGTGGAAAGAACTGAAATCTGAAACTGAAAAGAGACAAAGAAAAAAATGGCGTGGTCGGGTTATCTGCCCATCTCAGGAAAGACAGAGAATGCTGCGCTTTCTCACCCTTCTCCTTTCTGTGCAGGGCGGGATATCTGACTTTGTTTGGAGGAGAACGGAATAATAACAGCCCAGATCCTTCGAGCATCTACGAGGCCTTCAAGACGTTTGATGGCCTCCTAACCAAACTGGCAAAAGGCACCCTCAAAGCAGGTAAATCCAAATATCCTCTAATATCAATAACTGATCAGACTTGTGAAAATGGGGGCTGGTTTCATGAATCAGAAGTGGCTGTTACGCTGTTGCTACAGATCTTCATCTTCTACACTTGTTATCTAGTAACGTGCTTTGTTATTATCGGTAACGTCAGACCGGGGTAAATGCTATTAGATGTGTTTGGGGTTGTCATGGCAACTCGTTTACTCAGTGGCTTACACCATGTCTAAGGTTTGTGTTTCTCGATACAGTCACCTCCACAGACTGTGATCTAACTTTTCACATCAGCCCGTGTTTCTCTATGTGTTGATTCATTGTTTATATTGTGAATTTAATCTGTTACACCCACAGCACAAAACAAACACAATGTAATTACATACCTTCTCCAGATGTGCTTATTGTGTCCCACCCGCTGCTTGGCCTCACCAGTATCCACTTTGAGCTAAGATGTTTATATTTTGTTTGTGACTCATTCATTCAGTCTGTGTTTATCTATGACAGAGGAGAAGAGCAGAGCACAGAGTGCCCGGGAGAGGCTTTGGAAGCTGCTGTCTCCAGCGGGTCTGACTGAGGACTCAGGTTCAAGCCCCTGGCTCCACGCCTACAGGCAGCTCCTGCAGGAAGATGGAGTTGATGAAGAAACACAGAGGAAAGCAGTGCTTATGCAACTCTGGGCCACACAGGTGAGTCAGTTTACAACAGACTTGCTTTCTGTCAGCTCAGTGTGAGAATTTCTATTGAGGATTACATCATTAGATACGCTGCCATATGAACTTGTTCTGTGTCAGTGTTTGGTGCGAATAAACACCTGGATGAGAGAAAAACTTCTATAATTAAAGAGAAAAGAGAGATAATTCTGTTTGGTAGAAAACAGCTGTTAACAGCTGGGGACAAAGCCCCCGACCATGTTTGTAACCTCAGTGCTCAGCAGCCACATCAGAGCTGTGACTACGAAGCTTTCTACCAACTCAGAAACATCAACAACGTTAATGGTTTAGTCTCCCGGAAAGACCAGGAGAAACTCATCCCTGCATTTATCTCCAGTAGACTGCGTTACAGTAAAGGTCTTCCCAAAAACGTTCATTAAACATCTACAGCTCTTCCAGATGCTGCTGCTGGAGCTTTAACCAGTGATCTGAAGAGATCATACCAGTTTTAACATCTTTACGCTGGTTTCCAGTCAGTCACAGAGTAGATTTTAATACCCTGCTGAAGGTATTACTGTTCAGGACCAGAAAACATCTGTGATATGTTCAGAGACTATAAACCAAGCAGAGCTCTGAGATTCAAAGACTCAGCTTAACTAGACCAGACCAGACTAAACATGGAGAATTAGCATTTAGCTTTTATGCTGCAAACATGTGGAACAAACTGTCAGATTAAACTTTCACCAAACATTCAGGTTAAAAACCTTTATTTTGCCATGAGCCTGTGGATGAAATGTGCACAACTGATGTAGCTTTTAATTATTTTAGTTTATATTTATTGTGATTTTTGATCATTATTGTTGTCTTTTATGCTTCTTTACACTATCTGTAATGCTTTAAAACATTTATGGAAAACAATTGTCCTGTATATGAACAATGCTGTACAAAAACACTTGCCTTGCCTTTTGGTGTGTGTGTGTGTGTGTGTGTGTTGTTGTTGTTGTCTCTGTCCTGTGCATCCCCAGGGCAGTTAGAATTGAATTGAACTGAGCAGAGATGGACTGCATGGTGATGTGGTGCCAGAACATGGCTGCTTAGTGTGCAGTTAGAATCATCTCCCTGTTTTTACTCAGCCTCTTGCTTGGTTGTAATTAGGATGCTCTGCATGATGCTAAAGTGAACGTGGAAAATAAAAATAGAGGTGTATAGGTGTATTATTATTATTTGACACAGGGGTGTGCTGTTTATCTGGATTAGAAAATACTTATGAGTGCAGCACAGGTTCAAAAATACTTTCTTTGTACGATTAGGTTTCTAAATCTGCCTGGACTATTATACATGTCATAAAAACAGAGATAATTAAAATGTCCCATTCTGTTTGAGATGTTGGTGTTTGCATTAAGAAGCAGTGTGTAGTGTATTTACATTATTTAGATACCAGCATTAGATATGTTACCATCACAAACAAATACAGTGATTTTCATGTTGGCTAAGAGGATTAACATTGTTGTTTGCTGTTTTAAAGTCTCACTCACGTGTTAATTGATTTGATTTTGACCCATGTGACCCTCCCTGCAGTCTCGCTGGAGAGGCATTATTCAGATATTTATTAGAATTAACCTTTGAGTTATTTACTGACCCTCATCACTTTGGTTTATTCCATTGTATAATAAGATGTGAATCACAGACTTTCTTCCACATTTTCCACAAGTCTTCAATTTGAGGAATTTAGAGGTTTTACATGACAGGCTAGCTGATTGGTGCATCAAGCAAAGCCCAATCATAATATATCATATCATAAGGTGCATGTGAGGAAGTTTCCTGCGTTTCTGTGATGCATTTGCCCAAAGCTGGTATAATTCATTTATAAGTTAAGTATATTTTGATTAAAACATGAAATTAATTTAGCAGAAATGCTAACAGAGATTAGGTTTGCATTGTTTGCAGTTATTCTTGGAACATGTTTGGTTCTTTTTTCCTTTAGTTTTCATATTAATTTCTGCTTTTCTATAATGCTAAATAGCTTCATTGTCTGGATGCAGGCAGATGGCAGGGGACCTCGGGTTTCCAATGGCTTTCCTTTTTAAGTAAAACATTACTTTGCTGAGCTTTGCCAGTAGTGAGACAATCCAGAGCATGGCTCTTCTCATTCCAGACACATGAAAGGGAGCCATTCTGTTTCATCTTCCAGCATTACGAAATCATTTGGCTTTCTGATTCACATTTTTAACTAAATCTGTGGTTTGCTACAGGAGGAGGTAGAAGTGAGCACTGTGGATGCCATGTTATGTTTTTATTTGCTGTTACCAAACAGCCACCTGCGCTGTCACTATGCGACGCCAGAGCTAGAGATCTTATCACCATCCTCACTCCAGTGTTTGTGTGTTTCCAGGGTAATGCTGGTCCTGCTGCATTTTGGCTGTTGGGTTTTCTGTTGACAAATCCTGAAGCTATGATGGCACTGAAAAGGGAGTTTGGCCAGATTTCACAGATGGACACCTCAGAAACTCCCTTCCTGGACAGATCTGTGAACACGCCAGTGTTTGGTGAGGGTTTTAGTCATTTAGTTAGCAAATGAACACTCAGTGGCTGTGATTTAAGTGTATTAACAGAAAAGTGACAGATTACCTCTTTTTACTGTTTAATTTAACATATACCACAATCCTTGGAATAAGAACTGTATAATTAACTGTGAGTTTAGAGAAAGCACACAGCACTAGATTAGTTTTGCTGAATTGACAAACTGATAAAAAATCCAAAACATTAATAGCAAAAATTCACTCAAAGTGATATAAAATGTTGCTATTTTGCACTAATGTAGTCATTTCTGCCTTCTCAGATAGTGCCTTGGAAGAGGCACTGAGGCTCACCGCTGCCTCTTTCATTACAAGAGAAGTAGTGCAAGAAAAGATCCTCTACATGGCTGATGGCCAAGAGTACCTGCTACGAAAGGGTGACAGGGTGTGTTTGTTCCCCTTCATCAGCCCTCAGACAGACCCTGAAATTTACCACGAGCCACAGGTTTGTCCTTCTGTTCGGTGAAGCAGCTGCTTCCTGTTTCCTACCTCCTAAAACTTTCCTATTCTGTCAACACAGATGAAAGTAATTATCTTAGAGTCTCTTTGGAGACAGACTTAAGTGTAATTAGTATTAGTGGTTGTTTATGTAAGGCAGTATCCGTGCCTACGCAAAGCTGACCCTGTGCGACTCGGCATGAGGTCAAACTCAGCGCTGAGGGCCAATGAGGGATTTGCAGAGCACAGGGACAGAAACAGAGCTAATAGGCGTGGGAAGGAAGTTGAAGATCTGCATAAAAAGATCTACTGACGCAGTAAATGGAACAACTAGGCTTTCTGTTTTGTCTTTACGGTTGTTTTTCTTTGCCAATAATTTCCATAATTCTGCTTTATGTTTCATCTGCAGGAATACAAGTATGATCGCTTTCTAAATGAGGACGGATCAGTGAAGAAAGATTTTTACAAAGAAGGGAAACAGCTGAAGTATTACACAATGCCGTGGGGTGCCGGTACCAATGGCTGTGTGGGAAAGCCGTTTGCCATTAATGCCATTAGACAGTGAGTATATTCAGCCAGATAACGTATAAACAGTTCATTTTTATTTGGTATTTTTGTACCTAAATGTCTTAATTTGATGTGTCCTCTTTGTTTACACTTCAGGTTTGTTTACTTGTTGTTGATGAACTACGATCTGGAGCTCTGTGACCCAAATGCTCAGATGCCAGGAATAGATGCCAGCCGTTATGGATTTGGGATGTTGCAACCTGTGGGAGATTTGCTTGTGCGATGCAGAACAAAAAAAACACACTGAGAAAAAAACTTTTTTTATTTATATAATGTATTATTTTTATATATTTATCAATAAATGTGAACATGTTTAAAGTCACGTGCTCTCGCTTCTTCAGTGTTTTTATGGTTTATTAAAGGTCACACTCAGTGTAAGTGTTGGATGCTGTTGCGTGTTGTTTTGTGAAGCCTGAATGAGGTAATGAAATTGAATGAGTACTCACAGTTTGGCTTTTAGTGGACAACTGTGAAAAGCTAAGAATTACTTATGTGATTGCAACTACGGGACTGCATGTACTGTAAACAGAGCTGGTCACATCTGTTATGCACACTCTGTCATAGACTGGAGTGGAAACTTTAAGTCCTTACGTCATTATGAAGAAAACAAAAAATGCACTGAATATCTGTAATAGATCAGAGGAAAAGGAATAACATAAAATGATGTTTATGTTTTGATTTCTGTTACTTACAAATAAACTCCTGATTAAATAAGGGGCCAGCCTCTCTGTTGAATATTCATGCAGATAATAAGTAACTTTTTCTCTAAATCTTAATAGAACAAAACCAGTCAGGAACACTGAGACTCAGGATATATGCACAGCCAAGAGTTTCTAAGATCTCTGAATATATGTGCATTTTTACCATTTCTACCACCTAAATGGACGTTTTAGTAAATTCAACCTACAGCACAAATAAAAAAATGTAAAAGATATCTTTAAAAGATGAGGAGTTAGTATCTGTCCCACTGCAGCTGCGCCGCTACACAGATCAGGAAGGCGCAATGAGATGCGGTTCTCCGGCTCTGTGAGGGTTAACTTCACACGGTGTTTCTGCTGGAGGAGCCATGCCACAGACCCGTTCACATCCACACGCGCCTGCCAGTGCGCGCTCACACCGCAGCAGAGGCGTGTATGCGGAGTATTCCCGGCTGTGCAGGGGTCTACTTGTTGATCTGCACAGAGCAGACTGAACCCTTTCATCCCTGCTGGACCTTGTATTTGTCATCATGTCGGTGCGTAGCTCATGATGCTTCCATCAGCTCCCAGCAGACTGCTGAAGACCTTCACACACTTAACAAGTTGTAACGCGGTTACTCTGGAAATGTTACTGATGTCGGTCTTTGAAGTTAATCGGGACATAAAGAAGACACGTATGTATCATTTTAATTACTTCATTGTGTTTAAACATGTTTTTGTCCTCGGTCTCATAAGTATTAGCGTCACGTTAGGATGTTTTATCCGGGCTGCGGCTTCAATTCACAACACATTCATTCATAAGGCGGCCCTGGTGCGCAGAAATGCGCCTGTTTTGCGACCAAAGCAAACTTTTTTCACACTTTCAGTCCACTTCAGGTTATAAAACCAGCATTTTGGCCATGTGCGAACACGGCTTTGTTATCCTGTCTGGTCTGAGGGGATAACGCGTTAGTTCCGGGTTGTTAATATAAGTTAATGATCGGTGTCAGTATTAGTTACAGGACTGATCCGTGTCCCTGGCACCTGTCAGCACCGCGGACAGCGACCAGCCGGCGGACTTTCAGCACCGGACAGCGCTCACAGGCCGGGAACAGTTTATTATTGGCCCTACTGTCCACCCCCACCACCAACCGTGTCATCGACTAAAGCGGCTATGCCTCTTAAAGCTGATTAAAATATCTATTTGCTCCTCTGATGAGTGGATAAACCACCTGACATTGCTACTGTAGGACACCGGCAGTGCCCGCTCAGCAATTAGTGTCCTTTTCTTTATTCTTTGTCTTTTTAGGCACAGAAAACGAAGGGGGGCCCTGATGCGGTCATCTTCAGGACCATGTCTTTTTAAATGACCACACTGCAGCTCTCAGTCTTTTCAACTGATCGACTGACTTGATCGAAAATGATCAAAACTGGGCCTCGGGTGACCACCACGCTGCCCCCGGAAACCATCGATATCATCCGGAGCAAAACCCACACCCGCCGAGTGAGACTCAACGTCGGGGGGCTTCTGCACGAGGTCCTCTGGAGGACACTGGACAGGCTGCCGCGCACGCGACTGGGCAAACTGAGGGACTGCAACACACACGACTCAATCATGGAGATATGCGACGATTACAGCTTGGAAAGCAACGAGTACTTTTTCGACAGACACCCCGGAGCCTTCACTTCTATTCTGAACTTCTACCGCACAGGAAAGTTGCACATGATGGAGGAAATGTGCGCCCTCTCCTTTAGTCAAGAGTTGGACTTTTGGGGCATCGATGAGATCTACTTGGAGTCCTGCTGCCAGGCCAGATATCACCAGAAGAAGGAGCAGATGAACGAAGAGCTCAAAAGAGAAGCTGAGAACATGAGGGAGAGGGAGGGCGAAGAGTTTACAACCACATGCTGCTCAGAAAAGAGAAAGAAACTCTGGGACCTCTTGGAGAAGCCAAGCTCATCATTTGCTGCTAAGGTAATGTCTTAATCAGCCTTGCATTACTGCCACATTGCCAGGGCAGATCAGGTGAAGGTAGTGGGTAATCTGAGTGATGGTGCGTTGGCCTGTATCCAACTGGCCTCATGTTACACAAGTTTTACATGGTAGTAAATAAATTGTATTTATTTCACCTATTCACACACACACACACACACACACACACACACACACACACACGCACACACACACACACACACACACACACACATCACTCACATTCATTCCAGGAGGCTCATTATGTCTGAGGACTGGCAAATTTCTGCTCTTTCTGCTACAGCCTTTATTTTCTCACCCTGATTTAGAGCATTTAAATGTAGCAAACTGTTTCAGGAGGAGAAACACACACACACACCCATAAACTAAAAACAGCAATGAGAGGAAGAGCAGGATAAATCCAGTTTAAGCTAGCATAAAGCTCTGTTTCAGTCTGGCTTGTTTAACCTAAACTGTGACTTTCAGAAGCCAGAGGGGGATTCAGGTTAGGAGGAAGATGTTGTATTCAGTGATGAGCCTCAAAGCTGACTGCTAAGGCTTGCTCACCTGTCACCAATGAATGGCATGACTTACTATCATCTCCTGTCAATAATAAGTAATTAATTATGTGACATTTCCAAAAGAACTGCTGCTGGGTCAATTCATTGTTTTGTTGTTGGTGTTTTTGTTCTTTTTTTAAGTGAGACAAAACAAAGTTTTAAAACAAGAAAAAAACATGACAGTTCTCATTGTTTCTTTTATTGGTTTCCGTCAGGCAGCAGCCGGAGGTGTCAGCATGCTGATAGATGGACATAATTAGTTTGTGTTTCTTTTCAGTGGCATCGCAAGAAAGAACGAGTCTGATCACTTTCTGCTAGAGCTGTCACCACTGCAGGGACCTTCCTGTGCAAAATATATATTTTTAGACCTTCACATAACACCCCCCCCACCCCCAGGCAGCCCTCCTGGCTTCATTTGCCACCACTGCCTCATTTCCAGTCTAGTATTCATTAACAGGCTCATAGCTCACAGTCCAGAAACAAGAGAACTTCACTCTGCTGGATCAATGAGTGCTGTCATGTTAACAGCACTTTTAGGAGAACAAACAGGGTAAAGATGGGACACGGTCAATGTTCACTCAAAATGATGACTAACTGCCAGCAGTTATTAGCATGAGGAAAACCTGTTTATGCACATCACTTTGATGAAAGAGAGGAGGTGAAAGTCCATGCAAAGATTTTTTAAATATATTTTCATTTATCATTAATGCATCAGAGTGGAAATATTCTGAAATGTAACATTTCATACATAATCATTATGGGTTTTACTGTGCAGTGAAATAGTTTTTTTACTTTGCTTTTCTCAGTAAGGATGATCGGGTTCAGCATAAAGGCAGATTATTGAGAAGACCTTATATGAAATGTCTTACTAAGTGGTCCTGAAGCATAAGCCATGATGGTCAAATCATTACTCAGACATTTCAAACACCTCTTTGAACAGGAGCTCCTGCATAATTTAGCCCATCTATTTAAAGAACCTGCTTCATATCTGACCCTGAGTCATTGAAGTTCCTAATTAATTACTTAAATATTCAATAACATGGTGAAAAGACATGCACCAATTACAGCAAACACCTTGAACTTGTTTTTGCTTTTACTGTTGGGCTAACGTTCTGGCAGCAAAGCAAAAAGGATGTTTAGATGAGCAAAGTTGACCTTCAGACTTTGGTTATGACTGTGTTTACATGCATGCCGGTATCCTGGTTGTGTTACATATGAAACTTCTCACCCTGTTTCTAAAAAGCCTGATTGTGCTAAAAAGGAAAAACACAAATGTTCAGATTTTGGTGGCAAATATTTTAAGTGTGTTTATTTCTCATTAACTGAATCATTTATCTCAGCATCAAAAGCCCAGAAAAAAAGATTATTTATCATCACAAAATGCCCATGCCACCTATATTTATTACAGAGGAAATGTTGGACTTCAGTAAACGGCAGATAGTTGGACTTTAGACACGTACACGTATACCAGCAGTTGCATACTTAGAGGAAATTCTGCTTTTGTGCATGTTCTACAACTGGTGGTGGCAGTTTCTGGTCCAGAAAGTAAAAATCCTGTCCAGCAGCTGTTCCAATCAGTTACCAAACCAGTTGAATTTAATGAGCACAGTACTTGTGACTTGTGCAGAGGTATAATGCAGCATTCGTTAGTACATCTGAATTTAATACTAAAAACTGAAGTATTTGTCTGTGACAGTGTTTAATGATGATAGTGTACATCACTCAATTACCAGATTATCACACACCCCTGGCATCAATTAAATGTGATTTAGTTTAGCATCTGATATTTGTTTAATCTTTTATATATTCGGTGAACTGGATTGTTGCAGGAGAGTTTTAGTACAATGAGGTTATAGTTACAGGTTTCTGTAATCTATTCATCCCAGTTCTTTGTTTAGTAATCTGTTTCAGTAGATTTTTTATATTATAAAGTGCAAATCTGTGTTTTACTTATTTACGTGGTACTTAGACTTTTAAATGCCTTTATTTGGACTTCTTTTCCGTATTTCTACAAAAAGCTACATTACTTTTAAATGAATAAAATGTGGAGAAAACATGGAGAGGAGAAAAAGATTAACTGCAGATATGTTTGCTTTCAACTTTGCATTGAACAAACAAACCAAATAATAATGCTGCCATATCATTTAGTTTAAAAGTGACGACATGCAGCGGTTTACTGACATATTTAGCATCATATTTTATATTTTTGGACATTAGAAATCTGCATTGTAAAGCTAAACCTTGTAAAAGTAATTGCACCTGATTTACAGGTATATTATTACAGGATATTAGCTCCATAAGGTTATATAATTTTTGTTACCAAACTATAAACTAAACCTTCATATCATCTTTAATTTGCTTTATTGTCTTTAATAATGATTTTATGAATTTGCCTTTAAAAATAAAGTTAATTGCAGTGACTACATGAGCAAATATTTATCTCTGAATATGAATGTTTGCTCAGCTCTGCAGCAGCTGCTGAGCTGAGCAAACATTTGTTTTACATTTGTGTAATTTATACCCTAACAATCACAAACTCTATTTTTTTAAGAAGCACTTGGTTCTTTCTGTTATTCTTGATTTTGAACTTTTCTTGACTATTGATGTAACATTCAGCCTGTATTTATTTGAGCTGCCTTCTCTTCTGGTTACAGTAAAAGCACGAAACCTTCTATCTTCGGATAAGTGTGTGTGTGTGTGTGTGTGTGTGTGTGTGTGTGTGTGTGTGTGTGTGTGTGTGTGTGTGTGTGTGTGTGTGTG
>JBAMHV010000003.1:20342015-20361848 GCA_037177535.1 Pseudomugil gertrudae | reverse complement strand
TGATGACCGGGGTGAGTGCAACTGGTCTGTAGTCATTCAGGTTGCTAATTGTGGACTTTTTGGGCAGAGGGATAATGGTTGAGGACTTCAGGCAGGCTGGGACAGTGGACTGGAGTAAGGACTGGTTGAAGATCTTGGTGAAGACCCCCGCCAGCTGGTCTGCGCAGTCCTTCAGCACTCGTCCAGCAATGCCATCAGGTCCAGCAGCCTTCCTCGGATTCACAGCCCTCAGTGTGCGCCTCACCTCATGTTCCTCCACAGTGAGGGAGGGGCGGCTGAGGGCTGGTGACTGTGGTGCAGCTACCTCCGGTGGCTCCATCTCGAAGCGGGCAAAGAAGAGGTTCAGCTCCTCTGCCAGTGAAGGGTCCCCGTCGACAGCAGCGAGGTTCGGCCTGTAATGGGTGATATGCCGGATGCCGGAAGTTGCATCCCATCAGAGCAGCTGCTGTTCTACGGGGAAAATCCATCCAGAGAAAAGGGTTTAACTGTCACAGTGAGCTTCATACATGTTTTATCTGCTAAGTCTAAATCCTTTATTGTTGACTTTAAAGACTTATGTTGTAACCACAACTTGTACAGTGCATTGAAGTGAAAGTTTACCTCCATCAGGAAAGTATTACAGCAGTGTTGCAATAAAGTTGAGACTTGAGAAATGTGCAGCCCATGAGCAGTCCATACGTTTCACTTTTACACTGCAAAGAGCACGACTCTGTTCCTGTGTGCTATAAATGACTTTTCTTATTGATGGAGGTGCTGCGTTACCAACGTGGACAGAATGCTCAATTTGCCTGCCAGCAACTGTCTTTCCCCTCCGGACCGCTTTCATGTTTGACTGATTATGTGTCTACACAAATGACCCAATGCACAGACTGGCTATACATTATTTAATTTCCCCTGTGTGGCTCTGCATGGTTCACATATTTAGCTCACAGCAGATGAATACAAAATAATAAAAATTACATTTTGAACACAGGGAAATGTTTTACCTCTTAAATTTATTTAAGTCACTATGAGAGAAGAGGGGGTTTATAAGATTAAAGCTTGTATAAGAACATAATATTCTTTTAAAGATATGTTATGAGCAAGAACTGGGCTGTGGGGTGACGCCTACTGTAAGATTTCACACTTGTGTGTATTCATTTGAGGCCCTGTGATGGACTGGCGACCTGTCCAGGTGTACCCCGCCTCTCGCCCATTGTGAGCTGGGATTGGCTCCAGGCCCCCCGCGACCCCGTTCAGGGAAAAAGCGGTACAAAATGGATGCATGGATGGTGTATTTATTTGAATGCTTACTTTAAATGGATTTTCCAGTCTTGTGTGAACCACTCAAATTGCTCCCCATTATATAGCACATTCCCCCTCCCAGTTGGGGTTCGGTGCACTATGGTATGAAGTCAGGTGAAGTCTGGAATCAAACTCGCAACCCTTTGGTTGAAAGACAGGCTCTTCCACCTGTACTACAGCCGCCCACTTTAATCAAAGCAGCACACTGTCTTTTCTTGCATTAACAATGCATCAGATCCCCGTATAAGCCTGATAAGTGCTTCACTCTCACAGCTCACATTAGCTTCAGTGTTTTCAGAAGAAAGGCTCTAAAAAGCTTTAGCTTTAAAAGAACCAAAGCAATGAGAAACAAAGACAAGTGACCACAGCAAAGCGATTAGCAGCGAGAAAGCTAAATATTTCTTCAAATACTTAATGGAGAGAAAAAACAAAACATTAAATAAGAAGAAATATTGAACTTAAATTCACCAGGTCCACAGAAACTACATGCTTTCTGTGCTCATTGGTGGTATGTGTTGTTTCCCTGCAAACTCATAATGTCTCACTGAAAATGAGTCAGTAAAAGATTTGAGGCTTTGGTTTAAACACCTGTGTGAATAAAAAAAATCTTGCTTCAAATGATAAATATTTCCACATAAAGACGTCTTCATCATCTGAATGGCAGTGCACACTAAAACTTTTTGCTGGTAATTTGTATTTTTACTTTTACTGGTATCCATGTATATAATTATCATATCATATCATAGAATTATCATTAAACAAAACTACAATGATACTATAACACTACTACTACATCAGCTATCAGTGATAGTGATCATAGCAATAATTTATTGATTATAATGTATGTAAGTTGAAAAGTTGCCATCACCACGATAATGTAGACTCTCACCTGAACAAAGCAGTTCTGAATGTTTAACCTCACATGATTGTCTCAGACGGTGGGATGAAGTTGGAAAGAACTGCCACACAGGGTGAAGTGTGCAAAGTCCAAACAGCAACTGGGTGAACTGGGTGATTCTTCTTAACGGTCATGCAGGGCGAACCACAATGCCACCAGTATCAACACTACAATTACCTAAATCTGCTTCTATTTCATTGTAAATCCCCCATTTTTGAGTGAAAATGATTTTTCTTTTCTAGTTACAGTTTGACCCATTTGATTTTGAGAAAAAGTAGGTGACTGTTTCCTTCTGAGACATCTCATTCCTGGTTTCCACCGAGACAGGTGATCTAGTACACTACATTAGCCAGCTGAAGCAGCACACACACTGCATGTCCCCACTACATGCTATCTCAGTTTGACAGCACATGCTGTATTTTTACTGTCTCACATTATCTACCTTTGCTTATATTCTTCATCCACTGATGCAGCTGTTACTCTAGAGGTCTTCCTTGACATTGACATTTAGAAGGTAAGAGGTCTATAGCAAGGGGATAGAGGCATGACTACTTTCCAATACTGCTTCATTTATTATTCAGGCAGGCTTGTCAGTGAGACAACATCATTCAGGAAGATATAGAGTGGTGTGGGGCTTAGTGGTCAGCAGCAGAGTACAGCAAACTTTCCAGAGAGTTCAACATGGGAAACCAAAACCATTGCACGTTCCCTCCGGAGCAAAAGCTGCATGTCCACACCAAGGTTTTCATTGCTCACGAAGCAGGCTGAGATTGAAAAGGTCAGTTTTCAGTGAACAATGGATGTGAGTCTCGTTGACAGAGAGTACATTTTTCTGTGGACGGGGTCCATCCCCAAACTTTCAGGTTCTCCTCTGCATGACACAAGTGTCACACATGCTTTAGTGTATGTCATCAGTTTGCATTAGCAGAACAAAGTGAGGAGGATTTGAGCTGTGGCTGTTTGGTTGAATGAGCTCTCTGTATTCTTCTCAACATTAAACTTACATCTTTGACATGTACTGCTTCTTGAGCATGATAACTGCATTTTAAAGATGGTTCAAGGGAAATGGCCTCTCGAAGGGGCAGAGTTGAGAAGAGAGATTGTACGTCTTTGAATCAAATCGTTCAGCTGTTTACCGATTCACTCATAAAAAGCTTCTTCCTCAAGGAAAGAAAATGAACACAAAACTGGTTTTCCGACTGCACTGGTTCACTAACGAGCAGAGTGGTTGTCTCCTTGTCTTGTTCTTGTTTGAGGCACAGCTTGTCACATGATACACAGAGGTAGATAAGGTTCTGGACACCAGTAGCTTATTGTTGTTTGTCTCTATAATGAGAAGATATGCCTTTAAGAAAGTGAAAAAGACCAAGTGGTACCATTGTATCTCATCTCATGGTAAATATGTTTATGTCCTGAAAGGGTTATTGTTTGTTTACTTTTTTTTAAAAATAAACAAATATTCAATATTTCTGTGGATAAAAGACACATCAGCTGCATTTGAAGCTACTTGTATCTTAAAGCAAGTGGTCACTGTAGCTCTCAGACTGTCCAACAGTACCTGTAATTACCTGAACTTGATACAGAACCCAACACCTTGAAGCTCTGTGGAAGAATAGTCATCAATAGCCTCAATTAACACCAGATCGCCTCCAAGCTATCAGTGTGGGGCATCACCTTTGCCATCGTAGACAAGTTTGAATTAAGGGAAGTGTCAGGTTGCAGATCCGAGGGGATAATGTTTCCTTGTATCATTTTATAGATTCTGGTGACACATTGAGACATGAAGTTACAGCAAACTGAGCTTTATCACCAGCATGTTACTGTAACAACACAAATACAGAAAAAAACACAATATTCACTGCTTTCCGGGCTCTCACAGTCGTTTCTGATGTTTAACAAATAGAAGTCCCCAAAAAAATGCAGTTTTTCCAAAAATTTACAGTTTTTTTTTACATCTCCTCCCATGTGTCACGCCAAGAGGTTTAGAGTTGTCTGGCTGCTCATTTAAAAATATACTGCACACTAGATCTTCAGCAGGATAAAGAGGCTAAGGTCATCAAGCCCCCATGATGAGCTTTTCTGAAGCAACTCTGTGCATTTTAAAGGGATGGTGCAGCTTTGCAGCTCAGATTGGTGATTATGAGGTGAGAGGTTTTCCCGCTGGCTCCACACTGGTTCCACCTACAACAATGGGTGGAGAGTTGTCTTTGCTTTACTTTGGCAGTGTGTTTGTTGCTTTCCTCGCCTCTGTGCTTATTGTGAATGTGTGTGTGTGTTACCAGTATCAAGATGCTCAAATAAAACGGAAACTGTCAGGAGGAATTCTGTTCGATTTCTGGATCAATACATCCTCCCACTTCTTTTAATTCTCATGGAATAGAATAACTAATTCAAACCCAGGCAGTCAATAATAACCGAACTGTCAGTGACAAAACTCTGCCTGTGGATGAAAAGTAAGAAAAGCTCTATTAAATCCGCAGAAATCTTCGACCATAATGGATTTTTACTAAAGATGCTGTGCTGTTTTTCTTTGGTGTTTTTGATGACATTTAGACTGACAATGCAGAAAAGATGCTATTATTAATATCATCCAGGGTGTTGCTCGGTCTAATGAGGTACAACCTGTGAGGAGTGATCATCCCACCTCGGTGTGACCCCCAGCAGCCCCAACAGATTTCCTACCATATCACGGTGAAAGCATATTTCTCCAAAGGGACTTCTATAAATAAATACTGTCCTACGCATGTACACAAAGCACATGAATGCAAAAAAAATACAAATGTTCCCTTCTTGTCTTTGGTGTTCTTTTATAGGCTGTTGTGCCCCACTCACTTTTTATATAAAACACACACACACACACACACACACATATCTTTAAATAGACACATTGATGTAGTAATTTAGTTGATTTTGACAGGCTAAAACCTTTTTTATAGGACTGCATCAAGCTGTAAGGCAGCCTTTTAATTCCCCTCCACAAACTGTCAAATTTACAATTGTATTTCATTTCTAAATCTGCAGCAGGCTTCATGGAGGGAACAGGGAAGAGGGAATGTGAGGGAGTGAATGAGAAAGAAAGATATAGACTGTCGATAAGACTATAGATAAGTGATTGGTGTGATGATGCAGTGTTGGTGAGATGGAAAGTAGTCAGGAAGTGATGACATAGTGCAGTGTAGCCTGAAATGCCACAACTTAAAATGTACCTATTGATGAATTTGAGAAAAGGAATGCTTACAAAAATCATGTTTTTGTCATGACTTGTACAGGTCAGCTAAGCAGAGCCTGAAGACTGACACAGTACCCATCTGGACCCTCTAAAATATCCTCTAATGGGCCAGCAACCTGTCCAGGGTGTACCCTGCCTCTCTCCCAATGAGTGCTGGGATAGGCTCCTGCTACCCATGACCCTTCATTGGAATAAAATAGTATATATTATACAATACATGGGTTTAAGAATCAGCCAAGCTTTGCTGAGCCCAAACAGGAGAGGAAGTCATGGGACGTGGGACAGAAATATTTTTGGGGGTTGACAGAGCACAGAACTGTCAATGAACAGAATATAATGACATACTTTCCTGTTTGAGTGTGTTTGTTGCAGTGTGTATTTCCTCCTTCAGGTATCAAAGTTAGGTTGTCAAGCAGTATAGAAAATAGAACTGAACGTCAAGATGCAGTGATGAGAGAGCAAGCTTTGCACATGTAGACTTCAGAGTGAGACAGTGTGGACTAAGATCCCTGTAGCAGTAGAATAGGCATGGTAATTATGTGAGACGTCTGTGATGTACTGATTTTGGAGGTACTGATGTTCATTTGTTGTAATTACATTCAAGAGTAGCTCTGTGGGTAGAAGAGTACAGTAGATAAGTCATACAAGCCTTAGATCACCTTAGTGGGACCTGACTGTTTGCCAGCATGACATCACAACACTGGAGCTGCTGAAAGCTGCACTCAACTGAGATCCTGTAGCCACTCAATGAAAAGCCATGCTGATATTTCCCATTTAAAAGATGCTGGAAAGATCCCACACATTCATTTGAATCTAAACTCTGTCCGACTACAGCACAGGGACCAGTGAGTCAGTCTGCTGACTGCTCTACTTTCTGTGGTTCCTTCCCCTTTCTACCAGACACCAGTGACAGGAACATCCCCTTTTCTCTGTCTGGTGTAAGATGTAGGCCATTTAGATATAATAACATGTGGTCTGAAGTCAGCCAAGGAAAAATAATAGGCAAGGAAAGGAAATGAAGGGAAAGGAAAGGAAAGGAAAGGAAAGAAAAGGAAAGGAAAGGAAAGAAAAAGAGGAAAGGAAAGGAAGTGTTTTTCCTTTTTTACCACAGTAAAAAGGTAAGAAACTGTGGTAGGTCAACTGGAAAGGGTCACACACTCCATAGTTGTTCTGCAACACTCTACATATACATTCCTCTTCCAGTCTATTGTAATATACACTATTTTGTTTCATGGCATGGGTCGCAGTCATTAAATATGCATCTTCGTTGTTTAACATTTGTCTGGTTACCTCATGCAGAATATGACATTGCACTCCTAATGCACCTCAGACGTCTCCATGTCCCTGTAGGAGGACCAGGCCTAAGACAATGGGCCTTATGTAAACTGAGGAGGGTGAATTAAATTGAAAGGGTTGATGAACTGTGGGAAACTTGACTCCCTAGTTGTTACTTTAAGATATTTGTGGTTCCTGATGCAGCTCTCTGAGGACAGAAAAAGACTCAGCTGGTATTTGGTAAGGCTCATTGTGGGAGCATCCCACTGGGGCTAGGAGCAGAAAGAACTGTTAGTTTGATTGTTACGCCTGCGACTCATTGCGAACACCTGGATGCTCATCTGCTCTCCTGCTGGCCGACCTACCATTGGCTGACACCGCCACATCTCTGTTTTGCCCCCCCTCTGGAACCAATCAGGACTCTGCCCGACATTTCCACCCGGAAATAAAAGTCTGCCGTCTCCATTCCATCAGGGAAGCAACTGTTAACAGCCAGTCTGCGTCCCGGCTCGTAAATGAGTGCTGTTTCGATTTAGTAGTAGTTTGTGACTAGAGTGTGTGTGTTAGTTAGAGTAGCCTAGCTACGGTTTGTGTGTTTGGTCTGAGAGTTTTGTTTGATAGTTTTGCTGGGCTAGTTTAGAGTTTTGGAATTGTTTAGTTTATTGGAGCTGATTTGTTTGTGCTAATCGGCCTTTTGTTTTGGTTTTGTTTCTGATTTTCACCCGGTGGGGTTGTTTTCAGTTTCGCCCGGTGGGGTTGTTTTCATTTTATTTAAGCAACTTTGCTACACCCAGCTTTTGTTTTGGTGGTCTGATTTTGATTTTGAGTACTTGAACAATAAACATTTGACTATTTTTTCTTTAACATCTGGTTAACGCCACCTTTTTGTTACACCCTTTTCATACCCCAACCTGGGTCGTAACAAAGTGGGGGCTCGTCCGGGATTTTTCTATCTTCCCGTGGTGGTTGTGGCATACATAGCTTAGTTTATTGTTGGTACATAAAATGGCTGCGTCCTTTAATCTGGAGCAGTTTCTTGAGGCTCCTTCCGGTGCTGCTCTGGAGTGATCTGCTGGTGATTGCAGAGCACTTTTCTCTGGCCATCCCGAAGCAGTTCACTAAAAGGCAGATAAAGGATCTGCTGATGCAGCGGTTGGAAATGTCGGTGTCTGGTGAAGAAACTGGGGTTTGTGAAGTCGCTCTGACAGAAAGCGACCAGACTGGAGGGGAGGTGGAGGTGCCACCCCCTTCAACTCCCAGTCGTGCAGCTGATGAGATGGGATCTGGAGCGAGACAACGGGTAGTGACGCCTGTTACGCTTCCCAGATATGAATCTCCTTCTCCGGCCAGCCCTGAGGCCAGTGGCAAGGCCCGTCTGAGGTTGCGGTTGGCTCGGTTGGAGTATGAGGCCCGTGAAAAGGCTGAGGCTCGCCAAGCCCAAATGGAGTTCGAGCTACGGCGGCTGGAAATAGAAGCTGACAAAGCTGTCAGGCCATCACTTTGGTCCACATTGGTCCATCACTAGTTAATGGACCAATGAATAGATAAATGAACTTAAACCAAATCTTCCTGAGTTTCTGGAGGCATAACACTGGTAGGCCTGCTAAACCTTCTGTATAGATCAGTAGCATAACTTTTGTTTTGCACCATGGTAGCTACAGCAAGTTAAATCTTTACGCAACTTATTTTGTTCATTAAATCAGCCTGAATCTAAGTAGACTTTATCAGTGGATAAACAGCTCTTTAAACTTGTCTATGTTTACATTTACAGTTCAATTAGGAAATTCTGCAAAAGAACCATTGCTGGTTACAGATGCAGATTTTTTTCTTCTTTTTTGTTTTAAAAGGTTTGTTAGGTCCCCTGCAAAATATATCAGAATGGTTTGGTCCAGTGTGTGCCCTCCCAGAAACCCTGTGGTATTGGTGTGAACTTATTATTGTGAAGGTTCATTTTAGGGCCCACTGTGAAAAAAGCAGCAACAAAATGTCTCAAATGTAAAATGCACCAAAATTAAATACATGTATAAATTTTAACCCTTTATTTAATTAAGCTAATTTCTTTCAGATGGGCATAGTGTCTTGTCCCATCTGGGGTAATCATATCCTTTAATATTTTTACAGTCATTTGGTATAAAGTCTGCAGACATCTGCCTTTTGTCTCCTGTCTGCTTTTGTCTCATTCTGACTGACCAGTTTAGTTCAATCACTTCTTTTTCTTCACACTGAAAAACTGTGTTGCTTTGAATGCACGTTCAGGACTGCTGACTCTGATCAAATGAGGTCTCATGCATTTGTTTGAACCAGAACACATCTGCATTCATCCTGCTGCTTCTCTCAGTAGTCTAATAATCAATAAATGTCAGCATACCACTTCTACTGGCAGCCGTAAATGCCCAAGTCATTCTAAATGACAAATGAAGTTGCATCATGGGTCACGAGCTTTACTTTTTTCACCCGAACCTTCCTGTTTTCATCATGTTAAGAGTTAAATCTTTTGTTTAATATGTCCAAATGACTCAGAACTTTTTTTTAGATGTTGTCTAAAGCCTTCTGAGACTTGAAGATTGTGAAGCCTTATTTGGACTGTTAATGGTATACATGTATATATGCTATAGCTATATATATCTGACCTTTATTTTGCCATCTCTTTCTAAATGTTTTTTCCTTTTATGTACTTCTAATACAACCAAAACATAATTTTTTAGAACCTTCATTGAGAAGACAACATGTTTGCTCCTAATGTTGATAGTGAAAATCCTTAATTGAGCCACTTGGAGGATGTTTTACTCTTTCTGTAAGACTTTGCAGCTCACCCGTTGTGGTCTAAAAAAGCTGTATCACCCTCATAGTTCCTGTGGCACAAGCACAAAACAACATCAACTCCAGCACAGCAGGACGAAGAACAAAAACAATTTAATGCTAAAATGAATAAAAGTGTTGATTGAAGGTTCATAAATGTCATGAGTTATAGGAAGTACCACACGTGATTGCTTCCATGTTTTTGGTATTGCAGATGCTAATAAAACACATTACTTACTGAAGACAAAGCTTTACCCATGTTCCATGCACACAACTTCAGTGAGTGATGTGTTCATAGATCAGCAGGCTTGCTAAACGGTTGCCAGTTGTCTACTTATTGTCAAAAATAAGCGATCTCGTGATGCGTGTTATGCTATGATAGACTGCATCCTACTGTGTTATTTTTGCCAAAAACAAAGTGGTGAAGACAGCATGTCTGGGTCACTTTTTTTCTCATGTTGTTATGTAGTGCTGCTCCTCATGTGGTCATTTCAGAAGGGCTGCAGCCAGAATGAGATGAGAGGGCTTCTGACTGGAGCCTCTTAATCAACCCTGTCCCAGATCAAAATCAGTATCAGATGAAAATCCTCGGGGCTGTCCCGCTGGAAACCCGTTCTGTGAATGATGCCAACAACCGTGTTGCCAAATTTTTGAGGATTTGCTTTCTAATCTTAGTGTGATCACATACTTTCTAAGTCAAAGGTCAAAAGTGTAAAAATACTGTTGTGAAACTTACTTTACCCTGGACCTTTTTCATGTGCACGAGTGTACATAATTAATTTAATACTTGTTTTGTGTCTTTTGGGATTGGGCTTGAGTCATGCCTGTGCCACTTCCACCAGTCCGCTCATCATCCATCCATCCATTTTCTACCGCTTTTCCCTGAACGGGGTCGCGGGGGGGCTGGAGCCAATCCCAGATCACAACGGGCGAGAGGCGGGGTACACCCTGGACAGGTCGCCAGTCCATCACAGGGCCAGTCCGCTCATCATCTCCGGTCCCTGTTTGAACTTCATTTCCCATGATTCACCCAGCTCGGCCATCTTGGAAATCAGCTTGACTAGTCAAATTGACAACACCTGTTCACACTCCTATATATTGCATCTGCCACCACCACTGCTTTGTGTAATATTATCATTGTTCCTGATCACTCCAGCATTAATTTTAAAACCACTTAAACTGCTATCTGTGTCTGTGTCTGCAACCCCCCGGATCAGAGCTGACAGCTTGCTTCTCACAGAAGCTTTATGGTAACAATCATAAAGCATCTGTGAGAAGCAAGCTGTCAGCTGAAAAAATAGTTGTAGGAACCTCTCTGTCCTTTTTAAGAACTTTCTAAACTATTTTAGTTTAGTTTAGTTAGTCAATTATTTGAAAAAAAAAACCTGTTTTACCTGTCAGTGGTTTACACATCATGGCAGATTATACCAGAGTAGAACAAAGATCAAAATAGCTTTTTAACAGTTTTCTGTACTGGATCTAATGTGGGTTAAAGATCTTCAAATTAAACTATTTAAACTCAACTATGAGAACCAAAGTCTTAGAGCTTTAGTTAGGTTGCCTATAACATCTAAAACCTCAGCACAGGCTGGAAAGTTGAATGTTACAGATTGATACAACTTTAGGTCCCAGAGCACTGAATGTGGAGATGAGTGCAAAGTGTGTGTGCTGGGTAGTTTCTCACAGGCGCATTATGATTGTTTTGGGGGTGACCTTTTGGAGAAAGGAAAGTAAATGTCATCCCAATGAATTCAGAGAAATAGGAAGTAACTTAACTGGCTACCATGGAAAACCATATAGATGACTAAATAGATTTGGAGCTAACAGTAGAAAGAGAAAGGTAGAAAGACTGAAAGGTCAGAGAGAAAGATGCTGTTAGCAGGTGTCAGGCGTGCCTAACCCCCATGACCCCATGACAGGCAGTTACAGCTTAAGTTACATCCCTCTGTACTAGGACATGTTATTTTGAATATAAAGGTATATTCATGCAGGCAGTTATAGACTAAACAACGATAAGCCAGTTGTTGTTTTTACAGGAAACTCAAACATTTCTAACCATTAAAAGATGTGAAAAGATTTAACGGCAGAAGTTTCTCTGTTAATTCTAGAAATGATCTGCAAACAGTTATTAGGTGTTAATGCTACATGTATTGTTGTGGCGTTTGCTTTTATTTGGGAAATACTGAAGCAAGTGTGCAGCACACCATAAGTAATTTAAGTAGACTGAAATGCAATATATTCTTTTTAATTATTGGATGTAGTTATTTGGGTGGGCCCATTTTCAGTCCAAAATCTGATCTGACCACAAATCCAAATCTAAGCTAAACTCCAGCCAGATTTTCAGCAGTAGAGATAAGTAACACTTTGTGAGCATAAGAAAGGACGGTGACTGCTACGACACCCTGCAGCCTCTCCTTAATACATAACAGCTTCTGCTAGGCAGGACACCAGCTGTGCTAGCAACTGAACAAGCAGATTAGTAGTGAGAAGGATAACAGCTGCAAATTAAAAGAGCTTCTTGATTGATTTCGTTCATAAAGGAAAGCACTGCGAGTCTCCATGGGACAGGCAACAAAAAGCTCTTTACTCCTCCAAAGGAAAGGTTGATCAGTGTCAGAGCAAAAAGCAAATATAAAACAATATTTAGAAAGAAAATGCTGCTTTCAGGAGGTCAGTAAAGGCAGCAGAAGACTTGCTCCATGTGTTTTACTATGAGGTCAGAATCTCCATGTATGGCAGTGATTGGCTGGGCCAGCATGCTTGGCTGTCGGTGAGTTTACAGCAAGCTGGATGGATATAGGCAGTGTGTGGAGCATCATCCACCAGTCTGACAAGTGTTTAGCCTTTTATCTGGAAAGTGTAGCTCTTCTTTTGAGCCCTCCTGGTGAACCAAAGTGAGGTTAATATTTCCAACAGTATGAGTGTGTGTGTTTTCTTTTTGTTTGTTCTTCTTCTTTTTTGTTTGTTTTTCTTCTTTTTTGTTTGTTTCTTTATACAAAGACACTGTCTGCGATTAGATGTTTCCTAATTTTGCCCCAAAGACTTACATGTCCCGCTCAACACCCCGGCTGCAGGATCTCTGGATGGCAGCAACATTAAACATACCCTTTTGTTTTGTTCCATGTGTAAATCATTCACACAGTTGTTAGCACTTTAACTGGCACGCCTGGCCACAAGCTGTCGAGTGGAAATCAGGTGTCTGCTGTGGTCAGTGCTGGTTTCATGCCAGCTGCTTATGGCCGTTTCTAAGTCTTATGATGACTGTTAGGAATGGAAATTCCTGCCCAGATGCAGTAAGCTAATTATAAAACAGTCCAAACCAAATTCTTTCCTTCTGAATCTTTTGATTTTATTTTGAGTAATTGAATAATCATTGTGTTTGTCTTCATCAAACACACTTTGAAGAGGGCAAAAGTATTTTGTAGTTTTTTAGTTACTCTAAAAGTAAAACATCCCAGAAGCTTGATTCATAGTTTCAAAATTTAGTCATCTTTCTTGTCCGTAGAGATTTTTTTTCCCTTCTTGTGATTACAGGTCTGAGTTTGATATGCGTTTCATGCTTATATAACAGCAGTTCAGTGAAGCGCTGCAACACTGAGCTCGTATTCAGAGCTGCATAAATAACCTTAAAGCACTTGTGCATGTCTAGCTGCAATAGGAGTGATTATATACAGTGAAGGAGTGTAGTAGGGTCAGCCTTGCTGATGCCGTCATTTCCTTCAGACACATTTGTTTATATAGACGATGTGTGTGTATGTCTCTGTGTGAGGGGTTTGTTTCACTTATTTCACTGCATCTAAAATCTGGCAACAGTTTGTTCAGGCGAGGGTTAGAAATACATGTGTAATGGTTACAAGAAAGAGCTTAGACAAAGCAATTTGTCAATATGAGTCTCCATAAAGACAGACAAGTGGTTGTTCTGGGAATTATTCATTTTGTGGAGCTGTGTTTGGTTTTAGTAGTGACATTACTAACATGTCTCTGTTATGGCAACAAAGAGTAACAGATGGCTAACTAATATATATATAGTATAGAGTATATATATATATATATATATATACACACACACACACACACACTGAAATATATCTCCGTAACTGGAGAACACTTATAGATTTTCTACCGGATGTTATCACATGTCCCCTGGCTCATCATGCTTTCCATGTCCTGTTTTTGTGAATGTCTTGCTGCATCTGTTATGCAAATAGTGGAACAGAATAGTGCACGCTGCAGTTTCCCCACAACATCTTTTTGCACTCTGTGCAGCTGTCTGCCATGCTTACTGTATGCATGTGCATTTGATTTATTGTAAATATACAAAGTGAGAGAGAGCAGGAGAAAGGCAGACACTCTTTTTTCCTTTATTTCTTTGCTCCTTTGCTTTGATAAATCTTTTATATCTTTGATCATTAGTATGTAAACCTTGGTCGAGTTAATTGTAGAGATCACATGTTCCTCTTGTTACTTTCTATTGTATTTCAGCAGCAAAGAGGTGAAACACACTGAAACTTTCCATTTAAACACGAGCACACATTGTGATTTATGGATTATTAGGTGTAAGCGTGATCCTTTAATGCCCTTTTTTAGGCTGCATTGAAAGGCTCCATCACAAAGTCGGTTATAATGAATGTTTTATTTTTGTATCTCGGGCCTTTACGCTCCGAGTGAATGTTCATTTTAAAGGTTAGATCTCTCTAAACTGTTCTTATGGTAAATGTCAGCCCCTCGAGTTTCTTTCTTTCTGCTCACCATGCTTTTCATCTCTTTTTTTGTCCTTTCTTTCTTTCGTTCTTACAAAACTTCTTAACATTTCAGTGAAATATTTAAGAAAATGGGTCACTTCCTAAGTTTCTCTTGTGCTTGCTGCCTCGGGGCTCCTGAGTGCCTGTACATCACAGCTGCATACATTACACACCACACTCTTCTTTTCTCCAATTCTTCCTACATTATGTATTTCTCACCTTGCTCTGCCGCTGAGAGAGTGGGTGTCTCAGAGTGAGGTGGCTTCCAGAGTCCAAGGCATCTGGACAGAGACGAGTCGTAAAACATGGGGAAACATTTCGACTTGGCGTTGGAGACATTCTGCGTTAACGGCCATGTGCAGCTGTAATTGTCCGCGGTCTTGCGGGAGCCTGCCCACCCACTCTTACTGAATCATTCAAGAGGAGACACCAACTTCTACACAGATGGACATTTATCTCTGCAGAATGAAAATAATTGGTTTATATTGAAGTTGGCATTGAATCTAATCGCATAACAGGGACATTGTGGGGCTGTTATATATTGTATTAAACACTTAAAAGATTTATATTTTAAAAACTATAACTGATGATTGAAATAAGTGGAATAAATCTTCCACACTGTTTCATCTGTTTTGGATAGTATTACAAAATTATTATTATTTTTATGTGCTGTTAAAAGAAAACTCCAGATACATACTTTTATACAAAGCTGACATAGTGAAATGTGTCATCTGGCTTTATGGCTAAGCAGTTTCTCATAACCCATGGCTTAAACAGAAATATATTTAAACCCATACAGGCAAAGCGATCACACACATGCACTGAGAAAAATATATACGGTAACAGTCAAAAGGAAATGGTGCAGAAGGAAATAGATTGTGACAGGCATCCAGCAGCACAGCACTTTCTGTGATTGCAGTCTAGTGAATTTGTTGTCATGGCTACACTGAAAGTCTGGCGTGGCACAATGGGACCAGTTAAGATAATTTTAGAATTGATGCATTAGTACTTTCACAGGTACAAACAGAAAGGTAACACCACTGTTTCTCTACTGCAACATAAAACACATGAAAGCTGAACTAAATTAAAGTTGCATCACAGATTTTTATCAAATTATTCAACTTTATCTGTTAAGTAATGAATAGATGAACAAATACAACAATGAAACGGCATAAAATTAAAGGAGTAATCTGGTGTTTTAGGTCATCATGTCAACAATATTCTCATGTCTATATAGTGAATGTGACAACAGCCTTTTATCTTAATGCTACTTAAAAAGGATGATGAGGAAGCTGCTGTCATGTCTGAATCACAGGTGGACATTTTGGGACACTCCACTACTTCCTTCTTAAGAGTTGTCCCACTCAGCATGTCATTGTATTGTACTGGATGGGGGTTCATTTTCTAAACTTAAATCAAAATAAAACAGAAATGGTGGCATTTGGCCAAACACACCTTCTGCGTGGACATGACAGTGCTGTTGGTTCTCTGTCCTCGTATCCTCATCCCTCTGCAAGGAACCA
The DNA here is from genome assembly GCA_037177535.1 of Pseudomugil gertrudae. Classification (NCBI taxonomy): domain Eukaryota; kingdom Metazoa; phylum Chordata; class Actinopteri; order Atheriniformes; family Pseudomugilidae; genus Pseudomugil; species Pseudomugil gertrudae. Next base: position 20,346,098 of record JBAMHV010000003.1, on the reverse strand, counting down.
TGGGATGACTTTCTACTGCTTGTTGCAACTTTAACAAACAAATCAGCTTAAATTAAAACATTAAAACTTTCTTTCCAGCTGAGGCTTCTTTCAGAAATGTCTTCCTCAGGCTGATTTTAAAAGAGTAATCGATGCAACTGGGTTATTGTGACTTACTGTATGTAGGGTTGGACCAGGATTCTCTCCAGCTTTTGCAGAATGTGTGAAGTGTTGCAGCATGCCGCCTGACAAAAACTTAGCAACGAGAACACATAAATCCTATACTGGCCTCCCTTCACTGGCTTCCAATTACTTTTAGAGTCCACTTTAAGATTTTACTAATTGTTTTTAAATGTTTTAACCATGTAACCCCGCCTTCTGCAGCCTTATAGTCCACCGAGAGGTTTACAGATCAGCTCCTGTGGTTATGCCTAAAACCAGGCTCAGAACAAGAGGATATCGAATCTTTTCAGTGGCAAACTCATCACTTCTCCCTGGGGTTTAAACCTAGCTACACAACTTATTTTTATTTATATACTTACAGGTCTTTGTTGTTGTGCATCCGTCATCCCTGTCGGATTTTATACCAAAGATTGTACTTATTAATGTTATTAGTATTTGTAGGTTTAATGTGATTTCAACTGGGGTTGTGTTTGTGTGCTTAAAAAAGTTTATTTAAACAAGATAAAGATATCATGAACCTTAACAGGGCTCTAAATGAACTTTTTGATGAACTAATTGATTTTAAAGCTGTCAACCAATCAGAATTCCAATAAGCCAAATGTTTTTGGGTTAAAGTAAGCCAGATTATAAAACCTGCTGAATGGATTTAATCTTCAGATGTCCCAGTTCAGTCTTGAAGATCTACCATCTGCAGCTTTTAGATGCATCCCTTCTCCAACACCTCAATTAAAAAGCTGAAACCACTCATCGATATTTCATCCAGCTGCTGCTGAGGCCTGACAACAAGTTATTTTTTATTTAATTCAGGTGTGTTGCAGAAACGTTGCATCTAAAAGAGTAACTTTGAGTGTTTGAGCAGGGAAATACTGAAAAGCACCAGGATTGAGGCCCTGGGGGACCAGAGCTGAACACCCCTGATCTGAAAGTAGCTGGACTGGACTTGTGCATCCCTGACATAACCAGATATGCTCCTTTACATGGTTTTAGATTAAATTTCTCTTTAAAATGCTTAAAAACAACATTCTCTGATTATTCTTTGTACCAGCATGGGAAAAGTAAACGACTAACCAGGTACCAACCCGCCTAGTTGTTTACATCATCCAGTCATTTTCACTTTTTCTTTTTAAAGTCTTTCATTTATATCCCTTTATTCATCCATCCATCCATTTTCTACTGCTTTTTCCCTGAACAGGGTCGTGACCCTTCATTCAGCTGCACCTATTTAATTAAATAATGTTAATAGGAAATGATTTGAGTCATTCGTTGCAGTGATTGACCGAATGGTTAATTTAGAATCACTCTGAGCTTCTTTTTAAACCTAATTTGCTAAACATAGTTTTTTTTACTCTGCCATTGTGGGTGATGTGATCAGTGATGGACTAGGAGCAGAGTACACAGAACTGGATAGTCAGTTTGTGAGACGGTGCAGAAACAACCACCTCATCTTGAACAGACGTAAACCAAGCAATGTTTACATCCTAAGAGAAGGGATGGAGGAAAACTGGCACCTAGGTTTTCATCAAGACAACCGAAATGATCAAGAAGGCTAATTTTGTATTGGTGATATTTCTGGAGCTGATTGTTCAGAAAAGCTTTACAATCTGTTTTTAATAATGTGTGGTTTTCACATTCAATGCACAACACAGTGGAGAGACAACCGTGTTTCCAGTAAGAGGCTTCATCGTGTTCAGTGCAAGACAGAAAGGTATTCCTCATTCCTGCCAGCAGCATCGTCCTCTAAATAAAAAACAATCTTCTTCAAGTTGAGTATCATTGTTTTATTTTGAAAAGCAGCTACAAAAACACTAAAATTTCACTCTAGGATATATAAATTATTTTCCTGTCATTTCATGTAGTTATAACAAAATTAGCCTGCTTTACTGATGCATTTGATACAGAGCAGCCTCATCTCTCATGCACGTATGGATTTTACATAATTTTTCTAAAAATCATGATAGGAAGCATCTTTTATTTGATACGCAGGGTTGGAATTGAGAAAGAGCTTTTGTACTTCCTAAATAGATTAAGTGTTCCTCCAAATGACTATCTAGCGCCCTTTTTTGTGATTACATGTGACCGTCAGACTTATCTGCCTTCAGTGTCATTGAAGGCTCAGCACTGAAACTAAAGAGTAGACCTGATGATGGATCACATAGACTTATGGTATGTGAACAGGTATCTCCTATTACAGGTAGGCGTACCAGGTAACTCTCTCCACTCAGTGCCGACACCCAATCATGTCACAGGAGCCCACTGACATCTGGTCCTTACAGTAAACATCAACCAGGGGACTATATTTTAAAGCGAGGTAATCAGAGAATAATAAATTAGTCGATGCTAATTAGCTGTCAGCAGACACCACTGCTTATGTGTTTAAAACTAAGTTTCAAACTGGTAGAGTTTTAATTTTTCTTTAGAAAGGCTGCAGACCGAATGAAAAGGCCAGGATGCATCTAAGTGGCATTCACAATAGCTGGTCTGAATGCTAAGGAAGCTAGCATCAAGGCTTGTCCTTAAGACTTACTGGAGCGTCATGTTATTTAAAAAACTGAGAAAGTTCAAAATATTTCCAGATTAAAGACGTGTAAGCTTCCTACACTGCAGTGACAACGCCGTTTGATGATGTCATAGCAACAGGTTTCATGCAAGCTGTGCCAAACAAGCAAAAATGATCTGGAAAACTTTAAAGACATCTCTTATATTTAGTCATTTTAGAGGAGATGTAGCTGAAGGGTTTGATGTTTTGTACATGTTGTGTAAAAGCTGTCATTAAAAAAACCAAAACAGATCATTTCTGATATGACATTTTAATGCCGACATCAACCAATAATATCGGTGTGCCTATAATATCGGGCTTCTCTGGTTGTGAGGTATTAATACATATGTGCAGTCATTGTTGCTGGACCCCCTCGCAACACGTTTATGTCTGGAAGATTTTCGGCCACCACTACGCTTGCCATTTCTTTACCCTTATTCACCACTATGTGTCAATAATTCTCACACACTTTACCTTTAGTGCACAGGAAGTGTTTTAGCTTCTAGTAGCAGGCTGTTGTCTTTTCAACAGTCCTCTCAAAATTCTCCTTCCAGCTTTTTTTCCCCTAATGTTTCCAATAAGGTCATAGATAACTGTTTAGCTGAGCAGAGTAGTTTTTTAACCATTCCCTCACGCATTAGTGCTTCATCACAGAGGGCTGTCATGGTATGGTCTGTAAGTAGAACTCAATTAATTCATTAGATTTCACAAGCATAAAAGGTTAAGTGATCATTAATGAACATTCAGACTCATGCAAACTCGTATAGTTTAGTTACTGAAGCACATTTTGTTGCTCCTTTTGTTAAGTGTTACCAATAACCACTACCTGCTTCTGGCTGGGGCCTCTGAAACAGCATCTTTTTGGGCCGTCTCTCTTTCTTCTTTAAGTTGATTACCTTCTCTGATTACAATTAAACCTGACTTGACCTGACAGACATATTAATTACAGCAAACCCTGGTAACTTTCTCGACTGGCACTTATCCTCTCGTGTAATTAATATCACAACAACCTTCATAAAAGATTTAAAAATAAACAACACTTGGGTTTTTCATGTGCTCTGTGCAGCCAAATGGTTCGATGGTGATTCAGCATGATGAAGGCTGTCTTTGATTGTGTTTTTTTTCTTTTTATTTGCCTGCCAACACGGCTGCCAGTTTCAGAGTGAGCAAAGACCATGGCAACAAGAGACAGCTGGAGCTCCAGCCTGCAAAACAAAGCATCAAGAACAAAGCCAGATTTTTGAGTATGTGTCATTTTCAGCTGGGCGTTGTGTGCACCAGTATGCAGCATTCACGGTGTGGAGATGTGAGTGTGCTGTGAGCCATGAGTTGCACCAGTATGCAGCATTCACGGTGTGGAGATGCGAGTGTGCTGTGAGCCATGA
>JBAMHV010000003.1:20308944-20341930 GCA_037177535.1 Pseudomugil gertrudae | reverse complement strand
CACCAGTATGCAGCATTCACGGTGTGGAGATGCGAGTGTGCTGTGAGCCATGAGTTGCACCAGTATGCAGCATTCACGGTGTGGAGATGCGAGTGTGCTGTGAGCCATGAGATGCACCAGTATGCAGCATTTCAGGCCCACACCAAAACATCCACAGCCTATCAGAAGTCAGCTTCTCATGGGAGACCATGTTTATTCCATTAGTGGAGTTCAGCCATGCAGACTGTGTGTGTGTGTGTGTGTGTGTGGGTGTGTGTGTGTGTGTGTTTCCTGCAGACTTGAGGGAAAACCTCAGATCATTATGGAAGGGCAGCTTTATACAGCTGTTTGGAGGTCCTACCTATCTCTGATTCTCAGCAGAGTACAGGCAAACAGGTTGTTAAAAAGGGGAATATTTCACATTATCGGACACATTATTTCATCTTCTCGTGAAGAATGAGCGAGAAAGGAACTCAGATGTTTGACCGAAGGGATCGACTGATGGCAATGCTTTGTTCATCTTCCAGGGGAAGCACACTCATTTCACCTTCTCACCTATGTCCTCAATTTTCTCTGTCACCCCCCTCCCCTCCCTTCCCTATTCTCTCACATTTCTTATATCAGTCATAAAAAGTTCATATTCTCTGAGACTGTAGAGACGAAGGTACATACAAACACACAGAAAAGTACATATATTCATATTTACACATAACATATTTATTCTAAAAACTACATTTTTGGATAAACATCAAAGTCAATATTTTGACTCAATTCCAACTTAAATGGTCTAAACATTCATATTCTGCTAAATAATTATTGCAAATGAAAACATTGCCCATGTTGGATTGAGAATATAGAGCTCCAGAAACCCTTCATCACTGCACACACACTTAATGCATTGTGCCTTTGTGCCTCATCATTTTAGCACCACCTTCACACTTTTGAAAGGACACATCCTGTGAATAGCTGCAAGCTCAGTAATCCATCTCCCTGTCTCCCTCTCAGTGCACAGCGCTGGATATAAACAGGCTTCATGCTGTGGGCCTAGGTGAGATATAGAAGGTTGCTAGGCAAGGTGAAACAAGGCAGATGAGGAGGATAACACATCTGTGTTGGATGCCGGCGGTCTTGTCAATTTGGGAGACGCTTAATAGTTTTGTCTGTTTGATTAAAGCACAGATGGGAAAGTTACACTTTACTGGGGCGCTCATGTGTACACTGTAAAACCATTGATTGCTTTGAGCTTTGATTTATTTGTAAACAGAAGAAATTACTTTGTTGTTGTATTTATTGTTTTTTCATTATATTATATTATATTATATTATATTATATTATATTATATTATATTATATTATATTATATTATTATAGGATTTCCAAATGATTTTATTCATATTAAAAGAAAACTTGTTGACATCAAACCCCATTTTCAGATTAGCTCGTTCTACTGTCACCTTCTCCATTAGCCACTGTAATCACCTGAACAGAGAATGGCAGTATCATCAGCAAAAATGACATTTAAAGATACTGGACGCTTTGCAGATATCATTCACATACATAATGAATCATTTTGATCCACTGTTGTGGCACACCACACATGATGTCAGCTGGCTTTGCCATGGCGTCGCCCACCTGTGCATACCTGTATGTGTCCATTAGAACTCTGAAGGCTGGATTTTACTGTTGCAGCTGGTTGAACATAAGGTGAAAGTTTTTTGAAAGTATGTCAACAAATCATTTTTTTTCTCATTTTGCCTTGATGTGATGGTTAGTTTCTGAAATAACCTGTTAGATGTTTCATTTGTTTGCTTATCATTAAAACTGCTTTAAAATGTTTTAAAATGATGAGCTGAAGGGTGAAAATGAGAAACTAGTCATTGCATTGGTTTGGGTTGAGTAACCTGTTGCCCGTTGAAAGATAATTGTTGTGCAGTTTCCTATTTGCTTAATTGAATCCAGGGGGTGAGTATTTTTTGAGAAGTTAACTGACACAGGACACATTTTTATTATTCCCATTTGAGGAAATCCTTCCACGTATTCACTATGAGTCAGTGTTAATACTGTCTGTGAGTAAAAAGTGTGTCTAATTATCATACTTTTTTCTGTAGTCAACAGATCTCCAAAAACACCAAAACCAGCAATAAACTGATCCTATTAGCAGGTATTGTCCTAATCACCAAGCTCTGATCCAGCTTATTTCTTTGTTGTCCTGTTGTGTAAGAACACATTAGTGAGCCACTTTATGCTCCATGACATGCTCCTACTGTATGGTGAACACTTAGCTGCACTATACGCATCACTGCACAAAATCCAAAGCTGAAAATACCCGTCTGCAAAGACAATGTTCCCCTCGCTAAGTACATCCTAAACATACAGGGCCAAACTGTTTGAGGAAATGATGTAATATTTAAAAATGGAGGTTACTAAAGTGAAACGTTTATGCCTCACAAACAAGTCGGAGATTGTGGAAAGCATTAGAAACCGACGTGAACTTGACTAAAAAAGGGAGAAACGTAATGGCTGGTGAGAACCGCCGTCCATATGGACCTTTCCAAGAAGGTGACTAGCTCTGGGAGGATGTTTCTGTAGCAGCAGGCTTCTAGTATTTCCACTGCTGAGGAAAGGAATCTTTTGCGTGCGTACTGGCAATGAAACCTCATCTCTTCCACTGAGGTTGCTAAAGAAATACATAAACAATGGCGTGGTATCCTGCAGAGGGAGTGTCCGTCGAAGGTTCAGCTGTCAGGGTATAGGCCTAAATACGCATGTAGAGGCCTATTTATTTGACAAGCCACTAAAGTAGTATGATAAGAGGATTAGAGATGCTGCCTTATTCCTATAGAAAATTAAATATAAGTCACTGAGACAGTCCTTCCATTGACTCAGCTCATGTGGTAAAAAGGGCAAATCCTGTTAGAACGAGCACACACAAGAGGTGAAACATCGTATCACACAGCGTGACGCAAGAGAAAACCTGTACGCATGACACAAGAGGATTTCTCTAGTGACTTCCATGCCTCATCGTTCTCCACATTATCTGTTCTCAGACCCAAATCACAGCTTGTGTGTTGAGTCTTTATCTGACTCACATCTCTCTGCATCCATCTTTCATCCTAAAATAATCATCATAATAATAACAATAATAATAGGGATAATAATAGTAATAGTATTATTATTATTATTGTTGTTAATAGTAATAATAATGTTCATAATATTATTTATATTAATAATAACAATAACTATGACAATAATGGTATTAATAATAATGTTATTGCTATTAATAATAAAAATAACAACAATAACTATAATAACAATAATGTTGATAATAATAATAATAGTCAAGACAGGAGCAAAATTAGATAAGTCTAATAAAATATGTCTTTCTGAAACTAATTAAGAAATTTACAAGCATGAGGTGGTTAATTTGTACCCCTCAAAAGTTTGCTGAACTGGCTTGGACACTGTGGAACCTTGAAACTCTCTTGATGGGACACTGCCTCTCAGAGGAACGTCCATGTCCACCACGACCTTGGTCAAACATGCAACCTTGTGTGGTGAAAGCTGTATAAAATCTAGGCTATCACTCTGGCTCTGCAGTCAGTCATGGCCCAGTGAGGATCCACTTACGCCCACCTTTTCCAGGGCAGGATAGCTTGCACTTTGGGATGATATTAAATATTCAGCTTCCTTCTTCTTTGGGCCTTTCGGAAAAAGAAGCTTGAAGGCTTACTGAGGTTGGACTGAAGAGCTGATTTTAAGTTTCAGTTGTGCAAATGCAGCAGCATTTTAGATTAGATTCTTCTTCAGTTTATGTAAACATGAAGTCAGATGGGTTGCCCTCATGATGCTTATCATTAAAAGTGGAGCATAACCCTCTTTAACAGTGAATCTGTGTCTTAACTCCTGTGCAGTATGTCTGACTTTGCCGCCCTCAAATGCACAACCAGATGACTCTTTGTTCCTTTCAGTGCTCTACAGATTAAAAAGCTTTATTAGTCATTTCTTTTCCAAAGCACAGGTGGGGTTGCTTCATTTTGTCTCTGTCACTGACTCGTCACTGTGTACGGTGAGTTCCCTTACCTTTAATTTCCGCTCCAGCTGACCCCAGCTGATTTACTATGAGAGAGGAAACTGTTTGTGAAGGTGGGAAACTGATTAGGCTAGTCATCCTTCAGGTGTTCCTCTTTGCACAACACACCTCCGTTTTCAGTGCTGTCTGTTGCTTTGTATCGGTGTGATGCATTACCTGCACTCCAGCCTGTGTGTGTGTGTGTGTGTGTGTGTGTGTGTCAAGCCAGATAAGCCTTGATCTGATGAGTGTGTTTTCCATTAGACAACGCAGTTTAGAAAGGAGGCTCTGATATTGTTTGTTATTTAGTCAATGTATATGCTGTCTAATTGCATTCTAACAATCCAGACTTTTAACTTTATACTAAGCTAATAGATCCTCAAAGTTTTGAAAGTAGTAAAACTATTGTTTTAGTTAGTTAGTTCCACCGTTATATACTCCAGAGTGTGGCGTAAAATCTGCCTCTAATGGGGGATACTTCAGTTTCCATCCATCATTTTGGGTCTCTTGGTATCTCGACCAGGTACCAGATTATTCCCAGAAAGGCAGAAATAAAGTTAAAAATTGTGAATGCAACTTAATTTACTCTCCCAAGTGAACCATCTCATTGCTAAGGTTGACTCCTTCCAGCATCTTCTCTCGTCTTTCTCACAGCAGTGTTTCTATGCCGTTACCTCTTTTCAAAGGCTAAGATAGATGTACAAGCAATCACCTGTCAACAATAATTAAAGCTTATGGAGGCTGACTGATGCCAGGAAATAATCCTACTTGCCAGTCACTTGGGTCATAGCCTCCATAGTGACCTTGTATTGGATTTCAGTGACTGTGAGACAGGAATAATAGGCGCGCCACACCCATACAGTCACAACTGTGAGCAGCCTTCCTAATCCCCAGCATTGTTGCCAGACCCTGTTGTACTCAGCAGATTATATCATTAGCAGGTCGCTAAATTCTCCAGAAACCTTCATCACTCTTTCAGCCAGGCCAACCAGATATGCATGGTGTGTTTTGGTTTATTGGATCTCGGTATTTTGCAGGACTGTAGTTAAGAAGGGTAGTGATACAGGGAGATGCAGGGAGACTTGTAGGAAAATAAAACATCTGCTCCTGACATGGCATTAGCCCTTACCCTGTTCGCTCTGAAAATGCTGGTATGAAAGTCAGAAACGTTAAATGTGCGGCGAGTTATTAAAGCATCATAAAAAATGTCTCAAGTTGAGATACTTTGGCACTTGTAAAAAGCTATTTAATGTTATAGATACGGCTGAAAATGAGTTTCTCAGGGGACTGACCTTTCTCTGACACTGTTAAAGCGCTGCTTTACTTCATGGAGCAGCGTGACTTTCAGCATGTAGTTCAGGGACAGCTCTAACTTCAGCTCCACTCTCATTTTGAGCTGCTTATATATCCACTAACACTGTCAGTACACAGAAGAAAATACATTTAGTATTTATTGCAGGCATACAGATTGGACCTATTATCATATACCAATAATTAATTAGGCTTTAAAACTCTAGAAATTAAAAAATGATATCAGCTACATTACAGACTAAATGACCTCGACACTAAGAGCTTCAGTGCATCCCTCCAAATATAAAACTTGTTATTTGCTTGAGTTATTCAGCCATCATCCATTTACATCAGTTTAGTTCTCGATTAAACAAAGAGCCTGAAGCTATCCACTCTTTCCTAGTGTGCATGTTCTGGTAATAATTCAATTTTTTACCCAACAAACTTTAAAGTAAGCAAGAAATATAATCCGAACGTTCATTTGAAGCTATTTCAGATGTTCAGTGAGGCTGTACTTAAACTACAGCAGCGTCTGTAGCTAAATGCTAACCTCTGCATGCAATTACTTTGATAACATCCTGATGCTTTAGTTCTTTCTTACATGCAGATCACAAATACCTGAAAGACAGAAAATAATTAAGAAGTTTATACATAATTAGTAAAACACCTAAAACAAAACTGAGTGTTAAAACAAGAAGATTTCATTTAATTGGATTTACTTGAAAAAGTTGTACAGAGCTTCAAGTTTGTATGTGTTAAGGGATTTTTAACTCTTTCCCCAATATTACACAAACAAAATGAAACTTTTCAGATAGATATATCATTAAACAAGTCCAAATCCTGCACACACACACATATACGCACGCTGAAAACAGGTGAATACATCATTCAGTTTGAAGCAAATTCATCATAAATAATGTGGACACATTCAAATTTAACCCGATTACAAAATAATATAAATAGTTTGAGCATCACCAAAAGAATTTACTGCTACTGGGAGCATTGATTTATGTTCCAGACACAAGCAAAGTCAGGAGATTTCCCAAAAAAGAATTCTTGAAGAAACTTAACTATTAGGCTCCGTTACAGAACCAAGGAGGACCTATGAGCACTTTGGTCCATTCACATTTGTTTAAAAATACCTTCTGCTTTGTTTTACAGATCCTGGCAATTATCTCTATCCTCTTCATCGTGTTGTCCACCATCGCCTTGTCTCTGAACACCCTCCCAGAACTGCAAGACACTGATGAATTTGGCCAGGCTACAGACAACCCACAACTGGCCCATGTGGAAGCTGTGTGTATCGCCTGGTTTACCATGGAGTACCTGCTTCGCTTTCTTTCTTCTCCCAACAAATGGAAGTTTTTTAAGGGTCCCCTAAACATCATTGACCTGCTGGCCATCTTACCCTACTATGTCACCATTTTCCTGACAGAGTCCAACAAGAGTGTGCTACAATTTCAAAATGTCCGCAGAGTGGTTCAGATCTTCCGTATTATGAGGATCTTGCGTATTCTTAAGCTGGCGCGTCACTCTACTGGCCTTCAGTCTCTGGGCTTCACTCTGAGGAGGAGCTACAATGAGCTGGGCCTGCTTATCCTCTTTTTGGCCATGGGCATCATGATATTCTCCAGTCTAGTGTTTTTTGCTGAGAAAGATGAAGATGACACCAAATTTAAAAGCATCCCAGCCTCCTTCTGGTGGGCTACCATTACGATGACCACCGTAGGTTATGGAGATATATACCCAAAAACTCTGCTGGGAAAGATAGTTGGAGGATTGTGTTGCATTGCAGGAGTACTGGTGATAGCCTTACCCATCCCCATCATTGTGAACAACTTCTCTGAGTTCTACAAGGAACAAAAGAGGCAGGAGAAAGCCATCAAAAGACGGGAGGCTCTGGAGAGGGCTAAGAGAAATGGTAGCATTGTCTCCATGAATATTAAAGATGCATTTGGCCGCACTGTAGAACTCATGGATGTAATGGTGGAAAAAAGTGATGAAAAGAAAGAAAAGATGCATGATAATCATGTGTCTCCACTGAGAGGAACCCCCAGACACAGGTCCCCGATTAACCCCAGTAGCCCCTCCAAGACCATTGAGTCAAGCTATCAAGAGTATGCGAACCCCTCAGTCAGCCCCCAGCATCTCAGTGCACAGAAACTGGAGGAGTTATACAACAAGATGGCCAAGACCCAATCACAATCTATCAACAGCAAAGAGAAGGGGTCTCATTCCAAAGCATTCAGACAGAAAGCTGAAATTGAAATGGGAAGTATCCCTTCCGAAGCCGTCTCGGGTACAGTGGAGGCTGTGACAGACATGAAGAGCATGTCTAGCGTTGACAGCTTCATAAGCTGTGCCACTGATTTTCCTGAGAGCTCTCGCTTTTCCCTCAGCCCTGGCAGCAACATGACCGGGAAGGTCAGTACCAACCCCAGCCTGGAGCCCACCCTGGAAAATGAAAATGAAGGCTCACACAGCACCACTGCATGCCTGAAGGAGGAAGGTACCAGGTTTAACCCATATACTGACGGCCCCAGAGGACTGCGCCTTAACAACCCACTCAGGAGCCGCACCCTTAAAGTCAGTGTAAGAGGTGGCGAGGACACAGGAACAGGAGTCCTTTCTGACAGCTCATCAGTACAAAGCCCTGAGGCATCGATCTACACAACTGCCAGTAGCAGGACCCCAAGCAAGAGTCCAGAGAACATACTGCCCAGCAACTTCACATTCCATGATGCATCCATCAGTAAGTTCATTGATGCCGATACAGATGAAGAGGAGCATCCGCATGACGGTTCAGGCACCAATGCAACGCAAAGACTCTTGGAAAAAGCCAGCCCAAAGTTTGGCCATCACCCCAGCTTGCAGCAGGGTCCCAACCACATGGAGGGCCTTCAAAGGAAGGTGGGAAATAGCACACTGCCATTAGAGGGGCAGGAGAACCATGTGGCTCAGGAGCTGCAGCCACTTCAGGGAGAGAAGAGTCCCTCCAACTCTTAAAGTTACTGTAAAGAAACAGACTGTGGAGAGGACCAGCAGAAGAAGAGGCAGGGTAGGTGTCGCGCGAAGCACAGTGAACTTCCCGGAAATATGACAACTACTGAAAACATTTACAGGAGCATTTGAAGGAATAAAACACAATGCTTCCCTCATGAATATTCATTAGATGATGGGAAAGGATTTCGCCTCATCCTTTCCTTCTCAGTGAAATCAGTAAACTCTTAAAATGGAACAAAAGGAATGCAATGTGGGATTCTTACTATTTAGATGCTTCTTTTAACCCAGATCACAGTCTAATAATCACATTCTCGCTATAGTGGGTTACAGTATTGTTTTTATAAGCAAGAACCTACTTTTCTGAAGTCCTGGGATACCACTTTAAAGCCACTGCAGCAAAGCCTGTCAAATCAGTAGCAAACCACAAAGGGCATTGTAACAAGGCACATTCAGGAGAGATATTTCAAGTACCCGTAACTATATTGCAGTATGGAGAGGGTATATTTTCCCTACAGTGTATATTATATACAGTGTTTATTACAAAGCAAAAGGTTTGTTAATCTGTATAGTTTGCTTCTTTCAACTCCCTCCTCCAAAACTGGCCTTAGCTCATGTTGTCTCCAATGTTTTATGTTTGTATGAAGAGAGAAAGCCAGTGGCGGGCAGGAAGATGGTGTGTGTGTGTGTGTGCAATAATCTGGTATTTATTGTTATTTGGCACTAGTTGTCTCTTGTCTTAAGTGTGACATTTAGCACAATCAGGAGTTTCTGTCTATTTCTGTTCAACAGCAGCGTCTGTTGCTGCACAGGTTACATGTATACACCACAGAAAGACACTGTGAGGTTGCACCATCCTGTTCCTTCTTGCTCCCGTCGTGCCCGACTGCTGGCAAAACAGAGCACCTCAATGCGATCAATACTTTTATTACAAACAGTAAAAAATGTATTATTTTTGTCTCTTAATGTCTGTTTATGTCCCTAAGCTAAGTGTTATCACAACTCATTTTCAGTCCAAATGAAAACTTTGAAAACGTTTCCTGTTGTAGCGGATCAACTGAGTTTTGCAGAAAACTTCGTTACAGCTGGAAAAACAGCAGATTTTTATTCTTGATCCCAGTTTTGTAGAAACATAAATATTGTTCACATATAACCAGAGAAGTAGAATCTCCTATCAAACACATTTATTGTACAAGAATCTAAATAATTTATATTTTTAAGATATTTTCTAAAAAAAAAAAAAAGAGTCTTAGACAAATATATTGTGCTAGCCTCATAGTTGTGCATTTCAATGCACTGTATTTGCTGCGTAACAATAGATATTATTCTGTATATTTGTATTGTTTGCTACTTCTGGTCTGTAAAAGCCTGTCCGTCTGTTTATTTGTGCAACGTAAAGAACCAAAGAATAGTCCTTTCTGGTAACTTTACAGATGATCGTACATTTTGATGTTTTATCAAGATGTTTGAGCGTTCCCTTTCTTAACAGACTCTGTCATATTTCAGGGAGCCATCCTCGCTCATCTGGGAAAAACACAAACTTGAGAATAAGCTGGCCTCCTGTGAAAACAGCTTTTAATGGAGGATCCAAAAAGAAGGTGAAGAAGTAGGAAGATAGGAAAGAAGGGAACATAGCACTTTATCTTATTTCAAAACCTTTTTATGCACTTTGGTTCTTGGCAAATGTTTTTTTTCTATAAAATCCATAAAACATATTGTCCCCATGACGTCTCTTTGAAACATAAGACATCGTGCAGCTTTGTGCAGCTTGCTACTCAGTCACAAACAGGAAGGATGTACAAAACGAGCCACTTTAGTTCAGCTATTTTTTATGCACCTGATTTCCAACACCCAGTCTGATTATCTGGTGCTCTCATAATCGCTCTAATCAACTGTATTTGTTAACATATCATGCAAGCATACAACAAAGCAACTTTCTAGCACTAAAACAGTGAGGGTAAAAAAATATTTCCTGTCGATGGTTCTTTGCGATCATTAAAACATCATATAAGTTAGACATGTCTGTGCCTTTGCTTTTCACAAACATCTACCCTGCACATTGAATCTGACCAAATGACAAATAAGCTAACTGTGAACTCAGTCTTCATGCTGGCACACTGGTGTGTTTGGTTTTACAGCCCTTTCCTCCATCATTTTTTTCTGTGCACTTAAAATGCACCAAACATTTACATGAGAAAGACTGAGTCCACAAAACAAACAGGTGCAGACACACTCAGCAGAGTGAACAACCACTGTTTCCATGGTGATGGCTGAGATGACTGGATGCCCCACATTTAATGCATGCAAGAAACCTAATTTGTAAAGACACATTCATTCATTCATCTCAGCTGTTCCCTTGTGTGTTCAGTGTGGTGAGGCCTGGTAAAAAAAAAGATATAAACAGAGAACTGGATTGTGGGTCTCGCAATCAGAGTGCTCCATCATCACTTCAATTCACTGGGCTTGTCCTCACAGAAACACACACACACACATCTCAGAATATAGTTTGAGAACAGGGCATGACCACATGAGTCGGAACCTGAGATGCCACCGCAGATATGTGTATGAAGACTTTACCTAATCCTACCTGCAGGATGCGAGTTTGAGATGTGAATGTGAAAGAGAGAGATGTGCATCAAAGCTGTCAGCTTGATCAGAACCAACGTCCGAATGAAGGCTGCAGCACGCTGCATCCAAACTTCAAGTCCTACCTCTCAAAGAATTCCTCAACCGCCACACCATGGTCGTACCAATCCGAATCATGGTAACTCTCTGCTTTTGTGGTCGGTAATAAAAGTTTATTGATCTGGTACAACGATCAGCTTTGCAATCTGTTGAGAGGAAACAAAATTACACTGTCAGGTTATGCCGTATTTTTCCATCAGACTGGTCAGATTTTTCCTTTTTTTTTTTTTGCTGCTCGTCAATGCAAAGCCGAGTCGAGGCATCTTTTATAGGATGTGTTCAATTCTCACATTCTATAAATATCATCCCAGGCATACAGAGAGTATGGGTCTGCAGGAAAGGCTCAATTACAAGAATGTCTTCAATAACATGGAGTCACGCAGCTCTGAGAAACTAACTGAAACTAAATAGTCTGGCAAAAGGGAAGCTTACTGGCAACCATACAGTCATTGCTGTGTGGGATTTATTTTTTTGCAGCCTAGCCCTTCACGCTGCATGGTAATTAAATAAAAATGTCAAACTGACAAATAGTCATATGACTTTCTCTATTGAAGGTGTTAAAGGCAGAAGAAAAGACTAGATAAATAGAAAAGGGAGGGTGTGGAACACGGTGAAGTGTTCATTAGAATTCATCACACAACAGTCAGACATGCAGTAAACACAAATGTTTGAAATGAGACTCGAATCCATCAACTTTCCTCCAAACAAGCCATAGTCCATTAAAAAAACTATTATTTTCCGTGTTATATGAATGTCAACAATGTCTTTATTGCTTTTTATACGTTTCCTTTTTTTCTGAACTGCACTTTATTGATTTTCTTGACAAAATCCTCTGCTCTCATGAGACCATTCAAATCTCAACACACAGAGGCGCATACTGAAGTACAGCCTCCAAAAGCACCAATTAGAACGTCACTGAGAAACTATTTTCTTTCAGTACACTGTTTCACACCAGAGGTTCAAGCCAAATACTGACATGTAATTAGATTTTCTGGATCTTCTCCCTCCTTCAGAGGAACAATCTGTTCTACTCGCATAGCTCCGTGTGCTGCCCTTACTGTGTCTGGGAAATATTTGTTTTGTAAAGTTTCATACTTTGTACCAGTTGAAATTGTAGGATATTATGTGTGTGGTTTTCTGTTTTCCAACGCATGTAGCGCTATAAAACTTTGACACAGAACCTGTAAATATCATTGAAAAGGCTGTAAGGAAATATCTACAATGAGCAGGTTTGAAGCAAATTCCTCCTTTTACTGACTGATGCTTAATAAAATATGATAAATCTGTGCTGGGGTCTTTCTTTGCGTTAAGTAAACCGTGATATGTTAACACATTAGAGCAGGAAACCACAACAGCAAGTCTGTGATGCTTTCCAAACACACAGTAGCTTCTGTTGATTCAGCCTGAATTTTGCACAACAGCGCCCTCTGCTGGTCATGTTTTATGACAACTATTGTGAGGTAGGAGTGAACTTTAACTTAGTCATACAATGTGACTGGATGCTACATAACTGTACAGTTACCTTTTAGCTTTTTTTCTAATGTTTGCTTACCTGCCGCAACATATTTATCATTTCTCCTGACAAAATGCAGTCCCAGTCAAGGTTTGGACACACTGTCCCAGGTGAGTGAGCCAGAAGCTAGTCTCCCTAGTGTAAAGTGTTGTTTCTAAGCTTCCCCATCATGTCAGCAGAATAAAAAAACTTCATCTACATACAAGAAGCATAAAATGTTTATTATAAACAGGGATTCAATTATTTATCATATGATGAACTGTTAGTGAACTCCTATCCAATGTCTAAAGTCGCTGATTATTCGTAATAAAATTAAATACGTTTGTAGAAAATTTAAATATAGCAGAATATGTGTTTAGAGTCATGAAACTGGCAGCGATGCATTATCTGTTAGCAGTGTAACACAAAAAGTCATGGGTGAATTTTGGTTTAGAGGAGGTCTGTGCTCTCTGGACGCTCTCTGGATGCTCTCTGGGCGTTCTCTGGACACTCTTTGGGCGCTCTCTGGATGCTCTCTGGATGCTCTCCGGGCGCTCTCTGCTCTCTGGGCGCTCTCCGGGCGCTCTCTGCTCTCTGGGCGCTCTCTGGATGCTCTCCGGGCGCTCTCTGCTCTCTGGGTGCTCTCTGGGTGCTCTCTGGGCGCACTCTGGGCGCTCTCTGGACGCTCTCTGAGTGCTCTCCGGGCGCTCTCTGGGCGCTCTCTGGGAGTTCTCTGGACACTCTCTGGACACTCTCTGGACACTCTCTGGACGCTCTCTGGGCGCTCTCTGGGTGCTCTCCGGGCGCACTCTGGACGCTCTTCTGGGTGCTCTCCGGGTGCACTCTGGAGGCTCTCTAGACACTCTCTGGGTGCTCTCCGGGTGCACTCTGGGCGCTCTCTGGGTGCTCTCTGGGCACTCTCTGGGCGCTCTCTGGGCGCTCTCCCGGTGCTCACTGGGTGCTCTCTGTGCGTTCTCTGGGTGTTCTCTGGACACTCTCTGGACACTCTCTGGACACTCTCTGGACGCTCTCTGGACGCTCTCTGGGTGCTCTCCGGGCGCACTCTGGACGCTCTCTGGACGCTCTCTGGGTGCTCTCCGGGCGCACTCTGGACGCTCTCTGGGTGTTCTCTGGACACTCTCTGGACACTCTCTGGACACTCTCTGGACGCTCTCTGGGCGCTCTCTTGGTGCTCTCCGGGTGCTCTCTGGACACTCTCTGGACACTCTCTGGGCGCTCTCTGGACGCTCTCTGGGTGCTCTCCGGGCGCACTCTGGACGCTCTCTGGACGCTCTCTGGACGCTCTCTGGGTGCTCTCCGGGCGCACTCTGGACGCTCTCTGGACACTCTCTGGGCGCTCTCTGGGTGCTCACTGGGTGCTCTCTGGGCGCTCTCTGGGTGCTCTCCGGGCGCTCTCTGGGTGCTCTCTGGGTGCTCTTTAAGTGCTCTCTGGGTGCTCTCCGGGCGCTCTCTGGGCACTCTCTGGGCACTCTCTGGGTGCTCTCTGGGCGCTCTCCGGGTGCTCTCTGGGCGCACTCTGGACGCTCTCTGGACACTCTCTGGGCACTCTCTAGGTGCTCTCTGGATGCTCTCTTGACACTCTCTGCTCTCTGGGTGCTCTCTGGGTGCTCTCCAGGCGCACTCTGGATGCTCTCTGGGCGCTCTCTGGGCGCTCTCTGGGTGTTCTCTGGAGACTCTCTGGACACTCTCTGGATGCTCTCTGGATGCTCTCTGGGTGCTCTCTGGACGCTCTCTGTGTGCTCCCTGGACGCTCTCTGGGCGCACTCTGGGCGCTCTCTGGACGCTCTCTGGGCGCTCTCTTGGTGCTCTCTGGACGCTCTCTGGACACCCTCTGGATGCTCTCTGGATGCTCTCTGGGTGCTTTCTGGGCGCCCTCTGCTCTCTGGACACTCTCTGGGTGCTCTCTGGATGCTTTCTGGACGCTCTCTGCTCTCTGAACACTCTCTGGACACTCTCTGCTCTCTGGACACTCTCTGGGTGCTCTCTGCTCTCTGGGCACTCTCTGCTCTCTGGGTGCTCACTGGGCACTCTCTGGGTGCTCTCTGGGCACTCTCTGGGTGCTCTCTGGGCACTCTGGATGCTCTCTGGGTGCTCTCTGGGCGCTCTCTGCTCTTTGGGCGCTCTCTGGGTGCTCTCTGGGTGCTCTCTGGGTGCTCTCTGGGCGCTCTCTGGGCGATCTCTGGGTGCTCTCTGCTCTGTGGGCGCTCTCTGCTCTCTGGGCGCTCTCTGGGTGCTCTCTGCTCTCTGGGCGCTCTCTGGGCGCTCTCTGGGCACTCTCTGGGCGCTCTCTGGGTGCTCTCTGCTCTCTGGGTGCTCTCTGGGCGCTCTCTGGGTACTCTCTGGGTGCTCTCTGCTCTCTGGGCACTCTGGATGCTCTCTGGGTGCTCTCTGGGCGCTCTCTGCTCTTTGGGCGCTTTCTGGGTGCTCTCTGGGCGCTCTCTGGGTGCTCTCTGCTCTCTGGGCGCTCTCTGCTCTCTGGGCACTCTCTGGGTGCTCTCTGGGTGCTCTCTGGGTGCTCTCTGGGTGCTCTCTGGGCGCTCTCTGGGTGCTCTCTGGGCGCTCTCTGCTCTCTGGGCGCTCTCTTGGCGCTCTCTGGACACTTTCTGGGTGCTCTCTGGGCGCTCTCTGGGCGCTCTCTGGATGCTCTCTGGGCGCTCTCTGCTCTCTGGGCGCTCTCTGGGTGCTCTCTGGACACTTTCTGGGCACTCTCTGGGCGCTCTCTGGGTGCTCTCTGCTCTGGGCACTCTCTGCTCTCTGGGCGCTCTCTGGGTGCTCTCTGGGCGCTCTCTGGGCACTCTATGGGTGCTCTCTGGGCGCTCTCTGGGCACTCTCTGGGCGCTCTCTGGGTGCTCTCTGGGTGCTCTCTGGGTGCTCTCTGGGTGCTCTCTGGGCGCTCTCTGGGCGCTCTCTGGGCGCTCTCTGGGCGCTCTCTGGGTGCTCTCTGGGCGCTCTCTGGGCGCTCTCTGGGCGCTCTCTTGGCGCTCTCTGGACACTTTCTGGACACTTTCTGGGCGCTCTCTGGGCGCTCTCTGGGCGCTCTCTGGGCGCTCTCTGGGTGCTCTCTGGGTGCTCTCTGGGTGCTCACTGGGCGCTCTCTGGGTGCTCTCTGGGGGCTCTCTGCTCTCTGGGTGCTCTCTGGGCGCTTTCTGGACACATTCTGGGCACTCTCTGGGTGCTCTCTGGGCGCTTTCTGGATGCTCTCTGCTCTCTGGGTGCTCTCTGGGCGCTCTCTGGATGCTCTCTGCTCTCTGGATGCTCTCTGGGCGCTCTCTGCTTTCTGGGTGCTTCTGGTTACTACGATGGTACTTTTTCTCCTCTCACACTTCTTGCTTTGCAGTCCGTCCTGGGAGAGGATCTCTCCTTCAATGTGGGCTCTATGAGGTTTCTTCGTTTTTTTTATCCCCACAACTGGGTTCTTTTTTTAGTTTTTCCTTACAGAGAAGGAGGGTCTAAGGACAGGATGTCTGCTTAGTTTAGTGTAGTCATTACTGTGTCTATTGTGTGTTATGTTTGTTGTTGTGTGATTAACTGTGTGTGAAGCCCTTTGAGACGACTCTGTTGTGATACTGGGCTATATAAATAAAATTGAATTAAATTGAATTATAAACTGCACTTAAGAGAAAGCTCAAAAAAAATTTGCTGCACAAAAGTGTGTGTGACGTTTAAAACAGATAAGTGCTGGAACGAAAGTCTTACTTACAAGGTTACATTTACATGGATTACTGAACTTAAGTATTTAAGAAAAGTGGAATCTCAGAGGTTTCTGTTGGACGGATGGATGGATGTTAGCACTGTATGCTTTTGAATTTGAAGAAGATAAAAGTAAAAAACTCCAGCTTCTCTATAACTGATGACACCTTCTTTCATTGAATGGGATGATATTTTCTCAAGGTGTCAAACTAGTAAAGGACATTTCAAAGTCAGTCCAGAAGGCTGGGCTTACCTAGTACATGAGAGAAACCGGCTCCACAGCTGCACCCTGGTTCTGTGCTGATTACACAGGTCGGACATGACTTCCTGTGTTTGTTCCAGCTCCACCCATCATGTGTGGAGCTGCCCCATCAGTGGTTTCTGAGGAGGAGAGAGAAAAAGGACACTGCACATAAAATGGTGCAACAAAAGGCCATTTGCATGCTGAAAACTGTCGTGTTGAAGTCAGATTCTGCAGCACACACATGCTTTAAAGAAGCGCTAAAAACCGTGTGAATGTTGTGCTCCTTCCCTTTTCTCTTCCTCTTCTTTTCCAAGCATCTGAACTTTCCCTCTGATGAAAAACTCCATTCAGCAAATATCTAAAATCTTGTTATGAACTTCACTGTTAAAGATTAGCGACAGAAAATGCACAAGCATTGGAACGTTTATACCAACTTAGTGAGTTTATATTAAAAAGAATCAGAAAACATTTGTAACCTTAACAATCAGGTGGTTAACTGTATTAGTTCTAATTTTCTTTTTTAGTAGCATTTATTTCCTTATTTCAGTGTTTCAGTGCATTGGATACTGAAATTAGGATTAAATATGTATCATGCCAGCATCATATGTTTTACCTCTAAGCATCCCTGCTTTTGAGTTACAGGAAAAATAAAAGAAACAAAAAACCATGAATTTTTTTGGCCCGACTGACTCTTAAAACCAACCTACGTTATTGATAAAGTCCCTCTGGAAGCAGACACATTCTCATTTGTCATGCTGGATTACATCCTGCTGATCATCAGCACTCAGCTTTGAGGAGGATTACATCACAGTCAATGCCAAGAACTTCTGGTTTACCTCAGCAAAACACAAATAGTCCTCACTCCCTCAAGAGACTTGTCCCGTGGGCCCATATATGTCATAAGGAGAAGTGAGTGAGTCGGCTACACAAGAAAGAGAAAGCCACTAAGGACAGCTTCAATCAAAACAGGGTGTCTGGTATGAAAAGGTTTGAGTTGGATAATCCCCCTCACATCATGAGTCAGATGAAAAGAATATGTAGCTAATAAACATCCTTTCCGATGAACTTCTTTATTAATGCATTTTGCACAGAGAAATTAAGCTTTGGCTTGTTTGGGTTTTAGTTGAAACACAATTAAAGGTATTATTTATTCAGTGGGCTGCAGTGTGTGGCATGCTTTGACCTATCTTAATCCTTGCCTCAGTCTTACAGCCAGTGTTTAAGCACGGGTTATGAAGTTGGCCAGTCTGGTCCACAGCCATTAAACATAAAGCCCTTCATCAGTCAGTGTCATAATCCGGCCCACACAAGTTACATAAAGTGAACATCCATTCCCACGTCACACAACTACTCCACAAAGCTTGCCTCTGGTTGCGTGCTGCTAAACTTCTGTGAAGAACCTCAGAGTGCAGCAGCATCATGATCGTGATTGTGGACCTGCTGATGATGCTCATCAACATGACCTACACCATCCTGTGCGCCATCATCCAGACTTTCCTCCAGCCTCGGCTGAAGTGCATAAATGGAGAGCTTTGTTTGATTACAGGCGCCGGGGGCGCGCTCGGTCGCCTGTTCGCCCTGGAGTTTGCCAGAGAGGGCGCGCACCTGGTGCTGTGGGACTGCAACGCAGCAGCCAACGAGCAGACCGCCCAACTGGCGCGGGAGCTGGGCGTTAAGGTGCACACGTACACCGTGGACCTGTCCAAGCGGCGGAGCGTTTATGACACGGCGGACACGGTGAGAGCGGAGGTCGGGGATGTCACCATACTGGTCAACAACGCAGGCGTGGTGGCCGGACGCAGGTTGCTGGAGTGCCCTGATGAGCTTTTGGAGCGGTCTCTGTTGGTGAACTGTCACGCACTGTTTTGGGTGAGTGATCACGCATGCGGGTTTTACGCACACACCTCGGAGCAGAAAGAAGCACCACACAGGGCTGCTGTAGGGGTTATGTAACGCCCATCAGGGATCAGAGCAGCGTGCACGGCACAGGAGCGCGTACAGCGCGTCCCTAAACAAGTAAAAAGATGTTTTATATCAGGAGCAACTGTGCTTGCATTAGTATAAAAGGTAAAGGTGACATCATTATTAATAGAGTACCGCCAGTGAGAAAGCACGTGATTCTGCGTTTTAAGCCTCACGTGTTCATTAGAAAAGGGCAAACTCCAAAACCCTCCAACAGACATGGTGTCGTTTTTATGACAGCGCATTTATGAGCACATGACCCATTCTGATGTAGAATATCGATCCCTCCACATGTGACTATTTAACGACTCTGCTCTGCAACATCCTATCAGCTGTTTTACCACGTCCTGCAAAATAGTTTTTAGCTTTGTGAAATTCATGCTGATGTGAGGTCTACACACAGATTTCAATCATCTTGTCACAGCTGAAGCTGTTTTTATCATTATTTCGATGCGTTTGGATCAAAAGGCAGAAGTCATCCTTGGTCTTTATTTACATTAATAATCCACATTGTGCATATTTTGGACAGGTCAAAATCTGTTTGACTCTCAAATGACTTAACTGAATGTAATCTGCTTTAGCTGATCATATCTGGATTTTACTCCAGTGAAGCTGAAGGTTCAGCTGCAGAGGAGCAGCATTCTCCTTTAAGGTTTTCAGGTCTCATTTATCTTCAAATGCTTCTTCTCAGCTACAATAACTGAGACGTTATCCCCTTTTCTGTGTCCTGCTTTGTGGTCGTTTATAGGCGCTGAAATATTGTGAAGTTTGCATTACCTACCTCAACAGGATAGGCCATGGCCAATAACCCTTGGTGTTACCTGCTTTGTTTGTACTTTTGTTCCTGATATTAACATAATCTTTCTACGCACCTCAACAGATGACAAAGGCCTTCCTTCCTCAGATGAAAGCAAAGAATCATGGTCACATTGTAACCATAGCAAGTGCTCTGGGACTGTTCACCACAGCATGTGTAGAGGTAAGATGCAAAAGATTTCCAAAACAACCGACTCCATGTAAACTCAAAGTTTCATCCTTCCAGGATTACTGTGCCAGTAAATTCGGAGCTGTTGGTTTCCATGAGTCGCTGGCACACGAGCTGCGAGCAGAAAACCACATTGGCATCAAAACCACTTTAGTTTGTCCGTATATCGTGGACACAGGGATGTTTGCAGGTTGTGAAATCAGGTGAGGCTGATGGCATTGTCATTGATTTGAGCTGTTGATTTGATTGGTCAGTGATATGCAGATTTCTTTAATGTTCCAGACAAGAACTGCGGGGTCTAATCCCACCTCTGGAGCCTCTTTACACTGTCCAGCAATCCATGAAAGCCATTTTAGGAGAGCAGCAGATGATCTGTATCCCACGTCTCATGTACATCCCTTTCCTTGCCCGAGCGTAAGTATCGATACGGTTCTTTATATTTCCTGCAATGTTCTAGTTTATTAAATAACTTGACTTTGGTTTTCTATTTGTAGACTGTTACCTTGGGAGGCAAATGTTGTGACATACCGCTTCATGGGAGGTGACAAATGCATGCTACCTTTCATCAGGAATGCTGAGAGGAAGACCACAAATGGCCATTTCAAGTCTTCCTAAGACCGTCTAAAAATGTTAAATGGACAGACGCAGACACCAAAAGGCTTGTCGTGTGTATTTTTTAGAAAACAGCATTTGCTTATTTTTACCAGTCAGATTTTCCTGAAACTTGAATGAAAGTGGCCGTAAATGATTCCAAAGGGCAAAGAAACACTCCAAATAATAAATAAAAGATTAAAAATACTGTTGATGGGAAAACAGACTACAGTGGTAACAGATTTATACAAGTGCCTCTTTATTCACATAAACAGTGCAGGAAAAAGAACTACACATAACAAATCGGAGGGAAACGTGCAACATGTTCAAAGCACAGAATTAAGTCTGGTTAACCATAAAATTCAGACAAAAGGCTTGAACTCTATTGGGTTTAGTTGTTCTGTAGTCCAGTCTGGCTCATTTCTTACTGTTGATGTTGCTGAAATAAATGATGACCAGTACCAGTCCACGTTACGCATATCCAAATCCTCGTTAGTCACAAATATACATTTGACTACGACTACTTTTGGTCATGTCTTTAAAACTATTAAAAATCTTCCATCAGAGGACACACGCTCACTTCAAGCAAAAATATTTATCCGGTAATTCCGTCATAAGTCCGTCAGGTGTGAAATTCAGCAGATGGTGGTCTTGTCATGTGACCTGCAGCGTACTGTAGATCCAACATGTCCGGTTTACACCAGCTGCACGGTGGCTGCCTGGAGGTACCCCTGCAGAAACTGAAGGGCTTCTGCATTCAGACTGGTGCTCAGCATGGAAGGAACCTTTACCACAGACAGAAGGAAGGTCTTACTTAATTGTGCTTTTTCCAACAAGTCAAATGTTAAATCATTTTAAATGTCCAGGAGGGAAAACGAGCTAAACAACGCAGGTTGTTTTTGGTGGAAAGTTTGCACTACTGGACGTACCCTTCCAGGACAGGCAGTGGAGAGCCTGTGGAGCGACTGGGCCAGCAGAATCTTTGGATTACCCACAGCGTCTCCTATTGGATCGTGCTCCTTCTTCCCAGCAAAGGCCAGCTGTGAGAATGCCGTCTGATAACCTGGCGTGTCTTCGATGTCAATGAAGTGCTCGTCATCTGGGATGCTGTCATCCTCTGGTAACTCAAACAAGCCAATCAGAGCCTGTAGCAGTGGGGTCCTGCACAGAGGAATTAGTAAGAGGGCGTTTGAAACACCCGTTTGGCTCTGTGCTTCACACACACACACACACACTTCATAGTGACATTTCTCACTGCTGTTATTCTGATTTTACTTAGAAATAAAAATACTGTCCCAAGCTGTCTTGAATGCCAGAAACAAATCAAACTTTATCAACACAGTTTATCATCCTGGTCTGATTTCTATGGGTGGACAGGAAATAAGACCTTAATTCCACATATTTTCACCCTCCCAAGATATTCTGGCCTCTTTTTTTCCTGGTTTTGAGTTTAAGTCTGATCAGGCAGAACAAGAGGAAAAACAAAAGGTTTGGGGTTCCTTCAGTCTGTTTTCTTACCAGAGTTTAGTGTACTCTGTGTCCATCATTGCAGGACACTCTGTTAGGACCTTCGTGATGCCAACAGCACAAATCTTCTTCTCAACTGCTCCAGACACCTTCTGAACCTCGGGAATAACGATTTTCTCCAACACCATGCCAAACATTCTGCAACACAAGATATTTGTTTTATTTTCCCTTTCAAAACATAAAGATGGAGTCCTGCAAAAGCACTGGAACAAATAGCTCCACAGAACCAAACACTAGCACTAAAACTTATTTAAGAGACGAGCAATACATGCAAGACTGTATGCTACCCTGATGGAAGCTTTGTCTCCTAATTCATCAAATAAGGTCGTACATTTTCAAAGCAAGGCAAAAAGATGTTGCATGAAAATGTCATGATGCATATTTGTTTTACTTTAAAAGTCATTGGCAAAGCTTTAGTTAAATAAAAAAACAGTATGAATACCTCATGAACTAATGAGGGTACCGAGGATGCTGCTAGTGTGGCATTCAAATGTATCTTTATTGATAGTTTTTTTCTTTTCAAACATAAACTTCACTGATATCCTCTTGTGACACTGTAGCCCTAAATGTCTGGAGGCACAAGGTCCTGAATCTGCTTCTGTCCTGGGACAGATGTAGTGCAGGTAAACACACCCATCAGTTTGCAGTCAGAATGAGACATCCTATGTGCCACATGTCTGAAACAAACTCCCCGACAGCCTCAGCTCAGGAAAAACACTAAATACAGGTTAAAGACTAACCAAACTTGGCCCGCTAGTAAATGTTTATATTTAGAAACCTACAGATCTGCATGAAAAGGCATTTCAGAGCTTAATGATGGATGATAATATCTCATGTTCATTAAGTCTCTGGCTATTTATATAGGGTTGTATGAGTATCTACATTGTGTGTCTATTCATATCAACTTTAACAATTAAAAGTTTAATCCTTTGTGTATTTCACATTTGTGCAGCTTATTTTATATTAAAGTCAATATTTTCCTCATTTTTATATAGTTTTATTAAATCTGAAAGGTCCCCCATGAGCCTTTGCACACGCAGCATCAAGCTCTCAGACTCCACACATCCACATGGAAAACCACAGGCGGTGGCGTACAGACAAGAGACGCTTTAAAGCTGCAATGTTTGGCCCATGGCTCACTGGTTTGGCCCTTAGAGGCAAAACGTTTGGGCACCCCTGGACCAGAGCTTGATCGATGTATTTGCTGGCTGATTAAATCAGCACTTTTCAAAATGGCTGTTATCAGCCATTTTTTTTTACAGAAGGAACACCACTTTATTATATATTTCATAAGTATCAGAGTGGTGCAGAATGATGTGCCGTGTTTATCCACTAGATGGAGCTCTGACTCCATTCAGGGTCTCACCACCACTCCCTCAATAACATACTGGGAGTAGCTACCGACACTGGGCCGAGCAGAGTTGTCACACAAGGTCATAACTGCGTGAAATTAATGATGACTCGGCTCTCCATTTTAATTTTAACTCTGTTGTGTGTAATGATGCGTATTGTGTTGCATCGGTTATGCTTTTCATTTACATTGAATTGCTATGGTTGTGCTGCTAACCTGGCTAGTTACTCACTTACCAGTATACACTTATTACCAATATACAGTGCCATCCAGTGATACTGAGTGTGACCTGTGTGTGGTACAGTCAGTGATCTGGAATATGACGAATGACTTTCACAATAACCATCGGGTAGAGCCAATCTTCTGTTATCATACACAGTCCTCTCCGTTAGCAAAATACTTTTTACAGTGTCTGTTAGCAGTACTATTGCTGTAGTTATGCTAACGTAGCCTAGTGTTAGCCGACAGCCCAAAACTCTCCAGTTGAGAATACAAAACACACTGTCAGCTTCTCATTGAGGTGTGTTTTTAGGAGTGAATGCACAGGGAGGAAGTTTATTCAGAGGATTATAGGTAGGAAACTTTTTACTTACTTTGGTTGGATGCTGTCAAAAATCTCCTGAAGTGCAATCGCTCCATATTTGACAGAATACAAGTTGATGAACACCAAGAAACCTTGAGAAACAAAAATATTTTGAAAAATAGCAATAAGTTTAAAGGTTTAATGTCTGAGAATGTGTAGTTATATTAAAAGATCAGAATGTAAATAAAAACAAAGACTGTACGAACTCTTGATGAACTTGGTGGTTTTAGAGCTTTGTAGCCTCTGGAAGAGCAAAATGAAAATCTGTTTCCTGTACTGGGTGAGAGACTCTCTGGCAAATAAAGAGTAAAAACAGGTGATTTCAGGAAATAACTTATTTTACCAAACACAATATTTAGGTGATTAAAAAAAAATCAGATTACAGTAATAATCTTACTGCGGCATGTGTTCTATGATGCTGTTGAGAAGGTAAAAACCTTGGTGGTCATTAGCTTTGGAAGCAATAAGCTTTTGGAAAACTCCAAGTAAGCCAGGCTGAAAGAAAAGGATGGAAAATCCAACAATAAATCAAATAAATTAAAATCATTTTACAGAATTAAAGCAGAAACAGTTCTTCATTA
Source organism: Pseudomugil gertrudae (assembly GCA_037177535.1). Lineage (NCBI taxonomy): Eukaryota > Metazoa > Chordata > Actinopteri > Atheriniformes > Pseudomugilidae > Pseudomugil > Pseudomugil gertrudae. The sequence goes on along the minus strand of JBAMHV010000003.1, from coordinate 20,317,881 downwards.
ACTCAATCATGCAGGATCTGGACTTTGGTGCCTAAACACATTTATTTCAGCTTCCCTGCAGCATTCAGTCATTACTTACTATTTTATCAGCAGCAGAAGCTGCAATGTTAGCACCTCCCTTCTCAAGGTAAGCTTGGAGTAGGCGCACAAGAGGAGGGATGTTCCCTGTCCGCTCCCACAAAACAGGCTGCAGCAAGTGAGGGAATAAAGCCATATAGGAGGAGGGAATAGAGTTGGAGTGGATCTCCAGGAGGAGGGACATCACCTGGAACACATATGGAAGAAACTCTGGAAAAGAAATAATAGTTAAAAATGAGTGGTCTTGTCAACACATCCTAAAAAACAAGGCCAGTTTCCACAAACACACCCTGGACATCATTCTGAAGGATCTCCGTAAAGACAGGGAAGAGCGCTTCCTCAAAGCTGCCGACTGTAACGGGGTTGGCTTTGCAGGTGATTCTCACAGAGAGGCACAGGGACTCAAACAGGTAGTGGTTAAAGTGAGGTTTGCTGGGATTCTGAAAGCACATTTTAGAAAGGTTACCATGATAATCTCACAAACATACATCTTTTAGGCTGACCTGTAAAAAAAAGAATACGTCACCTTGCTCACTAAGAGGAGCTTGTGAGTTAGCTGACCAATCAGAGTGGGAATGTAGGGAACAATGACCTCCTGCAGCAAAGAGAAGCTGCGCATGATGGCTTTAGAAATGAGGGACAGGCATAGTGAGTGCACATAACTAAACCAATAAGACAAAAAACAACTCATGAAATCATTACCTTTCATGATATATTCATTTTCTGCAGAACCAGGAAGCGCCAGCGCTTTGAACAGGTTGTTGAGCAGCTGTTCAGTAAACGGTGCCATTTCTGCAGAGGAGATGCTGGCCATGCAGATGGATGAGAACCAGTTAGAAGCCATTAAGGTTGATGCAAAGGTAGATTTTATCCACTTCACTGGGTGTGGTTATATGGTGTTTTTTTATTCAGAATAAACTAATTCCTAATGAAAGTATTATGTTTTGAGGTTACATGAAAACATTCATTCATTTAAATGCAAACACGTTTATTCGCCTTCTCTACGTGAAGCATGTACACATACCGGAAATAAACTAATAACTTCCTGCTTCTTGTGTTTATTTATAAGATAGAAAAACACATAATAAAGTACTGTGTTCACTAGAAGAACAAGCTGGAAACGAGCATACTGCTCGACTTTGAGCAGCTGCAGAGATGAGGCAGAAGACGGCGCATGTGCATCATCGTGGCGGGAAAATGTAACGAGCACGTGCAGAACGACCAGAATAAAGGTTTACATGATAAAGGAATTACATAATTCAGCTTAAAAATGAGAATAAACCCACCACTTACATCAGAATCACATTTAATTCTGAATGGTCATTTTGTTTAGAATTAGCGGGTTTACATGGTTATTTTTAATCTCTTTAAGGCTGAATTAACTTTTATCGTGAATTAAAACTCACGTAAACGTAACTGATGTACTTTAATTTCAACCATCTATGAAATTCTTTGTGAAACACAGGAAGCGTTGCTTCTGACGAAGCCTGCACACACAGAAGGAACATGTCGGGTAAAATAAATATCTTCCACTTTACTTTGAAAGGAGAGATTATAAATATATATAATCCCCCACCATCCAAAATAGAGCCCATTCGATTGATTAATTTTGATGTCAGCGTTATACAGCATCAAGTCAAACAGAATTTAAAGTCACATTTCCCGTAGCACAGCTTAAAAAAGACCAGTGGCTCTCTATGTTCTCAGACATCAGTCCTGTTGCACGCAGGAACTTACATGCAGACTAGAGAATATACTTTATATATAAAGTCACAGGAAAATATCGGCTGTTTTTAAACTCCTGCAGGGAGGAAGCTTTAAACAAGAAGCAGCCAGAATATATCTCTCACTTCTGAAATACATTTAGAACACAACGTCCATCCCAGAAAGACGCACAGCTGAACACAATAAAAAGATCAAGCATCTTCCAAGTTTGGTCATTTTTAAAACCTTTATGCTAAAAAACATGTTTTTCACAAGAGGAACCTCAAGACGTACTTTGCTTTATTTAAAAGTCTGTTATGTGAAATGTATTGGCATGTCATTTGGATTACTGACAGATTACTCTTACAAGCTGAGCTTATAAAAGGATATAGAGTGTAATTCTATCTTACTCACAGTGTTGTGTTATCGGGGCCTCTCATAGTGAACAACCTCTCCAAAGCATGGGCAGCATAAGTGTGCTCCACTGTGCTTTCAGCCTGCAGGTGAGCTATCAGAAGAGGAACTGCCTGCAGCAGCTGCTCTTTAGGAAGCTGAAAAAAAGGATTCCTCAGTAAAGAATCTCATTTACTTGAGAGATTTAAGCGACGGTACAAGCCGGGATTCATACCTGACTTCTAAAGATCATCACATACTTGATCGCGTCCGCCTTCAGCACAGGAAATTCATTAACTACAAAAAAGTACAAGAGTGAATTATTTCATTGCCAGTCTATTTCAAGCAACAGAAGCACTTTAGTTAATAAAACAATTAGAAGCATTTTCAGCATCAGACTAGCTATCAGCACAAACCTCCCCCAGGAAAAATTCAACCATAGGAGCGACCTTCAATAACTACTACAGGGACAGGGAATGAAGTACGTAAAATACCAAAAATTTGTCAAAGTTCAGGTAAAGCAGGGTAGGAATTGTAGAAAATAATATCTCCTAACATGTTAGTAATGGTTTAGTTATCGGATGCAGAAATCCTGCAATGTTAAAAAAAAAAAGACGTACTCAGAGATGAATCGCTGCTGCTGTGTGTAAACACCCCGTTCCTATGAAAACTAACCCCAAACCCAGCTTTTTACTTCATTAAAGAAATGTTTGTAACTTCAAAGACCAGGACCACTATACATCAACTGATCATATACACAGATGTGTGCATTTTGCATGCAAGAACGTTTTTTACTCAAAGTGAGAAATTTACCATCTTTTATTTGCAATTAGAAAAGTTTTTAAATACAAGAACAACCCCTACGATGCATACCCACCAATAATAATTATTATTATTATAAGTATATTAATATTTTAAATATGTAATAAAACAGTAATGAATTACATTATCCATCCACTTCTCACTCATTGTTGGTGATGTAACCATTACACTGGGCAGATGTTTATAGGCTGTTTGATCCATTTGAATGTGGGTCAGGTGTGTTGAAGCAGGGGATACATGAAACACCTGCAGGGTTTGAGCCTTATGGGGCAGAGCTGATCAGGCATGCTGTACGTTGTACGTGTGCAGCACAAAATGTACCAGTGTTCTTACCATTGGAGGATTTTAAGTCTGAAAGAATGTGGTTCACAAAGAATTCGGTCAAATTCACCAACTCATTTGCTTGTGTTATTCCGTGCTGTTGGGGAGGAAAAAAGCCAGAAAATTTTATAAATGCACCAACTGCATCAACATCCTTTAACCTATTTACTATAGTATCATTTTCTTTACTTGGTGAGTAACTATAACCACTGCATATAATTAACTGTACCTTTTGTGTCTGAGCTTTAGATGCCAGTGATGTGACCAGATAGATGGCAGCATCCTTGTGTTTCCAGTTCTCTCTGGGGTTTTTAGCATACTCCCCAAGCATCGAATCCACATAGCCAGAGAAGATTGCGGTGACGGGCCCCTCAAAAAATTTACAGAGACCTCTCACCAAGTCGCAGGCTGCCCTACGGCGAGTGTCAATGTCTATGTAAGGATGGGAGGGGAATAGGATTACTGTCGACAATTTCAACACAAAGAACTTAAACAAGCCGAGTTGCTGATAATTTAGCCAAACATCTCTGATAGTTTATTTTTGTGTATTTGGTTTTAGTGTGATTAAATAAGTAAAATCTTTACCGGATCCCTCAAGATCTCTTCGAATGTATTCTTCAGAGTTATCTTCAAAGGCCTCTTCATCTGCACCTAATAAAGCATGACACAGCAAAATGTAACCGCACAGGCAAAACTCACACTCAGCTAAATATAACATTTTCATGTGTGAACTGATCACTTACTTCTGAACTCCATGTTGGGCACAATAACCTTCTCACAAATGCTAGTGAGTGTATTCTGGTCCTCAAATAGATGCTTGTAGTGTGGTCTTTCACAGACTGATGCCAAAAACTGGATAGCATTACTTACAAGCTGCAACACAAAGAGGAATCAGTGCGTAGATAAAGCACAGAGAATGAGAACTAAGCTTGTGTACGACAGGGGCTGAGTGCTCTCACCAGATCATATTTGACTTCTTGACCAGTGGAGACTAAAAGGTTCCAGATGGCAGTAACAAAGCGCGGCAGGTATGGCTGAAATTCCTCATCATACTTCTGAGCATAGAGAGCAGCGTTGTCACAGATCTGAGACTTCAGCAACTCCAGGAGGCCTGCTTCTTCCTCATCCTAAGAAAACAAAGATATTTTGATTTACTAGATGAATAATAACACACTTTGCATGTACTGAATTGAAGTCAGTGTTTGGATGCAACCTTTTGGTTTCCCTTAGCTATGCTATTTATGATGAATTGGTTCAGTATGATGTCTGTGAAGCGCTCTGAGATGACCCTGTCATGAAGCGGCGCTATACAAATAAAGCTGAATTGAATGTACTGATGAATAATCACAACACACATCAGAGGAGAAAAAAAGACGACATACATCGGTCTGTAAAAGCTTATTATCCAGAGTCAATAAGCCATGAAAATTTGTCATCCAGGTTTCCATGTTGTCCTCAAAAAACTCTGGGAGATCCTGTATAGCAAAGATAAAAACAGTTAAAACACAAAAATCCTTAAAAACATGGATACAAATGAGAAACAAAGCAGATTTCTATATGAGATGTATTCTGAAAATGCCTAAACATGGCTGCCATCCAGTATTTAGGGTTTGTAAATATCAATATGTGGCTTAATTCATCATAATGGGTCCTAATAAAACAGTTTTTTAATGAAGTATTATTACTTATTAAACCCTTTTTAGGCTATGACAATTAGCCATTGTGAAGAAAAAAGGGAGTTTTATATTGAGTTGTAATATTATAGATCTAAGAATCATTTATCAAAAAAGATATCATATATATTTATTTTTAAAAAATATTAACATTTTATGTTTAGCGCAAAAATAACCGTCCTGACCTGAAAGTTAAGACTGTAAAAAAGTTTGGAGATGAGCGTCAGAGATGAGAAGAGAACTTTCAAGGCATTGGTGTCGTTAGTATGCGTCTGACACAACTCGATTGTGGCCTGCAACAAAAAAAACAATGTTAGGAGGCAATCTTCACTAAGTGCTGCATGCTGCACAGCATTTAGCTTACCAACAGGACTGTAGAAACACAACAGCTAGATTACAAACCTTGAACAACTCTGTCAAAGGTAAGGCAAACGTGTCCAGTACAAGTTTTATTTCAGACCAAAGCTCATTGGACTTGAACTCGTGGCGGTACCTTAAAAAGAGACAAAAAAAAAAAACAATGTCCAAACAAGCCTGTATGAATGTACCCTAAAGGTGCTCATTACGATGGGGAGACCTCTACCTCTTAAAGAGGGAGTGTGCAGTACGAAGCACCCCATTGATGATGTGGAAGTCTCCACTTCTAAAGCGAGTCACCATCTCTGTTAGAAGGTCAGGCCATTTTTGAGGGAAGTCTTCTCTTCCTATGATGCTGATGGCATCACTTAGCTGCAGGGATGCGTTGTATATGTAAACAGTGGTGAAGCATTTACTTCAAACTTCCACTAACTTATGACAACATACCTGTTTTTGAATCTGTTCTGGGCTACTCAGCATTAAATTGACAATGTTGGCTTTGATTGCTGTTCGATCTTGATCAGAAATTTTGTTTGGTTCATCTTCAACCTTTGAGGACAAAACCCACAGAACTGAGGTTATATATAGACAACTAGATACCAAAACCTCTCCTGTCTGCATGTTCATATGTAAGATATTAGAATAATGTTTTACACCAAGCATTTCAGACAATGATGACTTATTACTGAGACTCACAATTCGCCAGTTTCTTTTAATGTAATTCTTGAATGTAACGGCAGCACACACACGAATCACATTGTCTTGGGACTTCTCCAGCAAAGTGAGAAGTAGCAGGGGGTAGTTCTGGTTTCCCTCCACAGATTCAAGAAACTTTTCAGCTGAGAGAGAAAAGAACAAGTGCTACAACGGAGAGCTCACGTATGACAAGACCTTGCAAAAGATAAGCCAGGGAAAATGCTACCTTTTTTACACTATAAAGAATCATTATACATTAGATACATTAAAGGTTTGTTCTAAAGGAAACATACCTGGACGCCTGACTGTTGGGTCTGGGTCCAGTGTTTTCCTAAGGAACTCTGTCAGGGTTTGGAGATTAGCATCATTCAGTTCCATGCTTGCACCTATTGGAAGAGTATGTAAATAAAAAAACAAATACCTGAATAATTCACAGGGGAAGCAGCTCTGTTTTATAATGATGAAACCAACACAAGTTATACAGTGACATTTTCATGTATGGATTAAACCCATCACTGCTGTTAAGTTTTAGATGAAGAAATAAAAAAATAAAAATAAAAAAAAAGTCACACAATTGCAATTAAATGCCCAACATTAAAGATGTAATAGTGTCTTTTCTGTAAATTTCACCCCTAATTTGAATAACTAACCTTCTTGTGGGTAAGGTGTTTTTCAGCTTTTATGATACTACTTGCACAAAAGTATATTTCAGATTTTAAGTAAGGCCAAGGCACTTTTACGCTTTGCCTCAGATCAACCTCTTAAACAAGACTGGGCCAGAATCTACATTTTGTTTATTAATGTCACAATATTTTTACATGACAGGAGTTTTCAATTGTCCTGATAGATGCAGAGACAAACTTGTAACCGTTTTCATACAAGTTCCAACAGATATACAATAAGCAACTACAGAATGAATGAGAGTACATTATGGTGCATTTAAAGTTAAGGGGGGAAAATGACAAGCAGCTGTCCAACTATACAACTATATAACAGAGAAATGCCCCTAATGTGTTCCCTGCAAAAATAAATAAATAAAAGTCATTACTTTTGCGTGTATCACGAAAAGTAACATTGAGTCTACAAAGTCTGCGGTTCCTCTTGTACATACAATAACATTCACAACCTCGTAGCTAAACAAGCTAGATGCAAGCTGGCTACATTGCTTCAGACTGGCATTGGTTCAACAGACTCTGCTGATCCCAGACCCGTTTATGGAGTGAAAACATGTAAGCTAATATGCTAAAGGTTTAGAATTCAAATATTGCACATGGCGTCGGTATGTCACATGTACTGTATTGCATATCAAATTAAAGCCAACAGTATTTATTTATCGCTTTATCTGTCCCAACTTACTAATAAACGTACACGAACATCACTAACGACAGTGGAAAAGACTATGCCAGATCCAGTGAATAGACTGATCCGGAGCCGGGTCCCCTCTAAAATAAACAGCTAATTTTAGCAATAGCTTGCTAATGTGCTTGCTGCTAACATAAAGTTAGCTAATTTCCTATCAAAACGTTTCTGCTTAGCAGGGTTTTCTCTATAAGCCATTTGAGTTATTGAACTCCGCAAACATATATATATATTTCAATACTTACTGTTCATGTGATAGCAATGTCTTAGGGTAGAATATCTTTCAGTTTAAGTATGGATGTAGAGCCACTACACACTGTAAAGACTTGCTCTCTCCAGCAGCAGCTTACAAACGTGAGGAACTGCGCGGTCAGTTCATCGCGCATGCGCAATGTGAGCCGGAAACACGCCCCTTGCTAGCCCGTAAGGTCAGCAACACAAAACAATTATAGTTGTTTTAAATACTAATCTAATGTAAGATTATCAGTCGTATATTTATGGAATGTATATAGGCTATTACATTATCCTCCAAGTTATGTTTCTTTAAGCATTACGTTAGTAAATAAATACAAACAAAATGAATTCATCACGTTTTTAATTGTGAAAACAAAAAAACCTTCATCACAGATAGGCAGTCTTACAATAATGCACTTGGAAGTTTCATATCTGAAATGTAAAACAATAACACAGAAAGCCCCATATGAATACAGTGATTTTTTTAAAACCACAACACAAAATGAAGACATTTTAATGAGCTTAAACCTCATCCTGTCACACAGGTTTGGGAACATAGGCTCGTGATATGAGCACGCTACAGATTGTGCATCTGACGAATGTTAATGGTGTCTCGCAGCATCAAATCGCGCAGTCGCCAAAGTGCATCTGCCATGGTCTTGTGGGCCCCCTTACTCTTCAACCAATGAGATGGTAGTTTACTCTCTTGCTCTTTAGTCAGGCGCACATCTTGCTTCTGAACTGAAATTGCAAAAATTATAGAGCAGATTTAGTTTTACTGTACTGTTTACTTATAGCATTAACATTTTTATAGTTTTCATAAATGACTATCAAACTGAAAAAAATGACCTGTGAGGGCTTGGTCCCACTTGCTGATGGTGGAAGATTCAGCAGTGAGGCCCTCGATGTATCTAAGGTATGCCTCAGAGTGAAGAAGACGCTGAGATTTGGCTGGTGGGGACACAAACACTGGTGTGGAGGGCTGTTGAAGTGCAGGTTGTCCCATCTGGCCTTGTCCTGGGTATGGTGGTGGAGCTTGTTGTCCTGGGCTTATCAAACCCATCTAGTTAAAAAAAAGAAAGAAAAATATTTAAGATCTCTATTACATCACAGATTCACAGTACAAAGCACTTTGAGCTGTCCTGTACATGAAAGGTGCTATATAAATAAACTTGCCTTACAATATGTTTTAAATGCTCTAATAAATAAAGCAACTGTTAGGGCAGGGCTACTCAATTAGATCCTACGAGGGCCGGACCCTGCAGGTTTTCCATGTATCCCTGTTTCAACACACCAACAG
>JBAMHV010000003.1:20296963-20308844 GCA_037177535.1 Pseudomugil gertrudae | reverse complement strand
GTCAGGTGTGTTAAAACAGGGATACAATGAAAACCTGCAGGGTCCGGCCCTCGTAGGATCTAATTGAGTAGCCCTGTGTTAGGGTTTAAATATGAAATTCAGAATCCTAAAAATGATAGTTGAAATAAAAACCAATTAAGCAATTGATATGAATATAAGAAGCACAAAAAGTTAGAAACAGTAACACACCCCCCCCACAAACACACACACGCACACACACACACACGGGTATAACTTTATCCAAACCATGTTTACTGACAATAAGAGATACGTCTGAATCTGTGTTCCATCATATTTAAAACATATAAACATGATTCACAATGACTCTTTCCTCTCGGGGTACCTGGGATCCATGGATGCTTCCTGCAGGTCCGCCTCCCATGCCATTGGCACCTGTTAACATATTCAATATTAAGGCATTATCAAAAACTGGGGCTGACCCTTTTTATGAGCTTCTTTCTTAAATCATACTCTTTAAAATGTTGAATATAACTATTTTAGCCAATCCATTTTGTCTTGTCACTTTATCTACAGGGAAGGTTGTTAAAATGTTCATGGTTTTTATTTTGTTTTTCTATTTCTATAATTAAACTTACTGATAATTAAGCTAAACAAATGCCCAAGGCCCAGTTCACTGCATGTTTAACATAAGGGATTTCAGCCTAGTGATACAGGTACCCCCTCCAGCAAGTCAGATTGGTAGACAGGAAGCAACTGCGTGGCAGGTGGAGTGGCTTTGAGAGCACTCTTACCAAAAGATGTCATTCCATGGAACGCAGGCATAACAGGCAGGAGGTGTTGGGTAAAGACAGGCACCCCCATGTGATGTGGTGGTATGCCCATCATACTAATCATGCGCTCAACATGGCCCTGCAGGGGCATCATAGCTGACCTATATGCACCCATCATACCTTCTTAGGAAGGAACAGTAGTAACACAAAACAACAACATGCATCAGTAAAACATGCACTTAATAGCTAGCATGCAACATTTTGTTAATATTATAATTCTACTATAACTTAAATATACTATATGATTAAGTACTGTCATGAAACCCTCTAAAATAGAAAATGCTCCGTACAAGCACACATGCACTACATTTAAGCAATAACTATATTTAGTATCAATATTTAAATGGTGTAAATCCACCTTTCATGCTGTTACATGCATGACAACCCACATGGTACACTGTAGACAACCGTGTGGATTTTATGAATAATGTAAAGGTTGAGACATCACAGGTGCTACACACCATTAATCATTTGAGCTAATGAATATCGTAACATATGGCATGCAATAGAAAACTGAATTATGAGACTGCATCACTGCAAATAAGATGATATGGGTGCGACGTGAATAAGTCTAGCAGTTGAGCTTCTTATTCCAGCCCTCTAGTGTGCACTGGGGATCCATCTGCATCTGTGAGGGGTTACCTGACACAGGCGTCATGCTGGGATTTAGCATCCCCATGGGGGTTGGAGGAGGCACCACCCCCATCAGTGCCCCTAGAGGGGTACCTGCTCTAGGGGACGTCTGATGATGGACCCTCTCACGCTCCTGTTGCTCAGCCACTTTAGCTGCTCGTTCTGGAACACAGTAAAGTTTTGTCCATCTATTTACCAACAAGATCTTTATCTACGATTACATTTATTTATCTGGTTTATCACAGCAAAAACACATTTCCCCTTTGAGAAACAAATTATTTTATTCTGCGTTATGGATTATCAATATCAACAAGAATTCTCACCTTCATACTCTGCTTTCCTGGAACTTTCCAGGTTCCTCCACTCTGTGCCAACAAGGCGACTCAACTCCCCAAAGGAGAAGTCTGGGTGCCGGGCTTTGATGACAGCTCGCATCTCACTGCTGAACAGGATGTAACCACTCATGTTGATCTTCCGCTTGGAACCTTCCTTCTTTGTGAGGCCCTTTATGGATTTAGGAGTGGACTGTAACTGAACGGAAGACGCAGACAGGTGAAAATGCTAGAACAGTGTCAACAAATATCGACCCCTTTTTCCACCCTGACCTGTGGTGGGTTATAGGGCATGATATCCATGTCACTACACAAAGAAGACTGCATCTGTGGAAGAGACTGGTCTCCCAGGTCACCATCATCATCACCAAGATCCTCCAACTCTTCATCTGTCATGTCAGCGAATTTGGCCTCCAGTTCTTCTATTTTTCTGTCTAGCAGAGGTGAGGCTTCTTTCTGGGGGACTATGAGCTTCCTTTAGAAAAAAATAATGATGAAAGGAATTCACTTATGAAGAACTGGATCACAGACCATGTTTTTTTATTATTTCTAATCAAAAACAAATAAAAAAAAACCCCACAAATGATGACTTATTAGAATAAAAACACCAGAAATGTCACCTGACAACCGTCTCTGACTGAACTGGGCCGTTCTGTAAATAGTTCAGGTCTATACATATCACTGTGAGAGAGTTTAGGATATTCTATTATCCACACATTTCAACAACATGCAGTTTACCTAAAATAGTAGATTTCATCCTCCACCACCTTCCCAGCGAGTGAAAAACGCTTAAGACCCTTGAACTTCTTCATCTGCTTTTCACTCTCAATATAGCGACTCTCACAGAGAAGCACATCTGCTTCTGGCACCTCCGTGGGTCGACACGATAAGTATTCTTTGAAGGACGCCACAACACACTTTCCTGTAAAACAAGGATTATTTCAGTTAATATATTCAATAAGTTTAAACATTAATTTATCACATGTGAGTGATATCATACATAGTGTGTTACAGTAAATAAGAGAAAGGAAAGCATTTAGTTTAACTCCTTGCTCTGTCAGGGGTACCTATGATGCAAGTCATAGGACAGGTCTCCTCCAGGTTGCTGAGGAACACTTCCTTTTTGTAGAACATCTTAGTCGGTTCATGTTCTGTCTCTTCAGGGTGGATAAAGATGGGACCAAAGAAATAGCCTGCTCCATCTCGCATCCACATTTTCTCAATTCTGTTAAAAGAAAAACAACAAGCTGCCTTATAAAAAAATTACCTTTATGTAGTTGTTTTCTAAAGCGGTTGAAAATGGATGGATAGTTGTTTTCTAAAAAAAAACAGCTTGTATGATGGGAGCCGATGAAGCGTGTTACACATGTGGATTGGTTATTATGAAAAAGGGGGATGAATTTCATAAACCCAGCAACGATGGAGGAATATATAAACTGTTGTAAATAATAAAAGGTTATAAAGACAGAACTTATCCAGTATGTACTCTACCTGCCCACTCGGTGGCGCACCAGGCCATGAGAGGCAATGTAAACACAGTCTCCCACTTTGAGCCACATGTTGTTGTAACAGAGCTGATCATAGTACTGACACCCTGGCTCCCCGTTGGTCATATCAAACGGGACATCTTCCCTTTCCTGTAGAAACAAACTGTATAAGCCAGATTTCCTCCCATTTTCATAGAAAAACCAACGAGGCCATTTACCTTCTCTAGAATACCATCTGCCATTTTGCTGTCCTCTATAATTTCTGGTGGTTTCTCTTCTTGTTTGGTGGCAAACATAGAAGCTACACGTACTACGGGTAGCGGCACCTCTCTGGGGACGAACCGAACCGAACTCAGGGGCATAGCCCACATCTTTATCTTCTTGAAGGACTTTGACTTGGCAGAGTAGCGAGATTCACACACATAGACATCGTCTGTCCTGAATCCCTCTGGGTAAAGCTTGAAGTACTCCTTAAATCCCAAACAAACAAAGTCAAAGTTCTCTGCAACAAAGTCTAATAAAAGCATAGGTGGAGACAGCAGTGTTGTACCTTCACAAACATAACCACACATTTGCCCAGAATCTTGCTCACTGGTGCCTTGTTGTAATAATCACTCTTAAAAACTTCCTTCTCCAAAAACTTTCTTGTAGCCAAATGAAAAGTTTCATTTGGTCTGTAGAACCAGCAGCCATATAGCCACTTCTCCCCTATGTGCACCAGAGATGGAAAATGTACTGAATCAGATTTGCTTCAAGTTTTAAGTTTAGAGAACAGTTAATGGGACGGCATGCAAAATATTTCTCTTTTAAAAATATGATAACGGATCCAAGTGAAGGACTGACCAGTGTCATCTTGCCAAAGGCGTTCAATGTAAATGATATGTGGCTGGAGATTGGGCTCTGCAGGTTCCACATACACATAGTCTCCCACATGGTACATGCTGTCCTTGAAGCTGCAGTCCTGACTGTATATACGCTGAACCTGCCACGATCCACCAGCAGGGTCTTCCCTCCTCTCAGCCTCTGGGAAATCAAAGCATTTTCAAGAAAACTTTCAAAGCAATGATAGTTCTAAAAAATACTGAATAAAGTACCCCTTTTTTCCTCCTCTCGCTTGATTTTGTCCTCCTCAAACTCTTTGGGAAGCTTTTCTTTCTTCTCCTTTTCCACATCGCTGTGTAAATGTTTGGAGGTGTAGCTGAGGGCTGGGGACATCAATATTTCTCCATTCTTACACAGCTCATCTCTAATCCGAATGAAAAACTGCTGCAGCTCCACTGCATCTTCAAAGATCTCCGAATCCGTCCTGTGATAAACGTATGGTTTAATAGAAATGTAGGATTTTTTTAACACAATAGTGAAAGACTTGGCTTCAGACCTCACCTATTCAACCGCCGGGCCTTCTCTAGAACTTCGAACATGTGATCCTGAAAGACATCTAACCTTTTGTAGCGTCCCCGTTCTACACTTTTCCTAATAATCTCAAAATTGAGGGGGGGCTTCTCTTTGTTTGCAGGATCAACAGCAGGGATCTCAGCGAGCGAATCGCTGTAGCAACGTCCTTCATCATCTTGGTGGCCGAGCACAGAAACAAAGAGACTGCGGATGAGATCCTGGATGAGGCGGGGGACGTCAGGCACGTGTGCATCATCTCCTCCCTCCAGGTCACGCCTGGTTTCTAACAGAACCCGGTGTAACAAGAGAGCATCCCGGTAGATCAGAGACTCTGGCTCATTATAGGTGCAGGCATTGTTGAACATCAGCACCAAGTCCTCCACCAGCGCATCTACATCCTGGTACTTGTTAGCCAGCATGTGACTCTTGATCTTTTCCATGTCCACAGGTTTCTTGATGGCGAGATAATAATCAGGCAGCTCAGCACGAGATGGAAGTCGTAAGAAGATTGTGCTGAGGCGACGGCCCCGCTTATCTGTGTAGTTCTTCACAGCTTCATAAAGCTCATTCAGTTTCTGCTGTAAGGGTGTTAAATACTTAGACTTCTTTAGAGTAATGCTGTTCTTTCCTAAATAAAATTTAAAAACATGTATAAGTTTCTTTCCTGATAAAACACTGACAGTCACTTACAGTACACCAGTATATGACGTGAAGCTGGCTTGCCTAAAACAGTGACATACTTATTTTTAGTTTTGGTGACATCATATCATCATCATCAGTTGCTGGCCCAAGATCCCTTCGCCTGTCATTCATGATCTTCTCAAGGACGTCTGCGTCATTGTACACCTACAGATACATCGAGAGATTTATCAAACCATTTCCCTTTTTGTGAAATCTTCTTTAAAAGGTATCATTAAACAAGCACCACAAAAACTGAGCATCACCCGGGAGCCTTCTTCGTTGTAGTGTCGAGCATTGCGAAACATCAGCTTCATATCTTCCACCAATGAATCTTCCGTCATGTACTTGTCTGACCGGATGTTGTGCTCAATGGTCTTGAGGTCCATTGGCTCCAGAATAACCTTGTAGTAATCTGGGTAGTCTTTTTTTGATGGCTTCACCATGAACAGGTCACACAACCTGCGACCTGTGCCAGCTTCTCGGGCCTCAACCACAGAAGCAAAAAGAGCTTTCATTCGGTTTTTCTTTGTGTTCTTCTTGTGGCTGGACACCAGATGTAAACAAACAAACAAAAAAAACACAGAAATGTCACAAAAAGATCTTCAAACAAACAATCAATTCCACAAAGTGAACCAAGTCTGTGGCAAACTCACCTTTTTCTCTTTGTGCTACTGGTGTCCGATGTGGCAGAAGAGAGCATGCTGTCACCATCATCATCATCTCTTTGTAAAAGCTCCTTTCTCTTATTCTGGACAGGTAACAGGTATTATTTAAAGTCAACAACACAGCAACATAAACAGAAACATTTCGACTGACCTGCTGGATGTGTTGAAGCTTCAGCGCGCGCTTGTAGATGGAGGAATGTGGAACGTTATAGCGTTTGGCATTCTCAAACATCAGCGTCAGATCTGAATCAATGTGCTCCACACTCTCATACTCATTGTTCTTCATTTTGTTCCTGTGGGCAATTACGGGCTCTTACATTTGGGAAGGGGAGAGGAGGGGCACAGAAATACTGTACTGTACAGTGAGTGTGTGTGATGGTGGCGTATTGTTCCCACAGACCAAAAGCAAGACATTTTAGTGAGAATATAAAGCAAAAATAAAGAAATAAAACATATTAAGCAGATTGGATTTTCATTCAGGTAGTGTTTGCATAAGCTGTGTAAAAAGATAAACCATTTTAGGTAATGTTTTGTAGTAGAAAAAAATTATATAATGCATTTATAGACCAAATTCTCTGCTTAGTTTTCTACTGAAACTAGTATCTGTTACTGATTCGCAGCATTTTGCTTAACAGAAAACAAACTAAACAAACCACAGAAATATAAATGTATGATAATAACATTTTGAAGAAAAAATGACATATCTGTTGTTAATATAAACTGTAACATGATTATATATGAAAATGATAATTATGACTTTTTTCCCCATCAGGATCACTTCTGCCATACTTGATCTGATGAAGGCAGATGGGCTGGCTAATCTGGTGGTAGTAGTCAGGATAGTCCTTCCTGGAGGGGAGCTGCAGGAACGGCTCAGAGATCAGCTGGCCCCGATTATTCCTGGCACCTCGCACGGCTTCATAGAGCTGGAAGATGGGGTTACTCATGTCTATGTTGGATGTCAGACTCTCTGCCTCGGATTCCCCTTCATCATAGTGGACAGACCCTGATCCCATAAAGAGAAAACCCACCGTTCATTGGCAACATTTGCATCACAGTAACAGAACGTTATCTGTGCTTAGGGAAGAGGTGAAACAGTACCAGAGAGTATGCCCTCTTCGTCGCTCTCATATTGAAGGGCCATAGTGATTGCTGAGAGGCGATCTCCTTGGGCAGATCTTTTATTCCTCAGAAAAGTGGAAGAACACAAGAAATCAAAATCAGAAGTGAACATAACTTCATTTAATTTCAATAGAGTTGACTCTTCAATACCTGATACGGATGCTGGATTTTATTGGTTCTCCATGTTCAATCTCAGATTTCTTCTGTGCAAAAATCTTTTTAATGGTGTTAGCATCCTAAAACAGATGAGTAAGTCACGCAGAGCATGTCACACCCTGATGGTACCTGCTAGAAGACTTATCATGTTCTGAGCTATACACCGACCTTAAAGACCTGTGATCCAGGCTCATTATACGTTTTTGCATTCTTCACCAGCAGGTCTACATCTTTAGCCATGGCATTGACACTCCTGTAGTGGCCCAGCTAAAAGAAAAAGATTTTGTTGGACATGTCAGAAATTAAATAAAAACATTTAAAAACGGCAAATATTTTCAGAATTTCATGATGAAATTTTCATTTCTTACCTGGATTTTCTGGGCTATGATTTTCAGATCTATTGGTTCCTTAATGATGGCATAATAATCTGGATATTGCTAAATAAAAAAGATAAATTGTAAATCAAAGCAAAGTCGCTCATTGATGTTTTATCTTAAATCCTACTAAAGTACCATTTTGGAGGGAAGCTTCTGGAACAGCTCACTGACGAGACGGCCAGTAGGCTCAGCATAGGTCATAACAGCATCAAGGAGCTGCTCAAGGACTTCCTTCAAACAGGTAGGAGGACTCTAATGTTAACAAGTACACATAGTAAAGATATAGGTGTACAGGTACACAGTGCAGTGTCAGTGGCACATTATAAACCTAATATACTGGACAGTACACCATGGACAGTATGCCAGTTGTAAATCTATTCATTCATTTTATACTGCTTATCTGGGGTCAGGTCACAGGGGCAAGGGCCTAAAGCCTAAAGAGGGAAGCCCAGACTTCCCTTACCCCAGCCCCATTTGACAGCTCACCAAGGGACATCCCAAGGTGTTCCCAGGCCTGCCGAGAGATATAACCCCTTCAGTTTGTCCTGGGTTAAGATCTTCTTCTGCAGGAACATGCCTAGAAACCCTCACAAAGAGGTGTCCAGGTGACCGCCTCATCTTGCTCGTCTAAATGTGAAAATGCAACACCTCTATTCTGTGGCCCTCTCAGAAGGCCAAGCTTTTCTCCCCGTCTCTAAGGGAGAGCTCAACCATCCTGCAGAGGAAACTAATTTCAGCTTCCTGTGTTCACAGTCTAGTTCTTTTGGTCACTACCCACAGCTTGTGTGTTGTTCTTAATAGCCCAATTATCTGATACTGATAGCAATTTTGGTCAAACAAATATGTCACCTCATCTTCAGTGGAACCTCCAGGGTTATCTTGTGCATCATATCCTTCTTCTTCATCGTCATCATATGACCCCCGCTGAACAAACTCATTTTTGGTCCGTTGGTAAAGGTCCCACAGCTTACAGGCAGCTCTGTATTCAGGACTGTCTGACTATAAGCAAACAAGACACATTGATTTGTCAGTTGTAGCCTGGACCTTGTGCAAACATACAGACATATTTCCATTGTTTTGGGTTTATGGTTACCTTATAATAAGCTTTTGCATTGTTGAATAAAAGCTGAAAGTCACTGGTTAGTTGCTCAACATCATCATACTCCTCCATCTTTAATTTCTGCTGGATCTTCATCATGTCTATTGGCTGAGACACCACGTGGTAATAGTCTGGCTGGTTCCTGTAACAAAAAGGAACTTGCATATCCTGAATCTGTTTTAATCCAACTAATATTATACAATCTACAGGGTGTGCTTAAATATACAAGGCTAACCATCACTCATGCCTGTTCTCACCTTCGTTTGGGAGCTCTAATGAACAGCTCACACAACATCCTCCCCTGCTCATCCTTGTAGTCTCTGATTGTGTTGTACAGCTCATGACATACTGCAATCTGCAAGGCAAGGACCAAACACTGAAAATAATCCACACCCGTCCACATGTCAAGCACCCCATGTGGCACAACAATTTACACAGCTCACTAAAACAGTAACTGCAATTTGTAAAATTACAGGATCCACAGTGGGAATGTTTGAGGTCCTTCTCCTTTTTCTCCCAAGTGAAGACACTAACGGAGTCTGGCTATCGTCAAAATCTCCTCCACTCACACTGCTAGAGGGGGACGTCGCCCGTCTCCTTTTCAAAGCCATAGCAAACCCCCTGAAAAGAAAAACCCCAATTAAACACCAAGGAGAGTACTCCACACAAAGAAATGAACTACCCTCAGCTGTATTTTATGTAAATAGTGTATAAGCTATAAGACTGTGGAAGGGTAACCTCTGAGACAGAACAAACATCAAGATGTTTAGAGATGGTACAGTTCAAACTGAGCTGAGATGTGAGCTCAGACAGTTTTACACAAGTCACTGTGAGGATGTAGTAAAGTAAAAAGCACTGAAGTCAAAAAGGATATTTTCATAGCTGAACGGGGGGGTGGGGGGTTGTTCAGACATTGTACAACAGGGGTGGGTCTCTCCTGCATGCATGTGTTAGGACTTTCCCTGCTGCAACGCACCTGACACACATCAGACTTAATTGGTAGATTTTTGCAGAGCTTCACATCCAACTTCTGCACAAGTCTGCTAATTACTGACCGATATGAGTCAGGTGTGCAGGAGTGGAGGACGTGTCCCTCCCTGCTGTAATGTCCAAGATAGGACAACAAGGACAATTTAGTTGTTTTTGGAGTCTATTTAAAAGGAGCTTTGTATTACTATCTGCTGTCCAGCCCCATACACAAAGACGTAAAATGTAGATTTAATCTGAAACATGATCGAGGAAAATCACAATGTCTTCTTTGAAAATGTAAATGTAGTCCAGGCTGAAATGTTAAAAGGACCAGAGTGCAAGCTGTAATCTGCAGAAAGGCTCTTATCGACTGAATATTGATCCCTGAGGGAGGTTTCTATGAAGAAGTTTGATTTTACAGTTTGATCTCAGGGAGATGTGATCTGAATTAGTTGTCAACAGAAACATGAAGGACTATAATATTATTACTACAACAGCCAGTTAAAAAGAGGTGAACCACAGGTGTTATAAATCCCCTGCAGTAAAAAGTGCAGTAATAGTTCACACCTCTGCATCTTGTTTATAGAGATAATAAGTTCACATCTGTTGCTACTGTGCGCATTAGAAGATGATGCTCACGTGCCATCGCTGGACATCTCATATGAACCGTTTACCATTTTAAACACTCTGATTTTACATTTTAATATCAATGTTTTTTCTCTTCGTTTTAACTGAACACCTGACTTTGACCAAACATTTTTTATTTATATACACCTTCTGCTTTCACCTCTAATGACATTTATATCGACGCTTGATGTGTGGAGATCTGACACTAAACGTCACGTAGCAGCTGGCTGCGGTGCAGGGCGCGAGCTAGCATACACTGCAGCACCTGTCCGCGTGCACAGGTATAGATCTCAGAACAGCTAACGTTAGCTGCAAAAAGAAAAAGCGTCTGGCCTTTAATATGACATAGTTCAGACAAAGGCATCTCCAACAATGACTAACGTTACAAAGCTACCGTTTCGCGGTGTCTTTGACACCGTGGGGGGTTTGTCCACCTGACACAGTTATGTGCTTACCTTTAGTGGGCACGGTACTATACCCACTAATTCCTAACCACCAAGAAAACCAATCACTTATCGATTTTGGAGAGAGGGACAGAATTGTGAAGTTTTCGAACGTTTAAATGTCACTTCCGTTTTCGTCCTTTCATAAGAAAAGTTTTTATGTGTTTAGAGGTTGTTGCTATTGTAATGTTTACTCAATTTAAACAGAAGCGTGAGGTTTCTTTAATGTTAACGTGTCGTGGTAAATATTTAGTTATCAGAAAACCTATCCAGAGCTCAATAATAAAGTAGAATGTAAATATAGCTAGTTTCGGCGTGGTCGATGGCCTACTGAGTCCAGCAGACTTCCTGTTATTTTTCTTTTTAAACTTCGCCATTAAGCTCAGTCATTTCAGTCAATGATAGCCTATATCTCAATATATGTCATTTTACATCTATATACCTTTATATTCATGCAACACCAGCTTCATCAATAACTTTATTATCATTCATTTGTTATTTCTTTTTGCCTGGATATCCTCATTGCCCAGACTAAACTACATTTTATAAATGCTTTAACTGATGAATCTATAATGTGACTTACTCAATTAAAAACAAATTAAACCCAGGAAGTTACCATGCAATGCCCAGATGTAGCTAGCTGGGAACCCTAGAACCTATTCATTATAGACAAATAGCTCAGAAATAGTGAAAAAGATATGATAAACTCTATTCCTGAATGCGTCGCTAGGTGGCAGCAAACAGTAGCTCTGTGTTAACTGTCGATGTTTTGTGATTTTTGTAATATTTGAGTCTTTTTTAAGACATCAGCTTCAGTTTGGGTCGTTCATGAAGACTTTTCACGCTTGTGGAAGTTGTGCTACACGGGAGTCTCTCTGCGTATCTTTTTTCTGCTATTTCAAGACTTGTTATTAGAGTCTTCATGGCAACGAGACTTGTTTACCACCGGGATTTACTGATAATGCTCTCCAAAATTAAGATTATCAGTGAAATAACTTCAAATCCCAACGGAGTTTAAAAGAGAGAAATGAAGATGCAGGACAGGAGTGAAGCAGAGAGAAAAACGATGGAGATTTAAACCGTTTCTTCCAACTGTTGTGATGC
>JBAMHV010000003.1:20245412-20256846 GCA_037177535.1 Pseudomugil gertrudae | reverse complement strand
TGGGTGGGTCGAGGACCTCCCTCACTTCAGGTGGACGCAGCCAGTATCAGCGCGAACCACCCAGAAGCTCAGGAGTGGAGGGAGATCATAGGATATCAACCGAGACATTGAGTTATAGGGCGGGTGTTATCTGTAGTCTGACATATGATTGGTTTGCATGTTCTCCTCATGTGCATGGGTTCCCTCTGGCTTCTTCCCACTGCCCAGAGACATGGTGCTAGGTTAATTGGTCCCTAAATTGTCCCTAGGTGTGAATGTTTGTGATGGACTGCGACCTGTCCAGGGTGTACCCCGCCTCTCACCTGCTGATTGCAGGGATAGGCTCCAGCTTCCCCGTGACTCTGAATTGGATTAAGTAGTATAGGAAATGAATAAATGAATTTAAACATGGACAGGCTTCAGGGAACTTGGGCCTGTATGTGTTTGGGAAAACAGATCAGTGAGTCTCAAGGTGAATATTGCCGTATTAAATCATACGGAGAGCTCATAGTTTTCTTTCTTGTTATTTTTTGGATACTTGTATAATTTTAATGGCTTTGCTTGTCTATAATATTGCTTTTCCATAATTTGTTGAACACCATTGTGTCAGCCATTATTCTGGTGCATCAGCTATAAAGCTCCATATCATCACACTCCCACCGCCATGCTTCACAGTCAGTTTCTTCACTTTGTAAATGTATACAAATGTAAACTACCAACCTGAAGATAAGTGAAATAGTGACTGAAATGTTAAATAATCTGAAGTCAGAGTTGCTTGCAGATGTACTGACTAAAACAGTAACGGCAGCTTCAGCATCTTTAATCTGTTTGTCTGTTTTATGCAGGAGAAGAAGAGTTTTCTGAGCTTGACCTGGATCTTCCTCTGGATGAAGAGGAAGAGGAGGAATATACACCTCAAATTATGCGACTACCCTCTGTGGTATCACTTCCACAACCCTCTACCCCATTGTCTTCTCTTCCCCCCTATACAGAGCTGGACAGGAAAGTTGTGAGTTTAGTTGTAATTAGATTCAAATGTGACATTTATAAGAATATTTACATTTATCTTGCAGAAATGGAAGAATCTAGTAATTCTTCCTTTTCAGGATATTTTGAATCATATTTCTAACGACATAGAGATCTTCATGGGACGAGTTGCTGCAATAGAAGCTAAAAATTCAAAGAATAAGAAAAAGAAGAAGAAAGGGAAAGGTAATAAAAAGCCTTTAGACAAACAGTGAATGTATGCATGCTAACACACTTTTTACTTTACAAAGTCATGATCGTGTGTTTTGCTTTGTTTCAGCTGTGAATGGGATGCCTCCTCCAGAAGAATTTGCAGTGTGTCTCCATAAAATCAAATATGGGTTTAACCTCGTGGTTTGTGTTTTAATCCACATATAAAAGCACTCATCACAGTCTGTTGTTGCTCTTTCTGCCATAATACACAGTTTTGTTATGTCTGACAGGTGGAGATCAACGGAAAGATCCAGAATCCCAGTGCTCCTGAATTGGTCCACTTCTTGTTTTCTGCACTCGCATTCGTAAGCGACTTATTTCAGAGTTGATAAAGTTGTAACACTATTACCTTTTTAAAATATGATGAATAGTTTTGGCGCTTGTGAATATTTCACAGATTTGCTGTGATGTGACTGAAGTGCGTGTTGAGCTCACCAACAGCGTGAAACTTCTGTTCATAATGGAATAAATCCAACACCAGCTTAAAAACAGTTTGATGGGCACAGCATCATCCTTTTGATTGACAGGGTTGCTGCTTATATTTCATCAGGTGACGTCTCACTGTGCTGAAGATGTGCCTGGGACCATTGTGGCACCACTTCTGACGCCTCAGTGTATCCGCCTCCTGAGCGAAGAGGCGACCACAGAGGAGGACCAGCTCTGGCAGTCCCTGGGAGATCCCTGGAACATCCCCAGGTGCTGCTTGTATCTGGCAGATCTGATGGATTTTTACATTCTCATTTCAGTTTGACAAACTTTACGTGTTATTAAAGTATGATCTTGTCTGTATAAATATTGTAGTACACAATGGCCAGAGGATGATGAGGACATCCCAGTATACAATCTGGAGTTCTCTGATGGTTGGCAGCCCCCTGAAATAACTGCAACACCTGCGCAGAGTAAACCAATGAGCTGGCAAGAAAGTCCACAACCATCACCAAGTCCTCATGCTTCACGTCACTTCATGCCATCCACACAAAAGGCCAGCTCAGATGGACAGGTGAGACCTTCTCACCACAGGCTTTAACTAAAGAATGAATCAATAAGGTCTGATTGGGTTTTTTCTCTATAGACTTCTCCTAAGTGGAAGCCGTCACCTCTTCAACAAAAGTCCCGGTATGCATAAGCAAAAGCTTAAATGTCTGCATATAATGGGATTGTTTCAAATTGCATTGTTCTAAGTTTTTATTCGTGGTGTGCGTTTCAGCTCAGGGTACTTCAAACCACGCAACATGCGCATTAAGACTGACTTCATTTCAAGAAATCACAGAGAGCTCACCGTCAGGAAAGGAGAAATCGTCGAGGTATTTGTTCCTTTCTCTCCTCCAGCAGCAAACAGCACCACGAGGAGCTGAACAGTTCATTTTCACTTTGTTGCTCTGCAGCTGCTGGATATGTCAAAGCAGTGGTGGAAAGTGAGGAACAGCAAAGGGGAAGAAGGTTTTGTGCCTAATAATGTCCTGGAGGCTAATGATGAGCAGTCTAATGAGGTAAGCAGATAGCATAAAGCTGAGAAAGGAAAGCGTGCAGAGGAGAGAAATCCGTTTCTGTTTTCTAAGGAGACTGAAGTGTCTCCCAACCTAACGAGGAGATCCAAACCTGCAGAAGTGAAAGCCTGGCTGGAAGACAAAGAGTTCAGCCAAATGTGAGTATAAACTGGAAGGCTGGGAGATCGATTACATGTCCATGGGCCTGTTAGGGAGTGTGTGTAGTGTAGAGCTTTGATTGGTCAACATAACTGGAGATCTACTTTATCAGTACAAGCCCATTAACATCTGAATTAAATGCCAATATTTCCAGCATATTTATTATTTTTTTTATCTCAATTAAATTATAAAACAATGTCTCATTTAATTAAAAATGGGCTAAATTCTAATTTAGTTACATAAGACATTGTTTTTTAATTTATTAAAAAATAATATATATTCTGGAAATCTTTACTTCTGTAAATTGAGCCTTTATTTAATGGAAAGGTATAAATAAATTTGAGGATGACTTTATGTTAAAGAAGTATTGCAACAATCTTTTTCTTTTTCTCCAATTAGAAAAAAGTGTTTAAAATGCAGGTTAATAAAGTTTGTTCAGGTCAGGCTGGTGATTTAATGTCCTCTGCAGCACTGTGCGTTGCCTGGGTGTGCTGAGCGGCTCCATGCTGCTGGGGATGACCAGAGAGGAGCTGAAGACCATGTGTCCAGAAGAAGGAGGACGAGTTTTCTTCCAGTTACAAGCCGTCAAATCAGCCTTGGCTGCAAGTCCCTGACTCCAGATCAACTTTACTCCATTAAAACAATTTGTGTGAATCTGGTTAATAGTGCTGTTAAAACACACACACATCAGCTAAGAAGAGCCCAGACTGTAAAATGACGTCACAATGGATTAACGCACAGATACGGAAAGATTTCAGCCAATAAGCAACAGGAAGAGACCGTGTTTACAATTAACTTTGCATATTGTCACTTTTTAAATCAAGTAAGATTCAACCTATTCTATTAAATAAGGATTTTACTTTTTATATATATATATATATATATATATATATATATATATATGTGTGGTGTTTTGAGGTGTTTCAAGTCTGTAATGAAATCAGCACATTATGAGATCACGTGTGAATTAAATGAGACAGTGAAACGTATGAGAACTGTAACTTGTAAATAAAAGTAAATGTGGCCCAAGAGTCGTGAATTAACATGCTTTATTTAATTCTTCAGACATTATACACAAATCTTATCATAATCTGCAAAATGCTGGCAGTCCATCTCAAGCAATAAGGCTAGATTATCAGTGGAAATCTAATTTGGCAAAATTCAGATCTAAGCTTGTCAAAAAAGTTAGTTTTTAATAAAAATATCAACACAAATAGATTCAAAGTACCTACTGTAGCACGAAGATGCAGGCAGACATAAAATCTAGCTCAACATGAACAAGATTCTAACAGGGTGAATTAAAAATGAGTAATGTTTATGTAATCACAGTGTTACTGCTCAGAGGACATAATGCTCGTTTACTGGGACAAAACAACACATGTTTAAAAACTGTTGTGCTACTTGCAATGGAACCATTTCTTAAACGTCTCCTTCAGTTCACGGATCTATTAACAGGATACTGGTGATGGATGTGAACTGGATCCTGTGGACAGTACTGGGCACCCGGGAGGTGATACAGAGAGATTAGTGTCAGTGAGGAAGGATGCTCTATGATCCTAAAACACAGTAAATGAGATTTAAAGCTGAGTGGGTGGAAAAGTTCTGGTCAGTTTGTAATTACAGGGTTTCCTTCTTAACAAAATGCTGCATTCTACCCAAAACATGTAATAAATGATCAATAAACTATAGCAATCAACCTGACATGCATGTCCTGTGGGTGGGAGGAAGCCGGAGTGAACCGATGCATACATGAGGAGAACATGCAAATAGCACACAGTAAGGCTGAGGCTCGAACCAGTGACCCTCACGCTGTGAAGCTGCTGTGTTAACCGCTACTCCACCGTGCTGCGTGAACTGGAACTGGACCATAGTGACTGTAAAAGCAGGCAGCTGATGAATCTGTACATTTCTGAGTCAACATATCTGAAACATCTACAATCATGATGCATAAGAAGGGTCAGTGTTCATGTTTTCTCGGACTAGCTACTTTAAATTAGGAGGCACATCCACTGGTGATGGTTTTAAAACCGCTGTCACCATAAACAAGCAGAGCGGCAACTAACATCTTACGTTCAATTACTCGTTAAAGGCCAACAATAAAACAGAACCTTGTTTTGATCACATAATAATCATAACAATAAAACGGAAACAAAACTCTCATCTTTAACATCAATATACTGTGAATATAAAAGTTCTTCTCTATTTTGCCTTAAAAAATATAGATCCAACAATCGCATACGTTCCTCAGAGTTCAGCACCTCCAGCGCACCCTTAAAAGCTACAATGTTCTCACCCAACAATATTTTATCCCATTATCTATGAAGCAAATGCATGTGCAGCTAATGCGTTCTAGCTGCTCATCGCTACATATAACAGCAGATGGAGAATCCAAAGCTCACAGTTTGCTCTGGTCTGCATGAGACCAGGTGATGCAATAATACGAGGCAGGTGATGCCAGCTTTCGGAATAGATGCGTTTAAAAGAAGAAGAAGAAAAAAAAAGTACCATGCAACAAGTAATTATGTCCCAGCAAAGTTTGCTGTTTTCCTCCAGCACTGAGTTTAAATCCATTTTGCTTTGTTGCAAACAGATTCAGGATCAGAAGCTGGTCGGCATCCCTGGACTAGTTTTACATTACAGCTTAATGTAAACAACTGATTTGTTTGTGACATCCACAAGTCATGCAGACATGCAGAAAAGCAGAAACCCACCGTCCTCATGAGAGACCAGAGTGAAGGCCAGTTCCCAGTGACCGCTGGTGCTTTCAGAGGAGGACACGTCCGACAGACAGAAAGCTCGACATGCAGCGCTCTAAGCTAAAAATGAAAAGGCACTGTAAAGGCTTGGCTTGGTGCTTATCAGCAGTGATCTGCATGCAAAGTGAAAACCTGTGAGTCCAGTTCGCTGACTGGAAAAGGAATGAGTGTGATCAGGGCAACATGGACATCCAGAGGATGCTTCATGGCCACGGTGATGTAACCGCAATGCACGTCTGCCTTTCAAGTCTCAGCTACTGCAGACACCAATTCATTTTACTGTGCAGCCAAGGAGATCTGCTTGCTTTGAGGAATGTTTACAGTCAGCCACTTAAAGTTCTGCTCAACTTAAAGGCCAAGTTACTTTCTGAGCTCCTCAGAATCACGAGAGAATGATTATTGTAAATGTGCAATTCAGCAAAAGATCTAAAACCAAGCAATGCACATGGCTGATTCTCAGTGCTGCAGCATAGAATAAAACAGGAAGTCTGATAAAGTTCTCTGTGCAGGTATATATTTATATAGAACTCCCAACATGCTTTTACTATGACTCTGCATCTATAACCCTCTGATAATGTCTGATTAAGAGAATAGATGCAGTGAGGATCATTATGCAGCGCAACACTGCCAAGTTTATCTAGAGATGTTCAAACATGCTGGTTGTCATTGTGCAAGTGAATCACAGAAAACATCTGATAACTTTGGTAAGATGATTAGTGGAGACA
This sequence comes from Pseudomugil gertrudae, assembly GCA_037177535.1. Taxonomy (NCBI): domain Eukaryota; kingdom Metazoa; phylum Chordata; class Actinopteri; order Atheriniformes; family Pseudomugilidae; genus Pseudomugil; species Pseudomugil gertrudae. The sequence goes on along the minus strand of JBAMHV010000003.1, from coordinate 20,250,501 downwards.
ACTGCATGTTTTCCAAAGTCAAACCCTGATCCCTGCAAACCTTCATGATGCTGACTCAGCATGTCACAGAGGACACTAAAAACCCAAGTTAATGGGTAAATAAGTTGCACCATTATAGGAGTTTAGGAATGGCAGCGCTGTCGCCTTGGCTTTTTGGTTGCTGTCAGTGTGGCACACTTCTACAGTGATGCTTAGGGGTGTTTCTAATGTGAAGAGGCCGATACTCTCGCATCGTGTGTCTTCAGTGTCATGCTGAGTGAGCCACAGGGTTGAGAAACCATGCTGTGATTTCAAGGCCGTCCCGAGAGAGGACCCATGGTCAGGGTGTCCTCCTCGTCAATCGTGTCCAGCTCTTCTGTGCGCACTGCGTGAGTGATGAGATGAAGCTCCTCGGTGAGCGTCTCGCTGCGGTACGCCACACGGATATCCGGGACGTTGGTGCGACGGATGTCATTGCTCTCAGGACCCTCCTTAGCGTAACTGGGACCAAGCCAGTAGCTTTTAACCTGAAATTTAAAAAAAATGCTGCATGAGTGGAAACAGAAACTCTTTAGATGTTTAAAAAAAGTAACTAAAATGTATCTCTACAGATTGCATGTATACATAATAAACCGTGTTACGCCACTATAGTTGTATACTAGTCCACCTTGTGTGAAAATCCACTCATGAGGACGCTGTTTCTCGCCAACTCGCACATGTCACATGAGCTGAGTTTCCACACTTGAGCTGCGATGCTGTACTCTTCCATCAGGGGTTCCTGGAAGCAGACGTATCACAGACTCGTGTAACATCAGCACAAAATGGCAGTTTGACTTCAGCAGGTGAGGATTCATACTCACCTTGGTGAAATGGAACTGAAGAGGATCATCGGTGGACAGAGAGATCATGAGGCCTCTGGACAGATACTCTGGCAGCGGGTTGCGGTGGTAACTCAGAAAGAGGCTGTTGTTGCTCAGTGGCGACATGGCAATGCCAACTTGAGCCAGGTAGTAAAGGTATTGAAGCACCGGAGCCTGGAAGTGAAAAAGCAGGTAAGAAAAGATGTGTCTGTTAGTTAATGAGAAGACTAGTTTGTCCCACTTAGCAGCAGCAGATTGTTGAGCTTACTTCAGTTCTTATTAATGTCAAATACATATTCTCAAGATGAAGTTTCCTCCTATTGGTTTTAACCATCTTAATAGTTTTCACTCTGAACCTGTGCTGTATATGGATGGGACAGACGTTTCACTAAAACACAATTTACATGCCTGAATAAAAAAATGGTGCCACATTTTTCCACAAATATTTTACTTTTACACACAAAGCATTACTTAAGAAAGACGGGAGCAAAAGTTGCCTGACCTTTCTGAGCAGCAGCCCATGCGAGATGTTCTCTGACAGCATGAAACCTGACACCAGGTGGTGGATTGGCCCTGCTTCACCACAGTGAGGTCGCAGCACAAACGTGTGGAAGCCCCGTCGCCTGCATCACATAAACAAACCCTTACAGGCTTGTCTGCCTTTGTGAATCATTACTATTTTAAATGAATGCGTGGGACTTTACCTTCGCAGGTGGTTGAGTACAGTCATGTTAGCATAGGTGTAGTAAAGGTAATAGGAATAGGGTGGGTTGTCCTCTTCGGTCCAGTCAGCTGGCAGTGGGCTGTCGAGATTGAAAATGTGGTGCTCGGGTTTGGACTCGTCGTCCACACTGTCAAAGCCCACCACCTATGGACACGCACACAGAATATTAACAATCCCAGTGTCTTCACCAGTAATCATGTTATGTCACACTCACGTGCTCCAACAAGAGATGTAGCTCAGGATGACTGCAGGGGTTGATGGTGGCTTCAAACAGAGGCATGAAGACGTTCTCCAACATCTCCTGGAAGTTAGCCAGCTGCTTCTTTGTATGGTACACATCACTGAAAAGTGGTTATTGGAACATACATGTTTATTTATCTTTTTGTTTTAATTAGCTTTAGCTGTAAAAGGCTTTTTTTATGGCCTCTCAGGCTGTTGATTTTCACTAAAACACCGTCAGACTCGCAGTGTTGGGTAAAATAAAACGATGTTTCTCATCGGTGTCTGCATGCAGACTGAATCTACGCATCTAAGCTTCCAGGTGAAACGGGTCTGGAGGAGCACTTACAATAAACGGGGCACCTGGACAAGCCAGCGCACATTATCAGAGTACACTCTGTGTCTGACAGCCCACTGAGCCAGCTTGTCCCATTCGTCCCTTGAACGGCCATAGATGGACAATCGTAGCTCGGAGTTCTGGTATTTACTTTCCTCCAAGTCAGCCATCACCTCCTGGACACACGCAGACAGAAGCAATGCACCAGTTTGTGTGGATTCAGGAATCTTTTGGATGAAAGGATGAATTATTTCACACCTTAACTATATGAGCAAAGTATTTCCCTTCAACGCAGTTGTCAGTCTTGATGAAGATCTCTCTGAGGATGGATTCTCCAATGGGGTTGTATTTGGAGTTAAACTTATCAAAGCGATGAAATGTGTTTCGGTCCTGATTATTTAAAAAAAACAGACACATATTTTTATCCATACGAAATGTGCAACACAGTGTAAAATCTGTTATCCCTCCTGGATCTTACCGCATGCATGTCAAGCGTATCCACACTCAGGTCGTAGGCTGTAAGATTCATGGTCTCAAAAACATCTTTGAGCGTCTGACCGCGTCCACACTCGACATGAACAATCTCTTCAGGGTATTTCTTCATGGCTCTCTTAATGAATCGCAGCAGGTGCTTCTGGTTCATGCAGGATGAAGCGTGTATGTGGGTGTCAACCTTGAGTCAGAACAACAGCAGCAAAGACAAGTTATTTCTTTAACTTTTAAGTGTAGTTCAGATACTTTAAACCTTAAAGTAGGTGAGCTGTATGAGAGTCTCAGAGTTCTGGGACTACAGATATGAAGAGCTAATTTGGCTCAGTGTGTGTGGTTTTGATGCACACATTTTGGGTGAGATGTACACCTGGTTTTCCTTCATTCATTTTATATATCGCTTTATTCAATTCAGGGTTGCTGCAAATCAGCTTTCTTTATATATAAACCACAAAAGATGTCTGTTGTACACAGTGAGTAAAGGTTTGCTGCCACAAATGATTATTTTGGTAACCAACTAGTCACCAATAATCTTGGAAATTAGTTGACATAGTAGATAATAAGTGAATTGTAGCTTATCTGACCAGCATGCAACTGTTCTTACAAAACTATAATTAGATTCCACCTCGAAGTTGTCTCAGAGTGTTATGTGCTCATTTAACAACTTTTAATTAACTTTGCAGCTTGTAGTAAAACAAGGAAACAAGGCACTTGGATTCTTCATTTGTGATGGAACATGGTTAGCAGCTAGCCAATTAGCTGAGCCCTTCATCAGTCACTATTTGCTTCCTTTTTAATGTGCTCATGCATTACTGTCGTAGCACATTAAGTTCTAGATTCAGCATTGCACAAGCTTTAATGAAACTTTTATAAAAGGCTAATAAACTCCTGAGCTCGTGATGATACTGTTTGGGAAAAACACTTTTGGTGACGGCTGACCTGGATTGGCACCGCGGCGCGTGAGCATCAACGCAGCGGAAGGTACAGCCACAGTTTTGAGAGAAAAAATATTTTAAAAAGTTAAGCGAGTAGTCATATTATTAAATTAATCTTTGGATATTTTGATAGTAATCTAATCCACTAATGGTGATTGCCCTCGCTACAAGCTGGAAAAGGCTGAACAGGATCCGTCATTAAGTTGGTTCTTGCCTTTCTTATGTTGTAGAAGTCTCTATGAGGAACCTTCTTTTGGGCTGCCAGCTCCTTCATCTCATTCAGGAGGATGTGCATCTGAAACTTAGAGCTTAGATACTGCAGGCGACGGTAGCAGAAAGACTTCCTATAAACACCACACACAAGACAGTTTTTTAATTTCCACTCAAGACCAAGCATCAAATTACTGCTATTGGTAAGACTTACACTGGCCCATTGATTATGAGGGACATCATCACATTCATGTCTTCAATATATTCCTTCAAGTCCGGATATGGCAGGTCAAGTTCTGCACTTCTGAAAAGCACAACAGATCCAATTAATTTAGATTTTATGTGTAAACTCGTATGTACTGGGGCCGGTTTAAACACATACTTGTCCATGTTGGTTTTCTTGGTGTACACATGAACTACACCACCAACCATCTTACATCCATATCCGGTGTCTGCTGGCATGTTTTCCTGGTTGTCATAAGGATGAAACTCTGAAACTGGAGGGTGGACTGGTGCATCTGGGGAAAAACAGGTTTGATACTGATCAGTCATTTTAAATTGATACTATTTAATAGTAAAAATCTTAAAATTCATATAAAAAAGTGAAATATGCAAGCAAGCTAAGAAAAACAGCTTTTGAGTTTTATTCTTATAGGTTCAATAAAATCAGGCAGGAACTTTGTTATTTCAGGGAAACCATACACTCCGAGCACTCATATTTACAGATTAAAATGCTGCTTTACAGATTAAAATGCTGCTTTACAGATTAAAATGCTGCTTTACAGATTAAAATGCTGCTTGTTTGCTTGCTGGCTGGATGGATGATGGATGGGTGGATGGATGGCATTTAAACATATTAGCTGGAAAATAAACTTCTGGCTTTTGTGGAAACTACTACGTTTAGCACAACTGCAGATTGTTGCTGTTGATCAAATATTGTAAATATTAACTTGGTGATCAATATTTTTTAAGCAAAAGTCTGAGATTAGTTTAAAATATGAGCTCACATTGTTCTTGTTTTGTAAAAGGCCTTCTGCTGCACACTCATTAACTCAAAACTGGGATAATGAAACATTTGTAGCTGCATGGATATGTAGGTCTGAAATCATTCCCTTCAGCAGGTATTTTCTGACAGAAAGATTATCCTAACAAGTATTCATGGACTTATCTGGTAACAAATAATATATATATATTTTTTAAAAACTTTTTATTTATAAGCATTTAGAACAGTGAACAAGAACATTGAGGTCAAGGAATGACTAATTTAACAAATATAAATCTCAGTATTACAATGTATTTACATGTACATGAGGATTATTGAGTACTGCCACTACTT
>JBAMHV010000003.1:20232224-20245281 GCA_037177535.1 Pseudomugil gertrudae | reverse complement strand
AGTTTTATACCATTCGGGAGGAAACCCGTCAGTTCCAGGTGATTTATTTGAATTAAGGCTAGAGATAGCCTTATCGATTTCCTCACGAGTTATTAATGAGGTTAACCTATTATTTGCTTCTCTACCAATAGAGGGCAAGTCTAACGAATCCAAAAAGTTGGTTATACAAATAATATTTTTTAAAAATAGACATTCAGCCAAAAACAGCACAACAGTAATTGTGTGATTTTAAAAAAATAGAACAATGAACGCAGACAAAATGCATAAATATGTGTGTTTACTGTACCAGCATCTACAGGGGTCTCTGGTATATCATCATAGATTCCCATATCCAGAGTCTTCATCCCAAGGTCTTGCAAGGCATGAGCTGTTGTCTTACAAAATGTCTGCATGGAGCGATTTATGTACTTCTCCCTGATGAATAAAGCTTTCACTACACACTTAGCAGCATCTACCAGGTCAGTGAAGGGAACCTGCAAAGTCAAAATGGAGTTAAATGAACTTTTTAATGTTTTTTTTGTGTTTTTTTTTTACATTTGAGATTCTCACCCCACATTTCTCTTCTCCAGATATTGAGACCCGCTGGTACTCTCTTTCCATCGGCATTTCTCTCTCTGGGAAGCCAACGTCCACCGTGTCCACACTTTTGTCCTTCATTAATCTTGTGACATACAGACAAAAAGGAAATAAAAAAAGACAAAGACATGGGCAGGAGGTATGATAGCAGAGAAAACAGTGGAAGAGCAGCAGAAAGGGTTTTTACTACACAATTCATGGCTTGTTAATTGTTAGTGCATTCTGTGGTTTTGAATAGATTGAAAGCATTATCTACGTGCACATTAAATGTTTGTGTCATGCAATCTCACACACAGCACTGCACATGACCATGTTAGGGTAGAAGGGTATTAGCTGTTTGTTATGACTAGTATGCAGCTATTTGTGTGTGATCTGGGGAATTTAGTCCACTGTGGTGTAAACACAGCTGTAATGAGCTGGGGTACTTCAGAGAGCGTCTTCATTATAGATCCTTACAAGCTGTATATACAATAAAGTGAGACGTTTATGAATTCTGGGACTTTCTATGCAAAGTAAAAACCAGAAATTCTTTGTCCTGTTCGTCAAACCACTCATGCCATGAATGCAGGTTAAATGCTCTCACAACATGAGTAATTTTATTTCAGACCATTTTCTTAAAAGTACTTTTATTTGGAAAGTAAATTTTTAAAGAATATCAACTTAATGTATTGCTGATATTTCAGGAGAACGCAAAAAGCAAAGCTGCAATCCTTCTGCACGCCCATCGATTCACCAGCAGGGGGCGATGTCGTCCACCTCAGTTCCTAAAGACTTCCCACACACTGGGTGTTGATAAGGGTATGACAATCCAAATGAAAAGCTAAATATCAGGTGAGTAGATACCATGCACATTTTGGGTGAGTGAGTAAAACAGAGATGCATTTTGTTACAGCAGAAATCATCACCAGACGAAACATGCACATCGAGGCAGAGCTCACTCACTCTAGGTCTGCAGCACTGTCGATTTTCATGAAGTCCTGTTTGGCACGGAGCAAGATCTCTGGCTCAAGCCTTTGGGTGATATGCAGGGGAGCAGGGTAGCGTGGGCAAGGCAGGGCACATGGGCACCAGAGGCAGTGAGAAGAAATTAAGCACACCAAACACAGCCTTAAATCTACACTCAAACAAGCGCTCTCTCTCAAACATATGTAGACACAAGGAAGGTAAAAATCAGTTAGTAACCAAAGACCCTGATCACAGAGGGTATACCATACAACCACCTATTGATTAGCTTAGTGGTGTCGTTAATGTCAACTGTGGCAACTAGAACAGGGACCATAACTGTATGAAAGTTTGAAGATGTACCCAAAGAACAGATTGTATGCTTGCTAGCTCAATGAGCTAATTGCAGGGATTAGTTACACACTAGCATGTTGAAGCTGATAAGCAAGTGTGCACAAGTGAAAGCAAAACAATAAAAACAAAGGAAGAGCTTTGTCTTTCTGTCCGAGCTAATATAAATAATATAACTAGTGCTTTTCATGGACTCTGTCTGCATTTCCTCACTTGATGTCTTGACTAATTTGCCTCTCCAAGCGGTGCCGTCGTTCTTCCAGTTGTTCAATGGGGCTGTCCTCTGGGAACTCATACGGGGCACTTCTCATCTCGCTCTCTGCCATGCTGCGTGTGAACAGCTCCTGGTTCATGACAACATTTATGGTGTCACCAAACAGGAAATGTCAGTATCTGTACATAGATCCAATATAAAGCGTTACAAAAAAAGAGCAGGACATTATTATTATTATTATTAGTGAATCCTCCTAAAAGCTGAAATCACTACCAATGAAAGCATTAGTCACTGAGATGTTTAATAACGGGTAACAGGTAACGAGAATGAGACTGCTCAGTTTTAAACCTCCTCTGTTTGTTGTGATGATGACATCATGCGATCATGCTTCATTGTGTTTCTGTTTAAATAAATGTATTATTTGACTTCTCACCTCTGCGATCTCTTTGTACTTTTCCTCCATGGATGTCTGCAGGTCGACTGGGTAGTGGGAGAGTGAAACAGGTGTTGCTGGGAGGGATCGCTGGGGTTTGACGGGCTTGGGCCTGGACACACCACAGAGGTCTGTAGGAGCACATGGGGAGAGTTGCAGTGTGTGATACAAAGGCTAGTCCATAAAAACCACTTCATGCATTCACATGTGTATCATCAAGACCGAGCTGATGAACTAAAATAAGTATGTGATCCCAGTCAGCGTGATCCAAATGTGTAGCAACATTTAGACAGCTGAACAATGAAAGGTCTGTCTCATACTCACATTAACTACTTTCACACTACTAAACTATTATCTACCAGCTTTTAGTGCTGCACAACGAAAATAAGCCTCTTTGTTTCTGCAAAGCCTTGTTTGCCTCTTTTTGCCTTTTCTTATTAGACAATGACTCAAAATTTAAGGAATGTACGAGTTACATAACGCATTGCAGGAAGCTGCTCCCCTCCTCTGTGTTAACAGCAGCCACATAAAAACAGTAAGGGTTAACAAAATGCAGAGTAATCTCTTCTGGATTGATAAGACACATTGTTTACATGTATACAAATGAACAGCTCTGTTAATTATTTACAATCCAGTGACACACAGCACACACAAGCTACAGATAAGTTTAGTTAACCATTCTTCATCATGCCAGTCAACGAAAGCAGACAAAGTTTACAAAGTATGCAGCTGTGAGTGAGGAGAAGTTAGGCACAACCTTGATATATAGATAATTATCACTTCTGTGAGCCCAAACTGCAAAATGCAAACACAACACTCTCAATATTGAGCAATCTTTGACCAAGAACCCGCTTTGTTTCCTTCTTTGAGCGGCACAAATCCACGAGCTTATTTTCTACTGAATGTTACATCAAGTAAAAATGAGCGGTCAGCCAAAAAGAAACGAAATGAAACTGATGATTAATTATAAAGTTCTGGTAAAAGTGGCTGCAACTTGTGATAAAACACGTAAAAGACAGCTGGAGCAACCAGTGTACAGCTGCTTCGCTCACGTGTGCATGCATGTGGATAGAAACAAACCTGAGTGTGCAGAAAAGGGCCCTCGTCACACCTCCACTCCAAACTAAACACGGTGAAAAGCAACATGAACTGCTAGGATATTATCCTGTCTGCACTTTTTAAAGTCAGCCATGGATTTGATAAGCAGCGATGTTAATAACACAGTTATAACCATTACCCACTCATGCCTTTGGCTTTGGGAGTGATGTGCTCTCACTTCCCTATAATTGGAGACATTATTGGTGCTGTCTTGTCTGTGACAATTAGTCTCAGCCATCTGCTGTCTGCCTCTGAAGCAAAATGAGCAGAAGGTAACTCTCCACGGTGTACTGATATTGTAAGACATTTAAATATTGCACAAAGTCACCTTGTAAAAATGTGGTGATGCTGCCTCTACCGAGCTGCAGTCTGAAGTTGTGACTGAGCAAGCGCACATGCTGTCATAACTCACCCAGAAACATTTCTGATCTCCTAAATCATACAATCACTTGTGACAGTCACTGAGTGGAACAATATATGTTCCAATCATTAAACTGTATATAAAATGTATTTTTAAATAGACAAAGCTTCAAAATGGTATTCATGGAATTCCAAAGATTTTCCACTACAAAAGCCAATACACCTCAACTCTCTTATCCCAGTTGCATCGTTGGACTGAGCAGTACAGACTTTAAATAAACCTCTATACCAGTAAACTGTGCAAAAGTGACAATGAAACAAGAGCAGTCTGCATTAAATGCATGCAATGGAAGCCATGCACACGATAGATTTAATCTTCTAATGGTCATTTTACATAACTATGTCCATAATGTCCAGCAGAAGTTAGAGAAATAAATAAGACTTTAAAACCTGCTATGAAGACAAAACATAAACGTAGCTGTTGCTCTAATTAAATGTTCCTGAGTAAGCAGATCTTCTTATTTAAGAATAAAAAAGCTCAAACCTTGTTCTCTGCAAAGCCGTCATGAGCTCAGTGCTTATAAAAGCACGTTATATTGACTGAGCTGTCCATCCTGCTTTGTGCCACATTCCTGAGGCCTGAGTCTGCACACTGCCCACATGCTCATTAAGCATCTTCAGTGCTGTCACTGCTCTATGTGCTCTAAGGTTCTCCATATAGTCTGACCTATGCTCCCATCATGCTCCCATCAGCACAGTGGAAGCCAGGCAGCAAGAACAGGCGCAGGGAAATATAATAAGTTCAACACAGAGACATCTATATGGTCTGCTTGTATGTTTAGAAAATAAATTGTATCTTCATTGTTGTTCATAGGACAGAATTAGCTCATGCTTTGTGCCTCCAGATCAGAGCTGTTTCTGCTTTTATTCAGTTTTAAGATAAGATGTTAACAGACCTTTTATCTAACCGGTTATCTACAGTGATGTGGAGAGCAATGAGCGAAGGTTAATCCTACAAGTAGGCTGCCTCCTTTTCCTAGTTTTCTTTAACATTAGATCCTCGTTCTATTTTATTTTGTAAAGCTGCATAAAGATGCCAAAAAGTCCAACCAGTCATTTAACATTTTTCCATGGATTTGCAGGTTGTGGTTGGGCGCCGAGATATGCAGCAATGAGCCATAAACAGCTGGAAAAAGGAAGGCCGAAGGGTGGTAAATATGGTGGGTTTAATATACTTAACCTAGCTTTGCAAAGGTCTGTTGATGAAAAGGTGCACACGGCATCTCTGTGAGGGCTCAAGGATATGAAACATGTAATAAATAAACGTTTATAAAAGACAGCAACAGAGTCTAACGCAGCTCAATCAGTAAGTATCTGAGGATACTTCACTAGGAAACACTGATGACACAGGTAACTCAGCCTGAGCTCATGGAGATTTTGATCAGGTAACTATAAACCAATCACTTCATAATATTCTGCAGCTCATCATTTTCAGGGTGTAACTACAAGTGTAGAATATTTCAAAGAAAACCTTTGGAAAAGTTCATTCAGCAACTCTAAATACAAACACAGACGCTGCAGTATCTTCTGTTTTATACATGCAAGTCTGAGTTCTTTATGATTCTGAGTACTGATAAACAGTACACTAATAAGCAGTGTGGACCAGAATGTCAGATATACCCGATGCCAGTGTGCGAGGTATTAACTCCTACGACCATCCTCTAAATAAAAAGCTCAAAAATGAGTTTTCATGGATATGGAGGACAAAGAGCTTTTTAGTGGATTCAGTTCAACCCTGTACCCAAACACCTACATGCCCAAATTAAGCTTCTCTCATCAAGATAATACCAAATTCAGACTTTAAAATATGGCATGAGTGATAACGATAAACCATCCATGCATAAAATAAATAACTGGTGAATTCCACGTCTGCATAAACATGTTATCTTTGACAGCCCTAGGTCGTTTTCACATTGGTATGAGCTTCTGTGGTGTCATAAATGCAAAGTATGGGAACCTGCACAAAGTACTGGATCAATACCTGATGCTGGTATCAGTGCATATTCTATCCTGCTTATTTAATAGGAGTTGTCCTTTATCAAACTCATGCAAGCAGCAACTGTTTGATACTGGAAGCAACAAAGCAGTAGCTCTGGTAAAAACACACTTTGGTGAATAGCTGTGGCCTTGCAAAGCCTCATTTGCAATTCTTAACTTGTAGAACCTCTCCAACATTTTCTCAAAGCATGCTCGGCTGGGTGAACAAAGGCTGAGCATTTCCTCAAACCAGCCAACACTCAGTGTCACAAAGACATACTTCTATTTCAAATATTAGTAACTTCATAATAACAGAAAACATCTCAATGTTTTTTATATAAACATGAACAGTTTACACACACACAACTAGGTTTAGATGTGTGCTAATATAGCTAACAGAATTAGCACAAACTAATTATTTCACATAAAAACTTCATCTTGTGATGCTCAAACCGTCTCCTACCTCCACACATTTAATAAAAACACTACATTCACTTTCAAACTATGACTTGCGAGTAACAAAGAGAAGTTTGCAGAACAAATAGGTAAAATTATAATTAAGGTCAAAACCAAAACGCACAGACTCTGTATTATTCAGAGACGGAAAGCTGCTTTAAGAATCCTCATAGAAAAAAAGGTTGCCTAAATCTGTGGAAAGCAGTCGTCTGTTATGAGCGTGTTAGTACAAGACAAATGGCAGAAAACCAAAACAGCAGGCAGATTCCCACATTCATTTATTTCAGTTTAATTTCTGGGTTTTATGTCTAAGCATTCAGTGAAACTTTTGTTTTCCCTGAGAGAGAATAGTGATGACACATGCATCCCATGTTGCTAAGCAACCACAGATGAGAACAAACCTCCACTTTGCATCTCTGAAGCATATGATCACTTTCCATCATTAAAAAGAGAAATAAAAGGATGATAAAGATTTACCAATGCTAACTCACCGCCCCTCGTTTTTAAAGTCAGAAAAACTAAAGCTCATTCCTTATTCTGTGTGAGGAGACGGATGCACATAAGCAGCACATATGGAAGCTTATAGTCATCAGGAAGGTCTGAGCAGTACACAGGGCTCTATGAAGGCTACTGTCCTAATAAAGATCAGGTTTTTTAAATGCATTTAATCAGTGCTTGTTCAGCATTTTAAAGTCCACTTTACTGATTCCTGCACACTTTTGCAAAACAATGTTTAATTTATTTCAGCTAACAGGAATTTCAGGGATTAATCTCCGAGGCTGCAGTATCATACTGAACTGGAGCAAAGAGCAGTGGGGACTTGGTGTCCCAGATGCTCACGGGCACTATGGTAACAGACTAATCTGTCACTGCCTTCCCACATAATATATAATAAAATTAATTTACATGCCGTTTTATCCCTTCATTTCTGCAGGTCCTCTTCTGTTGCCACCTTTGTTCATGATCAAGACCTGTGTTTGCAGTTTATGCTTCCCCATAAGCTTGTTTAGTGTGTTTTTTAAAGAGGTTGTTACCATACCTAACGCACAGCTGCTTGAACTTCTATTAATACATTATTCACATTAACCATCGTCTGAAGGTACTGTGTTTAATGTTTAATTTGCACAGGTTACAGTACCTCTATCTGCCTGTCTTGTCCTGTTCTCACAGTCTCCGTTATGGTTGCAGTGGCCTTGACTGAGCTCTTGCGGGATGCTGGGACATCTAACTAGGCCTGGGACGGCTGATGGACCCTCCCCCCGCTGGTACAGTGGAAGAGAGAAGAACGACACAGCGTATGCTCTCTCCAAAACACCAGGATCACACTGCTTCCTTTCTTTTGTTTCCTTCTTTTCTCCTGCTGAAACTGTCGCAACCTTCAGAGTGCTGCTGGAGCAGCTTTTTCTTCTCCTCTCTTCCTCTGATTCTGTGTCACAGCTGCTTCCTGGATTACACCGGTTTTCAGTGCATGAACAGCACAGCCTTCAAGCTCCCGGATTTAAATACTGGGTTGGAACATACCACGTGGCAAGAAAAAGGGGGAAGGAACCGGGATGAACCACTTTGTTGTGCTGTAAAATGGAGGCGGCCCACGCTAGCTGGCCACTCCCACTTCTTCAACGCCTCCCACCACGTATTCATGAACATCATCATGAAGTCATGAGGACTGAGAAGCTGTGAATAAAGCTACTATTAAATGTAGATGTTTTACAGATCCTGGCTGCTTTGAAACATTATTTTTGGTTAACTTGTATTACAATATTAAACTCTATGATTTAAATAACTTCTACATGAATGTCTCACCCTTTAGCCAACTGAGTGTCAGAAAGTGTTTGAATGTTTTAGCAAACATCAGCTGTTGTGCTCTTGTATAAGTGAGCACACATAACTACATGCATTAGCATGATGTCGCCGACCTGCTTTCATGCATCTCTCATGATCACAAACATGGGGAGCGGATTCCTTCATCTTAGCAACACAAAGGAAACATCGTATCAGCTTTTAAACTTCAGTTTGTTGTTAATTTTCAAAGAAAAGCTTAAATAGGAAGACAAATAAGGAAAATATGAAAATAAAGTGTCACAAAAGGTTATTTTCAGACTTCAATGAGCCATGAATCCATGCCACTGCACACCCACGCAGAGAGGAAATAACAACAGTGAGGGTGCTTGCCATTAAAACAGAGCCCAGTGACATTTATAAATGATAAAGCTGACCAGAGTAATCACTCATGAACTGTTCTAGTTGGATAGATTTATGGCTTTTAACTGGGAGCACTAAAATAGTGTGTTTTTATATTGCAGGCAGAAGCAACTTTCTTTGCACAACTCAAATAAAAAAAACTTTGAGCAGCTCTAACCACCATGTAGCCCACAGCATTTAAACAATGTTACACAATATCCTGTGTGCTCTGGATGTGCAGCCCATACTGTGCTGATAATGCTGTGGTCAGTGGTCATAACCCTGTTTTGCTGTATAATGAGTGGCAGGACTTCCTACACTGAAGCTAATTACCTAAATGATTTTGTTCATTAGAAGAAATTTACACAGCATCTAAACTTAAGTCTGTTTTTTTTAAAGATTCCGCTTTTCAGCATTAAAACTCTGTTTTCTTAACTCAGCACAGTGACATTTTCTGTGTGCGTTTCCGGAAGAATCCTGGGGCTGATAACTGCACTTCACAACTTTTTCTTCCAGAAAGCTGCAGCTGCATCATGTCACATGCTAGCAAGCAGAAAACACACCAGCCTTTTTAAATGCACCTCGTGCCTAATTAAGTATGCATTGTTAAAGGGACACAACAAGAGTTTAGAGTCAAGATAGGACTGTCTTTTTGTGGATGGAGCGCCCTCACATTAGAGGTAGGATACAAGATGCTGCCTCACAGCCTGTGACTTCTATAAGTTAGGAGGGTTAAGTTGAGTTAAGGTGGTGAATTTATAATTAATAAATTCCTCCCTTTCTAAAACATACTCTTGGTAAACTTGCCACGAACTTCTGCACAGACAGAAACCAATACTGTTCTACTTTAGTGCCAAAATAATGAACAAGACCTGAAATACCTGAACTGCACCTGTGCTGAAGCCACAACTTATGCTGGTAGCACCAAAGAGGTTTGCTTAACTCCACATATTTACACACAAATGTATGGTATCCAGCTTCAGTTGATTTATTTATAAATGGCTCTTTGTGCCAAAAATAAAGTCTGTCTAGTCTGTTATAGTCAATACAGTCTTAAGTGTGTAAAAAGGCTATTAACAGAGGCGAATGCATCAGAACAAAGCCACGTCCAGCAGCTTCAAACTAGGACTTCGCAGTCCCCCCCCCCGAAGCTGCATTTGGTTTGACATAAATTGGACAAACAGTTGATGAGATATATTTAAAAATGTGATATTTTAAATGAAAAACTCTCCCTAGTGAGAAAGTTTGGAAGGTCAGGGGTTAATACACAAGCCAAGGGCAGTATGATCACTATAGTTCCTTCATTTCTATTTGGTTTGATGGTTATGAAGCTACAGCCAAAAATGTGACATTTCCAAATAAAAGCTCCCCCTAGTGGGTAAAATGTAGAAACTCCGGGGTTAGTACACACAATCATAAAAAGTGTGATCACTAGTCGCTTTAGTAGCATTTGGTTTGACATAAAACAGACAAATGATTGATGAGATATAGTTTAAAACATGAAAAAGCTCCCACTAGTGGTAAAATTTGGAACCCATCCAACCATTTTCTACAGCTTTTCCCTGAACAGGGTCGTGGGGGGGTTGAATTATCGCGTTCACACAGCCAGTCTGCGGCGGCGGATTCAGTGCTGCTAAAACCGGGAATATGATGAATGCCACACAAATATTTGCAATACAATAAAACATATCAGCATGATTATCCATCAAATGACATGACTGCTAGTACAGAGTTTACAACATCATTGTAGCAGGGATGAGATCCATCACATGAGAAACTCTGCTGTAAATGTAGGAGGTTAGCTATTCAACAGAGATTTTTACATGTACTGTAGAAACTTGTCCTAACTTTTTCTTTAGATTTCTGTTGTGATCTTACAGAAAAATCCCCCAGAGAAGAAACGTCTAAACCCAACAACAAAAGTCAGGAAAGCAAGCTTGCTACAGGTGAATTACAGCAAGTCCATGTGTCCACTTGTGTTCCTCAAAAGCTCTTTCAGGAATGCATGTTTTCAACCTCAGCTGGAGCCTCGCTGTTATTAGTCCCGATGTTCAGCGCAGCTTTTTCCCAAGCGAATAATCAAGATCACAAAGGAGAAACCATACACCTATCTCACTCCTTTTCCCCAAAAGCAGCGGGGGAAAACCGTTAATGGGATTCTGAGGTAAACCGAATCACTATGCACAAAACAGTCACATAAAAATCTCTTTCCAGGGTTTAGACCCCTCCCGTTTAGACCATGCTAATGTACACTAAACATCCTTCATACCAAACACAAAGACACAGTGTGGTCAGAACATCTCCTGTAGCTGAATATAGCAGAGAGGAAGTCTGTGTCACTGCCAGCATTAAGCACACTGTACTTAGTGCTTGGAAATCAATAGATATTTCACTTCTCACACGAAAGGTGGGTCAAAGATTGAGGCAGGATAAAAACACAATTAGTTCCCTTTCAGATGTTCCTATGACCCTTACATGCACACATCTCTGCTGCTCTAATGTGCATATCTCCTATTTTACTCTAGGGTTTATTTTTTATGTTGATGAAATAAGTCAATCTTTTAAAGTTGATTGATTGATTGTATTATCAGAATGTCAAAAAGGTTGCTGAAAGCATAATCTTAATACAAGTCATTCTACCATAATCCTAATCACTACTAGTTATTACATTATCTCATATTAAAACAATAATATTTAGAATAGCAATAGCTTCTAATATAATGCATTTTTATCAAGCAACTATATTGTAATAACTGTGTTAACAATACCATAATATAGCAATCATAATATTATTCTTATGTTATATAATCTGGAAGCATATAAATAAAATGCATTTATTTATCTTTTTTTAAATTTAATAATTTAATAGCAGTGATTATAATAGCAACACTTGGTATTTATAATACATATAAATAAATAAATATAAATAAGAGTACCATCTCTTTATATATTTATTTACACATGTACACTTTCAGACACTGCCTTCTGGCTTTAACAGCAAATAACTTCATGTGTATTTGACTGAGTAACTGCAAACACAGATAATTAAGAATACTTTAACAGCTCTGATCAAAACAAAAGTGTGATTTTACTGGAAGGGCTCGCTGATAAGCATTAAAGAAAACCTTCACGTAGCATATATGAGTGTGAGCGTATGTTCCTGATGAAAGTAGAAGGTCAGAAGATAATAAAAACCTGTCAGAGATCAAACATCTGCTGTCATTGCTTCATCTGGGATCAGAAAAGAGGGATTAAATGAAAGAGGATCTTCACTGGGAGCCATACTGGGAGCAGAGACAAACCAGAGGAGTGTACTTAACTGTACCTCGGTGATGAAATACAACCCATCTATTGGTGAGATAGTAAATCACCCCGGTGAGAGACAGTGATGTCTGCTGGCGTCTCTGAGTGGGTGTTAAGTGTTATTTGTTTGGGTAGATTTTATAGTAGCACTATCTGGTTGCCCTCAACAACAACAGGCCCACCTGTTGCTCTGATCGTTTTCAAGGCCTTGGTTTCCAGCTCTCCAAAATCCTTTTTCCAGGACCTACACATTACATATGAATAAACGGAGCTATTTATAATAGAAGAAAGCCGGGGAATTTTCCATCCAAACAGAGCAAACTGGTTCTCAGTCATGTCTGACAGCAGGACAGGCAGAGACAGGAGACACTGATGGACTGAGGACTTTCATGCCAGAGCCTCCATCTAGTGGCGAGTTGTGTAAAGACATGCATCTAATCTAATGAAAACTGTACAAAAGCAACATATACAGTGTCTTTAGAGGATCAGAGCATGCTTATCAGCTGCAAAGCACACAGCTGCTCCTCGTTCAAAACGTCTTACTTACATGTCAACTATAAAAATACAAGAACTGAGCAAAAAGAGTCAAATTGCCACCATTACATTAAGGAGCGCTGAAGTATGTCACAAGTTATATAGTCACATAAACTTAGGAGCTAATGGTCTCATTGTAAAGAAACTAACAAAGCTCAGTTCAGATGACTTAACAAGCCACAAGATACTGGTGACACAAACATTAAAGATGACACAAACATGCTCTGTTAGGCACGATATAACAGATATGAAACACATATTAACGTCTTGATTACTTGTAAACTGTTACAGACTCAAGTGGCTGCAGAAGAGCAGTCATCAGTCAGCTGCATCATACAGTAAGTAAAAAACATGATGGTTGAAAAAATTATTTTGTAGCAAGTAGCATGACATGGACATATAGCACAACAGAGGCATAGCAAGACATAGACGTAGCATGACATGGATGTAGCATGACATGGATGTAGCATGACATGGACGTAGCATGACATGGATGTAGCATGACATGGATGTAGCATGACATGGATGTAGCATGACATGGACGTAGCATGACATGGATGTAGCATGACATG
>JBAMHV010000003.1:20176576-20198612 GCA_037177535.1 Pseudomugil gertrudae | reverse complement strand
TTTATGCCACTCATGCCACTGGACTACTGTAACAACGCAATTTCCCTTCGAGGATAAATAAAGTTGTCTGTCTGTCTATTTTATAAATAATCTAATTTTCACTTCTATTCCACCACTTCCCTGCAGTTTACACATTTATGGGATGGCTCCTTTGTGGTAAGAGTATACATTTCAGCTGATACTGAATCACAGCATTAAAGCATCTAAAGAAGGGATAGAAAGCTAAATATGCTGCTTACAGATGTATATAAATCTGAACAGCTAGTGTGCAATAAGTGATTTTTATCAGAAGTTACACTACTGCTGCAGTTCCTTCCATCTTTGCACCAGAAATGATGAGCCCACCAGGACAGCTGATTAACTGAAAGCTGTCTTAAGATGGTAAATGACATTACTTTCATACAAGCATTACATTAGAAAATAACTACAAAGCCACGTTTCTTCCACCTTGTTGGGCTTTTTCTTGCTCCCTCTACCAACACAGCTGCTTCTAAACATCGTGTCTGAAACTGTCTCCAACATTGCAAAACGCACCCAGTTGTGTTGTTTGTCGTCTGAATACATTACCTGAGAAGCAGATGCTCAAACAGCTGGAGGGGGACGTGAAGCTGTTGCATCTCACAGAAACGATGGCGACAGAGCTGCAGCAGCGAGCAGTGTGAAGTCCTACTGCTTGGTGGAAGCTACCCGAAAGCAGAGCCGGAGCAGCACCGTCCTGATCCCGATTGATCCTGCAGCAGTGTCTGGCAGCACCGCACGCATGGCTTTCATATGCAGTTTGCCACAGGATGTTTTATACAAGTACATAAATGAGAGCAACAAATCAACTAATAACTGGACTCTACAGGCTTTTCTCTTCTGATGCGTTTCCTTTCCAATTTGGCAAGTAAAGCAGATGCTGTCACCATCTCAACCTTTAGCTCCAGAAAAAACAGGCTGAGATGTGAAGTGTGGCCCTAGCACAGAGGTCTTCCTCT
Source organism: Pseudomugil gertrudae (assembly GCA_037177535.1). NCBI lineage: Eukaryota > Metazoa > Chordata > Actinopteri > Atheriniformes > Pseudomugilidae > Pseudomugil > Pseudomugil gertrudae. Next base: position 20,197,635 of record JBAMHV010000003.1, on the reverse strand, counting down.
CCGACGACAGAACAAACGCGACTACGCACAAGCAATCTGTTCCGTCTCCAGTAGCTGCAGACGCTGAACAAATAATCTGTGCCCCAGTGTGCTGGTGCCGACCGGGGCCGTCTGCTTCCACATGGGCGCTGCCTGGTTGAGCACGGTGCTGGTTTTCAGCCACACCTCCACAGAGGCAGATGTGACAGCGGTATAAGCCACACATCGGAGGCGACGGTGACTAGAACTGCTGAAAAAGTACTCTAGGGTGGCCAAATTTTGTTTAGAATGAAGGTCACACGAGAAGCTTGTCACAAAAAGGGTCATTCGACAAATGTTGAACAATGTTTTATGTTCAACAAACATGAAAACAGAACCGAGGCTTCCCCCGATTCCCACACTTCCTCTCCTTTCTGCCCAGAAGGCTCCTGCTGTCAAAGCGAAAGCCTCGCCGGTTTCATCAACAATTCCAAGAACAGAACAGGTCACAAAAGTTGTCTTCCGAAGCACTCGTGTTTCCCACGAAAGAGCAAATTTATTAAGACAAGATCTACCAAGTGCATGCCGCACTTTGCCTGTTTTTCTGACAGTTAGATATACTTCTTAGGCCCATGAGCATTGATGTTCTCCACTTCTGCTTCCAGATATCGTCAGCATACAGCACATATCTTTTGTTTTCCATTTGAAACACAGTACTCAAATCAAAACATGAAAAACAATCATTAAAAGTCCTTTCAGAGTGTGGCATATAAAGCCAGCGTGGAGCACAAGTCCTCAGATAGTGTAGCAATGCTTCCAACTTCTCGACTCCAGAAAAGATGTGCATAATATACGTATAGATCCTCGTTTATATTTGACATCTTAGCTTTGCTGTGTATTGAACTATAATAAATGTTAAAGAAGACAAAAGCCTTTGATTAAACCAAACTTAATAAGATGCAAAGAAAAATATCCTACTGAAGGGATTAGCCCAGGTATAAACTACTTTTGCAGAGGACAATATACCTGTAAAGTACTGAGCAAATAAAGTTTTTTAAAAGGAAAAAAAAAACATTAATGATTCATGTTGAATAGCCTGACAGGGTTGAATCTAGAAAACTAGTCCAAAAACACAGGAATATATAGTTTATCCCCATCTTTAGATGTTCTGATTAAATCCATTTAAAAATGTTCAATAAACCAGCATCAGTCTTTCTAATCTAATACAGAGCTAATACTGGTGCTGTGGGAACCAGTGGGATTGATGCCATCTCGTAATATGGTCAGACCTGAACACACGGCTCTGGTTTCAAATATAAACTCTTCACATTATTTAACATCTCGCGCTGGTTTCAGGTCAGACATCAAGGAAATGTACATAACAGCGCGGTTTTGTTTCATATCTCTGAGCAGGACCGGCGCTAAATGGTAAAACTAAATAATACCCAGCTGGAAGTTTTCAAACATGTCACTCAGTCAACAAAACATGCGCACATCTGGAATATATCTCTTAATGAGTAATGGATAAAGCCTTTAGTTTAACAGACATTCCCTCCTTTCAGAGAAAATCCTCGTAAACAAAAAGGTGGTGATTAAAATGTTACTGATCACAGAAATCAATCCCATAAACTAATAATGAAGGTGACAGATGTGACATATGAAAAAATGATTTTTTAAATGGCATAAGGAAACATATAGAAATGTAGCTTGCTCTGAATCATCTTGAGAAGAGTACCCTTTAGCTGGCCGATATTCATGTGAAAAGCGAGCAGCAGAGGTGACATGCCACCTCTGTACTCCTGAATATTTCACTCTGACTTTCCTTTTATAAACGTTTAACTGCAGGAAATAAAAGACGTCCTACAGATTAGGGGATTCAAAATAAGAACCCTCCTGCACCACTTTGTTATTACTTCTTCCTGCTTTTTACATCTCACACATTTTAACAGTTCACACGAGGGAAAATAGACGCGTGTGCTATCAGCACTTCTTTTTTACGACGCTCCTCGGATAATGACCATCACCAAGTAATCGTCCTCGGATTTGGCGAGGGTTTTGGCAGAGGCATCCAAAAACTGCTGGGAGAACTCGCATGGAGGAAAAGCATGCAGAACTCCTCCGTGCTCCTTATCGCGGTTGCCCCCCACTGGGAGGCTGATGATGCCAGCCGCCTCCTTCTGCTTCAGGTAGGACACCAGGTTCTTGAGCGGCCTCTCGGTGGAGCTGTTGGCATCCTGGCCTCCGCTGTCTTCCGATTTCCCGGGCACCGCCAGGAGGATGCTGTATCCACCGGAGCCGGCGGCTTTGATGCGTCGGGAGACTTCGTCCAGCTTTGGCTGGTCCAGACGTAGGCGCTGGCTGATCTTCAGCTGGGACACTTTCCCCCCGGTGGAGCCCTTTACCAGCAGACTAGACGCCACTCTCATGTCTCCGTCCAGCAGGTGAAGGGAGGTTGGAAAGCTGCTGTTCTTCAGCAGGAGGACTCCCTGCCAGGCCTGACCCAGCTTCTGCCCGTCAGTGCTGGGGTTAGGCTGCAGGCCGGACTTGGATGGTGAAGAGTTTGGCGATGGCTGTTCTGAGCGGGACTCCTTCTTCATCGGGCTTTTTAATGAGGCTCCTACTTTATGCCTGCGGTCTTTCTCAGAGCTGGAGCCGGGCTCAGAGGGGCTACGTGTTCTTCTTCTTTTTTCTGCAAACCCAGTGTCGTGGTTGTTTGGTCGCTCCCTGGCTGGGGATGTTTTACCCGAGCGAGGCATACGTTCAGAGTCACTGTAGCGTCCCCCGTCACGGCTGCTCCCACCAGGGCTGCGCTCCAGTGAGCTTCCCTTACGCCGCACACTGCAGTCATTGCCGTCAGGTGAACGCTCTGCCCGCCAGCCATCTTCTAAATGTCTCTTTTTGCGGCCTTGTATCTCACGCTCTATTGACCATTTCTCTTGGAAACGTCTTTCCAGGTGCTCTATGGGATCAAACCCTGGTCCTCGCATCCTGTCGTGGACATTCAGGCCAGACCATTCAGCGGGAGAGTACAGATCTCTCTCTCGAAAGCGAGCAGGAAGTGGAGGGGACCGTTCTCTCACTCTCACAGACTCTGGGAGGCGATGAGAAAAGGGCTCGGGGACCAAGTCATAGTGTGGCAAGGGGAGAGGAAGCTGCATGTACTGCTGCTGGTGGTAGCGATGTTCTGTGTCTGCAAAGTCCACTCTGAGTCTCCTATCAGGACCACCAAGGGGGAAACCTCTCATGTGGGTGCATGCAGCCTGAGCAGCATCCAGGCTTTCATACTGAATGTAAGCCCACACATCACCTTTTCTGTAGTCTATAGTCCTGATGGTACCAAAGCGGTCAAACTCTTTGGCCAGTGCAGCAAGTGGAACCCAGGGTCCAAGACCCCCCACCCACAGCCTGGTTGTGGGGGTCGGTTTACCATATCCTATTTTAATTGGACTACGCCCCACTATTTTCCCAGACATGGCTATTTTGGCACGGTGAGCCATGTCAAGATTCTCAAACTTGATGAATCCATATGTGTTGCTCTGGCCTCTCACCGCTCGCTTTATGTCCACCTCAGTAATCACTCCGAACCGGTCAAACACCCTCCTCAGGTCATTTTCTGTCACACTCACATCCAGGTTGCCCAGAAATAACGTCCTGTTTGCTCTCTGGTCGTCTTCTGGGCTGATTAGCTCCTCTTCACGGAAAACAGCACATTCAGGAATGAACGGGGGTCTATTTCTGGCTTCGTACACTGAAAAATCTCTGTCTCTTTCCAGGTCCCTGAGGTGAGGTGGTGGAGGAGGAGGAGCGGGAAGGCGGCCCAGAGCCAACTGCTGTAGCCGGTAGTCTCTGTAGCCCAGACTTGTGGGAGACAGGGGTCTCTGAGAGTGGGGGTGTCTATGTCCTGGTGGGAAAATGTCTTTTAAAACAGGCGAGCGGCTTCTGCGCTTGCTTACGTAGACAGTCTCTATTTTCAGGGGTCGGTCATAAAGCACCAGCTTGCCGCGTGCGTGTTTCGCCGCTCGAGCGTCATCGGGCCTCCTGAAGTTCACAAACGCCACCCGCTCTTCATTTTCACGACCAATTTTAACGCTCACATCTCCAAACTTCTTGAACTCGTGAAACAAGCCGTCTTCTATCTCCTCGTCGTTTAACTCGGAGCCAAGTTCGCTTATTTTGAGAGTTTTGTACTCACTTCCTGGGTTTGACGGAGGCCGCGAGTCGCTGCGTGAAACGGACCTGGACGCTTCCGCGGCGTTTTCAGTGCTACCGTGTGGCTTGTTCCCCGTAACAACTCCATAGTCATAGCCGCTACCAGTCCGACTGGAGGAATTATATCCATCTGAATCCCTCATGTCTCTTTTGTCGTTATGCAAACCTCTCCTGGACGGAGCTCCGCTTTGAGCGGAGCTATTGTTGCTCGTGTTGCCGCCAGCCGAGAGTGCTGCTGTCTTCTTCTGGACCGGGTAGCTTCCACCTCGGTCTCTGCTGTCATCAGGCGCCCGGGAGCGTTTCTTTACTGGCGATCGTTCTTTCCCTTTCATCTCAAGAAACTGCAACTTACAACTACTAATCTAAGTTAACGTACTCTCCTCAAATTAAATCGACCGACAACTGAACTTGCAACGATTTCCACACTACACTTTGGCGAACGGTGTCAGCGCCATGTTGGATAAGTTGCACTACTGTACCGGAAGTTCCGCCTCTTAGTAGTGAAAAAAGCGTATTGGCTTTGAGGCTTGTACATCTTTTTAAAATGAGCAAAAGAAAAGAAAACCACCTCACCCATTAAAATAAAAGTGTGAGAGAAACGGGTGTGGCTCATTTCTCTGGGTTTAAAGTACAGTCATGTCATGCAGGCAGAATTTCATTCCTCTCAAACCGGAAGTTAAAGTCTTATCTAAAATTTTGGCTTATTAAATAAATGCAAGTTGCTTGTTTGCAGGTTTAGTAAAACATAATTTGTACAATAGCTACAGATCGAGTGAAAATGTGCTGCAACTGAAACTACGTGTCAGCAAATGGACGCTGACACTGCTTTGAGCAATATATAATGTAGGGCAGTGAACATTTGGTAAAATATTACAAAGAAAAATGTAAAGCTAATGTGCTCTTAACGCCAAATTAATCTACAATTGTACAGAATAATAAAATATTAAGAGAAGACAAAGACATTTTGTTTTCAAAAGCACACAGGCTTTAAAACAGAAATTATTCTGTAATGTAAATCACTGCCTGCATTGCTATGATGCTAAATCTACAGATTAGATTGAACTGCCATGCAAAGAAAAAAACATGTTCTCGTACAGAAGTTAATTTTACGTGTTTGCATGTTACTCGTACATGAATAACGTGCACAAAAAAATGCACCATGTATCCCATACAATGTCCAAAAAATTCAAAGTCTTCAATGAGGAAAAATAAATACAAACACTGTTGCTAAGTTGATTACAAAGCATATATGAAATTTTGTATCTTCTCCTGAGGAAAACATTTAGAAATGCAGCATTTTTTCTCTTGAAAATTAAACAAAGTAGTTATTTCATAAATCCCTTATTGCATTAACAATAACCTATATAACTATACTCACAATCGTTTACAAATACCTGCATATAAACTGACCAGAAAACCAATGTACTAGTATTTCTACATTATTTGCTGACATCTGAGGTTTCCCAGGCAGTTCTGTCTTGTTTCTACTTCATTTGCTGTGGTTTGATGGCAAGTGAGTGAAGAAATAGCACCAACTGTTCATTAACTTCAAACATTTCCATTTATGGGTACCATGGTATCTTTATAGCTAAAGGAAAGTTAGGAGCCAAAAAGGTGAGGAGCGATATTAATCAGCATATATCCCAAACACTCATGGCTTCTTCCTCATTATGAGTTTGCATATTATTAAATTTAGCTTTTCAAAATAACAAAGAATAAACCAAAAAGTAAACTTTTATACTGCTTCATGATATAACGCATGTGCACTAATGCATCCGTCTGACATCCTGCATCAAAGTGAAAATGAGGCCATTTTGTTTTGTTTTTATTTCTCAGTTTATTACAAATGTCTCCAAACTATTTCCAGTTTGATAGAGAATCTGAATCAATTATGTTTTTATCCATATTTTCCTCATTATCCTAAACATTTATAGGGTACTGTGTTGAGATTTGTCTTCTTTGGAGCTGGTGTTTGCCCTGTATCTTTCTATAAGAGCATTTTTCTGAGGTTATGCTCATAATCTGTGCATATTTTTAAGTATTATCTGGCAATCCACTGGTTCTAAGTAGAAAGCACTTATAACACAATCTGAAAACCAGTGCTGTGTTTCTGTGTGGGGACCAGTTGGTGTTGGCCTGGATTCTGAGTGTGATGCCAGATTTTTACCGCTAGGGGGCAGATATGTTTCTTTTTGTATGATCAGTTCATCCAAACAGGAAAGCCATCACAATAAATAAAAATAAATAAAAAGGGACAAAAACACAGCAAATAAAACAGAAAATATATCTACAAAAATCAGCATCTGAAACAAAATCCAAATTTTCGGGATTTCACTAAAAACAACCAATTAAAATCATATTTATTCTTATGATGAATTTCTGTCACAGTTATTGGTACAAGAAATAAACATGATTAATTAGGGACATTTTGGAGCAAAATCAAACTTAAGAAGATGCAGAGCAAAATGAAAGACATGTTTAGATAAAGAAATGTATACAGTATGTTGTGCAGACATATTGATCCTAAAAGCTTTAATAGCAGCTGGTCATGTGATACTAAAATGCATGTCATGGTTTTTTATTAATCCTGATTTTTTTTTTAACTGCATCACACAGATTCACATGTGGCCTAAACTATTATCTAAACACTCCCATCATGTGAGCTGTTTGCTGATGTGTATGGCTCATTATTATTATCAATAAAATATGGATTAAAAAACACAGAGGCATGTATGTAGGGCACTCCCACACAAAGGATTACAGCCAGCACAGCAGGGGGGGAGCAGTGGTCCTCCAGTTATTAAACTACATCTGAACAGACTGGAAACTTTCCACTTTGTTCATGTTCCTGCAAACTTACTCACGAGGAGCTCCATGTCTTTGTACTTTAGCTGCTTTCTTCTTCTGCACACGTCAGAATAAACTCTCTTTAAAACATTTAAAAATGTTTGAATAATAAAAAAGCACTTGATCATCCTTTTATGAATTCTTGTTAAATATTTTTACTCCAATTTAAATCTAAACATCCAATGTTTTGGTGAATCAAATGATCTGCTGCATCAACCTTGTTGGACCAACATTATTTAGTGAATAATGTGCGTACTTTGCAGATGAGTATTTTGAAAGGATTATTTTGTCCTAAAAAAATGAGGATGGGAACTTTGACCTTGACCCTGTCAGTTGGACCGGCTCCTCTTTGAGAGACCATCTGGTGAAGTTGTTCTGCAGACTGTCACATGTTCGGCGCAGTGGGGCAATCTGTTACAAAGCAAAGTGTGTTAATGATAGTATGAGGGGAGATTTGCTCCTGTTTTTAACTCCAAATATCCAGGTTATTTATTTTTTCCTCTTCCAACAGAGAAACTAACCATCCTATAAACAGAAATGTGACCACACACACATTATATAATGCAAGTTAACTCTCAGACCAGCAGCGCGTTGAGGTGAAGAGCAGAGCCTGACACAGAGCATCCCACCTTTGGAGTGAAACAGATGTTTGGCAGGGAGATGACAGGAATGTAAAACAGTCTGCGTAAGCTGAACTGGTGTGGGGTGAGAATAAATGACCCGTCAACAAAGTGGAAAATGAAAATTCTGTGTCAAAATCCTCAAGTAAATGAGTGAATTGCAAATAAGTGGCAAGACAGTTGTTTTATTTTTTAATATCTGTCAGAAAAACGTGTTTTGTTAGAGTGAACGAGGAGTCCAGGTGTCCGTCTGAGTGCTACATGACCCACTTTCTCCCCTGTCTGAACACCTGCACACCAACACATCCTTGTGCAACGTTAATCTCTGTAAGAGTAGCTTGTGGTTTAATACCACCAGGATGCCTTTACAGATAAAAGCTCACAGTGTGGTTTGCTTTATGACAAGACATGCATTTCTACTCTTCAGAAAGGGAATAATAGCACTTAAAAAAAACAATGTATCTGCTCTTTTTTGTTTAACACATTGTGTTTGTATCATTCAACTGAAAGAACACTGTTGTGTTTCAGTCAAGTGCTTTGGCTAAAAATGATCACTTCATTGATCAAACAAATTGTCAGTGACGTGTGCAGACATCAATTGCTTCGACTTGTCTGTTCACATCAAATAGAGACATTCAAACTCACTGACGGCACCCATGCAATTACGTTTGTTCATGTCCAACAGATAAATAATATAAATAATATCACAGAACCCAGTGCAGGGAGGCTTTTTTTAGTAGATGAGAGTGACCCAGACAGAGCAAACGGGGAGGGAGGGGGAAGAAAAGGATAGGGAGGGAGGAATATAAATGAGACTGGAGTAAGGGAAAAGTACTGGCGGGGTGTGGTGGTGCAGATGCAGAATGCATGAGCGCATGTGAGCGCATGACGGCAAGCAGAAAAGGAAGTAGGGCCTGCAAACCAGCAGAAAGACAATGGAAAGTTAGAGGCAACTGAAGGTGAACGGCAGAGGTGGAGAAACGAGATGTGGAAAGGTGCTGACGTCAGCCGGATGGGGCGAGTAGATAAAACAAAATCCAAAGTAGGAGGAAATGTGATGTTTATAAGGAGCCAGAACAGTGTGAAGAGAAGGCCATCTTTAAAGATGAGACAAAGATTTAACACGAAATAATTCTCAGCGAATGACGAACAGGAAATACTGAATCTGGAGTTTTCTGGTGACCAGTTTAGATTGTTTTCTGGGTTTCATATCAGAGCAGTGTAACGCTATGGATGACGAGGTCATGTGTGCTGTTTGTGACATTCAGCACAGCCTGTCATCATCCCAGAAGAAGAAGAACAATGTGTCTATTTCATTAGTCAAAATGTGAAATACTTTGTTTTATTACAAAATACCTGCAACACTTATCCACCAGCTTCAGTAGCAGCCTAAATGTGCTGATTTCCAAATAGAAACATTTCAACACAGGCAGGTGGTGATTACTTGCATGCAGAATGGGTGTTGTTGGGAGCTGATTGTATGGAGATGGTTCATTTCCACTCACTGTATAAAAATATGGATGTCGCCACTGTGACACCATCACTGTGGACACATATTTACAACCTTCCTGTGCATTATTTTCACCTTTAGAAACCAAATATTAATATGGGAAAGAATCACTAATACTGAGCATGCCCATGTGGCCTCCTTTGTGTGTTACTGTGAGCAGGTACTGGTATTACACCAGTGGCACTGTGCTGCCACTGTCCCTATAGAAGACAGCCTTTATATTCAGATCTGAATGCACCGGATCATCAGAAATGCAGCTTTTTGTACGCTGACAAACACCCAGTGAGCTATCTCTGCTTTAGCCCTGAGGAAACACCATCCACATTGTGCAAAAAGAGCAACATATATCAGTTTGTGGCCACAGGATCAGTCCATTTTAAATAGCTTTACAGCAGAGAGCACTTCCCCATATCTGGGTAATCATCACTCATAACTCTTCCTTTGCTTGATAGAGCTCTAACCTCCGTCATGGATGGGATGGTGATGGGTGTTTACAGACAAGTGGAAGTGTTTCTGAGCCAGTTTAGTGATTTCTATGACAAAGTTAAGCCCAACCCCAGCGCTGCCAGAAGACCACCAGTGTTCGGTATTGATTTTCGGCCCTGTGCCCTGCATACAGAGTTGTCCTCGGACATCGTGTGAGTCAGACCTTCACGGAAAGGCTTAATGTGCTGTACATGATGGAGCTTTTTACTGTAGATGCAGTTTTTGGAGGTAACTCAGCCTCTGATAATCACACTGAGACATTCTGCCTCTCTTAGTGGTCTTATTGCATCTTATCATGTTCCTGATTTTTATGCCAATAATGAGCTGCAGCATGTTTATCCAGGGGCTGCACGGTGGTGCAGTTAATAGCACAGCAAGAAGGTTGCTGGTTCAAATCTCGGCTCAGACAGCGGCCTTTCTGTGTGGAGTTTGCATGTTATCCCTGTATTATCATGGGTTCTCTCCAGGTACTCAAGCTTCCTCCCACCATCCAAAGACATGCATGTTAGTCTGATTGATCACTTTGCCCTTAGTGTGTGTGTGTGTGTGTGTGTGTTTGTCTCTGCGTTGCCCTGTGATGGACTGACGACCTGTCCAGGTTGTACCCCGCCTCTCACCTATCGCTTACTGGGACAGGCTCCAGCTACCTGTGACACTAAGGTGGTATAGCAAATGTACGGATGAATAAATGTTAACCCAGCTGTTTCTTTTTAGTACAAATTTCCAGTTTTCTGTTTCCCCCTTCACAGCTATCTCACTGCTATTAAATAAAAATGAGCAAATATTCTTCATTAGATAGAAACATCTGTCTCCCCTTTGGTGTTTAAATACATAAGAGACATAAATGCATCCTGTTTTAATTACATAAAGCATATTGTGTCTCAGAAATGTTTGGATTTAGGGTAGCAGGAGCTCTGCTAAAAGCTTTTACCAGGAAACAAAATGAGATACTGGCAGATTTGAATGTGCTTGGGTTATACTCATACTTTGAAATGGGTGACACCATGTAACACAGTGTAAAAACTGCAGAGATGTCACTGACAGAGCTGTTAAAGCAATGAGCGCTGTGACATGCTTTCAGTAAAGAAACCGCAAAGCCACAGCTTTGTCAACCCAGATGGGATTGCTGGGTCATTTGCTAACCAGAGAGGGCAGCAACACCTCTGTGCCAACAGTCCCACAGGCCCCGGTACTGCTGATGCAAAGCTGCACCCCAAAATGATCTGCGTTCATCACAGAACGACACACAGTTCTCTCCTTAGCAGGGGCCCCGCAGTTATCATGGCAGCACCTCTGTTGTCAAGGACAAGTTGTAGATTTTTACTCCATAATAACGTCACTAAGGCACGTGCTAATAGTGCTGATTACATCTTTCCACCATGTTTGTTCTTTGCATTTAGGCGGAAACAAAAATGTGGACGAGAAAGATTGGGAGGAATGTTCTATGTTATAGATTATCATCTTTAAATAACTTTACGCTTTGAAACTTTATCAAAAGTGCAGGAAATAAAAGTTACAAATGGAAAAAGATGCAGTTTTCTCAAACAGGTACTTAAAAACTGAAACCAATCACCTGCTTATCGATACCATTCGACTTCACTGGCCTCGGCCAACCAGGATGAAGCAATTCATCAGGAGAAAAATCCAGTGAAGGGAGTGCAGAGATGAGACAAAGTGTGTCATATGATCCAGTGGTTGCTACGGTAACGGCTCCATTGTAAGAGGGTGAGTTAAAAGTGTCACTCGGTGAGGATCTGCAGTAGAAATTTCAGCTCAGGCTGTTTTTGCTTTAGTTATTTATGTATGGTGATGCAAAGAAACAAGGATGTGAAGGATAATATAAGTCACAGCCTGTTTTGGACATTTTTTTTAGTTCATATTCCTTTTATAAAAAAGATTTTAAACACTATAGTGTTTCAGGCCTATTCATCCCACATATTTACGTTTCTTTGTCATGCATCATCAGTGACAATATGATTCAGTTGCTTTTATTGATGTTTCAGATTAAGAAAAAGCACATTTAACAGCCACGGTGGCAAAGGTGTGTAAATGCTGAACAAAATAAATCCATCGAGTCAGGATGAAAAATGGCTTCTTGACGCCATCTTCCTCCCTGATCTCTGTGGATACTCGTTTGGATGGTGCTTGATTTATAGTCCCCTAGGTGACTGCTGCAGCCGTGTCACATGGAGTCTTAATAGAGCAGTGACCACCCAGTATGAATCCAAAAACACAGTGTCTGATAAAGAAGATGATGTTTTTAGCCCAAAGTTACCGGCATGCATGCTCTGAAAAGTGCAATGCTTTTCCTAGAGGATTGGCATTCCCATGAAGACTTTATTGGATTTAATCCAGTTCAGTTATGACTCATAAAAACATAGTGACACAGCACTGTGTTATTTGCTTTTATTTATTCAGTATGGGTACTATTTAATGTTTATTCATAGCTGAAAAGAGGAAATCATTTTTCTTATCTACTCATCAGTGGACAATTAAGTTCTGTTTTAAACAAATATTGAATAGGAAGTGATGGATGTGGTTTATCCTGTTTTTATCTGCCACAGATAGAATACATATGAGATGACAGGGTTGAAATAATGGTTTTGTTTGGGTAATATCAGCCAGTGAGTGACCACGGGAACAAAATGATTATGGTAAATCTGTTTTGTGTGTGTGTGTGTGTGTGTGTGTGGGTGTGTGTGTGTGGGTGTGGGTGGGTGTGTGTGTGTGTGCGTGTGTGTGTGTGTGTTAGTGCCTCGAAACAAAACATACTAAACAAACTTTGCTGTTAGTCATTTGTATGAGAACAAAGGAAATCAGCAGCTCATAGAGGTCAGGGTGAGTAAGGGTCAACAAACATCATTAAATCTAGAAAACAGAGGAAAACTGTTTCTTTTCTGCTTTAATCAACCTTCTTTCAGTCAATTGTGATCAACAGCAAACCATGACAGAAACCCGACTATAACAAATTATAACTTTAAACGGTTTCTGTCTCCCAAACAATGTTCTGATTGATACTGCATGTAATATGTATAAAATAGCCACAAGAAGAGTTCACTGAATGGTTGTGTAGTCTTTTCTCTGATATTGTTTTAAATCTGCTGTGATTGTGTACACTTTGCTGTAATGGCACAACTGGTGTCAATAGATTTCACATCAACCAGTAATGATTGTGCATACATGTTGGAGACACAAAATAAGGCTGAGTCACCTTCTGCAGCGGAGAGACTGCCAGCAAAAATGAATGAAAGTATCCGGGTTAGTGATGTCCGGATTAAAAAATGGTGCAAAAACAAAGAGGTCATGTAATATGAAGAGCAGGAGTCTACCGCCTTCCCTTAAGCATCATTTTTAGATGTGCACAGTCTACTGAGCTGCTATCATAACTAACAAAACAAACATCACTGTGATGTGAGAAATGATAACAATGTGAATTATGGTGCCATGCAGCTTCCTCCCTAAACATCTGTAAAACATCTGGCTTATCCAGGAAGCACTTATTTCTATTGTGGATTGAAAGATGTGTTGAGCTGAGTTTTCCTCATAAAACAACAAAAACATGATTTATTTTTAATGTTTGGTCCTCAGCAAGACTTACATGAAAACAACAGAGGATGAGTAAAACCTCAGACAAATATTGAGACTGGACGATATTTAATTCCTAATTCTTAAATACCCGAAACAACAAGTTTGCATTTCCACTTTATTTTATTTCATTTTATGTTAAAACTGCATTACAGTGTTTGATATCCTCCATATGTGTACAGGAAAATAAAATAACAAATAAATCAATAATAAACCTGTACATAGCTACGTTATAGCCAGAAAATATTTCCTATTTCACCCTCCTGTAAGGAAACGTGCACTTTTCTTTCTTTTATATAAAATGTCATTGTTTATGGAAACACAACAATGAACCAGAATGAGGAGACAGAAGCTTTATCTCTTCTTATGATCTGAATTGATTACACGAAAAAGCCTCGTTCTGCATTACATAAATAAATTAATTAATAATTCAAGTTAAAAAGTGAAGTTATTTTTAGGTGTTTTAGTGTTTATTACTGACAGTTTCACCACCATGTTTCTCTTTCTGCCTTCTTGCTTACAGATGAATGAAACAGTTAATCTTTTCTTGATTAAAGCCACTTTGTTGCTTCTCTTATCAGACTGAATTTTGTCTAACATGAACCAGATGAGATTTCATCCAAAGACATCCGGTTTCCATGTGTAACCTTTTCTCTGTCAGTGACATTTATGTTGACTTTAAAACGGACTGTGCGAGCCAAAGCGCATCTTCCCTGAATGGACCGACACTGGATGGTTTACAGTGTCATCAATTGGAGAAACTGATGACGAAAGCTGCGCGAGAAGCCCACTTCCTCAGGTAGGAGTGGATAACCTTGACAAATCCGCGCTCAGTTTTCAGCCTCTTTTGGTTTTCTTTGCAGCATCTCCCTTCCGGTGCAGAGATGCAGCGACGGCCGTGAGCCTCAAACAACAAGTGACAACGTGGTAAGACTGTTTGTCATTGCGCATAATGAGCGGCACTCTGTGCGTCACGGTGCGCGCAGGACTCTCCACCCTGCATGTTAATTGGCGGCTCAGCGTGTGATGCTCCGTCCTCTCTGTCCCGTGCGCGCGCATTCAGGACCACAACGAGACACTGGTGGATGTAAGAGCTATTCACGCCACTTTTTACATAGTTTCCAACTACTGGATATTGTTTATCTCTGCAGAGGACTTCCGGTAAGGAGGAAAACATTTGTTCTAGCATCCCTCCTAAGCCAAACCTTCTGTGTTGATATTTGGATGAAGGTAGTTTAATTGCAGAAGTTGAGGGGCTTCTGGAAAGAGTTTGGGTCGCGCACTAATCTTTAAATACTTGAACAATTCTCGCTTAAAATCTCAAGAAAGTTAACTGAAGTACAAATTTGCACGAAGAGTAAAATGTGTATGTGTTTATAATGGGGTGGAATAAATGTGTGACCTTGAGCGTATTGCCTCTGGAAGTCGTTGCATCCTTCATGACGAGCATTAAACTCTATCAGCTGATGCTGCAGCTGGTAATCTCTGCTGCTGATGTTGGGATTAATGTTTTTATTTAAAATAAAACCTACAGGCTCTATGTACTACATCCTGTGACGTGCTTCACCTCCGTGCTGTTCTAAATTTGGAGACAGGGGTTTTTTTCCTGCAAATTGCGGATCAGCTGGCAGCTAAAGCCACGCTACAGACTTACAAGTAACGATATCCTCCGATGGGCATCTAAACAAGACTGATTGATGCATGCTAAATACATGCAAGGCAGAAGGAAACGTGTGGCTGTGAACGTTTATAATCTAAATCTTTTCAGAGAGAACAGCATATTTTAGCTGTTTGATATGTGTTTGTATGTCCAGATTTTAAGGATGCATACAATGTTTTTAACAAGAGGATGAAACCTTAGTACGTGTTGTAAAGTCTTAAATTAGCTTTATAGCTTCTGACTTTTTATTAAAAGCAGATGATATGTGTAGTTTTTGAGTCATAGGTAAGTTAGAATATAGTTTCTGCCATTTCTTCATCATCCCAAACATTCCCTGTATAACTGAAGCATCCTAATACTTTATTTCCTTATTTTATCTCGTGACACTGAGACTGAGTTTAGTAGAGATTTCTACACTATCTTTTAAGATTTTAGACCCATAATTTTTAGCTGGATGAATAATGATCTGGTATTTGCAGTGGTGTGGGAAAACATCCCTCTGATGTGTCGTTTGGAGTGAGCTTAACAGCAAGCTGTTGGAGGTTATGGGGAGAAGTAAAGAGGATTCCCACATGGTCCAGGAATAAAGGAAATAAGGGAAATCTTAGAGCAGTGAATAAGCGGGTGCTTTTTTTAAGCCAGCTCCTGACTAAGCATTAGCGTGTGATGATCTGAACTGTGTTCATTTCTTTTTTCCAGCAGGATTATTGCTTGTGTGATCTGATGTGTTCTCTGATGATTTAGATGTTTACAGAATTGATGTTGGCAGCCACTGATTGATATTTGGTGTCTTGTGTTGGATTGAATGACAGGACAGACCAGCAACGTTAATGCACACAGGATTATAAAGACTTGTGAATGGCTGTTCATGGATTATTGCATCATAGGCTTATCGTTGCATGCAGAGGAAATTCTTTTCTTTTTCTTTTTAACCAAAAGTACATCACAGATTTAACATTCTTGTCTTTCCAAACAGAGATTGTGGGACATTTCAGGTCTTTATGGAGAATCTGCTGATGATAAGAAAGCTTATTTTGGGCTGGTGTAAGCAACTGGTGCTGTTATGAGGATGATGATGCTGTTACACAGCACGTAGGACATGGCATCTTCATTCAGGTCTGGACGTTTCAGTAGAAATTTTAGTCAGTCTTAATCACAAAGTATATTCACGGTCAACACTTTTTATTTCCTCTCCATGTTTTGCAGTTTTGATTGCAACTCAGTAAGTAACACATCGACACGCGGGCCTGTGGGGCGGATCAGGAGGGCACATGAGGGCACATTAGCCAGTGCATCATGTTCGCTTCTTCCATTACATTTGGGTTGAACCAACCACTCCCTGAAAGAGGGGTCGAGATGGATGCTGCTGGGAGGCTTCAGAGGATTAGAGGATTTACAGGGAAAAAAAGCATCACTAAAGTTAAGCTTTGCAGAGCAGGGAAATTAAATAGAACAATTTGCAGAATTGGGAATATTTAGAACCAACAATGTTGCATAAGAGAAGAAGCACCATGGAAATTTAGTTAACACACTGGCATGACAAATACTCTCCTGTTGGTGTGCAAGCATCTTTCATGACTCTGGAGAAACATAACCATGTGTTGCCATATAGTGTTTTATTACAAGCTTAACCAAGCATTAAATGGAAGAGTAATGGAGTCAGCAACTGTGTGGTGTCTTATTTAAGAACTACTGGCAGGGAAAGGAAGCATTAAACCTTACACTGTTACAAGTTGAAGCATAAATTTGTGGAGTAATAGATGCACTTGCCATTTCCAACCTGACCTTTTTATTTTGCCCAGCTGCAGGACTAAAGCTGAGAAGTGGAACCCAGCTGTGACTCTTCAGCTTCGTCCCTCTAGCTGCCTCCATTTTTCTCTTCTCCATCCTCTGCTTCTGTCACTTCTTTTCCTGTTCCTCTTAGTCTTTCTTTCTTTCTCACTCCACCCCCACCCCTCTCCCAACCCAACCCTCAGCCTCCCTGATGCCGAAAAACAGCAAGGTGACACAGCGCGAGCAGAGCCATGAGCACGTCACAGAGTCAGTGGCCGACCTGCTCGCACATGAGGAGCCGCTCGACTACAAGAGCAGTTCCCTGAACGTTGGAGCAGCCGCAGGAAAGAAAGTCCCGCAGATAGAAGTGCCCGAAAATGACGGGCGACCCGCTTGGAACAGCAAGCTGCAGTACATCCTGGCCCAGGTGGGCTTCTCCGTGGGACTGGGGAACGTGTGGCGCTTCCCTTACCTGTGCCAAAAAAATGGAGGAGGTGAGCTGGTGGATGCCCTCCTGCAAGTCCACATATTCCCACATGCCTGCATCACATGACCATCACAAGCAACCATCTGCTTTGTGTTTACACTGGAGCATTAATAGCCTGTGTGTCTTTCAGCATCTTCAGCTGGCAAAAAGCATATATTGTCTCTGTGAAACAGGCTGACCTCATTATGCAGAGTTCTGCTGTGGCATATGTGGCATTTTAAACCATTTCAAATGGAATTAACTTGAATATGAAAATCGCCATAATAACAAAAGCACATATACTGGAGATAAAACCATCACAGTGGAGTTTTGCTCATAGCATTAGTCTTTTCTCAGAATTTCATGGCAGATATAAACTACTGTTTGTAGCTCATTTTTATTCTTTGTGTGGTCATAATGTGTCGTTGTACAAGCCCCAAATCAGCACTCAGCATGTTATTGTTCTGTGAACAATGAAACATGGAGGTAAATTAAAACAATGCCCTGTCACACTGAGCAGACCCAGTTACTTCTGGCTTTGTGTCTAGATGAAGTGTGGTTTGTTGTAAGTGGTTGTTTGGATCTTGAACAGCCGCTAATATGAGATCTGTATTTAGATCTAATACAAAGGCATCAGTCAGCAACTGAACACACACATTTTACAGCTGTGTAGTGGTGTGATGTGCAAACGTCCCCGTAGGATGTGATCAGGCCGGGGCTGCAGTGCATGAACATCTCATTACAAACAAAGCTGCAAATTTGAGTTTAATGATGCAATAAAACACTTTATCATCTGTAAAATATTCCCTTCCTGGTGAGAATAGTCTCTTTCTGGAGGACACGGTCATTGAACGTTTTAATGAACACGTTACAAATAAAAACGAATAAAGGTCATTCAGTGTTTGTGATACTATCTGTGCATCTCATCATGGTTTAATGTTGGTCTGTGGAATGGCCGTGTGCCCTCAACCATCAAAGACTGCACAGCACTTTCATTCAGCACTGAATTGCCAAGAGAGCAGCTGTATTGTGCAGAAAAGTCTAAAAATAGCTGCACTATTGATTACTACAGCCGGCAAGGCGAGCTGGGTTCTACTGATACTCTGGTAAACAGAGAGGGGCTTCAGGTGAAGCATTAACGTAACCGTATAGATGACTGCATGTAATCTGAGGCGTACACGGAGTAAACCTGTTCATAAACAGCGTTACTGTCTGTGTCTGATTTACTGTGTGGATTTATTGCCTGTAGGTTGGATTTACTTCCACACGTTTCACCTGCAGACCGTGTCCCATTTTTCACTGTGTAATTAGCTGTCTGGCAGCCGATTACACACACATTTAAAGGTTTGGCTTGTTTGGGAGTTGTTGCTGTCACTGTGGGCTCCCCTGCCTTGTTTTTTTTCTACCTCTTGTCACATCTTTTACTCTTTCAGCATCGTCTCCTATATATGTACATCACTTCTGCTGTTTGAGCTGGTTCATTTCAACAAGGTCTGATGGAGTGTGTTCACTTAAAGCTGATTTAAGGATCCTGGCAGATCATTCACTACACCTAACTTCCTCCCACTTTCAGCCTTGATTTAGCCTTTCTACAGACCGTACTCCACCCACTGTGACTTGTGTCGATGACCTGCTTTTTATGTTTGCCAGCTAAGTGTCTTTATATTTGCATATAACACTGTTGCAGCTTGATTAATCTACACTGGATGAAGCTCCAAAAGGTGCAAATATAGACTTATTTTGAGGTTAAACTGTTTTAAAAAGTATATGTCAATGGAGATAAATTAAAATAACTCATGCTAGTAACCAAAAAACGAGGAGAAAACCTTTTGTAATGTACAAATTTATGCAGTTTTTTCCTACTGGCATCAAAATGCATAAAGTACGATTATAAAAAAGAATGGTCTGATTGTACAATAAAAACGCTACATTATGCAGGAGAAGCCAGAGATTCCCACTGTGCAGGGGCATGATGCGTCAGCAACCGGAGAAACCGTTCAGAAGCCCGGATCTGAGTTCTGAAGTGGTTCTGGTTTGAGGAAGCGATGAAAATCTTTGTGAGAAAACATCACCGGGATTGTTGTCTTGTGCATAAAATAAGGGATTCTTTCCAAGGCTGTATCAGAGACTGACTGACACCTTTCATACGATGTCTCTGGATGGCTAACAAGATGTGAATAATTACCATCAACCTGAGGAATGTCACTAGAGAAAGGCTCTGGGTTTAGTGGTAAAGTAATACATGAAGGTAATCATCAAGGATAACATAGAAAAGTAGTATCATAAAGCAGTTGTATAAATGCGGTAACACATTCCCAAGAAAACCCTGTAAAGATTATTACAGTACCATCAAACTGAAATATATATTATCATAGTGTCTGAAGAAAAGACTAAATAAATCCGCCTGTTTTTAAGGTGCCTATCTGGTTCCATACTTCATCCTCCTCATCATCATCGGCATCCCACTGTTCTTCCTGGAGTTGGCAGTGGGTCAGAAGATCCGACGTGGGAGCATTGGAGTGTGGAACTATGTGTGTCCACGTCTGGGTGGGATAGGGATGTCAAGTCTCATGGTAAGCGTTACTTCTTTCCCTTTAATCGGTCATTTACGGCCTTTATTGCTGAAAGCCAGCGTACAAACTAGCTGTAGCTATTAAATGGCACCCTGGATGAACAGTTTGACAACAACATGGTGGGGAAGTAAAGTGAAGCTGCAGTGGGGGAACAGCTGTGAAATCCTGCAGCTTCACATCTGCTGAATGTGCACGAGCTCCTGGGTTAAACAAGAAGCCAACGTTCTGTCTATGTGATTTATGGTGGTTTCCTTTTTTCTGCATCAACAAACACTTTATATCTACATACAGATCAAGATGTACGTTTTCCACTCAGACGTAGGTTTTCTTTTATGAAGGCAAAGGTAGGATGTAGAAAAGGCATCCAAGTTACTTTGTTTAGATAATTACACCTTCTAATAAGTGATAAGTGTAATAAGAATAGTCTGAATCAGTTTCAGTTTGTTGGTGACATCATGTAAACAGACACCACAACATCTTTCCACATCTTACACGTGCACAAACTTTTCTGTCAGAAACAAAAGAAAGGGACATTCTGGTGTAAGAGATCACTGTGTTTATACTTATCCCCTGCAGAGAATTTACCACTCCATTATTTCTTTCACGGATCTTCGCTTTTCTCTCTCACCTGCAAGTGATTACATGCAGATTTAATCTGCATGATTAGCTTAGTGCTAAATAAAATATAAAAACAAACAGTTATATACTTTTATACTCATGATTCTCACAGTTTACAACCTTGAATATGACAATGTTATTATTAATACAGTGGACAGATGTTTCTGCTGGAACTGGGCTGAATATGGAAAATGTGTTTTATTCCGATCTGTGAGTTTGTCCATGCATACATGTGCATATTTATATGTGTATATGTAAGTATACAGTTCTCTGTCGGGTTTAGCAGTGCCACAGATATGTTTGAGAATGGAAACAGGCTTTCTTCAAAGCTGCATGACTGGCAAAGAATGAGCTAAAAATACCACATAGAATATCACAGCTGAAAAGAGAGCACTTTAATTATTCATGCTTTCCTCAACCTTATTTAGAGTTTGAATGTCCTTGCTGGCAAGACTGCTAAGAAGACTGGCAGCAACATGGGACAAGTCATTCTGCCTCATTTGCATGCTACACTCACGTAGTACAGATGTTCTGCAAGGAAAGGATGTTGTGAAGCTTAAGAATGCTAATCTATCTGTCTATCTATCTATCTATCTGTCTATCTATCTGTCTATCTATCTATCTATCTGTCTATCTATCTGTCTATCTATCTGTCTATCTATCTGTCTATCTATCTGTCTATCTATCTGTCTATCTATCTATCTATCTATCTATCTATCTATCTATCTATCTATCTATCTATCTATCTATCTAT
>JBAMHV010000003.1:20151426-20176476 GCA_037177535.1 Pseudomugil gertrudae | reverse complement strand
TCTATCTATCTATCTATCTATCTATCTATCTATCTATCTATCTATCTATCTATCTATCTATCTATCTCTATCTATCTATCTATCTATCTATCTATCTATCTATCTATCTATCTCTATCTATAGGTATGTGGCTTTGTGGGTCTCTACTATAATGTGATCATTGGTTGGAGCATCTTCTACTTTTTCCAGTCCTTCCAGTACCCTCTGCCATGGAACGACTGTCCAATCAGAAAGAATGGGACACTTGCCAGTGAGTGACTTTAAAGGCGATATATGATGCTTTTAAATCCTTTTAACATGCAAATAATTAATTTATTGTCTGTATAAAGTAAAACAGCAATGCTTTATACACTTTCTGCATTCCTAAACACTAGAAGTGCACAAAAACATTATTTTAAAGGCTAAAAAAGTGGATTTTAAATGATATGTCCCCTTTAATTATGAACTGAGCTAAAAAAAAGTTTACATGAAATATGAAGTTTGCTTTAAATGCTGAGGTAAAAACTGAAAAAACACCTGGGAAGCAAATAGGAAAACAAAGATTACCAAAACAATAACAATAATAAACAAGCCACATGTGTGTGTGTTAAGCAAGCACAAAATATTGTTAATCCATATCACGTGTTTACTGTGTTTAATATACCAGTATCGTGGGTATTTACAGTCGATGAATACACTCCCTACAGAGCTAAATCTGACACGCATTCACACGCATTTCAGGTCAAATCTTTTAAAAATGTAGAATTAGATAGATAGCACATTTACATGACCACAGGGGGAAAAACAAAGTACTTTTAACATGTATGTAAACTTGTTTAACATAACACTGTAGTAGATTAAAATGTGGCTAAGCCTGCCACACAAGCTCCATTTTACTCTAACTCACTAAGCCAAATAAGGTGCCCTGCTCAAAATGATGCTTTAATGCTACTCTGTTTTTTTTAAAGCACATCTAACCCTTCATCCTTAATCCTAACTTAGACATGGAAGAGTCTTAACTCCTCCACAACCATCTCTCACAACTCCTCTGACATAATCCAGAGCGAAACCCTCTAGGTTATTCGATTAGTGGTGATAACAAGTTAACCTCTCTGGGTGGTTAAGAAGCACTCAGTATGTATACGACTCAGCGAGACTCTGGTTGCTGACAGGTGAGCAGAGAGTAAACGGCCCAGAATGAGAGACACAATGTCAGATGTGCTACATCTCTTTGTCATTCAGCGTGACAGAAAAGAAACAGAAAAACAGGCAATAAATGACTGTTAAAACAATAAATCTGGAAGATATACGCCAGACGTAGGGCAGATCCATGTGCATAGAGATGTGCACCGGTATGTGTTTATTTGCCTCAGCACAGATAAATCTGCACCATCCTGCAGTATTATAACACTGCTGACTGTCGTATCAGCCAGTTTACACTATTTCCTTTCCTCAAGGTTTAGTACACATAGAAAAAAATGCCTGACATTTATGTGAATTGGAGGTTCATGCTTTGCATACAAAGCACACAGATGACCTTGTGTGGCTCACTTGTCTCTAAGAGATGTAGACTGGCTGAGAATTGAGATACTGACCCTGAGCAAGCATGCTCGTATGTGTCCCTGTTATGTATTCACACCCATTTCTTATCCGCCATGCTCATTATCACCTGATGTAAACGTCCATTTTCTCCCATTGGTGTATAGTTGTGGAGCCGGAGTGTGACAAAAGCTCAGCTACAACATATTTCTGGTACCGGCAGACTCTGAACACAACCAGCACCATTGCAGAGAGCGGAGGGCTCAACATCAAAATGACCTTATCTCTGCTGGTGGCCTGGATCATTGTCTGCCTCGCCGTCATTAAAGGAATCGCCTCCTCTGGGAAGGTACTGTAGGAAAGAGAGATATGAATTATCATTGTGTCTTTTTTTAACTCTGTTTTCTACTTCTACAGGTGATGTACTTCAGCTCACTTTTCCCCTACGTAGTGCTGTTCTGTTTCCTGGTCAGAGGCTTAATGCTGAAGGGATCAGTCGATGGCATCGCTCACATGTTTACACCCAAGGTGAAACTAACACAGCTGTAGTGTCTTTTTACAATTTCTAACCCAAGATGCTTTCAGCAGTGTTCATTAAATCTCTGTCATTTCTCAGCTGGAGAAGATGCTGGAGCCACAAGTGTGGAGGGAAGCCGCCACACAGGTCTTCTTCGCCCTGGGCCTGGGCTTCGGAGGAGTCATAGCTTTCTCCAGTTACAATAAGATAGACAACAACTGCCACTTTGATGCTGTGCTCGTCTCGTTCATCAATTTCTTTACGTCCATTTTGGCCACGCTGGTGGTGTTTGCTGTGCTGGGATTCAAGGCCAACATCATGAATGAAAAGTGTGTTGTAGAGTAAGTTGAACATCTCGAACTACTTCACTTTGGTGATTTGTTTTGTTTTTTGCATCTTCTTTTAAGGTTTTACTTTGATTTTAGGGTTTTTTTTTTTTACTCTGATTAGCAGCTTCCACTAACCTCATTAGCTTGCCCAGCATCTATACTGGTTGGTTTCCACTGCTCATCACATATTTGTACCAACCTTGTATCTAATTAGTGTTAGTTTGTTTTACTTTGCATAGTTACCAGCTTGTTACTGGACACTTTATTGTCTCTTTGTTAGAAATATTCATAGTAATGCCGAGGGACACAGGCGTAAGATCAGTATGGGCAAATATTCAGCCAGCAAATGTTGGGTACATGCTTAATGATTGATTAACTGATTAGTCTAATACAAAGGATATTAATGTTTGAAATGTTACACACATAATCTATTACCTAAATATGCTAATGTATTGGTGCATTAAAGACCAACAATACTTTAAATTTCTTTAAACCATTTTTCTATATATTCAATTGTTTCTTTGATATTAAATGCAAAATAAAGGCAAGTTTATTAATATAGCACCTTTCATGTACAGGACAGCTCAAAGTGCAAAAACAATATATATCAGCTGACAACCAGCTTTAACATCAATATCAGCCTAGAATTAAAACTTTATTCTTCCATGTTTTTTGCCCATAATTAGGGGTGAACTGCCAAGAGTCGAATGCCAAAACATCCAGTGTGTTCATATGAATACTGTACTATTTTTTCTCATATCTACTTTATTTTTCTGAATTAATACATCATATATAAAAAAGTTTTTACATATATCTAGTGGTGGTGCAGCAGCAGTGCGGAGCAAAGTTTGAGGGAATTTTTCATTCGAGTCATACTGAGTTAGCAACCTCGATGGCTATCTCACAATTTCCAGCTGATTGATGTGTAATAATCACCAGCTTTTTAGTCTGTTTTGTTCAAGTACATTTTGAAATATTCAGATTAAAAGTTTAAACAGTTATAATAGAGAAAATAATTTAGTTTACAGCCATGCTTTTGGATCATTAGGAGTGCTATAAGCTAAGTGTTAGCATGTTAGCTCAATCTTACTTTTATGACATACATGTGCAGTCTTATAGTTTGTGCTAAGCTGGTGTAAATCCAGCAGATACTAATAGAAAACATCCATTTCTAGATAGTCTCTCAAAGGATAAAAGGAACAACTAAACTTGCAATTATTAAATAGTATTTATTTTAATGAAAACATATCAGATTGATTGCCTGGACAGAAATTAGTAGCTAAAACTTTTACAGTTATTTTGCTCCACACAGATTTGAAATGTTTTAAGCATTTATACACATTTTTATAATAAAGCTTATGTTTAATAATTGAAAGCACATCTGAATGTGTTTGCACAGTCCAAATCGTTGCTAAACATTTTCCATGTAAATCCTATAATCACTGTGTTTATTTTGTTTTCTTGTGTTTCACTTAATACCTATGTTAGTGTCTGGATTAAGATCATTCTGATCCTATTTTTTTTTTTCTGTAGGAATGCTGAAAAAATCCTGGGATATCTCAACTCCAACATCCTGAGTCATGATCTCATTCCTCCACATGTCAACTTTTCCCATCTAACCACATCAGACTATGCAGAGATGTATGGTGTGATTAGGACAGTGAAAGAAGGCAGCTTTGCTCGGCTGGGTCTGGATCCTTGTATCCTGGAGGACGAGCTCAACAAGGCAAGTCTCTGGCACATTTTACCAGAACCAAATCCATAGAAGTATCTCATGTTGCTGAACATGTCTCTGCAGGCTGTTCAGGGAACTGGTTTGGCCTTCATCGCTTTTACGGAGGCCATGACTCATTTCCCAGCTTCCCCATTTTGGTCGGTCATGTTCTTCTTCATGCTTATCAACCTGGGCCTGGGTAGCATGATTGGCACTATGACTGGCATCACCACACCAGTCCTAGATACCTACAAAGTCCAGAAGGAGCTTTTCACAGGTACTCCATCTTTCTCTCCACAACAGGCTGGGCTATTAGCAGAAACCATTTCTCAGCACTTAAATGGGATTAAAGTACATCTGGGAATGGATTGCATTAGGCTTTGTGTCTGCTTTGAGTGTTCTAAATGCAAA
Organism: Pseudomugil gertrudae; assembly: GCA_037177535.1. Lineage (NCBI taxonomy): Eukaryota > Metazoa > Chordata > Actinopteri > Atheriniformes > Pseudomugilidae > Pseudomugil > Pseudomugil gertrudae. The sequence continues at coordinate 20,171,987 of JBAMHV010000003.1, read as the reverse complement.
GCAGGGAGTACAACCACTCCCTGGCTGTTACACAAAAACTTTTTTTGCATAGTATCTGAAAGATCTCCCCTCTTATCTGTGCTTCTTTTCAGTTGGATGCTGCATTGTGGCTTTTCTTTGTGGCCTGTTGTTTGTTCAGCGTTCAGGAAATTATTTTGTCACCATGTTTGACGATTATTCCGCTGGTCTGCCTCTCACTGTGGTAGTCATCTTGGAAAATGTGTCTGTTGCTTGGATATACGGCACTAAAAGGTAAGACTTTGGTGGGTGGGTGTGTATTACGGCTAAGGAGTGTTGAATATCTGTGTCTCTGTATGTGAAGAAATCATTCTTAGTGGGTTTTTTTATGTTTACCTTTCTGTCTCTTCATCAGGTTCATGCAGGATCTGGAGGACATGTTGGGTTTCAGGCCATCTAAGATCTATTTCTACCTGTGGAAGTACGTCTCTCCATTTTGTCTCATCGTTCTTATCTCAGCCACTGTCATAGAGATGGTCATCATCCCACCAGGATATAATGCTTGGATTCAAGAGCTGGTCAGTATGTGTGGTATTGTCTCTGTTTTAGACAGGCTTACCCAACCATCTAGACAGTTTAGACAGATAATATCTGACCTTAACTGGCTGAATGAGTTTTTTAAATATGTTTGTTTTAAAATATTATTCATTTTTATTAAGTCCCCCCTCACACATTACAAAACGGTTTGGGCGAGGACACATGAACTCCTGGGATGGCCAATGGTGCCTGGCATGAAGAGATGCTTTAGAGCTTCTGTAAGGCTTCTGAGGTTTCTGTTAGGAGTTTGGATGCCCAGCCAATGCTTTAGTAAGTTACTGTGACCCTGCTGGGAGAGCCCATGTCAGGGAAACTACCACGTGACTGTCTGGACCCAAGACCTTTTGTCACAGCACTGAATTTTAATAAGATTATCAGTGTTATTCATTAAATGCTTGTTACAGTGATTGATTGGTGAGCAGCTGTCACACAGTACAGTTTGTTAGCGAATGCTTTACCAAAAAGGAGCTCCCGTGTCCATACCCGAACAGGTCTAAGCTGTTCTTGCTGCACAAAGAGGGGCAAAACATTAAATGGCAGGTGATTTTAATCTTGAGGCTGCTCAACATACAAGACAGTGACAATGTGATTGGACAAAAGGGACATTTTCAAGTTGGCATTGAACACTTGGTGCATGTTGTTGCATCTCTGGGGTATAAGTTATGCATCTTTATTTTCTAAATGTGTTTTTTTCACATTACACATCATCACTAAAACCCTCTTTGTCGCTTCAGGCTCAGGAACGTTTCCAGAGCTACCCTACCTGGGCTCTGATCATGTGTTTTGCTCTAATCGTATTGGCCATGCTACCTCTTCCAGTCGTCTTCATCGCCCGCCACTTCAACTTAATGTCAGATGGCTCCAACAAGTTGTCTGTCTCCTACCGTAAGACTATGATGAAAGACATGTCCAACCTGGAGGAGCAGGATGAATCCAGATTTATCCTCGGCGCTAAGCCGGGCGAGGCGCCGTCATCCGCCCTGGCACGCAGACCCTATGTAACTCCAGCAGGCAACAAATCCCTGGATCCCAACTCTCTTTCTCCAAACATCTGCTATGGTACAAGCTACCAAAACGCTGCCATAAGCCCTACCACGCCAACAACCCCACCTACGCCTGTTACACCAGAGTCTGACTCTTGACTGTTTAACTCTGACAAACCCACTTCTGACACCTGGTCCTGTTAATACTTTACTTTTCTGCCATAAGGTCTCTGCCAGGAGTCCCTAAAAACAAGGAAAACATCAAAAAACATCATCCTTCCAATGCATAAAAGCAGCTAATACACAAGCACACAATTCCCCAAATTACACCAAGGAGCAATTTGAATGTCCCGAATGTTTCCCAAAATGTAGACAACTGGTCCTTTCAGAGTTATACAGGAAAAAACACTCTCCTCTACATCTGTATATCAGGTTTTTGTGCTTGAGGTGAAGTGATCTGCTTTTCCTTGCCTTAGTATAAGCAGACACAAACCCAATGCACGTGTGTGCACGGTGCAGGAGGTTTTAACGAAGGCTAGAGGAGTCAGTGTGATGCTGCTGGCTGGACAGGAACTTAACAGGGTTTCATTCAGCACAGAGAACTACAGTAAATGTGAATATGATTACTTAAACAGTAAAACTATCATCAACTAGTAGCAGCTTTTTGTTTTTTAAAGGCTGCTCTACACACACCCATGTGTGTTCTGTACAGACCCAAGGTCGACCTCTTGCTGCGGTTTAATGCCTAAAAATCCTTGTACATCCTGTACAGTGTTTAAATAATATTTAGGATAACATAGTTTTTCTTGTCACAGTAACGTTGTCACAAGTTCAGTAGAAAATCACCGATTAGTTGTTCCACCAATGATTAGGAAGTACATAACCAAACACTTGAAATGTAGCACAGAGATGAACTGCACTGAAACAAGAAAAGCAAAGAGCTTATTTTATTATTGTTGTTCTTGTGAAAGGAAGCACAGTTTGGTCAAAGGGATCTGAAGTATAAAGTCTGCTTCTAGGATACCACAGAAGCACAAGAGATTATTGTACACAAATGATTGCCATGGATTGTTCTGGTATTTTGAAAAATCCATGCATGTGTGCGTAGAAATATGCTGTCACTGACTCCCACACCGCTGTCATCGTGTATTAGATATGCATTTATACCAGAGCACAATCACAAGCAAAATATCAGAAACATGACACACAACGGACCAAAAGATGTACAAAAATCTCACCGACTGACTTGATAGTATGCAATCCTGAAAGCCTTAGACTCCTCACATGCACAAACAGAAACATACATGCACACAAACTTTGTGTTTTCTGTGTATCTGTGGAAAGTGTTACGGAAGCTGCTGCTTGTGTGTTTGTGCACACTGGTTTTAAGTAGCTGTGCACAGCTGTCTACAGGATGAAAGTGAGCACGTTTAAGGTATTGTTAGACAGAAAACAAAACATATTTATTTTTTTATCAGTGTTCAAAGCAGTGACGTTAGAAACGGACTATATTTATATTCCTGTATATTTGCAGCTATGTAGACATAATGAGTAACAAAGGTTTATGTTTTACAAGTCGTAAGTATATATAGTGTATAGTTTGGTGTTTTCATGCTTATGGAAGTTGTGTATTTAAAGTCTTACCTGTTTTGTTGTTGCTTGTTCTTGTTGTGGGACGTAAAACTGCTGACATCAGTGTGATTTTTGTGACTGTGTCACATTAAGGGTAAACCTCTGGTTCACCGGCCTACTTTTATTAAGCCACATAGCAGTCAGCTTCAAAATGTTGTCGTAATTACTCTTTATTTCATGACAAAGATGCCTCAAAAATACATTTCGGTCTATCTAAGTCGTGTTTGCAGATGTACACTGAAGTAGAGCAGCAGAGGGACCAGAAGACTTCTGAAAGCTGAACCCAGTGGAGGCGTAGAGGCAGAAACTTCCACTGCAGTGCTGCAGCTTTTCTTCCATCACAGTTAGTTTTTAAAACAACTATTTTCACTGTGGACGTGTAAGTTTGAGAGCCAAACAGACGGAGGTTTTAAATCGTACAGCTATGTTATGAATGACGACAAAAACAAAGTGCAAACCTGACAAAGATCCATGTAAATTATAAAGTATATAAACGCTCTTATCAGCGTTCTCTACATGCCAGATGTATTTATATAGTTCACTGTGCATAAGACATACTGTTCCGTCTTTACACCACATTTTGGCTCCCTTTTGGAATAACTATCTCAAATAATCATTTGTTTAAAAAAACATTGTTTGCTGTTTTATTTTTTCTTTGATGAATGTCAAACATTACCTGCTGGTGTAGCTTTAAACGTAATGTCTGGTGTTGTCCTAGTTCTTGTGAGTCTGGTACTGCTGAGACTGTATCATGTAAAGATCTCAGCTTTGTTCACTCTGTAAATATTCCTGTGTAACAAAACTATTTTCACCATAGTTTTTATTCCTGTGAAGTATATTAATGTCTTTAAAAGTTAGAAGTAAATATAACAAAAAGTAATAATGAACATGATTAATGCATATCTTTTTTACAAGACAACATAAAAGTGTTTGCTTTGTTATCTTATTAAAAGCTGGAAGTTCACGATTAGTATAAAAACAATATAATGTAACTGAAGCTGCAGGATGACTGAAGCTGGAAGGAAAACAAGGATTCAGCGACTCTTCATCAACTCTTCATCGATAATATGAATCATCAGGATCCTTCTCTCTCATTATACTTAAAGGAGATAAAGTACAATGAAGTATATATGTGTGTAGAGATAGATTGGTGTATGCAAGGCCTTACAACACATTATAAATACTATCTGTATAGGATGCCCACTTGGAAATGGCCCTAAGACCTTCTCCTTTTCTCCCCAGTAATATGATTGTTTTAGTAATGGAAATAATAATAAAAATAACTGAAACAGATAAACACTATAATAAAGATTGGACACACTGCTGTTGCATTTCTGTTCACACATTGTTACATATAAAAACTAGAGGAAAAAAACAGTGATCCGGAACACCTCCTAAATGTAATCATTTGTTCCTGGTCCCATTTCTACACTTTCCTGACCATTTAATGAAAATAGGTTCACTGGAAGAAACTATAAAAAAATAACTGTGAGAAGTTATGATAACTAGTCTTGTTTGCAGTTGTTAAACCACATAGCATGTAAAGTCATGTAAAACTGCAACTACACGACGTTTGTAACTGAACGTAATGAATGAAGAGCACAGCAGCCTGTCGCTTTGTGATGACGTCACGCGTGATTGAAAATGACCCTATTTCGCAATGATAAAGAATCATTTGAAACATTCCCGTATCCAGACGGTGATCCGGATCACCTCTAAAATTTTATAATCTCTTTTTTGTCCCATTTCGACACTTTCCTAAAAGTTTGATTAAAATTGGTTCATCACTTTTTGAGTTATCTTCTTCACAGACAGAGCAAACACCCCTAATCATCAAGCCTTGGCTTGACAGAGGTAATAAATAAAACTTCACAGTTGTATTTAACTCTTAAAGCACAACTTCCCAAGTTTTCAGCCTGCACATGTAATTTGTTTTGGAAGGCAGTTAATTATCCACATTCCAGTCATTATTGCCCTGCAGCATCCCAAGTCTGAGAAACCACACCCCACATTTACATGTTCGTGCTTGGAGCATTACCTGACAGTTACATTTTGCCTCATGGTACCACCTCACATGATGGCAACTGGATGGCAACATACCCACCAATATGGACAGGCACTACGACTGAAAAAATTAGGTGGCATTATTGGAGGAAGCAGGGAAAAGAAAGAAAGAGATAAAATAGAACATCTGGTAAAGACTTTTACTAGGTAGAGAGAGCTCAGAGAAGAGACAGGATGCAAGATGCTAAGGGTGTAAATCTGCCAAAATTCAGTAGTGACCGTTTTAAATCTGTCATATGTCGAGTCAAATTAAATGATTGTTACGGCCCCAGCCTATTGCTGTTTTAAAACTCTGAGACCTGCATCAAGACATCGAGTCAGGATTGGATGAGCCTCACAGTTCCCGCCCTCACCATAGTCTTCCTGATGGGAGGGATCACTTCCTGAATCTCCCGGATTGGCTTGCATTCCAGACACTCCAGTATAAAAGGACTGCGTTATCTTCATTCGTGGCAGCTGGGACTGATTGTGACCCAGTTTGCCAATCTTTGCCTTGTGACTTTTGGAATTGGAGCTAGAAACGTTTGTTCTGTATAGTATTGAGAAAACCTCCTGTTGTTTTTCCGTTTAGTTTAACTGGTATACTTTGGTTGAGCTTAGTTTGCTCAATTTTGTGTTGTTTTAGTTTGTTTTGGTATTTTTCCTGCGTATGCAGTGATTTTGAGTTTGTTTGGATATTTGGCGTAGTGCATTTTACTTTTGTCACAGTATATATTTTTAACCCGGATTGTTTTTTGTTTATTCACTTTGTAAATAAAACACTGTTAAATTTTACTCTCCGTCATCTTAGTTTGTGTTAGGATCCTTTTCTCCCCTAGACGACATGGGAGTCGTAACAATGATGGAAGCAAAAACTATTTCATACTGTGATGGAAGTATGAAATCAGTTTTATTCTCCAACTTATAGCATATTAATGTAGATTTTAGTTTGTACTTTATTTATATCTCATAAAACTGCTTTACAGAAATGAAGTGTGTGATCTAGAAAACAGATAGTTAATTTATCATCCTAAAACTCTGAGATGAATGCAGTACATGTATATACAACACAGAAAAATCAAAGAAAATGCAACAATTGGTTGCTTCATCACTAATAAAAATCAGTGCAATACCTTGCATCTTGCAGGGCAAACACCCAGAAAACACAGCTTGATTTCACTGTTGTTTAACTCCCTAACAGTCATCACGGGCTTCTTCCACATGTTCTCATCTATTGTAGACAAGGTTTCATTCCCACTCCCCTGTGTAGGAGGATTTTAATACCTTGTAAAGTTGTCTACGGTCCTCTGTGGTGGTTTGCAGCCTGTCGTTTCAAATCACAGATTCTGATACAAGACTTGTCTCCAAGCCAGAACCCTGGATACAGCGGCTCTGTGAACGTAGCTTCTATCTTGTAAAGAAACTTCATATTGTTCGACACTTCATAGAAACACACAGATCCCTCTGTGAATTTAACATAAACTCCAATCCTGTGGTGACTGGGTGGTGCTAATAGCTTGACACTGTGAGCTTTGTGGCTAACAGAGTAAGTTTCAGAGCGATCCAGACTCCAAGAATTTGAGTTTGCTCCAAAGGCGGACAGTTTAGAGAAGGATTTTCTGTCGATCCCTTTGTAGGCCAGAGCCAGTTCCATTTTGTCTCCTTTCACTTCTACCTCATAGTAGCATCGCTCAGCCTGAAGTCCTTCCCTGCACAACACCTGCTTCCGACGGAGGAACCTCTGTGGGTTACAAGAGACTGGAGTTTTATACCTCTGGGGGAACAACATCACCTCTTTGTCTTCTTCAGAAATAGTCAGGTCCTCATGAGCTGTTGCTGGGTCCAGAGAAAGCTCACATGCATCTGAAACAATGATGAGGATAAAGGGTGAAATTAGCACTTTGGGGGCAAAGTAATATGTCAGCACATGAAACAGTATGTCTGAATGTAGACTCACACTGAAGAAACTCCTCTCTGGTTTTAGGCTCCAGATTACGTTCATTCAGACGTCTATCACCTTCAGGAGGATCTATTGGGCAACATTGGAGAGTCTTTACTGAACAATAAAAATGGCTGATAAAAAAATAGAGGGAAATACACACCATGGGACTGTGATGTACTGGTTTCATATCTTTGCTCCATGTCATTCTTGTTCACTGATTAAAAAAACAGGCAGTAAGAGACAGTAAAGGGTTGGAAGACGAGCTTTCTACATGTCAGTAACGGTAAATACCTTTAGAGCAGACAGAGGCGAATTGTTTGTCACAGAATTCTTCCAGCTGTCTCCCCAGTTGTTCGACCGCTTCCTTTGTATCGTCAAAGGGAAGAAATAGAGCTTCTAGACCCTCACGGAAAGGCTGAAGATAATCTTTTTCACAGAGCTGCTGCATTCTTGGCCATTTCTGTAACAACAGAGAAAGCAAAGTCATGGTGGAGACGATCTGTGGCCCACATTCAGGTTTTAAAGATGTGAATGCAGCACCTGCAGGAAACATGCATCAGACTCAGTTTGTGCCAGACACTCCAGCTGAGCATCCTGTGCCTTCATCTCCTCTATCTTCAAACAGAGGGTCTGTTTTGAGATGTGAACCTGAGCTGCCGCCTCTTCCGCCTGAGCTTCGATCAGTTGCTGCACACACATGAAACGTTTCTGAAGGCAGTCGATGACTCTCACTATGACACCTTCGCAGTAGTCCTCTGTTCCTCTGGCTTCCACCTGTTTTATATGTAAATAAGATGGATAAGTGGATTTCTGAACATATTGCAAACAATAAGACATTTTCTTCACCTGAATTTGTTCAAACATCTTCCCCATGTCCTCCCACTTCTTCTCTCGCTCCCGCAGAGTCTCTCTGAGTTTTGTCTGCATCTTCCTCAGCTCCTCCTTAAATGCGTGTCACACCAGTAAACAAATCAGTTTTTAAAGATTTATAACATCGCAGTCATTTTCATTTGGACTCCTGGAATCTAACTGCTGTTTTATGCAAAAATCTCTCAAAGGACGAGGAGTCTGGAGAAAGTTTAACCAAGTTTATTGAAGAAAGAATAAATGAACAAACGATTACAAGCTGCAATCCTGAGAAACCGTTCAGAAGCCTGATCATGTAGCATAAAACCACTTTTTCCATATTTTAATTAAACAGCTAAATGTTTGGGCTTCCTCTGCATTATCCATGTGGTACACACTTCATGTGTTTACAATCCTCAGAGACTGCAGGACCCAGTCTGCAATATTTTTAATTAGAAAGAATTCTTTCTTTTAGCTTTTCTGGGTCTAAATCATTTCCTACACGCAGAGAGGTCAAATGAAACTTTGTTTTACTCCATTTTAAACATTGCAAATGCAAACTGGCAGATGAAGTAAACCACAAAGTAAGGTGTAAATTACATCCTTTTTGTTTTAGGAAAGTAAATGTCTTTTATTTACCTGCTTCCTCTTCCGCTCCTCCACCACCAGCCCAAACCTGTGCCCTGCATGCTTTGCTGAAGCACAGAGAGCACAGAGGACGTGATTATCCGTGCAGCAGTAAACATCCAGTGGGCTTTTGTGACGAGGACATAAAGGATTCCCAGACGTCTCTGTGCTGCTCTGGTGTCTCTTCAGTACCAGCAAGGACTCAGCTTGATGCTTCTCTTTATGTTTCCTCTTCCCACTTTGCTCTTTGCTCTCGAGCGTTGCGTTCTTGATCAAAAGCGGCTTGTAAGGAAACTTCTGCCCACATTTAGGGCAGCTGTATTTCACCTTGTCCCGTTTCCAGCAGCCCTGGATGCACTCCAAGCAGAAGTTGTGTCCACAGGGGATAGTTACAGGATTCCTGAGGAGCTTGCTGCAGATCAGACAAGTGAGAGGGTTCATTCTGGCAGGGATATGAAGCACTGCTTGCTTGAGTAAACACAGTTTGTGTGGAAAAAGGCGCGTTATCACTCAGTTTCATTTCCTGAGCAGCTGAGTCAGAGGCTGATTTGTTCCTCACTGCGCGGATGTGGGAGTGACTGAACTATTTGAACCAACCCTGAAAGCAAGGAAATATATTTGAATAGCACCTTTCATGTACAAGACAATTCATGCAAAACAAGTCAGCACGTACACGTTTTCTGTTTTTCACTGATAAATTTAAAACAGAGATGCAAGTCCAACATAAATGATGTATCGTTTTATTACAGTATTTATATGAATGTAAAACAAGAACAAAAGTCAGGACAAAATATATTTCACAGTTTACACACATTTTAATAAACCAGGATAAAAAATGGATGTGTGAAAGAAATCATTAGTCAGGCTGTCTGAGTGAATAAAGAGGGAAATCTAATGTGCATTCAGCCTGTTTTCAAATGAGATGCTCAAAGTAAATCAACATAAGATAGAAAAACATGGTCGGTCCTGTAAACGGGAACTCATCGAATTCAGATAACCGAAAAGGTAAAATGTTGTTTTTTTACATAAACTAATCCCAAAACACCTCCCATCCTTTATCTCTCTCAGAGAAATAAAACACAGGAATGTTTTATTTATTACATGTAACTTGATTGTGTGGAGCTCGACCGCGCCTTAAAAGTTTACACATAAAATTTATTTCAAATAACTTTAATTAAAATTAAATGCAAACATGTAGTGCTTCCAGCTCTTTCACTGACCAACTGTAGGAGGTAAGAGGCACACAAATACCCACAAACATAAGAGCGGATTAGAAAAGAGTGGAAAAGCTCCAGTTAACCTCATTACAAAAGGACGAGCTTTGTTTTGTTCCAGACTGGCATCACTAAACTTCTTAAAGAGCAAAAGAAAATGTTTGGTTAAAAAGCACACTGCTACCAGCTGATTGGTCGGAGAGAACAACGTCTCTTCATTTAGAGGGGAGGTGTTGATTCTCACTGGAGCAGTTCTTCCCAAGAAATGGGTTTGGAGAAAACCTCACGCTCCAGCCAGAGGTCATAGTTCATTTGAAAGTCCTCCGGCAGGTCCACCCGCTGTCCCAGAACACTCTGCAGACAGTTGTCCACTGGCAGGAAATCGGGATTGCTGTGGCTCTTATCGTAGCGGCGACTGTTGAAGCGTTCAATGTTAGCCCGCAGGGCGCACTCTTCAGCCTGAAAGTCCCAGGGACGAGCATCGAGATCTGTCCTCAGAGACAAACGGGCTTAGTACAAAGATACAGCTGAATCCTAACACACACACACACGTGTACAGAGATGCATATTTTATTTCTCTGGTAAATGAATGTTGCAAGTGTGGCTCTGAACAACTGAATATTCTGGCAGGATGAAACTAAAATGTAGGATTTTATCTATAAAAGTTAACTAAGGTTGTTTTTTTTGACATAGCTGAAGACGCGAGGTCTTCTGGTAAGGTGGCGAGTTCGCCTCAGAGGCCCCTTTTCATTATCAGAAACTGAACTCTCCACTATCAACATTTTCCCAGCACCTTGGTGTGAAGAAAGACTCACTATACAAGACTGTAAACTCAATTTTTCTTGAAGACATAATCCATGTGTTTTGCCGTATTAAAAATGCCTTACTTCATTTGATTTTATTAGAATGTATAATCATCACCATTGTGTTCAACGGTTAGTAAAATGTGTGTTATATGAATGTTTTGACTTAGTTTATATATCATCATTATTCTTAAGTTGTAATCAATCATTTTATTATTCATTATTATTTGTTTAAAGAGTAGATTTTAGAGAAAACATGGTTATTCTGCTTTAGCTTAAAAGACCTGTCTCAAGAAGAGAGGAGACCCAGGTGCAGAGGGAGAGAATAACCTTATCTGAGCAGAGAAACTTTAGCCTCTGAGCAGGAGACGAGGCTCAGAGGATGGAAATCTACTCCAGTCCTGCAGAGAAGAACAGAGCTAAGAAAAGATTAGGTCATTACTTTTACTATTATTATTAATCTTAAAGTGTTTTACTTTTGCTATCATTAATATCATATGCATCATTATTACTGTGTGAGTTTTGAGTTTTATTACTTTCCTTTTTTAAAGTTAAATTAAATCTTTCTGTTGTAAACTGAAATGCCAAATATGGTCATGCCCTCTGACCTCACTGAGTGTATGATCCACATGTCACCCAAAACAAAATGTCCGGTCTTTGGACAGTCCCCTCTTTGCAGTGAGAGCAGAAAGGAGGGATTAAGAAAGGATTGTGTAATAAGAGGTGTGTTTTTATGATATCAAGGTATAAATGACAATGTAATTCTTTTATACAGGGTCTGAACACGGAGTATTGGCAGTGAGAGAGTTTTTTGGGGAGAGAATAGAGAAGAAGATTTACAGCTTGGATATCTTTGAGAATTTTCTGCTTATCAGCTTTTACTGATCCTGAGAAGGAACTGAACTCAAAACAAGGACTTAGATTAATTCTTTAATAAACCTGTAAAGGAATCATTTAATCTTGTATACTCTGAAAAGAAAACTGACCTTTTAAAAGGAAAAATAAACTTTTAGTTTCTTTTTCTGTCATTTTCTTGTATTTGTAAAAATGAAATAAACGGGTTTGAATTTCTTAACTAGAAGTTAAAAGTTCTCCCCACAAAAGGTTTGACTGTTTTCCTCATTTGTTGCTGGACAACATAACTCTTAAGGTTATTGTTCTGTGTTCCACTGTTCGCTGGTATAAGTGTAACAAACAAAGGAGGTAAAACGGTAGAGTAGGTACTATTTTGCTGATTTTATCCTTCTGGGACCAGGACCAATAAGAAGGGACCCCACGGGGAATGTGCTGACTTAAGGTATAAAAGAGGCATATAGAAAAAACTTTCAGGTGGAAAGGTTCGCCCATCACCTGACCACTACAGTCTCAGTGGTGGTTAAAGATCATAGAGAGGAGCGCACAGTGATAGTTACCACACCGCGCTCAACAACATTAGTAAAAAGTTCACCTTTAAATTTCAAACTGGACACTTTTACTGGTAGTAACTGGTTGTGGCCGGGATAGTTAAAACACTATTACCTACAGCATACATACTTATTTTACAATAAATAAATATACCAATAAAACTACTGTGAATGTTCATAACTTTGGTAAAGAAGATGAAAATACTTTTACTCTAAATCTAAAAAAACAGTAATTCACTGTCAAAGCTGAATGTTTTACACATCGTTTCATCTAAACGTCCTCATCTTAAAGGCATCTTTCTGACGTCATAAGACATGTTAGAAGTCTGGTTGCTGGATGGGTGTCCAGTCAGTTTGTCCTGCAAAGACTTAATTAAATGTCTCTGTCTTATGTGGCAGAGGTGGCCATAAAAAAAAAACTTGTAAATGTACTAAAAATAAAAAGGGACACACTTAGCTAAGCTCCATTAAGGCAACAAACCCTTAGGTCAGTCATTCTCCCCATTTTCACACCATTTTTTGGACAGTTTAGGACATTAAAAGCAGCTTTGGCTTCTCACCGTTTCCATAGGCCCAGTCATCATTAAGGCGATGTCGTACTTTCTGGTAGATAGCAGACATGGTCTTCATGTTGCTCTTCCTCCACTGCCGTCCCAGGTATTTAGTCTGAACTTTGAGCAGTTTGAGGACATAGAGTTGCATCATGGCCTGCTTGACTTTGAGCGCCCTCTTCAGGATGGGAGCAGACTTAAAGACGACCAGCATCTGGTGGAGGAGAAGGAAACAGAGATACACACACATACCAGACTCATCTGTCCTGATAAATCTGACGCAAAGCCCTCTCACCATCGTTCTGGAGTGTTTCCACTTGGTTAGTTTGTTGAGGATCCTCAGTAGGTTGATACACGAAAACAGATTCCTCCAGCAAAACTGATTGTTGTCTCCTGCTTCCTGTAACACAGACAGAATTCACAGTAAGAGTTTGACATCAGTGGATCAAGCTAAAGCAGCAATGCGAAAGCTCACCAAACTCTCAGCAGTTAACTCCGGGAGCTCGTGCACCACACAGTACGGGAAGTCAAGAACAGAAATGCTGAAGAAACAGGAAAGTTCAGATGTTTCCTGAGTAGAAATCAGTTTTTCCCACTCAAACAGATTCTCTGAGTACCTATTCTTAGCCGTAATGTAAGACATGATGTTCTGGTTGAAGAACTTTAGGATGAGGGGGATGCAGTTGGCAAACACCAGGTGCTGAGCCATATACTCAAACTAGGAAAAGAGCACACAAAGACACTTTGTTCAGGTAAAGAGGAGACTCCCTGCACAACAACAGGCTCGTGGTGTCCAAACCTGATAGATGTGGTTCAGTTTGAAGTGCTTCAGAAGCAGCAGCAGGATGGCAGAGATGGCTTTCACAATGATTTCTTTGTGCCGGTTGACGTCGACCCCGAGCTTCATGCTCTGCAGCACGGTGGTCCTGCAGTCAGGCAGAGATCAGCGCCATGCAGTGAAGCACATGTCCTTCATCCTTCAGTTCAGGTTTATTATTCTTTTAAGCTTATTTTATCCCGCCAACATCAGCTTCTTTCCTGACAGAAATACCTGCACTGTGAACATGAATGCTTTTAGAGGCATTCCAATGCTCCTCTGTACTGAAAAAGCATCTACAATAATGTGCAGAAAGCATCATCCCTTCATTTCCAGTTAGAGACTAATTCCACCATCTGCATGTCTGCTCTCACTTTAATAAGTAAGATACTCCAGTTATTGTTGAATTGTTATCTAAGCTGGGGTATTTTCTTGGCTCCACTTACGGCATCTCCTCCGGCAGCACATCAGCCAGGATGTTGATGGAGTCTGTTTTGGCTTTGGATGTTGGAGCTGCAGCGAGCAGGATCTTCAGCAGCGCAATCTAAAGAGAGACACCACATGGTTGGTTGGACAACATTTCCCTTTAACATGCTTTAAATTATGACCATTATGACTTTTCATGTTTTAAACAGAGATGTAGCAGCAATAGTTATTCTGCTGAACCTTCCTTCATACAAAATTTAGCTTAAAAAAACACTTTACACCATGTTCAGTTGGAATCCAGTGCATCATGTTTGTTTATATGCATACGTATCACTGTTATATCACTCCATTATGAACGTCACCATAGCAACATGGTAGCCAGATCAGCTGGTTTTTATCCATTTCTCCTGACAGTTGTTTAGCATAATAGCAAATGTTGTAAAAACTAAATAAAATGTTTACTTTGCGGGACCATGTATAAACGTAATAAACAACTTGGACCTGTGCACTACACAGTTTTAATGCACTACACGCAGCGGCGTTCCTAAATGAACTGCATTAACTGTGTAATTCACAGGTCAGTGTTGTTTAATCCTGATTCATGAAGCCTACAACGACAGTTCAATTCTTCATGGGATCTACATCTACAGCTGAAACTCATCAGACTAAACACATGTAGCTGCTGTTTGGTTGTTTGTCTCCCCCCGGTGTGCAGACACATATCAGAGGTGCTTCAAACATTAACTTTAATCCCCTTTTCAGATCAGAATTAATAAACAGGATGGCAATACTGAAGCTCTAGAAAAACACTATATACTCCCAATCAACAGATTTACACACAGATAAACAGCTCGGTGTTGATCTGTTCCTTCATGATTGTGCGTCTGCATGTCTGTGGCAGCAGGACATAAGCAGTGCTGCATCAGAAGTGTGTTAAATCAATGATATGAGCTGATCCTGAGGCTGCAGAGTAATAAATAACACTAACCATGTATTGAGGCAGACTGGGCAGAATTCCCTGATACAGCAGTTCAGTGGCACACATTTCCACTTCCTCTTCACCCTGACAACAAGGAAACAGAAAAGAAAAGAGATTAAGACAAAATAGCCTTTCCAAAATACCTCCTGACAATCTGCTTATTAAACCTGAAGGTCTGTCTACATGATGTAGGTTATTATTGAGAACAAATTCTTCAAAAATTATCTAAATTTCCACTTACACCAGACAAAGGAGTTTTCTGGTATTCCTCCTCCTTTGCAATCTGTATTTCTGCTATAGAAATATACTTGTGCTAGAAAAATAAACAGTCATTAGCTTAAATTCCAGGAGACAGCTCTGCAAACATAGAAATCTAGCATGCAGGGAAATATCGATGCACTGTGCAGCATGTCGCAGTACCTGCTTTAACGTCTTGATGCTCTCATGAATCGGCCTGGGTAACCCAACCACTGTGTCTGTATCGCTGCAGGGCATGCAGGAAACAAAACAATTTATTACTCCGTCTCTGATATTACTTTTAGTCAACACAAAGAGAACCTACCTTCCAAGCGTGTAACCAATGAATTTACTTCGACTTGACTCCAGAAAATGTTCTATATCCTTTTCCCTGTTGGAGCAAAAGATGACAATCTTCACGTATAAACACATAAAAGAACCCCTAAAAATGTGCTCCTTGTTTATTTAAACAGCACTTTATCTGTCATAAAGAAAGAAAACATTTCTCCTGATTCAGAAGTCATAAATTCTGCTACTTGTTTGGTAGCACCGAACTCTACCTGACTTTGGGAGCCCACGGCAGACCCTTGACAAAGAACACCTTCTCTGATGGGGGGTGAGGAATAGGTGGAGGCATCACCTCGTCTCTTTCTAAAGGGAAGGTCTCCGTCTCTAAGGAGTTGTCATTGTCATCATTATCCTCCTCATCCTCTCGTGAGTCATCAGCCTTGTAGGGATCCTTCTCATTGAAAGCGTCTAAGTTGTCCTGTTTGATCAGTGCCTGAGTAAAACAGAAAGAGTCTCATGAAATTTTAGCTTATAAAATATTCTTTTGCAGTTTCACTCGTGCTGTTTTGGTCCAGTTGTAAGTAAGGGTGGAAAAATCTGTAAGACTGGCATTTAAAAACAGCATGCGAGTAGCTTTCCGTGTCAGTGTCATCTGTAGCGTGCGTTAACCCGAGTAACCAGCAGCAGATACGTCTACCTTGTGTTCACGACGGGCTCGTTTTTGCTGTTGCTCGATGAGATCAGACGCCGACGCGGGAGGAGACGCTGCCCTCATACTGCGAATGACTCCGATGCTGTCCTCTGGGAGGGGAGGAAGACCCAGCTCCTCGCGTTTATGGACCTTTATGCTCTGAAGCTGTTCAAACCCTCCGAGCGTGAACTGAAACGGAGCAAAGAGGAGGTTCTCTCCACTCACTGTTGCTTTTAGCACCAGGTAACACTTGTTCATAAATGCTGGGTGTTTTCATCTCTCACCAGTATGCTCTTCCACAACAGCAATAACACCTTCTTCATTGGAAAGTGAGGAGCATGTCCGCTGCAGAACTTGGTAACCATACCAAAGAGCATGACAGAAATAGGCTCATTGTTGTACAGAGGAGATCCTGAATGAAAGCAGCAGGGGGGTATTAGTATACAGGTTGCACATCTCCTTAGTGTGACCACAGCGCTCAGAGGAAATTTACCCAGCTCTGCTCTGAAGGTGTCCCTGATGAGTTTCCATTCAGGTTTGTCAGCTGGATCATCCTGCTGGATTGTCTCCACCATCAGATACATTATGTTCAGCAGAACCCGGAGATCTGTGCTGTCAGCGAGGGAGATGGCAGGCTTTCTGACCGCGCTGCTACACGCAGCGCTGTTACTGAAAAACAGGAAGCACATCGCTAAATCCCAGATGAATCGCACTGACTGGACACCTTGCTAAGCAAACTAACACGTTCTTCATTCCTTCTAAACTGAGGATGACAGAATTCATTTTAATAAAGGCTGAGAAAGATAAAATGCTTTGGTTTTACCCACAGTTTAGATGCCTGAATGTAAATGAGGTTTTTCAGAATCCTCTACGGTAATAATAACAGCTTAATAATAAGAAGCATACTCAATCTCCATGTTGAGCAGTTCCACCAGTGCAGAAAACGTCCCCACATCAAGCAGTAAAAATATGTTGTAGCGCATCCAGTGCTGCACCTCAAACTCCGAGCTGCACTCTGCAAATGTCCCTGAAGGGAAAACAAAGAGTTGCTTTTGTGGAATATCTAGAGATAAACAAAAATATCCTCCATGATCGGAGGCCCTCTTTTGTTTTTTGCTTCCTAATAAATGAGCAGTGATATATACCGACCCTGGGCCATGTAGAGAATAGCTCTCGCAACCTTCAGCCTTTTCTCACGAGCGATGACCTCCAGACTGTCCAAGAGGCGCATGGCATGAGCTCTGTGCTGAACTGCATCCAGCTCTGTCCACTTCTTATCACAAACTGATGCACAGCAGAAGTGAAATTTTCATTTATCTACATGCCAACTTCATCTTCAATTTATAATCCACGTTTGCTAAACTCAGTCTATTCATTTATATTTAATTAATTACCGTGAGCTCTGAATTCATCCTCAAAGCACTTTCTATTAAGAGCAAACTCTGGTCCTTCTGTGTAGCTGTAAAGCTCTGGAACATGGAAGAAATAACAGAAATAAACTGAGCATACTTCTACATGTTTTTTTTAAATAAAAAATATGTGTACCTGACAGTTCTGCAGCCCATTTGTCTGTATCGGAGTATTCAAACTCCAGATCTGGAGATTCAGACAGCCCCTGGGCATTAATACATGACAGAGACATGGCAGTTAGATGTTAAATGAGAATATCTAACCAAGCTTAAAGAATCAGTTAAATTAAATCAACTACAAATATATATTAAACAACTTGCAGCTGGATTTTATTTATAACCTAGAGTCTGCATTTCAAGTGATTAAGATGACTCCATAAGTAATAGGCCCAGTGTAAAGTAATCATCTTATAAAAAGCCAAGTATTGGCACACTTGTGTTGATATTTTGTAACTTTGTTGTAAATTATATAACTATAAAAGAAGTTAAGAGAAGCGTGAACTATTTGTGCATATTAGAAATAAAGTATAGTGTTGTGATACAAAGTTACAAACTAAACAGTTTGATTTCAGTATATATGATGTCAAACATTTGTTTTTTTCTGACTGCATTACCAGCCACTTAAGTTGTTTTTTCTGTTTCTGCAAATAAATCATTGCATAACACCAAACAGCTAAAACAGACAATGCAATCATGTGGAAGCAACACAAATCTAAAAGTCACAGATGCAAAACATGCCATTTAATTTCCAAAAGAAATCAACCCTATAGATCCTAATTCCAATACAGATATCTGGGATGACATAAAATAAAATATTTACCAAAGTCTAACAAACAGGACTGACAAAGTTAATGCAGAGAGTACCACATTAGTCCATACAGGTCCCAAGCTGTCTTACATTTATCAACACCAGTGCTTTTAACACCTTGTTAAATGATATGAATAAAAACACACATGTGTGATTTATTACGAACACAGTGGCTCATTCATTGAGCCAAAAAAGTCACCGTTTTGTTTTTTATCCATTAAAGTGGGGATATTCCGGAAATTAATGCCTGGCCTCAAGATCAGTCGATATTACACACTTCGCTTTCTTTAAAAACACACACACACACACACAGATCCTATGCTTTCAGTCTGAACGGACGTGGCAGGTGAACACATCAAAAATAAGAAACGGACCTTAAACTCTGTCAGTCGGTTCAGTCCGGCCTCTAACGGGCTAATATCGATTAGCTACTGTCAACTGAGTTACACTTTCATTCAAGACAACAAATAACAGGTCAATTACGTGCATTAAACAAAGTACTAATGTGTTTAAATAAGGACTCATAGTCTCTGGAGTTCGTGATAAATTCATGTTGAAAATATTAGCAGAGCTACATTGACATAGTTAGCTAATTCAGCAAAGGCAACAGGAAAGGCCTTGTGTTTCTATTCTTGTCTGAAATCCCATGAAACACAATAAATCACAGACTTGTCTACGTACCTCTGAGTCTTTCCTCGGATTTCGAGGGAACTCGCCCCGGCTTTTGTTTGGTAGCATTGCTCTCTGTTTGTTGTTTACAGGTAGCCCACCACCGTTGTCACCGATGTCCATGTTTTTTGGGGGAGACGTGTACTCTCGCGAGATTGTAATCCACCAACGAGAGTTCGCCTCTGACTGACTGCCTGCTACAACTAAAACATGTGCGCTTCTCCCTGCTCGTGAAATGTGAAAACCTTTTACATTAAGTTACAGACTTTTGCAAAAAAGACAAAAAATATGTAAAATGTACACTGTTTATTGCTTAACTGGATCATACTACACATACTATGTTTTTTTTTTAAAAAACAAGCAAGTGAGCTGTAATCATATTTTTTTTCTTTGCTTAGTTTTTAATGTTTACTTTAATGTTTATGCAACATCTGATAAGATTTCCTTAGTTTGCACTTTAGTTCAGGATATATATGCAGACTATTGAATGAATCAGATGTCTTGACTTAATCTTACTGCCCCTTTTGCATTGCAGATCATTGTGGCCCCTCATGAAAACTTGGCCTCTGTCCAGTCTGATTGCTAGACTACAGATGACAAAATGTGACATATTTAGGTCATTTGAGAGCCTCTTAATGATGTTATGTTTATAACTTGCAGGAATTAAATAGATTTCTTAAAACTTTACAAAAGCCCCCACCCACAACTCTAAAGTGGGATGAATATAGAAATTGGATGGATGGATGATTACAGTAAGTATGAGAGATATTTAATGATTTCTGGCTCAAGTCTTTAAGGGAAAATCATATCTTAGCCATTTTCAAATTTCAACCATTTATTAAAGGAAACAATACACAGAAATTTAACAGGGTGTAGACTAACTAACTTATTCAAACTAGCTAACTCACAGAATCTTGCATCCAAACAAAACATTTTGCCATCAAATCACAGTGGTATACTAATTAAATCTAACATCACAGGAATACAGCTGTTAGCACACATCCCTTTCTCCAAGTTAAAACAAACTATTTAAATCAAAAATTAAATCACAACATAAAGCAGTTTCCACATAACTTCTTTAAAATAAAAAAGAAAATCGGTTACAGGAAATAAAATAGATATATGTAATGTCAAACATTGTTGCTAACCTTTATCCAAAACATCGTTTCAAGAAATGCTTTTCTCTCTTTCTTTTAAAGAGTTACACCGGTGTTTCACTACTGCTGCAGAAGACTTGAGACAAAGACAGGATGACGGTGCCTAGCTGCAAAGCTTCCACTGTATGGCAGAACCACCACTGATCCGGGTGGAAAACAGCTGAGTGCTGAGAGGCACTGTCACCTAACAAGTAACCATGGATACAGCACTCATTTTGTTGACCTTGCCCGCTGTAATGCCCTAAAAAGCTGTTAGTGCAACAGTATTTCACAGTAGCACTATGTTTCACACACAACCAGATAAAACTGGAACCAGTTTGTTCCTTTAAGATCCCAGCACACATAATACTGCAATGAGCTGCAGATTCAGATGAGGTGGTGTTTGTGGTTGGTGGGAGGGGGGGGGTGGAGGGGAGGGGGAGGGGGGGGGGGGGGGGGGAGGGGGGGGGGGGGGGGGGGGGGGGGGGGGGGGGGGGGGGGG
>JBAMHV010000003.1:20086698-20102429 GCA_037177535.1 Pseudomugil gertrudae | reverse complement strand
TCTCTCCGTGTTAGCGTGGGTTCTCTCCGTGTTAGCGTGGGTTCTCCCCGTGTTAGCGTGGGTTCTCTCCAGGTACTTCGGCTTCCTCTCACATCCCAAAGACATGCGTGTTAGGTTGAATGTGTGTCTCTGTGATGGATTAGATATTCGAGGTGTACCCCGCCTCTCGCCTGATGATTGCTGCAATAGGCTCCTGCTACCCCGTGACCCTGAATTGGACATAGCGGTATGGAAAGCAGATGGAGATCCGCGATGGTGGCAAACATTATTTCTTTACTGGTGACACTCGTTTAGAAGTCGGTCATCATGGTGTGTCGGATTTGCTTAATCTTGGACAACAAGACATCATGTGAATTCACAAATCATTTTTACAAGGAAAGGACAACAAAATAGAGAAGGTATGACCCAAGATATTAGCAGTTTTGGGAATGGATGGTGAGTCAAACATACTTATTTACTCATAAATAGTTATTTTATATGCAAACTGCCCATTTAATCAGGGAAGCGGTCTGTAAAGAGCCATTAAAAGACCTATACCAGACTCTTTTATTCTAATTAATGTGCTTTACACAACAGATACTGGAGCAAAAGAGGTTATTTTACGTAAAAAAAACATTGTTTGATAGCTCCTTCGTAGCAGTCTAAGTCTTTTTAATTGGTGGAAGCTGCTAATGATAACTAGCTTCTAAACATGCCGTAACGGTTTCAGGTGCTACAGAAGGAGTGTTGCATAGTTAGTGTGTGTTAAACAGCAAGGCTGCCGAGAGGGATTTAAGTGACAAAAAGAAGAAAGAATTTACCACACATGCAACCATTCAACCTGTCCAGGTGTACCCCGCCTCTCGCCCGTTGTGAGCTGGGATTGGTTCCAGCCCCCCCACGACCCCGTTCAGGGAGAAGCGGTAGAAAATGGATGGAACCATTTACTAAAACCTAAACAGTAAATACACTGGAAGATGTCCGAGATGTGCATGTGGGAGCATTTCACACCGGGACAGTTAGGGGCGGGGCTTAAAGTCCAAACCTGTTCCCCTCACAGAATGGGGTATAGCTCCTTTAAGAGATACACCCATTAAAAGAAGTGATTTGGTGATGTTGCTGGTGCACCGCTACGATGCAACCCCCAATATGAATTTCTGTATGGTGGAACAAAACTGCAGAACACGCCGCAAATTAGGGGTTAATTTGCCATATTGGAGCGTCCTACCCAGTTCAGTTAAAGTCAGTAATGTTTAAAAAAGGTTTTTATTGTAGTAAATGCTGTACGCACTGTTGCAGTGGTTGCAGGCGTAGATGCTGCCTTCAAGAGCCTCCATCTCTGTAAACTTGGACAGCATCTCTGTGAGGGTGCAGCTGCGCTGGTACGCTGTAGAGCCTGAGCCTTTGTCTGTACTGTGATAGCGCTCGGGAAACTCCAAGGACAAATCCCAGAATGGCTCCACTGTGTTGGACTTGTGCTTGCAAGACAGACACGTCACCTACAAATGCAGATTACAGGGAGAGGAAATAAGCTAGTGTCTAGGAAAAGCCAGATCACATTAGTTAGAAATTAAAGACATATTTTTAAAAAATGGGTCTTTGTTTGATGTGTTTAATATTTCATACTGAATATTATGATGCTTGCTCTCACCTGGCTAAGTAGCTGCCCGTGAAAGATGGTGTTAAGAACCTTTAGCACTTGCTTGGACAGTTTCCTCTTGGTGATGGGGATGACTATCCTGCGTTTGGACCCCTCTGTGTCCAGCTCCTGCTGCACCTTGTCCAGCAGCTCACATAAAAACTCCTGGGCATCCTGCTGGTCATAACCACGGAAAGCTGGAATGAGGTTCCACACGGAGTGCAGCATGGCAAAGGGAGAAACTAAAGACCACCGGCCTGACCACATGACCCTGAAAAGTGTATGCAACTCGTGGCACAGAGACATCTGCTGGCGGGTGGAGCAGCGAGGCTCCTTGGGCTGGACCAACTCTGCAGGCTTTGGGGCAGGCGGGACACTTTCTTTTTTGCCGACAGGCAAATTCCAACAGCCTGCCCTCCCCATGCGTCCGAGAGGGCTCTGAGACAGAGCCGTGTTGCTGACAACACCTCCCGTCACCCCCTTCATCTCTTGGGAGTGATTGGTTTTGGCCAGCAGCTCCTCGGTCTCACATAGGTCCAAAGTGAGAAAACACTCCCTGAATTTCTGCAGGTGACTCAGCACTTGCAATATAGAGTTCATGTAGCATGTGTTCCCCAGGTTACGCAGACCAGTGACACCTGGAGCAGGTCTCCGCCGTGTTACGGTATGCGTGGAGTAGTACCTCTTCAGTTTAGCAGCTCGGCCGTTCTGGGGAGCTTTGCGAGACAAGGTGATAAGTGATGGCTTCTTGGGAAGAGGAGGAAGAAGGGGAGGAGGTAGGCGTTCTGGGGGGTCGCGAAATTTGCGAGGAATGAGTGTGATGGTTGAACGAGGCGCCTGAGTAAGAAGCCTTGCACTCTTCCTGGGAGGTACACTGCCAAGCTCTTCCATCAGCCTCCTTTTCACCTCTTTCTTTTGTCTCCTGGCTTCCTCGAGCTTCTCTTGACGCTGCTTCTGAAGCTCCTGATGTTTGCTGATCCACATCTGAAGCATCTTTCCAAGGAGCGCTTTCCTCCTGTGGCGCAAGGCCATCTGCATGGCTGGTTGTGGTCCACCTTCCCCGACCCAGGGGGTGCAATCTCTCCCAGTTGCAGAGCGCAGCGATCGTCTACCTGGACTCCGTACAGTAGAGAGGGCCCCTCTGAGGAGTTTGAGGTCTCCTTCTGCATTATCATTGAGTACATAGTCTCCACAGGCAAAGCAGAAGACATCCAGCTCACGCACCTCCATAGCCAGTGGGTGCTGCGACTCCTGAAAGTGTTTGAGCGAGTGCTCCTCCATGAAACGTCCACAGGCCACGTGGGAGCACTTGAGGCAGGCCCATACTGAATCTGTTGTGCTGCACTCCACGCAGAGCCATTTTTGAGGATTGAGGATGGAATGATCTTGGCTCAGACGAAGACGCCCAACGTGTTTACAGCGATCCATCTCTCCAGATACACATGCGGCCTCAGTGGTAGGACACACGTCCTGTGGCCAAGCAGCAACTCATCCTGATGTAACAAGGAAGAAGCGGTGGTTAAAATCTACTTTGAATTATTCAAATTAATGCACATAAACACACTCGCCTGTGTGTCGAAAAGGGTAAATACAAAAAAAGTATACTGACTGTAAAAGTAGTGTAACTTGATCAGGTTCGGGATGTCATATCACATCATCTGCAGAACTCAGCAGCAATGCTCAGCTGGATAACCCATGCACATGGTTACCACCATGACCGACAGGAAGTCTGATCCAAAGAATTACAGTTAGAATAAATTCAGGTGAAACCAATAAATAACAAAACAATGTGCAAAACTCTCACAGCTTCAAAAGAACAGGGATAAAAAGGTGTGCAGAAAAAAAACACATTTCTCCAAAACACAGCAAATACATAAAAAAAAAACACCCGATAAACAAATATAAAATAAAATTAACAGATAAACAAATATCTCTGTTTAGTTACTAGTAGTATCTAACACGAGAAGCTGAATAAAGACCTGGTATACATGTAGAAATGGTGGTTAACCTGTACTAACATCCAAACACAGACTAATTAATCACTTAAAACTACTAAACTGCACATAAAAACAGAGCTAATGTTATTAAAATGTCTTAAAAATTTATTTTTGGTTTGGAGGGGGGAAAAGTTGAACCAAGTAGTAAGTTTAAACACAATATCTTATTGAATTTTACATTTCCACCCCTAATACATGTTTAGCTGAATATGCTGACATGTTGCTTCTAATAAAGAATAAGATGACAAAATAAAACAGTGCTTTCCAACCTTTTAAATTAAAGTTGTTTAATAGATTTATCAGATTTAAAGTATCTGGTTTTGTTAGTGCACTTATAAAGTTTTGACTTTTAATCATTTAACTGTGTCAGTCATATGTGAAGTTTGAGCCACTTAAGTCATAATTTTATAGTTGCAGAATATATTTTATGGTTTGTTTTGTAACGTTTTGCAGATTTATTGGTACTTTTGTGAAAAACACCCTAACCATGATGCTTGTCCAGTAAACCGAGGTGGTTAATCTACCAGCTTACTGTGCTAAACCACTCCTTGTTTTTGTTTTCTTTGTGTAAATAATCCAACACAAACTGTTGATGGCCAGACACCATCAAGTCGGCGCAACTGGTTTCCAGTTGCTTTGCAGACACAAACCGTGATATGTTGCTTTCTTTTTGCTGTCTTAATCGTCTCTAATCCCATAAGACGCTAATATGTATTGTTGGGTAAAAATAAAAATGTGTGTGTTTTAAACGGCATGGCTCGGATAGATTGTCTCTCCACGCAGGGCTAAGCTACTCCACCATCACCGTGTTGAGCCAGAACAAAGAACCGCCAGAGAGCCACTCTTCAGGAACGTCCAACAACTTTGTTGGTTTGAGGCTGCACGGTGAGTTAGCTACCGCGGCTAGCCGCTAGCTGCAGCGGCTTAGCGCCGCTTAGCCGGGCTTTTACCTCAAAAACACACTCACTCACTCACATTATGTTCCGCTTGCTACCAAGTAGGTGTCATAAATGTTTTTAGCGTAACAAAAGCTAGCATTAGCTGCAATGCTAACACGTTTTGCTGAAGACAATCGAAGTTAAACAAATGGTTGTTGTTAGTCGCTAAACAGCTTAGCTCGCGAGCGAACTGCGCCCTTAATCATTAAAAAAAAACTCCCCGGTGACATTCACCGCAGACAACCGGCTACTCAGACGTGGCTACAGTAACACCGGGCCTTCATCATGCTCGTTACTGCATTAGTAATAACGGGAAAGACGTGTAAACGTTACCATCCATCCGGTACTCTTTGAGCCGCTGCTTGTTGTCCTCCTTACCCAACTCTCGATCCAAGCCCAGACCCCGCTGCTCTCATTGGACCGGGACTGAGAGGCAGCCGGGCTTTGATTGGTGGAACAGCTGAACAACAGGCTGCAGGACGGACCGTCCACCCACCGAGGCCACATGGAACAATAACCCGGCCTGCACACTGGAAACCACCCGGGCTGGACACTGGAAAGCACACAGCCCATCAGGAGCTGACCTCAGTGGCACCGTGAGCCTCGCGCGCCGTGTTTCAGTTGGTTTGATCTGATGATGCACAGTGTGTGTGTGGGTGTGTGTGTGTGTGTGTGTGGCAGGATCCTGCAAACACAGTGTGTGTGTGTGTGTGTGTAGCAGGATCCTGCAAACATTGTGTGTGTGTGTGTGTGTGTGGGGGTGTGTGTGTAGCAGGATTCTGCAAACACAGTGTGTGTGTGTGTGTGTGTAGCAGGATCCTGCAAACATAAGTGTGTGTGTGTGTGGGGGTGTGTGTGTAGCAGGATTCTGCAAACACTGTGTGTGTGTGTGTGTGTGTGGGTGTGTGTGTGTAGCAGGATCCTGCACAGTGTGGAAAACCAACAGAAATGTAACAGGTGCAGCTTTAAAGAGTCATATTTAATATTAGATGCTCAGGTATTGAGATATTTTGTTTATTTATGGATATTTTGTTGTACACTGTTTTTTTATTGTATCTTTTATATAAATTTTTTTTTACTCTTTTATGTGAAGCACTTTGTGACTTCTTTGGCTGTGAAAGGTGCTATATAAATACATTTTACTTACTAATAGTAAGATAGATAGAGAAATATTTTAGATAATTTCTCAAGTGATGCAAAATTGGTTCAATCTGAAGAACATACTTTAAAGAGAAAAAAAAGTATTTATTACCAGCTGTAAACAAAATAACTTTAAACTTATGATAGTGACATTGTCATTAATTACTTATTACATTATTCTGATGGAATACTTTCATTTAACATGTACAGCTGGAAATTGTGATGCTTGTGTGAGCTACCTTATTTAAAAAAACTATTTAAAAACCTCTTCATGCGCACTGGAAATGTATCAACTTTGAAAATAAAAAGAGCAACACGTGTTTAAAATACACAGAATGTACTGGTTCTTTGTGCATGCTCTTTTTTAACTACATATTATGTAAAAGTACTATTTGATCATATCACAATGGTTTGTGTGACCATTTGCAAAGTAATTTATCATATTTTAATATAATCTGACTAAACCATTAAGGAAGATGGTGATTAAATTAATTGTTCAGCGTGTTGCTGCACATTTCTAAACTTATAAGGAATAGTATAACATGTACTGGTATGTGTGATGTCACTAAATGGTTGATTTGTTTGGACGGCTTCGGCTGTTGTTAGTCGTCTTCCTGCAAAACCCAGAAAAATAACTCGTATTTGGATCAGAGGATGCGGCACGAGAGCAGTTTCTTTCAGGACGTAACGCTACTGAATGATGAAATAAGCTTTAGATGGCTCACCAGCATTGTGACAGTGAGGGAAAACAGACTCATAACGAGTGGGACAAACGTACCGATTTAGCATTTCATCAGACAAATGAATGTTTAGTGAATCAGACTTCACCCGAGTCAAAGATGCTTTGCCTTGAACATGTGTTGGTTACAGCTTACCATCAGACTATGCATGCCAAAACAAGACGTCATACTTTTCCCACGAGGTCTCTTTAATACAAAACTATTTAATCAAATAGGTGAAAGTCCCAGAAATGCTAAATATCCTGATGATCCACAGGACCATACTTAAAGACTACAATACAAAAATGTCCCTACTTAACGCACATTGCTACCTAAGTTTTGAAGTTTACGAAGTTTGTTGAACAAGTCTAAGTACTGAGTCATGGTATCAACGCAGTCCGCCGGTGCAAAAAGTCCCTCGGGTTTAGTGGCAAACACAGACGGAAGTTCAGGAACGTTGGTGCCAAGAAAGGACTGCATGAACTCCTTCATGAGGTTCCAGCAGTCCCCTGGAACCACACACGGACAGTATTCGACCTAAGGAAAACACAACACAAGCAAAGGCAGTCACACAGAAAATCCTCTCTTCCCGATAAGATCAAATTATTATGCGCTCACCTCGACTGATATCCCTCTGGCACTGGAGCTCATTGTCACTGTGCCAACCTTTATTAGGAAGTCACAGTAGCGGTATCTTGAGCCACGGCACTCCACTTTGTGTCCCTTTGCATTCTGGAAGTGACTTTTCAGCTTCACCATGAGGACGTCAAAGTTTGCATCGGCTATCAGGAAGGGCCCTCCTTCAAACATGGCCATGCAGCTCAGGGGAGTTTCAGAGTTGTGCATCACATACAAAAGCTTTGAGGGCTGACCTGTAACAGGCAGGTAACACCGATTGACTGAACTGCATATGAACACAAACATAAAGCTTTACATTTAAAAATTATTTACAATAAAAAAAAAATGAGCCAATCAGTTTCCTGACCTAAAGGAATCGGTCAAAATGTGAGACTGCGTTCCAGTCCTGTGCACGGCAATAGCACAGGAAACAGAATGATGTCACATCTACAAACTGTAGAAACTAATGAAAAAGTAATCTGCTTATAGATGGGAAAATGATGAAGACCTGCATACCAATGGCAGATTAAATCACTTTTAAAAGGCATTTACAGTACCCAACGCTCATGTTAAGGTCCACTGTCACCTGAAATGCAGACTACCTACCATCTAACAAAATAGTTCATATATTTTGTTATAACCTCTACCAGTGGTTCTTAAACTTGAGGTGTAGCTTGGCTAATTAAAACAAATAGTTTATGCAAATATAGCAAAAATAGACAAAGTTCTGCAAATGCCAACAGGAAAACATAATGTAAATGATGCCAAATCAGCAACAACAACAACAAAAAGACCAGAAAATATGAAACATATTTAGCAAGACACATTATAAGCATTGGGGTGCACATGGTAGAGGTGCTGGGGTGTGTGTGTGTGAGTGTGTGTGTGTGTGTGTGTGTGTGGGAAAGCCTTTCTCCTGATTTTATACCAGGAGAAACATTAGTTTTATTGGTTTAATATGTTCATTAAGACTTTACACAATCTGTTTGTCCTTGTGCAACACAACTTTAATGCTGTGATAGGGTCATTCTCACGTTCTTGTCATGACTTGAATTAAATCATATTATAACATGAACCTAGCTAAAATTAAAGCATTAGATTAAAAACTAATAATTGTATTGGGTTGAAATCATTGGGTACAAAAACCCCAGCATGGTGGATGAAAACCCTCTATCCAAACATTTATTCTTCCCTTAGTAGTAGTAGTTTTATGTGACCTAATCTGACTTCTGACAGGAACAAACAATAAACAAACAAAAAAGCCCATAGAAAAATATTTCCTCAGAAGCATAGTGGGCTTAAGTTATTACAACCATTAAAATCTTATGTACTAAATATATTAGGTTTATTACCTTTACTAAAACTAACACAATGGTAATCATATATCTCTGAACAGGATGAAAAGTAAACATTACCGCTGACATTTCCAGTGTATGTCTCGCAGTCTACACAGAAGCTGCCCTGCTTCACCGCTCCCAGCTGCTCCAGCTTTTTATGCAGAATGTCCACTGTCTGCTGCACACTTTTCCCGTCCGCCACGGGCACCTGACACACACTGAAACCACATTATGCACAAACCATCAACATCATGCCGGAGGGAAGGACTGAGAGGCATCATCAGCGGCTGAATAATGGTCATGTAAGGTTACTAATCAAACACAATCATGTAGCCCGGCAATAAAACAGAAGCACGGCGTATGAAGTTACATGCCACTACGAGAATACTTTAAAATATCAATTAAGAACCCAAATCTAGTTAAACTGATTTAATCATCTTACCAAGTTACCCCCATTGATGTTTTGTCTTCACTTGCGACTCGGGCTGTGACTTGAGTACTTCCGGGTGAACAATTCTGGTAAATTTTGATTTTGGTTGTGAAATTTATTAAAACAATTTAAATACATCTTAAAGTTCAATTATGCTATATTTAAACACAAAACCGTAATAAAATCACAATAACTATTTTCTGTAAAATATTTTTATAGCTTTAACAAACCGGATATTACGTCACATTGTGTAGTTGCTTCTTCCGTACAGACAACCTGCACGTGTTAACAAACTGTTTACAGTATTTCTAAAGTCTGAAGTTAGCTTTCCTGGGATAATATAAAAACACAAATTTTATCGTTACAGCTTGAGTCAAAGTGCAGTAATGCCGAAAGTGAAAAGATCTAAGGGAGGAGGGGAGAAAAGCGAGGCATCGATGACGCTAGCCGACCAGATACTGCAGGGAGACACGATCCAATCCAGAGGCCGGGTAAAGAGCAGAGACACCCGGGCAGAAAACGAAGACAACTACGTAGACGAACGACTGTCGCGGAAAATCTTACAGCAAGCGCGAATTCAACAAGAAGAGCTTCAAACTGAATATGGCGTGGCACCAGAGAAGAAGAAAGCTCCCGTCACTGTCCTGGGTAATGTCAATCAATTGACTCAAAGCGTTTAATTGAAAAGCAGTTTTCAGTCTTGCATGGCCATGTCATGTTCTGTGTTGTCCTGTTTCCTATTTTAGGACCTGGTTCTCAGGATGCTGACTCGGATGAGGAATGGCCAGCAATGGGAGAAGCGGGTGCTGATGATGGCACTGCTGAAATATCTGTAGACCCAGATGATGAGAAGGCCATAGAGATGTTCATGAACAAAAACCCACCAGTCAGGCAAGCTGCTGTAGAATTTTTGGTGTAGATTAATTCACATGGTATTATATCCATATCCTTCCTCAGAACTTATGTGCTTTTTGTTTTTTATCTTTCTGTGGTTCCTATAGACGGACCTTAGCTGACATTATCATGGAGAAGATCACAGAGAAGCAGACTGAAGTAGGAACAGTGATGTCTGAGGTGTCAGGGCACCCGATGCCCCAGCTGGATCCGAGAGTTATTGAAATGTACAAAGATGTGGGTAAGGTAAGTTATCTGGAAAGACAGTTTAATTTGTAAAGAATTATTTAAAGAGATGATAAAAAATAAAGTTTTACAATTCAAGCTTAAAAGACACTACTGATTTGGACTTTTAAATGAAAACTATTGAAATACTGGTGAAAAAGATGGGCCATTAACCTGGGTTTAAATGAGCAGTGTTTCAGCTGATCTGAGTTTGTTCCAAACAGATGGAGCATAGCAGCTGAATGCAGCTCCTCCAGCTCTGTTTCTGACTCTGGTGACTGTTAAAAGTCCGGAAACAGGACTTTAAAAGCTATCCTCTGATGAACGGACAGCTGGTGGGAAGACCTGAGACCTGGACTGATAGGGTCCACTTTGCTCCATTTTCTGCATCCAGTGAGGATTGCTAAGCCCCTTTAAAATGGATAAAATTAGGGGCATAACCAACACAGGAGATGGATGAAACTGTCTACATATCTGTGCACACATAGCCCTTCAAACAGTGTACATTTGAACATATAGGGATGAGGAATTAAAGGAAAACTCTTAAAATAATGGTAGGAGTAAATAAATAAACCATTACATGGTTTTATTTACATTAAGATGACTTGCCCCATATACTTTATTCTCTTATTAGCAGATGTCCACCCAACTGGACACCTGTGGGACATTTTTGGGGCAACATGCTGGCTAGTGTGCTACATGATAATAAAATTCAGCATGTCCAGTCTGATTATTATTATGTAGCTACTAGTTGCTCTAGAGGCATTGCAGTAATCAGAAAAGGTTGTAAACATTTTAAGACACTTTGCTTTTTGTTGAAGTTGCTGGCTAAAGTAAATAAAACATTGTGCACACATAATCAATATCTGTCATTTCTCTTTGTTTGCTGTAGGTTTTGTCAAAATATCGGAGTGGTAAACTGCCAAAGGCTTTTAAAATAATACCTGCACTTGCAAACTGGGAGCAGGTTCTGTATTTGACCGAGCCGGAGGGCTGGACTGCTGCTGCTATGTACCAAGCAACGAGGTAATTCCCACCGGCTTATTTGGCTGATGGCTTTCTAACAGTCTGTCTTAACATGGCACATCAGTTTTTTTTCTTTTCTACCAGAATTTTTTCCTCGAATCTAAAAGAGCGAATGGCCCAACGATTTTATAACTTGGTGTTGCTGCCCCGTGTGAGGGACGATATTGCAGAGTACAAGCGACTCAACTTCCATCTCTACAGTGCTCTTAAGAAGGCCCTGTTCAAACCAGGAGCGTGGTTTAAAGGTGAGACTGAAAAAAGGGTTTTTATTTATGTGTTTTGTTTTTGTCCAAGCTCTGTTTCTGGGTCACAGCTGGAACCTAATCCAGAATCTGCTCTTCATGTTTTAAATGCCAAAACATTGACTCCAACACCCCAAATCTGTGCTAATGTTCTGCTATGCTAGAGAAAACACCACGCCAGTGTAAGGCTTGTGAGCAGGGTTTTGGTTTTGGAGAGCAGCAAAATCCAGAGCCAGTGTAGCATCTGGTCTGCTAGATAAAAATATGCACAAACGTGACATCAGCACATAAACTCAATGTTGCTTTCATTTTCCTAAATGTCCAGGTTGCAGAATGGCTTTCTCTTTATGTTTGTAGCTACATATCCTAAAGCTGTATGCAGCCTTTATTGTATCTTTCCACCATACAGCCCTTTTTTTTTTTTTCCACAAACCATCTGGAACATCAGTTTCTGTCCACTGAGTGGCACAAAAAATGTCTACGCTGAGAAATAAAAGGATTCCACTAAATATCAGCAAATCCCAGATGCAAATGCCATGTTGTTTGTAAAGAGACTAATAGTTGAGAAAGGCAGGACAATAATCCAAACTGCTTCTGATGACACAGAAAGCTCCTGTGTGGGTCATGGATAATGTTTATTGTCTGTTAATTCGCCATATGTTCATAAAGTGGCTGCTCTCTGAGTAACACAAGCCAGCAGGACAAAGAAAAACAGAACAAATTAATATAAGTAATAAAAGTGAGTTCATGAATAGGACTAGATCACAAAACCAGGTGATGATGTCATAAATCAATGGTTACAGTGCAGCAAAGCAAGCCGTGTTGAATGTTTGCTGGGCTTTGAAGGGTTAACAAATACAGTAGTGAAAACCTGGTCAGTGTTTATGTTTTTATTGATACACAGCTTTTGGGTCTGCGTGTTTAAAATCTCCTGCCACTAAATGCCCATCAGTTGCTGTTTTGCATTCATCTTTGTCCCGATCTGGCCCGTGAACACTAGCCATTATGTTTGGTCTCACGAGATGCTGTTTCATTAAATGCCCGGCGAATGCCAGAGCACGCTCCGGTTACATGTGACCCTTGGAGGGAAAGTGGGTGAAGTAAATGAGTGAGAAGCTTTGGCAGCTTGTTGCAGAAAACGCAAGCTCCTTGGGAGGTGTCACAGTTCTAATTTTGGATTTAGACATTTTATTCAGAGCTGACGGAGGATTAGCAGCTGTCCGTTGGGTAAATGACTCCATTGGTCATGGCGGCAAAGTAATTAATACTTTGAAGTTAAATTGGGTCAAATCATCCATCATATTCGTACATAGCAATAATTGTTGAAGATCTTAATTATCTTTTTAATCCAGTTGGTTCTTGTGTTTACGTTTTGTCCCAGTTTGAAGAGATAATTATCCCCAAACAACCCGTGGCCTACATTTTTGGAGGGAGGGAGGAAAAAATAACTGAATCCATCACTAGGTGGTGGTGTTGTTGGTGCTATGCTTTGTGAAATCAATCCACATGATGAGTATTTTCCTTTCATTTGCTCATTATTTATTATGTCTTAATCAACAGAAAAAACAGTTATTCAGGTAAATTAAAGTATCAGAGCTAATTTAATTATTTTCATTTATCAGAATTGTTTGGAATAATGTGTTAAAGTTTTATGTGACATCCATTAAGTAAACAGTACATTAGACTCTGGTTAGGTGCAACTGTCTGTGTAAAATAATGTATTATCATATATATTACCAATTTAGTTAATTTGTTGCAGTTAAATTCCCCAATTTTGCGTGTAAGTTTAACTCTTATCCAGGAAGCGTTTAAAGGGGACCTGGTAAAGTTAAGGGGACAAAATGATCCTTCATAGGATGACTGGCAGACGTGTTTAAACATTTGCTCCCAGTATCACGTGCAGCTGTAAATCAGTCTTGGACTCCCAGTTAGAACAATTGGATTAAGATCCAGCTCTTAAGGAAGCGATTTCCTGATACTACCCCGCTGTTGTGAAGCTGCAGGTATAGCTAAACACAAAGTTACAGGTCTGGGTGGGGTAGTCTTCTTCGCTATACATGTAATTTACCTGAGGTGTGTTTTGTTAAAGCTTGTACATACATGCAGAATTGTGTTGTGCAGCAAAGACTTTAATCCATCCCTGTTTGTGAGAATGAAACACGGTGCCCACATCCTGTTAGTGTTACATTCTAACAGGATGAATAGGAAAAAGAATCAGGTGTAATATTTCACCTCTGTTTTCTTTTTTATTTACTTTAAGATCATGTTTGCAAACTCAAACTGATGGAATATAATAAATATTGACTAAAGTTTTGTGTTCTTGCTGCATTAAATGCCACAGTTATTTCAGCTCTTTAACTGTTTTTGTCGTCTCCAAACTGAGTGCAGCACTAATTCTTTTGTCCTCCATTGTCACCAGGAATACTCCTTCCCCTGTGTGATTCAGGGACATGCACTCTCAGGGAGGCCATCATCATCGGGAGCATACTCACCAAGTGTTCAGTTCCTGTGCTGCACTCCAGGTAAAGTCCTCCTAATCAACATCTCATCATTGGATAAAGGATCCACCTGCTGACTCTGAGAACCTTTTTACCTTGTAGTGCATGCACGTTGAAGCAGATCCTGCGTTACATAACAGGTTTCATGTCTTTCAGTGCTGCAATGTTAAAGTTGGCAGAGATGGAGTATAATGGTGCCAACAGCATCTTCCTGCGCCTTCTGCTCGACAAGAAATACGCCCTGCCTTTCCGTGTCATAGATGCCTTGGTGGCCCACTTCCTGTCCTTCCGCAGTGAAAAACGTGTTCTTCCTGTGCTTTGGCATCAGAGTCTGCTCGTCCTGGCCCAGCGCTACAAGGCTGACCTAGCCTCTGAGCAGAAGGAAGCCCTACTGGAGCTGCTCAAAATACAAACACACCCTCATATCTCGGCAGAAATTCGCAGGGAACTACAGAGCTCTGAGTCCAGGGATATTGAAATTGGGGTCCCCGTTACAGTTGAGATGGACTAATTGAGACTGGTTTGATGCATTGTCCTTCTTACTCATGTTTCCTCCAGCATGAAAAGACGATTCTTGTCATATGAGGGGGGGAAAGGAGGTTTCTGTAGGGTGCTATAATTCTGTTTCCTGCTTTGCACATGTAAAAATGTTCATCTGTATTGATGGAACTGTAGTTTTACAGTAAAAGTCTGAGGTTAGAAAACTGTTTTCTGTACTGTGATGGACAAAAACTTTGTTCTGGAGGAACTGGATTAAAAAGTATCCAGGTATTTAAAATTTCCTTTTAGTATTTACATCTGTAAACCAGGAATTTGGTGGTTAAAAAACAACCATTGCCATAAAAGATACAGGTTTCTCTCGCTTTGTGAATATTATTTCAATCTATCGAGGTTTTTTTTAATCACTGCAGCTGAAACCAGTGTTGCATTAAGAGACAAATAGTTTAACCCTTTAAAGGCCAACCTAAAAACAGCTGGGCGGATTGTGATTTCCCTCTTTTAACAAAATCTGAAAAAAAAAATTATGGGGATTTTTACTTCCGCCAAGCCAATCAGTGCAGACTTCATGTGATCGGGAACATTTGGCTGTATGTGTACAAGATAACTGGACCGATTTTCTAAAAAAAATTCCAGGAAAGTGTTAAAATTGGACAAGGAAGAAATGAATAAATTGGCTCTCAGAGTGCTTTTTTACTATTTATTATGAGATTATTGTAGTGTAGTCTTTCTGATTTTCCCCAGGAGGCAGGAGACCAGTATATGGTGTACAACAGGGTTTTGAATAATGTTTCTAACAGGGTGATGCAAAATGTCTCAAACTGCATGTATAAAATATGTTCTTTAAAAAAAGGTTCTAAAAAATATTCATTAATTTGAGTCAGCAGTGTTGGAGAAACGTTACATGGAAAACCGGTTCCATTGTGGCCCTTTTAGGATCAAATTGAGTAACCCCTGCTTTACCACGTTTGGGGGGATGGTTAATCCTGGAGGCGGGGCCTTAAGTTTATATTCTCATACACTTTGCAGACTACTTGGTTGTGGTGTTTCACGTATTCTTTCCTCCTGCCAATATTTTACAGCCTGATGTTATGTACTGGGTTATTTCTTTATTTCTAAGGCCTGTGGTGCCAAAGACCAGCTTCAGTAAAAGATTATGGCATCTGGTGGCACGCTGTAACATCTGGTGGCACGCTGTAAGTTACAGCGTATAACATCTGGTGGTACGCTGTAAGTTACAGCGTGTAACATCTGGTGGCACGCTGTAACATCTGGTGGCACGCTGAAAGTTACAGCGTGTAACATCTGGTGGCACGCTGTAACATCTGGTAACATCTGGTGGCACGTTGTAACATCTGGTGGTACGCTGTAAGTTACAGCGTGTAACATCTGGTGGCACGCTGTAACATCTGGTGGCACGCTGTAACATCTGGTTGCACACTGTAAGTTACAGCGTGTAACATCTGGTGGCACGCTGTAAGTTACAGCGTGTAACATCTGGTGGCACGCTGTAAGTTACAGCGTGTAACATCTGGTGGCACGCTGTAAGTT
>JBAMHV010000003.1:20057472-20073929 GCA_037177535.1 Pseudomugil gertrudae | reverse complement strand
AAACACAAAGAATCGGTTCCCAATCGGGCTCTGACTCCGAACTAGAACGGGAACCAGCCGTGTGGAAAAAGGCCCAAAAAAGACTCCTTTCCTGATTCTGGGAACTGAGGTTTCCTGTGTTTGTTCACATAGCTGTGAGACAGGTTGACCTCGCACTCATGACGACCTCACACCCCTGTGAGGTTCTCAGTGTGTGTGCAGGCCTTGTCCCCATCTGTTTGTGCCACGTAAGAGACACTCAAACGTCAAAAAACTTTAAGATTTCACACAAACTTATTGAGGAAATACATCTGAAGTGCAAACACACATGTAGTATCAATAACTTCCACACTAGTTTCCAGTTAAACCAGTTCAAACTTGAATTCTAAATTAAGCATAGTTAAACTGATATTACTGGCATACCAATAATCAGTATGTAGCAGTATCAGACTCGACTTAAAATGACAAAATATCAGAAATGTCAGATAGTTTTGTTTGTTTGGCTAAATCCTGCAGCTGTGACATCATCAAACCGCGCCACCACTTGCAGTGCAAGCAGCTTGTAAGACATGACTCTCTCAGAGAAATCTTATTTCCAGCAACTTTAAATAAACAAAGGAAAAATATTTAATACATAAGAATAAATATAAAATACATAAAATCGCTGCAGAGTCTGCCGCCTTTCTGTGACAGAGAGGATCTTCTCATTAGCTGTGCATGTTTCTCTCTAGAAAACAAAATATCAGTATCGGTTAACATTGATATTCTAAATGAAGGCTCTTCAGTGCATCAGATATTGGTAAAAAAAAGCCATTATTTAACATCCCTAATGTAAACATTTAAGATATCCATTAACCTGCTGTTCTGCTGGTTATTTACAAGCAATTTATTTCATTCTGATGTGTTAAAGTAGAAAAGAAATACTTTTAAAACATCCAGGGGAGTGGCTCCTTAAAAACACTACAAGCCAATTCAGAAGTACACGTCAGCACTACAAATGAGAACTAATGTTTTTAGCTTTTCAAACAATATTATGAAGCACTTCCTGGCAGTCAAAGACCTTCTGAAACTATTTACGCAGAGTGGAGAGAAAGACAAGAGTAAGAGGTCAGAATGTCACAACACAAAAGACATTTATTGCCTCATTGACATGTTTTGGTTTCATCAGGGTCACCATAAGGAAATTCAGCAATCAACTTATTAAATAAGGGGAAATAGTTAGTGCGCACACACACACCCACACACACACACACACACACACAGAGGGTTGGGTATATGGGTAATTTCCAACAAACTCTTTTTACCAGGTCTGAGATGAAAATACCTTCCTTCATGTTACGTGTGATGTAATATACGGTAAAATAAGGTCAACGTGCAAACAAGGCCTTATAAACTCATAAAAGAAGGAATAAAAAGGGGAAAAATAAATTAAAAAACTAGATCATATTAGATTATAAAGTTCCTGAAACCAGCTTAATATGCTGCATTTCTGTGTTATTGTGACAAATTAACTGGGAATGAAAGAAAAAACGGAATAAAAGCCATGCAGCTTTGAATCAGACAGACTATCTGATTAAAGAACAGCAAAGGTAGTTTCATTTTAGAAATAATATCTGGAAACACCTGGTTCCAATTTAAAAAAGCTGTGCTTGACTTTAAAAAGTAACAAAAACACTAAAAGAGTGCTAATTCTACATATAATATGCACGTCAAGGCCCTGTACATGTGCAGCTCATATCTTAGATGCAGCCAGTTGCACTGAGCAACAAAGTGATGACTCCTTTCACATTCTTCATCATTTTATCTCTAGCCGAGACTCGGGGAGATGAATTTTGCCTTCAAAGCAAGGTTTTATGAATAAATACTTGGAGTCATTCTTTAAAACCAAACCACATCACCAAATCACAAGTGAGTTTATTTTTATTTTGTTGTGCGGCAGGTATAAATAAATAAATAAATAAATAAATAAAGGGCAGCAGTAAAGGACAGGAAAGGTCTGGACAGGAACCGGGCCAGTTTTTTTACCATTTGGTTTTATGAATCATTAACTCAAAACTAACTTTAGTAAGTCCATGTTTTATGTAGCACCTCTGAAGATTAAAAAGGACTTAACAACTAAACACAGAAAAGATTTTTAAAAAATAAGTAAAAGCAAAGTATAAAAAGATGCCTTTTTAGCAGACCTCAGGATAAAAGGACCAAGTTTAACCCAGAAAGAGATTGTGTATGAATAACTGATGGATCCTTATTTAGCTACCTTATAAACACCCCCTCATTAAAATAAACTTTCATAAATTAAACCTATATGCATAGAAAGCATGGGAACAGCTGTGTTGCTGTAATGTCCCAGCTGAAGCCAGTGTGTGTGTGTCAGGGAGTCACATTAAATGTCTCTGCTGAGGTGCGTACATGCAAACCAATGTTCCTTTTATTTCCAACTCGCTGGGAAGTCCAGAAACATTTACCTCACATGCGTTCATACATTTGCATCTGAGGCATGCTGGGTGAGGAAGCTGCCTGCTGGGATGAATCTCACACACACCTGTATCCTA
This sequence comes from Pseudomugil gertrudae, assembly GCA_037177535.1. Classification (NCBI taxonomy): domain Eukaryota; kingdom Metazoa; phylum Chordata; class Actinopteri; order Atheriniformes; family Pseudomugilidae; genus Pseudomugil; species Pseudomugil gertrudae. Next base: position 20,071,398 of record JBAMHV010000003.1, on the reverse strand, counting down.
TTAAGCGATACAGGTGAAGTCATGTCATACAAGAGCAGAGCAGGTGTGTGTGCAAGACCGAACTTGTACAACTGCATGTTTACTCTGTAAATAACATGGAGGGATTTCTGAAACTTGCATCCTGGAGTTGTGAGAACTTTCACTGATAAGCACAACTCAACCTACTTTACTGTCAGCACCTTGAATCTGTCATAACTATAAAGATTTATCTAATCTTTAGGATCACTTTACTGTTATTTGATTTGTAAAGTCATTAAACTGACTTTAAAGTCACGTAAACTTTAGCATTTATGTTCCTTCTACTACTAATTTATTTGTTTTGACCCACATAAACATGACCTATATATACATTCATGAACTACCTGAAAGTAGAAAGGTTGTGTCATGGTATTTGGATCTCTTAATTATACAAAAGATGCATGCCTTGTGTTTACCAAGCCCCCACTGCTTCTTTGTAAGCCTTATCTCAGACCAGTTTACTTTAAATACCTCCCATTTCCCCTTAGGTCACAGAGAACTGGAATCCACCTGAAAGTCACATTTCCCCTCCTTTTTCCTTGTTTTACATGGTAACAATCCCATGTAAAACTTCCTGCTTGGGCAAAGCAGACATTCCAACACAACGCCTTGCTTTCTATAAATACACCAAATTAAATAATTATGTCAAACTTCCTGTTTGGCCCATAAACTGGGATTTCTATGTGAAAACATGAAAAATGATGCATGTGCTTCTATTAAAATAGTAACTTTATTAAACAAAAACAGGCTGCTTATTTTAGAGAATAAAATAACTTCACAGTATTCAGATATACCTCATCATTTCCCTTAAATTAAACCTTTTATTTTAATTTAAATCAACTCTACACTACCCGGTGGCAGACTGTGTGTCCTAAAATAGGCCAGTGTGTCTAAACAACAGGTGTCCATGAGGACAGAAGAGCAACCCTGACCTGCAGGTCTGATGCACACACACACACACACACACACACACACACACACACACACAGTAACTTACCAGTCTTCCCGATCTTTCTTTGGCTTTCTTCACCTTGCCGTACGTCCCTTTCCCCAGCGTCTCCAGAAACTCGTACCTGTGCTTCAGGTTGTGTTTGTGATGGTGTCTCTTCACGGCTTGCCTCTTCACGGCCAGCTGGGACGGAGCTGTCCCAACAGGGATGTTTTCCTCGACGGGCGGCCAACAGTTTGCTGGAAGATGAGCAGGATGTGAGCCGTCCATGGCGACACAGGTTTTTCTTGCTTATTCTGAAACGCAGGTGTGGTTTTTAAAAAAGCATTTTTCAGTCCGGAGATACAGCGGCGCGTCGAAAGTGTCAAGTTCAGTTTAAATATGAAAGTCCTCCCTCTCCGATAAGTAACTACGAAGAAACAAAGAGGAAAGAAGGAAGCGTGAACGTTATGCTGAGGAGAAAGTCAACTGTGCTGGAGGAGCGGCTAAGTAAACCATTAGCAGGTACGCCGCGTGCGGCAGGAGCGGTAGCGCCGCCCGCGGCCGAAAATGTTAAAAACAAAATAACGAGGGGGCGTTTCACAAACACGTCCCTGTTAATTTCTCTTATTTTTCTTTCGGTTTATAGCGACATATATATATTTTTTTATTATTAATTAATGTGTCTGTAAATATCCCGAATTTACGTTGTTGTTAAGCGGCGCATTGCAAATAAAGTTGAATTGAATTTGTGTCATGTTCGCGTGTAACCTCCGCGCGCCACCCGGTGTTTCAAGATGTTCACCAGTTAATAAATAACATGAATAAGAAAGATGCTACATTTACTCAGAGTTGTAAGCTGACTTTACTGAAACTGTTTTCATAAAATCTCCCCACATTGAAAACTTTCACACAAAACGGAATAAATGTGTTGAAGGAGTGATGATATGGGCTTATATGAGTAATTATGAAGGGAATATGTTTGTTTAAAACTGGAAATAAATATAAACACAATTTGTAACTTTTGGCATTTTAGCACAATTTGTGTTGTCAGGTGTTTTTGTAAAAAAAAAAAGTGTAGTTTATTATTTCACAATAGCAATTTTATTCAGATATTTCACGCATGAACGTTAGAATATGATTCATAATACCGTAAGTAAAGTAATCTTTCATTTTGTATGTTGTTTCTGTATGCAAAATATCCATCCATCCATCCATCCATCCATCCATCCATCCATTCACTACCGCTTATTCCAAACAATGCTGGCTATTTTTGGGGTCTTACATAAGCTAACGTAGTATGTACCTTGGTGATTTAATAAGTAAAACATAGCTGTCCATCCACCTGTTTCCTGCATGCAGGTATCTTCCATGCGTCCCTGCAGCAACACACCCGGATGTGGATGAAAGTGGATGAGACGTGTCATTGCAGCAGTTGTCCGCTAGAGGTCAGCGTGTAGTCGCTATTTCTCAGAACCTGTAAACTTTTATCAACATTAAATCTAAATTTAGTAACACTCAGCGATTCGTGTGTTATTATCCATGAGTGTAAGCGTAAAACTCGTGCCCAATCAATCAATCAATCTATCTATAAAACATTTAAACTATTAGTTCAGACTAATCTAAAGATGCGGAGCCATAGATACAGTGTCTTGATGAATCTTTTAATCAGTTTGTTAGTTTTGGGCTTTGTTGTCTGAATGATTTGCCAGAGATTACTCACCCATGCATCAACAGAAGCATTGTCCAGAAAACAATGGAAATAATTAAAAAGGAATCTGTAACAAAACATTAATATTATCTCTTGATATTTTATCTGGGAATAAATTTCAGGGCATTTTGTCTTGACAGTTACTAACACTACATGGGAAAATGGCTAATTTAATATAAATCAGTCTCTATGACTGTTCCTGTGAATCTTTTTAAATAAATGTTAACATTAAACATCAGCATAATTTAATATAAAGAAGGTTCTACTTTAGTAAATTAGAGCATGTAAACTTATAGAAGAGTTCCTGATTGAACTTAATCCTTTAAATATTATTCAGTTTAATTCAGCATATTCTTTAGAATAGTGAGGTTTTTAGTAGCTTTGGGTCTTTTATTTGTCCATTTTTTCCCCTGTAATTGTTAATTAAAATTGTGTTAATGAACATACAATAGATGCATTTAATCTTCATATAAATCCATTTTATCCATCCATTTTCTTAACCACTTATCCAATTTAGGCCCTGGACAGGCTTTCAGTCCATCACAGGGCCAATACAGAGAAACAAACAACCACATGTATGGAGAACAAATTCCCATTTTTCTCCACACAGTTTGTCTTGTTTCAGCTGGAATCAGACACAGTAAATGCATATATATATATATATATATATATAGTAATGGACATCACCAGCCATTAGGACTCATTCATTAATCCAGAGGTAAATTAAAGTTACATAAATAAAACCTAACAGACATGTTAGAATAAAAACCTCACAAAAAAGAGTCATAATGGCACAAACCAGCAGGTATAGTGAGCTGAAATATAATCTGATGTAAACAGAAAGATTCTACCATCTCTACAAATCTGAACTGAAGGGTAACCTTGTAATCTGGATGGAGGAGCAACATGTAGACAACCCCATTTGAAAAACAATAGATCAGTAAGTGGGGTAATTACCTGCGGAGAGGGAGGAGGGACTGCAGGAGAAACTGGAAATCCTGTATTTCTAGTGGTAATGTTCTCATGTATTACTTATTTGAGAGAACTCATTTGTATAACAAGAAAGATTATTATGGATCCATCTTGGATTTTGTTGGTCTGCAACAACCTCTCCCCATCCCCTTTTCTATGCAGAACCTTCTCAGAACAGATTTTAAACAAACTAATTCTATATATAGTTTAAATAAATAAAGTGGTTAGCACTGTGGTCTCTCAAAGTTTGCTGGTTTGAGCCTTGGTTGGGGGGAAGTCTGAACAGTGGCCTTTCTGTGTAGAGATTACATTTCCTCTCTGTGTATGCATGGGTTCTCTCCTGGTACTCTGCCTTCTTCCCATCTTCCAAGTTAATCGGTCACTCTAAATTATTCCTCGGAACAAGCGTGAGTGGTTGCTTGTCTCTCTGTGTTGGCCCTGTGATAGATAGACTTGTTCAGCGTGTTCCCTGCCTCTCGCCTGGTATTTGCCGCACATGGCTCTCTATGAACCACAATTAAAAATATTATTGAAAAATGAATGAATGGATATTCAATAGATACGGTATTACCTCCAGCATATAAACAAGGACAATAAATAGCTATCATTAAGACATAAGAAACAGTGATCTAATGTTAAAAGTTATTGTCATTGATTTTGGCTGCATCTTTTAAATCATAGTAGTTACTTAAAACTTGTTTTAATTGTTGTCTTATAACTGTTTTTTATTATCCACAATATGGAATGTTTTATGGTCTTCTGTTGCACAAGTAAGTGCACCTTTAGAGGGAAAAAACAGGTTCTTAGATGCAAAGAAAGTATAAAATCGAGGCTCCTACATTTCCCAGAATGCAGTGCTCTGGCCACGCCCACTTCGTTAGGAAACTTTGGTCTGGTCGACTTTCTGTTTTGCTGTGATTTGACTGCCTGCTTTCAGCTTCGCTATGTGATTTGGCCCGGACACACCTCGCTCTGCGACACAACTGCCAGTTCTCCTTCCCTTCGTCCCCACCGGGGGGGAAACAGCCAGCTCCGCTTAGCTGTGTTGGCGTTGCTCTCCGGGGTGGAAGATGTCCGCTGGCTCCTGTACTCCGTAGGCACTTTAAGAAGGGTTTTCCAAAGGGAGCTGCATCGGGAAAAGTTCGACGTTTTTAGTCGTGCAGAGGCTAGTCGTGTTATCATTTGGGTCCCCTGTTGAAAAACGAGACTGCATAATCGTGAAATTGTGCTCTGTAGCATTAATGCTAAGTTAATACTAGAGATTATGTTTGTTGTGTCAAAGTGGGGACAGAGAGGAGATGCCATCTGGCTAGGAGCGCTAACGTATCTGGACTGCAGTCACAGTTAGCATATCAGTGGTCAACACAATATTATCCGTTGTTTTGTTTTAATTATTATAATAGCTTCCAATAGGAAATTATCTATAAGGAATCACAGCTTAATTAGACGTAATAGAGGCTAGCTTGTTGGGGGAATTTTGTGTCTTGCTGTCACGTCTTCAAGCTAGCTGTTGTCAACACAACAAATACCTTTTCCTTTTCTGCCCTCTGTCAGAACAGACTAAATTAAACAGTTTATTAACGATACACTCGTGTCTTACACGTTTTTAGCCCGGCTACATAGTGAGTATTTCTCGTGTTGATGTGTTTTACACAATGTGGGCAAACAAAGCATGACAGCTAGTTCGTAACAGTAAAAGGTGTGATAACCACACGTTTCTTTTTAGCATACGTACGTTTGTTTGACACCTGCCCACCTTTTCCAGTCGCAACAAGAAGAAAGCAGCAGCACCATGGAGGGAAATGTGCAACAGAAAATGTCCCCTTTAGCTCGGGAATTAACGAGAATATTTAACAGCTACAACAAACAGTCCATACAGCTGAAGAAGAACCTGAAGGAGACCAATGTGTTCCTACGGGAAATAAGGCAAAACTACAGCAATGCTTGTGCATCGACTATAAGCTCAGATTCAGCTTCTCTGGAGGCAGGTAAGGTTGCACACATGAAGCAACATCTGGGATGTGTTTAGATCCTGGGTGACAGAAATGCATCATATTTATAGCTGAACTGTATTTCTGTAATCATTTTCTGCCGATTACACCACAACCTGCAGGCTGAAAAAACCCATTAATTAGAGACGTGGAAGGAGATTATACCCCCCTGAAAAGCCTAAGCAGACCTAAGTGCACCAAATATGCCACGATTTCTGCATTAGTTTGAGATCCTGAGATGGTCTCTTTTCAGTGTTGTCCTTTTTATTACTGCTTAGGTGCACATTTATACTAGTATCTGATCCTTGAGCTATTGATCCTTTTATCACTTTGATATACAATCAAAGCGTTTTCTTCATCATGTGATACAAATACACACTGAGACATTGATTAAACATACTAGGAGGATACTGTAGGTATTTTCAGGAATGCACTAGACTTTTGGGACTTGTCTTGTGCATAGAAAGAAGGTCAAAATCATTTCCCTCTAGTGTTGAGTGAACAATGTTAAGCTGAAGATTAGCCATAATTAACGGAAAACTGAGATCACAATGCTGCATTACATGGATTAAGCCAAATGCATGTACTTTTCTGATCACTGGATTCATATTACAGATATTTGGTGACACGTGTTTGGGTGAAATTGTAATATACAACAGGGTTTGATGTGGGGGAGGTTGTTAACAGGTTGGTGTGTTTGCAGCTGTGGTACGTTATGTTATAAGGTCAGTCATAGAGTGGTATATTTAGATTAAAGTTATTCATGTCAAATACGCATAAATAAATGTTGTTCACTTTTAGTTTTATAACTGTTCTTCACTGTGACTCAGCATCTCAGCGGATTATGTTTGATACTGCAATGATAAGGCTGAAAACATGTGCTCCACATCTTAGGGTTAGATCTGGTAATAATAGCCAGAGGAATGATACTCAATGTGTTAAAGTGCTTTTGTTTTGAACAGGGATTTATTAGATATTCTGAGAATAACACTTAAATACAAAGGCAGTGTGTATCTAATCACTGTTGACTGAACAGATGTAAACGTTGTGGCATACTCGGTCCATCTCATATACGGCTGTCTGCTTTTCATTTCATAGGCCAGCTTAGCTGCATCTCTTTCCCAGCTCATGAGGAAGAGTTCCTACGCAACACTGTGGGTGCTTCCCCGTACATTCTGGTGCTGGGCCAGAACTGTGCGGCCCGCTACCAGCTGCTTAACTGCCTTCTGGGGGAGAGGCTGCTGCCTCTTGGCCCAGGGGCCGGAGACACCTGTGAAGGAGTCCAGGGCGCTTTCTGTAAGAGACGGAAGCTGTGTTTCACCCACGGGAGGCAGACACGGCTCAGCCTGGCGCTTCCTGGTCAGTATGAGCTGGTGCATCAACTGGCTGCAAACCGTGGCCGCTGGGATACAGTTCCCAGGGAAGACCTGGAGATCCATGAGGAGTGTGAAGATCCGGCTCACAGGCTAGCAGAGCTGGAAATCACCCTGCATCACCCGTTACTTCAGGTAGGCTGCTTTCATTTCAGTCAAGCTGCGTGTAGGTACCCACGTGGCTTTACACAATCAGATGGCATTTAATTACAACCCTCTTTATGAAATGTGTTAGGTTTCCAGACACATTCAGGTTGCTTACAGCTTTATTATCTGAACATGTTGATGGAAGCAGATGAAAATAGAGATGTTGTAGGTTTATGGCAGGCAGCATCTGAGATAAACATCTTACAGTTGGTACTTTTCTGGTTTCACTTTTAGCTTCCAGTTCTGAGATCTGATATCTTTGTCATGAGTTTTTCATCCAGAAAGGTTGGATTTCTCCTGAATATGATTGTAAAAACCTTTTAATATAGATGTAACATGGTGCCTGATCCGGCTTTCAAACCCGCAGCATCAGTGGTTTTACAAAGACGTATTTCCTCGTAGGACCCTCTTTTGTTTTTCTTTTGTTGGAGAGTAAAAGTAAAAGCATCTGGCCTTGTTTCTGCTCTATCAAAACCCCTTTGGATATGTTAATAGCAGATATGCGTTGCATTTCATTCCCCACACTTGCTTATAATTATCTGCCTAATATTATTATTATAGGAGGCGGCTGCAGCGTAGAGGTAACTGGGTATATATGCAGAAAGTGAGTGTCCTGATGAAGTTAAAAAAAGGATGGTGTTACTCTGTGGAGTTGCTTCATTGAGTTCACACATCTCAGAAGAGGTATTTAGACTCAGAAATAATTATGAGGTAAATTCTGCTTGTTCGACTGCGTCTCTGTGATCTCAACATCTTTAACTCCCTGGAACGCCTAAAAAAGAATTTCCCGACTTTCAGTTGCTTGAAGTTACACACTGTCTGAGGTGTTCACTGCCAGATGGAGTGTATGCATTTGCACATGCACACGTCTTTGTAGTTGGCATAAGACGGTTAAGTAACACAAAGTATAAAGCGATGGTAGAAGGTCATGTGGTCTGATGAGTCCAGATTTATCCTGTTCTAGAGTGATGGGCACATCAGGGTAAGAAAAGAGGCAGATGAAGTGATGCAGCCTCCATGCCTAGTGCCTACTGTCCAAGCCTGTGGGGGCGATGTTAGGATCTGGGTTGTTGCAGTTGGTCTCGGCTCAGCAACAGTATGTGCTCAAAGAAGAATGAGGTCAGCTGACTAGCTGAATATCCTGAATGAGCAGGTTATTCCATCAATAGATTTTGCCCTGATGACACGGGCATATTCCAAGAAGACGATGCCAGAATTCATCAGGCTCATCTTGTAAACGACTGGTTCAGGGAGGCATTTTCCACCACAGAGTTCAGAGCATAACCCCATTGAGAATCTTTGGTATGTGCTGCAGGCGGCTGTGTGCAGCGGTCAGACTCCACCATCATCAGTGGTGACAAATTAATGCAACACTGAATGGAATAAATCTTGTGACATTGCAGAAGCTTATGAAACAATGCCACTGCGAATGTGTGCCATAATCGAAGCTTAAGGCGGTCTAATAAAACGTGTGACCTTTTTTTACGTTGGCGATCTTTTTTTTTTTGCCTCATTTGTAACATTTTAGCATAAATTTATTAATAGCTTCATATTTTTATTAATGAACTTTTTTGCAAATGTAATTCATCATCATGATATTAAGGACCCTGATTATATAATTTATTCCAACTGTGTTAACGTTTATTTGAGATGCTTTCTGCTACCAGCAGACTGATGAGCAGGGACGTCCACTGTGGGACGACAGGAAGCTTTGTCCTTTCCACCGGGTCTGGTTGTTGCATACGAGTCCAACTGAGGTGGATTTGGACAAAAGATTTAAACTCTGTGTTTATCTTCTGTAAAGAGGCTTCTTCCTGTTGGAAACAAGGCGAGATAATTGATTTGCTGCTGTTGTCATTGTTGTATCTAAACTAGACTTTGCTCACGTGGATGAGCTCACAAACGGATTACCGAGCCCAGCTGGTCGTTTCTGGTGTCGCTCAGGGTTTTTATTTTGTACTGCTGTTGAGGAATACACGCTTCAGCAGATGTCTCGTCTGCTTTGAGTGTTTAAAAATGATTCGCAGGTTGGAGCGAACAGGGAGAAATGTTGAACAACATTTTACAGTCATGCAATGAAACCGGCCCATGTGACCTGAAAATCACAATATCCTGTGGCAGTAAAATGATTCGGCATGGTGTATGGGTTGTATTCATTCCTTTCATGTGAGAGACATGGAAATTGGCCTCTAATCATTTAGACCAAGAGCCTTTAGTGAGCATCACACAGCCCGAGAAACTGGGCTTAGATCTGGCTCGGGGCGTCCCACTCGCCCTGCCCCCTTACGTAATGCCACTGGTCTGGTGCGATTCACATGACTCAAGTAAAAAAAAGATCCCAAATCCTTTGCTGTGACACAGTTACCATGGTTACAGCTGAATTTCGGGACACTGTTTAGTTTAGATTTAAGCTTTAGATGCCTCAATCAAGATTTTGTGTGATTAAATTCCAACATAAAAGACATGAAATCAGGTTTAGCTATTGTTTGATACACGATGCTCACAAATATCCCCATAATGCTGTGATCCCACACAAGCAGCGATGTTTTAAGGCTGATCAGGCCTGTGGATTACACAAACGGTGAAAACGTTAATGTATTACTATTATTTCATAGATGGTTCTCAATCTACTTGAGTGGAATAGACGCCTGTCTGTAAGGAAACAGCTTGGGTGGTCATTTTACAGTTTTTCACGAGGGAATCTTTTATCCCAGTAAAGTTTTACACTCTGAGCAACTTTTCATTGTGGATTTATTTCCAGAAAAACATCCAGTTTGGTCTGAGATCAGTGATGGAGGAGCATCTGAAGCTTTGACGGTTTCCTCCTTTTATCTGTACTTGATGAAAAATAAATCTCCCCTCATTAACCTGCCAGTAAACATGGGTTTGTCACAAGCTACAGCAGTGTGCTGCTGGGCTGAATGAATGAGACAGAGCCATGTTTAGTTGGGGATAAATTAAGCTGCAGAATGTCTCTGCTCCCTGTGGGATTCACACTGTTCTGCTATAATCACAGCACTGTGCTTTGGAGGCCTGCAGATCAGAACCGACTCGCTAATTAGCTCTTCTTCACCCTGGAACTTACCTTTACCTCTCAGGTCCGCTTAATAAAGACGTGACAGGTGCCAATATCCCACCATGTTTCTAAAATTCTTTCCAGTGACATATTCAGCTTGGTTCTGTGGACCAGGGGTCCAAAGAGGCAACATAAGACAGCTCACTTGTTAGCAAATGACCATGAAATTAGCATCTACCTTGAAAATGTGCAAACATAAGAGGGTTGTACACGGGCATCTGTCCTGCTATTTGCTCACAGAAATAAAGATGATTTGTTATTGGAAAGCGGCTGCATGCAGGCAATGAAACCACCGTACTGATTTTGACTGGTGGAGAACAAATGTTTTCAGGCTATCTTTGTTCCAGAGAGATTGCTCAGGCGGGCTCGCCTCTTGTTTCTTGGAGACAGGACTGACTGTCTCCTTTGTTTAGCTGTGGTCATTTCTGCCTCCTTTCTCTGGCCGTCCTTTCCTCGTTACAGTTTGTCAGTGTTGTTATTTGTGAAGGGTTAAGAAAACTTTTTTGACTTGTCATTTATTTCTGTCTGGTCACAGACATTCCCAAGACCACCACAAATATTTATTTACCACTACATGTTATTAGAAGAAGCTTGTTGATGTTTTCTCTACTCTCTCCTGGCATGAAAGAGGTTAATAATTGTTCCTGGGAAAACTTTGCAACAAAGACACAATTATTTTTGCAGGCTGAAGAGTCGATTTGTCTCGAATGACAGAAAGCATCTCCATATTTTCTCTTGTGGGTATGAATGATTTATAAAGATTATATGGAGTAATCTCGTATACAGTGTCTGTTGTTGTTGTTTACAAGCTTCTGTTGCACACACAATCTCCAAAAAGGTCTGCATGTATAATATCCAAGTCTGTTGACCTCTCCTGATGGGGAGGGTGATACTTTTGTAATGTAAATAAGAGCCATGCAGGGTTTACTAGTAGGTTAAATAAGCTCTCACTTATGTTTTATAGAAGCTACCACATTAACCTGAATTTCTGAATGCCTCACACTGCTTCATTAGCAAAATGGCTGTTATTGCATGCTTGCTGTGGCCTGTCCATCACTTTCACACACACATTTAAGTGACTCCTTTGGCACATCAATGCAGAAATGATCAGTAACTAAATGCCATCTCCTACACAGCTTGATGAAGCCACTAATGTTGCATATCTCATGTGAGAAAGGCTTCATTGTATAGATTCTCTGCAGCGAATGGGGTTTCTCTACAACCGAGACTGATTGAAGCAGTAAAACGTGTACTTCTTCACCTCAATATAGTGAACACAAGAACAAGTTTGTGCCTTATGAAATGGGAATGTAATTGTTTTTAGTACCATTAGAATACACCTCCAGTGGATTTATTCTGGTAAATACTAATAAACTGGAAATATAATGGGAACTATTTTACTGGAGTGAAATGTATTGCATAGTTTGAGTAATCCTTTTCCCTCCCAGTGAGCAACACCTTTATCACTGTGTCTAAAAAAAGAAATGTGATGAATTCCATTTACATTATTTCTGGCAAATATTTCTAATCGTCTGCAAATAAACTCTGTGGTACTGTTGGGTTTATATAGGCAGATATGATGTATAATATATGCACAGTGTCACCTTTTCATTGTTTCATTGTGGCTGGTTTTCAGGAAGCAAAGGTCATGGTGGCGCCCTGTCCGAGTGTCCAGCCCATCAAAGAAGCTCTGGAAGATTGCACAGGCACCGTGATCCCCATCATACTCTACGCTATAAACCAGGACTCCCTACGCCCAGAGCAGGTGGCCGAGCTGTGGAAGGTCAAAGAGATGCTTTGCTTTCCCATCTGCTTTGTTCGCATCCCAGATGCCATAATCGCAGCCTCTCCAGAGCCCGGCCGCCGGGCAGAGAAGGAGAGGGAAAAGAGTGCCCTCCACAAGCAGCTGCTCTCGCTTGGCTTCCTAAATAGCCCGACTGCAAACTGCTCCTGTGGTGCACCTACACAGGTCACCACCCCGGGTGCCAAGCCTCAAAGCATGCTGGGTGAATCTTTTGAAAGACTGCATCGATTACTGGTCCCATTTGCTCGCCAAGTGCTCCAAAACCAACAGGTGGAGGCTGCCAACCTGCTGAACGGTCTCCACTGTCGATGCCTGGATCTTTTCATCAACCAGGTTAGACCACGATGTGTCCTCACACTGGTCGTTTGTGTGTGCGCTTCAGCAATACTGTTTAACCTTTGCTATCGTCACAGCCTGAATTGCTTCGTCTTGGTATGTTTGACACTGTATGCCCTCTGACAGCAACACTAACAGACCTTTGTCCTCTGTGCTTCACTTCTGCAGGCCTTTGACATGCAGAGGGACTTGCAGATTACTCCCCGCAGGCTGGAGTACACCCGTGAGAAAGAGGGCGAACTCTTCAACTCCCTTATGGCAATTGCTAACCGCAAACAGGAAGAGATGAAGGAGATGATTGTGGAGACACTGGCCAGCATGAAGGAGCAGCTACTGGAGGATGCCGCCAACCTAGAGTTCACAGGTTTGTTAGCGAGTACCTCGGATAGAGGTACAAGACCAAACGAAGAGATTCGTTCATCTTATTTTACATAATCTTTTCCATTTTAGGAAATTTTTACTGAAAACTAATTTAGTAATTCTTTACACAAAAATAAAAACTAAAAAACTTACCAACAAAGCTGCGTTATTTAATGTAAGCAGGGAACTTAGTGCTGCAGGCTATGTAACCCTCTGTCAACAGACAGCTATCTGTGTGCTTACACACCGTGGGTGTCCATAAAGTTCTGCACATCAAAACGGTGAGGAGATGGCTTATGTGTCAGTGCCTTGAAATTTTATTGTCACTCCCTTTCAGGCAACATATCACATGAGCAATGAGGAGAAGCTGCTTAGCTCATGTGTGTGTGCTATAGTCATATGATATCAAACAGATATAAGAGCAATAAAGGCCATACAGACTATTTGTGGGTGCACACACAATGGTGTAATTCTACTGCCATTATAAATGATTTCACCAATATTAAAGAAGATATTCTTTAACATTATAAGCAGCAGATTTGATTATGTGTTTGAAGTGGTCCGTAAATATGACTTTGGCCCAATGCTGTTTGCTCACTTTATTTAATACAATTTTTTAACATGCTCATCAGATTTAGATGTTGGGTGGTTCTTACGTTTACAAAATAAAAGCTCTTTGATTTGTAAAAGAACAAAATGAGATGTCTCTGATAAGAGATAAGGATGTCTCTGATAAGAGATAAGGATGTCTCTGATAAGAGATAATGACATGTCTCTGAAAAGAGATAATGACATGTCTCTGATAAGAGATAATGAGATGTCTCTGATAAGAGATAATGAGATGTCTCTGATAAGAGATAATGACATGTCTCTGATAAGAGATAATGACATGTCTCTGATAAGAGATAATGAGATGTCTCTGATAAGAGATAATGAGATGTCTCTTATAAGAGATAATGAGATGTCTCTGATAAGAGATAATGAGATGTCTCCGATAAGAGATAATTAGATGTCTCTGATAAGAGATAATGAGATGTCTCTGATAAGAGATAAGGATGTCTCTGATGAGAGATAAGGATGTCTCTGATGAGAGATAAGGATGTCTCTGATGAGAGATAATGACATGTCTGATGAGAGATAATGACATGTCTCTGATAAGAGATAATGACATGTCTCTGATAAGAGATAATGAGATGTCTCTGATAAGAGA
>JBAMHV010000003.1:19985077-20012260 GCA_037177535.1 Pseudomugil gertrudae | reverse complement strand
AGATGTGATGTGGAGATGTTGTGATGTTCTGATATTGTGATGTGGAGATGTGATGTGGAGATGTGATGTGGAGATGTTGTGATGTGGAGATGTTGTGATGTTGTGATATTGTGATGTGGAGATGTGATGTGGAGATGTTGTGATGTGGAGATGTTGTGATGTGGAGATGTTGTGATGTGGAGATGTGATGTGGAGATGTTGTGATGTTCTGATATTGTGATGTGGAGATGTGATGTGGAGATGTGATGTGGAGATGTGATGTGGAGATGTTGTGATGTGGAGATGTTGTGATGTGGAGATGTGATGTGGAGATGTGATGTGGAGATGTTGTGATGTGGAGATGTTGTGATGTTGTGATGTGGAGATGTTGTGATGTTGTGATGTGGAGATGTTGTGATGTTGTGATGTGGAGATGTTGTGCCTCTGAACGCTGCTGAAATTCACACATACGTTATACCAGAGTCCATATTCAGCTGCAGTGACACACATCACATGAGGGATTGTTTTCTTTATGGCTTAATGAACCTGTTGCAGACTCCAGTCTAGCTGGTTCCCACTCAGCCATCATGCTTTGTTTCATGTTACACATCTTAGTCTGGGATTTTCTTGCATTAAAATTAGCCACTGAGCCGATTACAATTAATTCCTACATCAACTTAAAAAGTAAAACTTAACACCACTGACTGCACTACAAAAGCTTACCATTGGTATGGGGGCATTTCTGATATTAATACATCAATATAAGAGTAATATCAGTGTATTTATTTAACATAAACGCAGTCATGTGGTTTGTAGACTGGAGGAAGATTCATCAGAAGAGGAAAGAAAACAGAAGAAACACTGATGATGGAAGTTGTCCCATGAGATGGAGAAGTAACTGAAATGAAACCTGTAAAAATGCTTTTAATGCATAGATTGTTTGTAGCTATGCTGTGCATCCCATAAACAGTGTTTTCAGCACCTAACACAACATTAAGGATTTAAAACAATCAAAAATGCAAAGTGAAAACTTAATACAAACAAATAGGAGCAGTTAGAATAAATATGATGGGGAAAAGGTACAATAACAGAATGTGAATAAGTAAATCTGAACTGCCCTTAATGTGACAGCTTTCCGTACGCCCTCCTCTATCAGGGGCTGTAATTGATGTGTTCAAACTTTTGACCTGCAGAAGAATAAAACTGTCTAAAAAAGGCAGCCAGTACGGGAAGGATGGTCTACGCTTGCAGGGTGCATTTATGCACCTGCACGCCTCCTGTTCTACATAACACATTCAGCTGCTCCCCCTTCGACTGGCTGTAACTATGAGCTGTTCTTCTTCATGCTTCCTGATAACGAACCGTTTCAGCTGTTAGGCCAGCAGTAAAAAACCGTCCTGTTGCAGTCTGTCTTGTTATTAATTCAACGACATGCTGGAGGCAATAAAGCACTTGTTGAGGTGGACAGCGCCGGCAGGCAGAGCGGCTCTTCATCACCTCACAGTGACTGAGAAATGATTTCACGAGGGGAAATAATAACTAGCTGAATGTGTTTATTGATCTTCGTTGCTGATATCTGGTAAATGCCTGACTGGCTGTGGTTTGCTGAGGGGCGCCGCCCACCACAGGTGCGCCGAATGGCAACCAGGTGAGCCTCACATCAAGGAGGGGAGTGGCTTGTGCTCACAATTCCACAGAATGAATCGATCAATAATTCAAACACGTCTCGTCTGTTCTATTTACACTCCTCTATAGGTCCATCCGAACGCAGACTGGGTGTTTGCTGCCAGCATGAATCATTAAGCAGCAAACTGCACACCTCCTGCTTCTACTTAGACACGAGGACACACAGAGCTTCTAAATATCCTGAGTTTTGTTACTTTATTACATACTAACTTCATAAAATCTGCACTTTTATCAGCAGATTTTTATTAATAATTAAACAGAAAGGGGTAAAATCTGGATGAGTAATGATTAAATATCACTTTGACATGAAACAAATTGCAGAACGTCACAACAATAAAAGCACTGCGAGCGTTAAAGCACACCGATGAAGATATGTAGCCCTCTGCTCACCCATTTACAGAGTTAATGTTGTTTATCTGCTAAATGCATTTATTGAATGTTATTTATGTTCCAAATCATCGTAAACTGATTTCTGAGGATCTTTGCACTGAGACACACAAATAAAACAAATGCAGCCCCTAAAATCCAACATGACAAATAACCCTGATAATTACTGGCTGTGTAAATAAATACCATCCTGAGATGTAGGCCTCCCACTGCGGCAGAGATTTAATTAAAGGAAAAATAGTGTGAAAGCCATTTTAAACATTCATAACAGCTCTCATCTAACAGGCACACACACAAAAAAAGATAATGTCTAAGCATGAGTTTAAAAAAGTGGTTACTAAAGAGCTGAGCTGTGGGACAGAGTGGGTATACCTGAGGCCGGTGGGCCGAGCTGCAGCTGAAGGTGAAGGGGGAGATTATGTAATCAATAAAGCAGCAGATATATGACCTCCAGCTGTATCTACCATCATGTTACAGGTCAGCTGGAGCAAACACAATCACACATTTCCCACGCAGAGGCGTCGGTACAGAAACGATCAATCCTTTTATTACATGTGATACAAAAAGTAAGAAAAGCTCATTTGTTTTGAAATAAAACAGCTTGAGATGCCAACAAAAAATGAAACAATAAAAGTCAAATTAAGCACGTTATACCTTCACAAAGTAGGTTGTGTACATAAATGACCTACATATATTACTGACCAAATGCTTTTGTTTGTTTTGTTGTACTTTTTAGATTCAGCTTGTGTTCGTTTGTCTACAGTCGTAAAGAAGTGTTACTTATTCCATGCTCAGAGATCTCCACTGCCTGGAGGGAAATTTCCACAAAGCAGCACTGAGTTTAAAACATGTGCCAACACTGGCAGCCGTCTCTCTGCAGCAAAGAGCTTTCTGAGTTTGGCACATCTTCACGTCACACCATGAGGGGCTTAAAAACAGGAACCCGGTCGTTCTTTATCTCTTTATCCAAACCGTGCTTCAACATTCAGGAGCATGGAGGTAAGCTGGTAGCTCGTGGTTTATGATCACATACAGAAAAAACTGTGGCACCTTCAGAGGGTTGAAACCTCTCCTGCTCTGAGACGTCATGTTCAGGAATCACAGTGACTCCACCAAACCAAATCATTCACCACTTTCCCTCCTGCTACCATCTGGCAACGCCCACAGTCGACACACACGCACCATTAGTGCACATGCTTTCTGCAGTTTATCCATCCACCATGCTCACACAGATAATTGCAGCTTTTCGGCACTTAGCCACCCACCTGAAATGCATTTTAGCACTCACACACCGAGCTCCACACACAGCAGACACTGACAAGCTCAACGCTTAAGGAAAATAAAACAGTGGGAGTTGCAGATCACAGGAACCTGCATCAAATAGAACCTTTCTGAAAGACGTCGTTTAATCAGTCTGACAGCTTTTATCCAACATCTTCCATGTTCAAGCTCCAGAAGGATGTCCAGCTAACTCTGCAAGACCTCCACAGCTTCTATGTCTAAACCTCACCTTCTCATTTAAAATCATTGTGCAAACTGCCGGTGAAAGTATGCCCACTGCACCCACTCACATTCCCTCTCCCTTGCTGCTGATTCACGCTAAAAGCACCTGCAGTCCAGCTCCATCACTCACAAGAACAAAGTAAGTGCCACTTCACCTGGACTCTGAGCAACGGAGCCCACACATTGAGAAGCTGACACCATTGGAAGCTTTATAAATAGCTGCTACATATGTGGAGAACAACGTGTTGGAGGAAGGAAAATGGAAACAATGTGGGATTTTCTGCACTTTCAACACTTGAACTTGAAGCAGTTTTATGCAGCACACCAGATTATTGTTTAAGTACAGAGAAAATATGATTTACCAGCAGTTAAGTGTCTTTTCTGCTGTTTTAAATGATCTAATTGGTGAGTGTGAAGCCGCAGAACACATGAATACATAATAAACATTTATCACAGGTCATGAAGATCTGTATAGTCAGTATCTGGGCTGAAAGTATTGATCAGGCTTGTAACACAACTAATAGTCATTTTGAGTTCATTTAGGTTGTATCACATTGGAAAAAGTCATTTTGTTTTAGTCAGGCCAAAACTGTGCTTTAAAAATATAAATGAACAGGATAGTGTGACATTAAGTATAAAAGCTACAGTAAGACACAGGCAGGCAGTGTGCTGGGGGTCAAAGGACTCCTGCATGTGTGAAACATGTATGTACCCGTAACCTGTTTTTAACAGTCAAGTTCAGCTTCATGACAGCAGAATGATGGTCAGGCTGCCAAAAAAATCATTTCCCTTTTTTATTTAAAAAGAATACATTGTATTTTTCATCGTCATATTATTTATATACATGTTGGGTTTCATCAGTTCTGTTTAAATAAAATCTGGACCAGACTGGAGAAACACCAGCAGGATGCAGCTATAACCTATACTGTCTAAAACCTTAAATAAAAGTTTAATCTTTTTCATTGTGTAAATGAAAGGATTTCCACCTGTTTCCAGTGCATGTACACAAAACAGTGATCTAATAACCAGTCAGCTCTAAATGGCTTTAAATACACTAACATAGCAAATGGAAAGAAGAATATTAGCATGACATTTTGTGCTATCTTAATTATTAATTACATGTACGTTTTGTTAGTATTTTAGCATCATTTAATTTTATTTTTGATGAGAATACCCTTAAACGACACAGGAAAACCGTTAGGTTGATGTGGCTAACGTGGTTAACATTAGCAGTCACGCTGCCCTCAGATCAGTGGCGTTTATAAACTGTTATAATGAAGGATTAGTAGACTTTGGTAAAATGTTGAGACTAATTTGAAAGGATGTGTGTGGGTTGCTGTGCTTTCATATTTCTCTTTACTTTTGCTTCAATGCAACTTGAACAAAGCCACAATGCCTCTGACATTCTGAATTTTGTATGCCACACAAAGTGGCATACTTGCTCTCACGCTAGTCTTTGTAGTGTTAATACTTTAAAAGTGTAATTATGGTTGAGCTTTTGTGTTTTTTTTTTGTTAAGAGCCACATTTTTTATCCCCTCTTTTCACCATGGTGCTCATGGTAACTTCAGTAGAGGAAAAGCATGCAGGCAGCAGCTGCCCAATTGCATTTAATGCAATATGCACACTGAAACGGGCTGTTTTGGACCAACCTAAAGCCAGTGCATCCTAAGCATGGCAGAATGAGTCCTGTGGTACAATATGGTTTACTAAAGTCGCACAACTACAAACAAATTTGAATTATTTTTGGCAAATTATACCACAAACACTGTGTTTACAGAATATTTACTTTTATTTTTTTACCCTTTAATTATTAAATCACTGGTCAAGAGTTTCATCCTATTTAAAGTCGAGCTGAAACTCTACATCACACGAAAAGTAAGGATTTGACCTACTTAACCTCACAACAAAATTATGTATATGATTACTCTAATATTCATATTGTATAAATTAGCATATTTTAGCTCCTTCCTCTTTCTTCACTTACAACTTAATGCTGATGGTCTTTAACCCTTTGAAGATGTGAATAATTTCTAGAGCAATGAATGAACAACGGTTCCTTAAACTGGTTTGCAAGTTTGCATGTAAGGTATTTTTGCCGAGAGGTATTCCACATCCAGGGCACACACTTCAACAGTGGCCATCAATTATTAATCATTTCCTTCCGTTGTTTCGTTCAGTGATACTACGCCGGACAGAAGTGTTTTTCTTCCATGTAAAACACTTGCAGAAAGAGGATTTTTATCAGCTTCTGACCTTAAACGTAGACACGAGTGTGGAATTAGAGCTTCAATCACAGCGTTTCTACTGAGTCTGGGTGTGAATATGTATGTTTCTATACTGGTTTATGAATTCAGATGCATAAAAAAGATTCAAATGTGTGTGCGCTTTGTGCAGAAAATAGAGTTAAAAAAACACCTTTTAGGTAAATCGTTCAGATATGTAATCTAAAAACAGAGAACTAGTTCACTTATATAACCAGTGTTTTAACCAGTCATACTTCTGCTTAGGCTTACGGCAACAGGGATAAATCAAATCAATAAAGCAGCAATAAAACTTATTAGCATAGGGAACAGTCTGACAGCTTAGAAGAAAAGAACATTACAAAATATGAAACATTGCAGCTCTTACCTGTATAATCCTCAAAGCACTCGCAGGTGAAGCCGCCCTCCTTGCTGCGGCACACACCATGAGCTCCACACGGTTTGGAGTAGCAGAGGTCAATCTCAGTCTCACAGTAGTCTCCTGTGAAGCCGGTGGGGCAGCGGCAACGCAGCCCAGCTATGGGGTGGATGGGCCTGAACAGGATGGTGTCGGACGCAACAAACGGCGCCAAGCTATCAAACTTCAGCACTGACACGCACTTCATGTAGTTCTCACACGGTTCACGCAGGCAGATGTTGTCGTCAAAGGGGAGAACTTCCTGTGAGGAGATCTGAGCCAGAAGGCTGCGGTTCAAATACAGCCTCTCCTGGAGTTCCTCTGAACCGAAGAACTCTCCAGCTTCAAGCCCTCTCCCGAGCCTTTCATTCCCGAGCCCACCGGGACGCTGGTGCCCCTCTCCAAACACGGGCACAGCCACAGATAAGCTGACATTGAGGATGCGAGCGCTGACATCAGTATCGTCTTGGATGTTGAAGATGACGACATCTTCAGGAGCGGCCGAAAGGACCCGAGCCACCCCGTCCAGGAACTGTGAGAGCAGCAGAGACAGGAAGTGCTCCTGGGAGGTGTTGGCCAGACGCAGCGTGATGCTGTTGGATAGCATCTCATCTGTTATGATGGTGACTTGGAGAAGGCACTGAGCTGACACAGAGTGGACGCCATCTGAAACAGCCAGAAGGAATAAGAGATTAAACCTCATGGAAGCTGTGAAAGAGCTCATAGCCAGGGCCCTGTGACTTGGGAAAGCATGAGAAAAAAAATAGTAAAAGGTGTGTACGTGATTATAGATCCTAAAAACACACAGACACGCTACAAAAAGAGTCTAATATTTCTAAGACTTAACTGGTGGGACTGTTTCATGCTGGAAACTGCCATTCATCATAACAAGCCTCTCACTCACTGAGCAGCTGTGACAGCAGGGCAGATGCAGGTACATGCGGGTGTATGGTGGAGGATTTCTGCAGCTGCTGCCTGACACTGGGTTCAAAGGACTAAACTTAAAGATAATAATGACACGAGACACTTTGAGGAATACAACAACACAATCTTCCTTGTTGTCTTTACTCTAACTTGTGCTTTTCAGGACGGTTTTTTCTTGCAAATAAGCATGAAATGAGAACAAGTATACAGTTTTCTTTCACTACAATCCAACTTAATTATCTGTATTTTTTTTGCTTATATTCACAACTCATCCTTACTTTCTTTGTCCTGAAGCAAAGATGGCGCAATGAAAGCCTTAAGTCTAATGTTCCAGCTCACCAAATCCCTTGTTTTTACACCAGATCATGCTTTTTCTTTTCTTTGGGTGTGACTGTAAACACCAAGTGTTTTAAATCTGCATTTAGTACAATACATTAACTCACAAGAAGCTTCTATTCAGCAAACCTGATTTTAAACCTGAGCTAACTGCTGGCAGATAAAATGAAAATGATTATCTTCGATAATGGAACGACTTTAATGGAAATTATGCCAAAGACTGCATTAACAATGTCTTCTTCTTCCAATGCAAACGATTTTAAAATAAAATACAACAGCAAGTATAATCAGCCAAACATCTCTGTAGCCTGATGTTTGGCTGATTATACCTCAGGAGCAATCAGAGTATGCTCACTGAGGAGTAAAATTATGATGGTGATTATAGAAATGCCCTCGATGGGATAGCACAGAGCGGAGCTATGAATGTTTCTAACAAGCACAAAAAGCCACAGAAAGGAATGTGGTTGTACTGGATCCTTTGGTTTCTACCCAGAACAGACACTGAAAACATCTGATTTCAGTTCAGACCAAGCTGTTCAATAACACAATAAAGAAGCACATGATTATTAACTCATTTTAGCACTTTTACACCTTTATGTTCCTTTTTAAAACTTAAAATAACAAAGACAGAAACTAAAATGAAGCTTCTGGAGAAGCTTAGCGAGTAGCTGCAAGAATGTAATGAAAACAGCTATTACAGGATAAAGGCGTCGTGTTGATCTCACTCAAGTCTTTTGCTTCACTTACTGGAACAATTCATTTCATTTCAATCAGAAAGTGTTTATATAATTTTGTCTCTGAGTTACATGTGTTCACTCAAAGGTCACGGCCAGGGGTCGCGCTCATTTTGTCATATAGCTGGTCTGCAAGTTACTGTAGCGTCAAGAGCAAACACAAAACAGGCCTTAATCAAATCAAATGTGTCGCGCAAACAAGCCTCGGCATCTCCCTCCAAAGTCATCAATGAGACGCTTTGTTTGGGGCGTCTGGACTGTGGCCAGAGAGCAGAACCTGCGAGCAGAAATTCACACAAGCACCACTTCCCAAAGTTACCAGATCCCCTGCTTTGGCAGCAGACAAGTTTTAACACTGAGTGCCAATGATGGGGGCAAAAAAGAGGAAGGGGGTCGTAGAGGAAGTGAGACAGAGAAGCATGTTTGACACGGCTTTAATCCCTCAGCTTTCAGTCAGGCGATTCCAGCACAGTAATAATACGGGGCCTTAGCAGAGGAAATGGGAGGGGGACAAATCAAAGCAGGGTCGCTCTCTAATTCACACATTACTGTAAACATATACACACAAAACATACACCTGTGTACACAAGGAAATGCATGCATATGAGAGGGGAGAGCAGAACAGTGAGAATGCAAAGATAATTCAGCCTCCATGCTTCTTTCCCCTTCATGCTTCACCACAAGCTAATTCCTGACACCGTTAGGGGAGCAAATGATTAACACAAGGAAAAAAAGGTTAATTATTTATTTCTAAACTGATTAGTTTGTCTTTTTTTATTGTTTTTGTCTTAAATTAAAAAGCATAAAGATGTAAAACAAGCTGATTTTAGCAGAGTATTGCAGAGGATTTTCTCACAGTTTTCAGGACATTATCCACACGTTTAGCCGAGTTGTGCATCCCACAGAACGCCAGCCTTTAAAAGTTATACATCACTGTACAGGCGACTAATCAGGCTTTCCAATTATGTATCATACACCACCGTTTGGTACTGTTACAGCTTGGAGATAATCTAAATTCCTTGTTTTTTCCCTGCTGCAACACATCTAATTTAAATAAGATAGTTCAGCTTGGTGGGCAAGTATTTGAATCAGGTTTGTTGCAGCAGGAAAACATCTAAACTCTGAAAGATGCTGGCTCAAGCGGTCCAGAGTTGGTAATCCCTACTATTTAAGTAACCACATCCAGAAAAAACAACGCTGTGCTCAATGAACTGGGGCTCTTAAAGCTGAGGCCAAGTATAGGGACAGACATTGCCTTAATTACATCCTCGGCCAATTCACATTCTTGGATGTGGACTCGGGCAGCGCTCCAGAGGTAGATGCAGTGCTGGGAAACTGAGCGCGAGGAGAATCTCCTCTCAAAGAAACCAGACCATCCTTCAAAGAGGTCATTCTCCACGGAAGTATCCTGCGCTCAAGAAACGGAGGCTCAGCGGTGCCTCTCCGGGCCAAGAAGGAGGAAAAGAGGGATGCTTATTTGGTAACGAGACGAGGAGCCAGCTCTGAAGTGTGACGCTGCTTTCAGCTCTCAGCTCGACCTCTTTGGGCCTCTGGGTGCCAGGAATGCTCTCAGCTAGGTAGTGGCGCCAGGGAAAAGATTAAACACACACACTGGATGCAAGACTGCCATGGGCTGTGCACAGCATTGTGTGTGTTTGCATGTGGAAGGTGGTCACCCATATGTCAATATGCGCACAGTGGATACTGAAACAGACGGGGTTTAGTCATCACAGAATCAGTTCATGTTTGGGAAAAGATGAGGCTGGGTGACTTAGAAAACCATGTGCTCCACAGTGGAAGGATATACGTCTAAAACAATAAAGAAATGTACAAATATATTAAAAATAAACAAAAAATGCTGCTTTGGTATATTAAAACTTGCTCACAACAGCAGTAATGCTCATTCAAATATTCTAACAGTGTGCTTTAGGTATATCATTGGGGTATAAATATTTGAGCTAATGACATAAACAGAGGCATGTCAACAAAAAGATGATCCTCTGACTGGAGATGTGAAGCTGAAAGATGTACAAAGCCCAGTTTGAGAATTCAGCATAAACATAAAGAACATAAAGCTACATATGAACATTAAAGGCCTTTGCCATAAAGAGAAGAGTGAAACCAAGATGGCTGGATTTCTGCTGAAGCCGACCCCGAGTCTCCGGCTAACACAGCAAACTGCTGAGAGAAAAAGGTCGAGACTAAAGCCAGAGAACAAACCGGTGAGACTGGCCTAATTAGACCACAAGGTCGACATCAAACCTCCCAGCTGAATCCCAGAAAATGTCAACAAAGTCATGGTGGATAAAGATCAGAAAGACTTAGTGACCAAATCAGCGAGGACAGAGACATCACCCAGCAGCACGACAGTAACCCCGGCCCTCGGCCCCTAAACGTGTGACAGCGATCGCTTAGTTATTCTCTTTTCTTTATACTTAAAAGACTCAAAGGAAGAGAGAAAAGTTGCAGGAGAAATGACAAGTCAAAGACCTATAAACGCTCAGCTGAAACCATACTACTGTGGACACGTGACACATAAGCTGCATTCCCGAAATAAACAGACGCAGCAGAAGCAGGCATCACCTGCAGAGGACAGAAGGTCAGCAAGCGGAGTCTGAACCCCTCCAGAGAGGTCCACAGAGCATCAATGAGAACTCCTGCAGCCTCTCACAGAGAAACCCAAACTGCAATGTTAGTACAACTCATGCAAAACACAGGAAGTGACACTGAAAAGGATTTAAAAGCAGTTTACAGGAGTTATATCAGTCTTCTACGTGTTAGGAAAACACACTGATTAAGTTTCTCTGCACTACCTTCCAGTTCACCTTCTCCTGACACCAAAATACGGATCGTGTGTTTGCATTACCTCGATATTATTTGTTTCTGTGACCTCACACTTAGAGGCATTTAGAGGAACACAGGTTTTAACAGGCATTTCAAACCTCACTGCTCTACTTTCCAAAGCAAACACCTTCTGGTTACAGTACAGAGAGGAGACACACTGCGAAAATACCATTTGTCATCATGACTTAAAAGGAAAATAAATAATCGCACTTTAACAGCCATTCATCACACGTCTGATGCTGGCACGTACAGAGCAGCTCACTGAGCCACGGCCATGTTCAGCCTCAGCGGCAGCTCAGTGTTTCGCAGCAGAAGTGTGTCATGTTGGGGGAACCTCCGGCTAAGAAGGTAATGAGGTTGAGCAGAGCCTGTCTTAGCTGTTCAGCATCATTGCTCTACAGTATGTGCACCGAGCGCTCAGAACATCAAAGAGCCCAAAGCTGTGGTCCCGTTTCCAACATCAATGGGAAGATCATAAATTACAAATCACTTTGGAGGAATAAAGCTGTGCGTGTCTTTGGAGTTCACGGCCTTTACGGCTCTTAAAAGCCACTCCGATATTTAAAAACTTTATTGTGAATTTATTATTTAAAAACGAGCAAACAGCGAGATCTGGGCTCGCAGGTACCAAATAGAATTTAACTTAAACTTTCCCTAAAGACTCAACTTAAAACTAAGAGTGAAGAAAACTTCAATCAAGATGCTGCTGAGACAGATGTGCAGCATCAGATCACATTTTCACATCACGACTTCTGCTCGTCAACCAACTACAGACCTAAACGCAGGCCTTGTGGGATCAATAAATTAATCACTCTGCTGAGTCTGCTGCTTAGTTAAGTGGATTCTACTGCTATGCGTCTGTTTGTGACCAGGACAAATGACATACTCTTCACTTCCATTAGTAATACGTGTGTTTGACATGTGTGTGAGACCGGGTGATGCAGGTGTGGAGACCTGTCAATGGAGCCAATCAGAAGAGGGCAAAACATGTTTGGAACTACTTTTCATGTCCACAGAAAATGCATTTAAAGTCTCTAACTTAGGATTTAATTGACATTTATGTTTAACCTGTCATGAGAAAAGTTACAAACTCATTAAAGCATTTTTAAGAAGTGCTGCATTGATTTCAATTGAATGTCCTGATTGTTCCACACGAGTTCAGAAGAGATTTCAGCTCTTCGTCATACCATTCAGCAAGCTGAAGTTTAGGTAAGTCTTAATAAAACGCATCAGTTCTGGAGAGGCCCCAATGCGTGTTGATTATGAGGTAAAACTGAGAGAAAAGAGCTTTATTGTGATGCTGGAGCTTTGCAGCTCGGTGCTCTGCAACAGTTAAAAATGGGTGCTTTATCTATCAGATCCAGCTTATCCGGTGTCTCCTTCATTAAGGCAAGGACCACTCAGTTTGGTGTGTGTTTAATTTAAAAGCTGGAGTCTCTGGTTCTGGTGATCAAAAGGGGTGCAGTAAAATGTGGCCGGGGAGCGGCCCGTTTGTATTAAGCAGAGCTGAAAGGTGAAGCACACTCAACTGCTGCCTGAATGCAGGCCGATGGCTAGCTGGCTGGGTGGGAGGGGGGTGTGGAGGTTTTTCATTCAGTTTCCTTTGTAACCCCCACCTCCACCAACCCCACTGCATAATAACAAATACTGCCAGGCTTTTACCCAAAACCAGTGGCTCGCATCTCCATCCTCCTCTGCAGCCGGGCTGCACAGGGCCACAGCCAGGATTTGAAAGGAACTGGGGTCAAAAGCATAATGGTGATCATGGATTTCCTCCTTTTTTATGCTTTTCATTCACTTATCTATATTTAGTCATTCTTTATGGATTTTTCTGATTGTGGTTTTATTTTTCAGAAAGTTACATTAAATCAGGTACGGCTAATACATATTAGTAATAACAGTTTATTATGCTGTGCAACCAAACGTACAGCGTTTCAGACAGTGCATCTACAGGCTTCAGAATTAGGTTGCCTGCTTCTGTTTTTAAGTAATCTTTACTCTCTCCATAGCTGTTTTATTCCTGTTATTATGTTTCAGGGTAATCTTAACTGAAACTATTTGAAGGAATTTTATCTCATTGTGTTTAATTTTCAAGTTTTTCCTGTTTTTGAAGGAAGCTGATAAAAGATTTGCACCTTGCTGTGATCTGGCTTGATTTGCTGGCTTTTAAAAGCATTTTTTCTTTGTGATCATGGACAAAGACAGATGTCCATGAAGCTCAAGACCTTCTGAGAGATGTCAACATACCACCAGGCTGCTGCTGCTTTGTGAGGAGCATCATCCGTGATGAGAGCCGCATCCCATTTAGGATAAAATCTTTTTATATCTAATTTTTTTCTTATTGTATTCAAAAGTTCCTTTGAAGCACGTCTTTGGAGGAATATCTTCTGCTAAATATCCTCTGTCTGTCAGCAGCAGACTGAACAACATCGCTGCAAATTGCATAGAATTAAATAAGTTAGGAAAAAAAATAAAGAGAACTCAGTCAATATACAACATTAAACATCCAGAGTGCTTATTTGGGTGGAGAAATGCAGTGGGAAACATCAGAAAGGAAGAAGAAGCACTGATTATAACTGCTGCCAAACAGAGAAGTTTATGGGTGAGTTTGTAAATCAGAGCAGATTTGTGTATGATTTAGGATGAAACTAAAAATAAAAAAATTAAACAACTTAGCAGCAACAGCTCGTGTTTAACAGTAAACTAATTTACAACCCTTAACTACACGCTCGGAGGAGGGAAGAGACAGCATGCTGGAACTCCTACACAACAGATTTACCACTAACCGAGCCTGAGCAGCATTAAGACTCTTTGAAATCTGTTGTGAGTGTGTTTAGGTCTTCCTTTGTTTCAGGAAAAAGGGGGTTAAATGAATATTCATACGTTTGACCTTGTTTTTGAAATAATGGTGTAAAAAGTGTTTCCAGGTCTTCTGCAGTGCAATTAGTCGTAAAGAAAGAAAAGAACCAAGATGAGCTGCAATACAACCACAACAGCTCATTCCAGCACCACCTGCAGCGGTAATAATGAAAACTGCTTGTGTAGCTCAATGTCAGTGGAAGGATTTCACTCCAGAGGAGTCCAAGCAGACCCTAAATCCCCCTCCTGATTCAGCTGACGCACTGGACAGAGGCCATTCGTACTCATTTTGCAGACTGAGCCACAGCATCCCCTGATAACACTTTTCTGCTGCATCTGAAAACCTCAATGGGGCATACCACAGATTCCTCTTCTATAGCAGCTTAGAGCCGCACAGACGGACCAACACTTTTCCAATCAGATCATTTGCATATCAAAGGAAAACCGCTGTCAGCGCAACAGCAAAGACACATTATCATGCAGGAAGTTGGGAAAGCGTAATTCCATTTCTCACATTCCCATCGTCATCTGAAAGATACGAAACATCCCTCATATGTTAAAATGCCCCAGAGCCATGTCCCAGGAAAAAAAACATAATTAAGTAAATTTTATTATCCTATACTAAAAAACCAATGTGCATTTACATCATCTCTATAAAAAACCTTTTTGAACTCAGAGAAAGTGCAAGTGTATTAATTTCAAAAGAACATGAAGAAGAATAAATCTGTTGCATTACAACCACATCCCTGCTGTAACTCACCAGGAAACCATTCCTGTCAGTATAAATATGAATTACAGTGTTAAAACATCCTACATCCCTGAAGTTGAAGGTTTGCCACCTCCACTAGTTGCACTTCCCACCCTTTATCTGACAGATTGAGCCGGAGGTTTGTGTGAAGTCGCGGTCTGAGACCGGACTGAGTGCAGGGAAGCATTAACGCAGCAGCCTGAAAGAAAAGCCTAATCTGCCATGTTCACAGCTTGAGACACGGTTTTATGTAATAACATCTGCAAGCGGAGCGCCTTTAATTTTTTTGTGTAGTTTGAAAATAAGGTAAGAGCAGTGATTTGAACCTTTTTCCCTCCTGATGTGAAACATCAGCTAATCAGCCCTGTAACACAGACTGAAGCTGCCCTGCCACACCATCTGTCATCTCACAACTGCTTTGTATTAAACTGGATTTTAAAAAGAGGCTTTTTTTAGGAGAAATCATATAAAATCTTCTTTTCTTTCAGCTTTTCTCTTCAGGGGTTGCCACAGCGATGGCTACCATCTCCTCTGCAGCTTTTTCTCTCACCAACTACCTTCATGTTTCCCTCACAACATCCATAAATCTCCTCTTCGGTCTTCTTCTCTGGCAGTTCCAACTTCAGCCTCCTACTCAACATGTCCAAACTATCTCAGTCTCTTCGGTTTCCAGAACATCCAACATGTCTCTGATGCACTCATTCCTGATCCAACCATGAAGAGCACCTTTACATTTTTACCTCTGCAACCTCGAGCTCTGTCTTAAATCACATAACAAAGATGTTTCTATCTAATTACTTAATAACACACCCTATGCCATGCTTTCCTTTCACAGATGGTGAAAGAAGAGAATATTTTCCAGAACGTTCTTTAAGGCCCGATTTACGTCCCATTCAGAACCTCCATCCAATAAAGGATATCATATCTCGCTGTCTAAGGGACATCGCCTGTTTAGTGGGAAACCAAACAATGGCTGAAATTCAACCACCATCAAATATTAACATGAAGGCAGCATCTAGTTTTATCTGTAGCACATCTGGCTTCACTTGAATCTCCTTATAACATTTTAGCCTAGGTCCCTGCTGCAGGTGAAGCCACTATCGCTTCTATGTCACAACCTGTTGGATGGTTCCCATAATGCAGCAGGGTCTGTCCACACCAAGCTATCAAACCAGAAGAAACCCAGTTTTGGTCCCAACAGAGCCATAAAACCCATTTAAACTAAACTTTTACTGCTCCATATGACATTTATAGTACATCTTTTACCATGACATGATTGTAATGCCATTTTTTCAACTAATAATAATTTCCAGTTTATTTATGTCCAACTTTTTATTGTTTTCTATGCCTTCTACATTAGTTATCTCTAATTATGAACCATGTGTCAGAGTATTAATACACAGGAAGCGTAACAGACAGTGAGACAGTCAATGGAGTGATTCAGGGATGAGTAACAGCCCTGGTGAAAGTGTCTTCAGGACAGCAGCACCAGGGGAAACAAGTGGACACAAAGACACTGGGGGGGGGGGGGCAGCTCCAGACAGACCCCGCTCCCATTGTCTGTGCGGATAGCGAGGACAAAGCAGGACAACGCTAAGATATATGCAAGCACCACAAGGCCTCACCCCATCCATGCACCGACCCTAATCCCAAACATGATTTCCACTCCTAACACACAGATGATGTCATCGTTCCCCCACCTCACCCGCACCTCCCATCAGCTCCTCCGGACAGGCAATGAGGGTAAAGTGGTGAGATGCAGGCTGGCAGCAGGAAACCGGATACTCTCTGAGTGCATCTGTGTCACTAATCAAAGGGCTTAGCGGCGACACTATCGTATCACCAAAAGCTTTAAACTCACTTCTGCTTTCAAAATAGAGCGCTTCTAAACTCTGCTGCACGCATGACTAGACTTTGCCCCCCGTGGAAACTTTATATGTGCAGTGGTTTGGCGGCTGGCTTGATGCATGTCTGGTAAAAATGTCCACATAGTGAAAAAGCCCTAAACGGGACAGGTCCCGGAGCATTACAGGTCTACAGAGGTCTACATGCTTCACTGGAAAAGGGGGAGAGGTGGACAGTTGCTCTTTAGAACTTTATGTGCCTCCCCTCCCCCCCACCTTCGCTCCACAAAGGAGGCTGTACCCCTTGTCCCCCACCCACAAGGAATTTCTCAGGCATTGCTGGCTTCACCATGACAACTGGGTGTTTAATAAAGCATTTCTCTTAGGCATTCTTCCTTTCACAAGGGAGGTGAAGGGAGGGGGACAACAGTCAAAGGAGGGAGAGACAGAGAGGCAGGGAAGAGAGAGAGGGCGGGGGGGAGGCAGGGATAAAGAGGGAAGGAGCTTGAAACGATGGGAGGGTTTGCAGGGGTGAGAGCAATAGTCCCCGGCAGATAGGTGAAAAATGGGAAACGGTGACAGGCAAACAAAAGGAGGGAAAAGAGAAACAGGATCAAGGTGACGGCTGATGTTACAGAGAAACAGGCCGACAAACATTCCACACAAGCCTGTAAAGTGTGGCCATCCAGCGAAGGGAATGAAGGGATGACTCCAGCTGGGGGAGCTGCGACTTTGAATCAAACGTGAGGGAAAACAGATTCTTATCGAGCATAAAGAACACTGAAATCCAAGGTGCGCTCTGCTTGAGTGAAACAATTATGTGACAACATGGAGAGAAGTGATCAGAGCTAGCTGTTAGAGGTCACGCACACATGGCTGATTTGTGCAGCTTGATGGGTTAATAGTACAGAAGACATCCCCCTGATAAAGCCTGTCCACACACCGCTTAATGGTTTGAGAAATTCTAATGAATGTGAATGTCTCACTTATGTTCCATGTGATAGAGCCATTTCAACGCTTGTCCTGTGGCTTTGTGTGACAACCTAAACTCTCATTCATGAAATACTGATACCTTACGAGAAAACGGTAAACATGATTCATATGAACAATTTCAGCATCAGCCCCAGGTCGTTGGGCTGAGCGCCAGCTGGCTAGGTTCACACAAGTTTGACAGCAAAGTGGTTTGAGGATCAGCAGCCACTTCAGACACACAGCAGCCTCCTGACTGTGACCTGAAAGACTAAATAACTGCTGTCCATGTGTCTGCAGTGTGATGTGAGCTGAATCAAACTCCTGGTATTACTCACAAAAACATGATTGTCTAGTAAATTTCTGCACTAGCATTTTCAGAGGCCACCACAATGGCTTGAATTCTGAATTTAAGTAAGGACAAGGTGTCCGATAACGTGTTTGAGACAAGTCTTTAAGCATGTTTTGTGCCTCATAGGGATGTTATAATGTGCCAATCCTACAACAGCTACTTTAATGGAATGTGCAAAGATTGACATATAAACAGAAGTACTAACTACACAACAAACACAGCCCATATTCCACATACCAAACATAATGAGGTGTTCGGAAGTGGGCCCTAATGATCAGCTTTAATCTCCATATGAAAATTATCAGGGCTGTATGGATGAAAGAGAAGCAGGGGGAGAAAATCTCCACCATCAAATGCAAACACCTACTTATGCAGGCTCACGCTTGCCTGGAAACAGTAGATGAGCCGGCGAGTATGTCAACACGGGTCTGACAGAAGCCAGGATGCAGATGCAGCAGATGTAATCCCACGGATGAAAACCTGCAGTGTGACCTGCACTCTTCTAATAAATTTGTTCGCTATAAAGCAGAAAAGCTCAGCTTGAATTCAACACATTGTTTAAAACTGAAATAAGTATATTCCTGTAAAGTGTGAGTTTTTTTGTTTTATCCCCAGTGCTGGCTGGCTCAGCACTCACATACCAGAACTGTTTTCCTTAAGTGTCAATGGAAACTAATTATCATTACTTATTTATGCATGTGCACATAAACCGTATGCAACAGGTAGAAAATCCACAGGCTCTTATTGTGAGATGCATTTTAAATGTTCGGTTTGTGGCTCTGAACCGTAAAGTATCATCTGCTGAACAAAATCTGTAATCCACACGACGGGTGGGAGAGGATGAATGTTTTTGTTTGATTGTTTTTATTATTTTTGTTAGAGGCTTTCCTGTGTCTGCAGAGAGCAACTATACACTGATGCCACTGCGCTTGATTTGGATCTGTTGCCTCACAGCTTGAAAGGTCCTGCTTGTCAACTCCATCACACACACATCCAGTGCAGAGCCACAATCCAAAAACATGCTCATCCGGTTAACTGGTGATTCTTAATGACGTGACTGGTGCGTGGTGGCTTGTGGCTGTGCTGGTCCTGTGGCTGTGTTCATGTCACTCAGAATAACTTTTGAACTGATGCATTTCATTATATATTCAGTGTGTGCAGCATATTATGCTTATTTAAACATAAAGTATGTTGTAACAGAATCAGTTTATTTGCAAGCTGAGGTGTTTTCCTAAATCTAAACCTTTAACGCTTGATATAATATATTTGGTATATACGGCTCTGAGACCTGCTGCATCACCACTTGGTAAAAACTTTGCTTAAAAACATGTTGAATAAAACCTGATGAAGGCCTTCTGGATGCGTTTTGCACTGGAATAATTCTCATATCATTCTGTAATAGAGCACACATAAGTGCAAATTATTATTTTTTAGAGGCTTATTTAAACATTTTTTAAAAAGCCCTTTTTTAATCTACCAAGCGTTAATCTTTCAAACATGGACTAAAGGTCAAAGTCGATTGTGTGGACATGAAGTACGTTTAACTAGCATGAGACTGGGTTAAAGAATTTTCAGTGTTGGTGGTTTTACAAACACAATTTAGTGTTAAATAACTGGAAGACTTGTTTTCTTCTCTCTGCTACACACACTGTGAAGGTCACACAGACTTTGTGTTGCATCCAGGGATGGGAGTCGCATAATGTGAACAATGCTCTCCTATAATCTATCATTTCCTATAATAATTAAATCACACTACTGGAAACAAGACATGTTAATTATAAGAGCAAGCAAGAATACAATGTGTCATCTAAACAAACTGAGACACAGTTTTTGGTTTTATCTCCTACATATTTTTGTGGTTTTTTTTTTTTTTACTGATTTTGTTATTTCTATTTATAGCAAATTCCTAAAATAATTTATTGATTACCACCACTGCTTTTAAATGACATAGACATGCAGTGGATTGAAAATAACACACAAAGACAACTCTGTGAGACTTAATGGTCAACAAATCATTGTTTCATTGTGAACGCGTATGATGATCATCCAGTAGAAATGCTGCACCGATCAATAGTTAGACACACTTTGTTATTGGATTAAATGGGAAAATGTGTCCAAACCTTTGACTGGTAGTGTAGTTTGAAGTTATGGTCATACTTTGACCAAGACAAAGAGATCTAATTTTATGATTTCAAAACATCCCATTCAGCTTTCATATAACAACAAGCAGAAGTCACCATGTTTCAATCATTGCATCCATTTCAGTATGATGAAGAGCAGTAAGCAGAAAAGATGTTAATCACAGTCCAACGACATACAAAAGAACACATCAAAAATCGTCCATCATAAGGGGCCTCTTAAACGGCAGCATAAAGAGACAGATAAAGAGAAGACTTGGGAGGTCCCTGGAGGGGAAGGCCTTGGAAAATTGGGGTCAGCAGCATCTATAGAGGAAGCTCATCCTACAACCCCCTCCACCTCCTCCAACAGCTCCCGTCTAGTGACTTTTCTGCTCTCTTACAGTACGACTGTATTTCCATCATGTTTACCCAACTTAAACTAACCACCCCCCTCCTCGCTGTCCTCCTGTCTCCTTCTGTCTCCAGCAGTGGTGCTGACACATAAACCCCAGCAGGTGCTGGAAGCGCTGCAGAGACCCGGCCTCTAATTGGTCCTTGGTGGAGTCACAGCTGTTGCCCCTGACCACAGCCTGGTATGAGCTCGAACGCCTGCCCCTCAATCGACAGCTCACTATTGTTCTCCAGAGGCTAAGCGGAGCTCCAATCTATCATAACGACTCCCCATGCTAACTGCACAGAATCTGCTCCTCGTTGCCAACTCGCCATCAACAAGAAAAACACTTTGAACACCACCGGTCACCGAATCTTAATCCTCCCTGTACTTCAACTTTATTATTTTCTGTCTCTTATTTTGCTCCCAGTTCTCTCCCTTGCTCTCTGTTAGATTGTGCCAAGGTCAAAGAGAAGGCATATTTACAGTGCATCGATACGCTCCAGCTACAACATCCCTCACACACAAGTGCAGTTCAAGTCCAGCCACATTTTAAGGGAAAAATTATTGTATTGGCATGCAAAACTAAAAAAAATAAGACATGCAAGACAAGGAAATATTAAAAAGAACCAACAAGAAAAAAGACAAAACAGTTGGGGAACATTAATGCTTCAATTTGTCCCCAAACAAGCCACAGAATCAATCACAGACATATTTCTCTTTGTATGTGGGAGTGAGGTCGGATCCCACAGGATGCAGACAAATAGCCATTTAAATATAGACATCAGGCAGCATTAAATCAAACCTGTGTGGAAAGAGGAAGCACCTTGATGAGGTGTCCGAATCAAATTAATTAAGCAAGAATAACAAGACTCCAATGAACAATTTAAAGGTGATTTACAAGGTGGAGTGGCGTTCAGACAATCTGCAGAATATCAACATAAATTTCTATTCTGGGTAAACCTCTCTGGAATAATGAAGCCACTGCATACATACATTCAGGCATCATCACTGTTATTATCCTGGGAAATGAAGCAAAAATGTAAATGCAGATACAGATTAAAGGAAATAGAGTACACTTCACTAAGCCTGAGCTCTCATTACCGTACTGTGTTTCCCTCACTGGGTGGAGTCTGTAATTATCTAACAGTCTCACCTGACACAGAGATCCTCATGGAGGCCTCCAGGGGCCGGTTGTTATCCAGGGCCTGGCTCAGTTGGATCTCCCCTGTGCTTTCGTTCAGGAGGACTAGGTTCAGCTCGTTTCCAACCTCGAAGCTGTAGCGAAGCTGGTCTGACACGTCGGGGTCGAAGGCAGGGATGCGTCCTATCACTCCGGTGGGGAAGCTGCTCGACTTGTCCGTCACATAGTTGTTGAAGATGATCTGGAAGTTCTTGAGCACGGGCACGTTATCATTTTTGTCCACAAGTTTGATGTGGACGGTAGCCCGGCTGACCAAAGGGGCGGATGTGGCCTGGATCACAATGACGTACTCAGACCTCATCTCATAGTCCAGATCTATTAGTGCAGTGAGTTCTCCAGAGAAGATATCCAGCTGAAACACCTCCGGGATGTTTCCCTCTACTATCTGATACATTATCTGTGCATTGCTGCCTTCATCTGGGTCTGTGGCTGATATGTGGGCAACCACAAGCCCTATGGGGCTATTTTCTTCCACCATAATGTCAAACTCATCCTTCTCAAACACAGGGGGGTTGTCATTCACATCTAATATGGTTACCTGGATGTTTACTGCTGTTTTGAGAGCAGGAACACCTTTATCTACAGCGAAGGCTTGCAGGCTGTAAACGGGCACGTTTTCCCTGTCCAGTCTGCGCAGTGTGCGAACAATACCAGAGGTAGACTCAATTATGAAATCCCCATCGCCATCCTCCCCGCCCTGGAAGGTGTAGAAAACACGGCCATTGAGCCCAGAGTCTCGATCGATGGCAGAAACCTGCACCACACTGGTGAACACCGGCACGTCTTCCATCACAGAGCCCACATAGATGTCTCTGAGGAAACGAGGAGAGTTGTCATTGACGTCATTCACCAGTATCTCCAGATAAGTTGTGTCAGACTTCTGTGGGATGCCGTTGTCTCGGGCAGTGATGGCTAGTGTGTATGAAACCTGGTCCTCGTAGTCCAGCTCCATCTGTGTGGTAACAGCTCCTGTGTCTGGGTCGATATCAAACTGAGGGATGCTGTCATCCATATAGTAGGTAATGCGTGCATTCTCACCCGTATCTTCATCTGTGGCGCTTATAACAACCACGGTGGTGCCCACAGGTCTGTCCTCGTTGATGTTGACAGTGTAATGCGAGCTCTGAAACACAGGCCGGTGCGTGTTGGCATCTGTGACGTTGACAAACACCTTAGCGGTGTCAAAGAGCGTTCCGTCACTGGCGGTGACTGTGAGGACATATTGCCGCTCAAGTTTGTAGTCTAAAGGCAGCGCCAGCGTGATGAGCCCGCCTCCACTCTGACTCGTGATGGAGAATCTGTTGCGGGTGTTTCCACTGGATATCTGATATGTCACCACACTGTTGATGTCCTGATCCACAGCCGACACTGTCACCACGCTGGTCCCCACTGCTGCATCTTCATTCAGTCGCATATAGTATGCCTTCTGAGTGAACTCTGGGTTGTTGTCATTAACATCTAGAATCGTCATGCTGATGCTGGCTGAGGATGACATGATTGGATAGCCGTGATCGCGGGCCTCCACACCAAAGTTGTAAAAATCCACACTCTCCCTGTCCAGCTCAGCTGCCACAATGATCCATCCTGTGCTGTTATTAATGGAGAAGGGGAAGTGTGGAGTTGTTTCAGTGAGGCGATACTCCAGCCTGGAGTTCTCTCCAGAGTCTGCATCCACAGCTTGGATGTGGATGATGGAGTAACCGAGAGGCACGTTTTCCAGCACGGTGGCCTGAAATGGGGTGCTGACAAAGATGGGGGCATTGTCATTAACATCCAGCACCTGCACTGTGACCAGGCCACTGATGTTGGACAGCGGAGGGCGTCCGCCATCCTGAGCTCTGATTCTTAGTGTGTACTCTTTGTTGGCCTCATAATCCAGGTGGCTCACCAGGTCCATTTTACCTGTCTGAGCATCAATATAGAACTGCCCGCGAGTGTTTCCACTCATGATGCTGAAATGGACGACAGCGTTGCTTCCTCTGTCCTGATCTGTGGCGGTGACCTGCAGGATCTCAGTGTTAGGGTTCATGTCCTCAGGCACCTGGACCACGTAGCGTTTCTCACTGAATTGAGGAGCGTTATCGTTGTCGTCCTCAACCACAATGTGAACGGTAGCCGTGGCACTGCGGGGCCCAGGGTCACGACCCTGATCGTTTGCCTCTACCAACAACATATAGGCCTCCACCTGCTCTCTGTCCACCAGGCCTTTAGTTCGGATTACGCCAGACCTGGAATCTATCTCAAAAACATCATTGGACCCGTTACTGTTCAGGATGTGGTACAGGATGTTACCATTGACAGGTGCATCTCCATCTGTAGCTCTCACTGTTAATACCTCGTAGCCAATTTCTAAGTTCTCCCTGATGCTTTCCTTATAATCTTCCTGTTCAAACACAGGGTTGTGGTCATTAGTGTCACTAACTGTGATAGTGAGGGTGGCCATTGCTGTCCGTCGTGGTGTGCCATGATCAACTGCTGTCACTCGAAACACATGGGTGTCTTTTGTTTCCCGGTCCAATACCTCTACTGTTGACACTGCCCCACTGACCGGGTCCACGGCAAAAAGATTGTTGGAGCGGCTGTCAAAGAGAGCCTCTATGAAATATTCCAGCCTGCCCGCCTCCCCCTCATCCACATCCACTGCTTTCAGGACCACAACCGAAGTCCCGGCTGGCTTATTCTCTGCCACAGACACTTGGTACATTGGGGGCTGGAACTGTGGGCTGCTGTTGATGCTTCTCCTCCTCCTGCTAATAATACCTGAATCAGACTGAGCTGCCTTTTCTAAGAGCTTCTGTATGTGGCCCTGCCTGAAGGGACCCTGTCCCACGCGCCAGTGGATGGAGACAGGGTTGACATTCAGCCCATTTCCCGTGAGAACATCACAGAGCACGTCCAGCTCCAGGAGGGTGTCCTGTCTCCAGCAAAGAGTCTCAGACACAAACAAACCTCCCTGTGTGAGGTAAAACTCACGGCTGTTGGCGACCTTGCAGCGGAGCGGGGGGCCGGGCAGCAGCCCTCCCACTGGGAATAAAACAGAGTATGCCTGGTGGCACTCTGCGCTGGGGCGGCTGTGGGTGCTAAACAAACTCAGGACCTCCATGTCCCACTGCGCTTTCCTTTTACGCTTGTGTGAACAGTTCCTACCGTGGACATGCACGTCGTACTGACTGGTGAGGAGGTGCCTGTGGCCAGAGTCCGCGCAATCCGCCACAGTGTACAGCGTGAAGGGGTTTGAAGGCAGCGTGGAGCACTTTATCAAGTTATCCGACACAAACACGATGCCTGCCGCCGCGTCAGTCTCCAAAAAGCGCTCCGTGAATTTAGGAGCGAGTACCTGATCCAAAGTACAGCGCGCGCCCCGCTCCACGCCGGCCACCACCGTCCTTGCACGCGCATCCTCACTGATGTGAACGGTAAAACAATGCGCGAGCGGAGCCACTTTCCACCACCATAATATGAGCAGTAAATCCCATTTAACGAAATGCATCGCTCCTGTGTTTGTGTTGAGCCGCATGTGAGAGTGCGCAATCCCGCCGCTCCTTCCTCAAACTTTCCGCCGGTGAGTTTCCCTTTGTTGCGGAGTGGCCATGCTCCCAGCGAGCGCACTTCTCTCCGGTCACCCCGGTGATCCTGCCCTAACCCTGGCCGAGCAGAGCTGCTCTCGCACGGACACACCGACTCTCACACAACCCGGAACAGCAGCGCCAGCAGCGCCTCCGCTCAGTCCGCTTAACTCCGCTGAATGATGAAAAAATGGCTCCAGCTCCCCCTGCGCCTTAAGGCTTCACATTATCATAAAACCTGTGTGTGTGTGTGTGCGTGCGTGCGTGTGCGTGTGCGTGTGTGTGTGTGTCAGTGTGAAGAACACTGAGAGAGAGAGGGAGAGAGATAGGTCTGGAGACCAAAGATAAATGATAACTTCCTTAAAGCTTCATTAATACTGAAAGTGTGACTTCAGACACGGATTAATGACTTCATTTGACATCATTGTTGGCCTCATAATATTATTAATAGTTTTTCTTCTACATTCTTTCCTGTTTTGTAAATGTGTCCGTTAGAAAATGTGTTTTTCAGTGCTTCAGAAATGCCCACAACACTTCAAAATAAAAGACAAAGGTTTTGTGATAAACTGCTCCCAACCTGCTCTAAAGTTCAGGGAACCTCCAGCTTAGCTCTCATTATCCTCACATCGCATGTTTTAAGTGACCCTGTTTAGGACAAGTTGCTCTTTTATTGGGTGCTCATGGTTAAAATTAGCCAGAAAGGATTGTGTTGGTCTAAAATCCCTTCATGTTATCCCAGTAGTGTAGTGGTGCCAGGAGGAGTGTTTTTGTCTTAATGGCTGCGCTTTTAAAACATCTTAAGCAGCTTATCCATTAAAATGCCCTGTTTATAGTTACATGTAAGAGTATTTCCCCTGTTTTGTTGGCCCAAAAACAAATTTACAGATGGCACCTTATTTGTTTTGTGATGGTTGACCACTGGGAGTTTGTGTCATTATGATTATTCTGAAGCTTATGCAAACATCTACATTTAAGATTAATGTTTGCATTAAATAAGTCAATTCTAATTTTTTTGTTTCCATTTTTTATTTCTTTGGGACAATAATAATAAGAATCAGTCCAAATGGTTGAGATCATATAATAGTTATGATCTCGACCTTATAATAATTATTACTACATTACTGGAAGCAGTAATATGATAACATCCGCTTAGACAGTTTACTATAGCATTTTTATAGCATTAATTTCAGACACTGAAAAATGTGTCTATCAAATGGGAAGACAGTTAAAGGGCTAAGCATCACCTAAAGGTTGTGGCCAGTGAGAGGCAACATGATCAGATCATTATAGTCTTAGTGAATAAAAATAGGCAGCTGAATGTAATGAACATCAGACAGCATTTAGAAAGTGGATGTACTCTTATAATTCATAAATGTGTTTCTCCAGCCCCTTTATTGCCTTCTTTTTTAGAGCAGATGTTCTTATCAGGGTTATGTTTCATTAAAAATCCTGGTGCTTTTCTCTAATATGTCAGTCTGACAGGGTCAGACCCCGACAGCATACAGCCCCTCTTCAGACCAGCAGGCAAACCAGCACTGACTTACTTACTGACAGATGACAGTATCTTCTTCTTCCAGCTTTTGGGTTGCATTATGTTATTCCTCACATGATTTCTGTTCTTACCAACAGTTTTTCCCCTTGAAGCAGCAATTTACCTCCCCTCTGCCATTTGTTAGTAAATTTATAGTGATTTTAATCAATTTTTGTAGAAGTTTGTGGATGTAAACCTGCCTGAGCCATTGCTACATTGTTTGGGTATAATGCCTAAAGAAGAACACATAACTTTATTGATCCCTTTAGGGTGACTACCTCAGGGAAATTGATTTCTAGCAGCTTTTGTATAAACAAAGGAAGAATCTTCAATAAAAGGACAAACATAAATTCATAGAAAAGGTGCTGAGTCTGCAGCCTTGCTGTGACAGAGTGGATCTTCTCATGTGCAGTGGCTGCGTCTGCTTTCAGAGAATGTAAACACAGATGCTGATCACATGACAGAGGTCTTAGCAGATAGCATGGCTGCAGGCTAACAGCTAGCAGATAGCATGGCTGCAGGCTAACAGCTAGCAGATAGCATGGC
>JBAMHV010000003.1:19961693-19973293 GCA_037177535.1 Pseudomugil gertrudae | reverse complement strand
CTACATCACTCACATGTATGGAAGGAAAGATGACAACAGACCCCAGGTTAAAAAAAAGCGAAGTTCTCCTTTAACTATAATGTCTGTTTGGTCTGATTCTGTTAAACCCTAATATCAGACATACAGGCTGTGCTCTTTCACTATAAGACCAGCTCAAAACGTGTCTTTTCAGATTATTTTTTGTGGTGTGTGTGTGAAGGTCTGATGCTGATTCATCATCATCCTTTAGTACAAATACGTCTATGTTCTGCAAGCCGTGCAAAAGATAAATGGTTTATTTAGCCTAGCTTGCAGAGCTGTAGGATGGCACATTTCATTACAGATCAGCAGACTGCATCTTATGTCCAAACACAGAATGTGGGACTATTTTACAAACTGGACTTAGCATTAACTTAATTAGCAATTAAGAACGCGTTGGCATCTATTAATTCACCACAAATTGTT
Source organism: Pseudomugil gertrudae (assembly GCA_037177535.1). NCBI lineage: Eukaryota > Metazoa > Chordata > Actinopteri > Atheriniformes > Pseudomugilidae > Pseudomugil > Pseudomugil gertrudae. The sequence goes on along the minus strand of JBAMHV010000003.1, from coordinate 19,972,849 downwards.
TTTCTGTATTTGGAAACATGCTGACAAATGTGACCTTCCAGTTAATGTGTTAAAGGGTTGTGACGGTACATGTATTTGTAACTAGATGTTTAGGCAAAACCAGTACTTTTTGAAAGTTCATCGAGATGGATATGCTACACGTAAGATCTGATGAGGGCGAAGGTTTTCCATCCATCCATCCATTTTCTACCGCTTTTCCCTGAACGGGGTCACGGGGGGACTGGAGCCAATCCCAGCTCACAACGGGTGAGAGGCGGGGTACACCTGGACAGGTCACCAGTGGGCAAAGCTTTTCGATAACTGAAAATCGTTTTGGAACCAGCACATCACATTTTGTCATGACATACCATCAGCACGTTGGTAGAAACGCACTACAAACAACGGAAGAAGAAGCTGTTAAAAGAATTGAGCACAGCTGAGAAAGTTGCTCTAAATATTAATGATGAATCGATAATCAATCGTTAATTGTCATGATGATCAGTTAAGACAAGTTTGACCTAGTTTAAATAGTGAAAGATTTTGGAAATAAACTCAATATGGAGCATGAATAATACTCTGATCAGAGAATACTTAACAGAGTAGGTCACATTTAAACCAAAATATGCATCATTTATTTATTGTTTATAAGGAGTTGCTTCCTTTTTAATTACAACCTAACTGTGAGAAGACTCAAGATTTCCACCCCAAAGCGGACAACAGTAACAGAGTATTAGTGTTTCATTTAAAATGGATATAACAGTAATGAAATGTATTTCATTGTGTTACTGAAGTCAACTTGATTCATGTGACATTACACTCCTTTTCAATTTAAAGTCAGCTGTGAACTTCACCTGTAGGAGTCGCCGTCCCGGTTGTAATCACAGAGCAAATAGTCTTTTCCCACCACCTTGTCCCGGGCGATCTTCAGGGGCTGGTCCACAGAAGAGAGGAGGTCCTCACAAAGACTGGGCACCTGGATGCAAACACACTTCATGAGCATGAATGCTGCTGTGCAGCTTCTACTGAACATCCATTACATTTCTATTTGACCTAAGAGTAAGCAGCCAGATCCGTTCTTTAATCAAGACTTTCTGCAACAGATAGTGTCCAAGGGAAATGGAGGAGCAGACTAGAAAGCAAAGCATGAGAGCCCAGGTATCAGATATGTTCACTTTCTGATCTTCCCATTACATTCCTGTTCTACCCAATAACCAGAGGAGCTAGAATGAAACAGCACTGGGAAACATAATATCTGCAGGATAAGGGGGTACAAATTAGTTCTCACAGACTGACATGGAGCCCCTTTTCTATGTGCTCCTGCATCAGAGCACAGACACAAAAGAGGCCCTGTTATCCTCCTGGGTAAAAAAAAAAAGCCCCCACAACCACAAATACACCTGGAAACCAAGACAGGTTGAGACTAGGAACAAGGGCTGGGACAAGAGCAGTAAGGTATAAACACAGCCCAGAGCGGAGATGAGAGCTGTGTTATAAACAGGAAATAAAGAGGTGATTTTAAATGGCCAGGGCGAGTTTCAGAGGAGAGGGAGCCAAAAAGTTTTTGGCAGCGGAGGTGATTGACAGCTGTGATAATAATCACTAACAACCAGACACAGTGGTCGCAGGGAAAGAAAAGAGCAGATGTCTGGGGGGGAGGGGTTAAAGGTGAGAGGAGAGGAAGGTGAGCAGGTGGGGGTCTGCCTGGAAAGGAACGGATATAACCACAAAACACGATGTAATTCAAAGTGTGGTTTGATTTACGTCTGATTTAACTGGTGAGTTCAGATGGACCCGCGCTGTAGATCTACAGAACATCTACTAAAAGCAGAAAACTGCACCACCTGAGACAAATGCTTCATTTACAGGTGCAACAATATACACAGTAGTGACTAAAGTAAATAGATTTTACAGTGTACAGCAAACTCAGTGTGATGTGGCACGCTGTGCAGTCATTCAGATTGTGTTTGCACATGCACACCTCAACATGAAAAGCAAATATTACACAAATGCATATTTATTGTGTTTGTATGCAAGCTCGTCAAGTTAAGAACTACATTTCCAGAAATGTTTAGAAAGCGAAGGAAAAGAGGAAGTTTTTCTGAATCAGGTTGTTGTAGCTGCAGGACACCAACCTGACCTTATACATTCTGAATGAACAAACAGTATCAGAATAAAAACAGTTATTTAACACGGGAATACACTCTGGAGTGGCTCTTCTTCCTGTCTGATGGCTTATCTGAGGCAGAAGCTCACCAGGTCAATGAGGTCACTGAGGTTCTTCTCAATCTGTTGAGGAGGCAGACGCCTCATCAGGTCCAGAGCACAGTCCAGCTGCTGGTCATTCTGAAACACACAATAACACACAATATTCATCATTTTGGATCAGATTGTACTTTAAACATGCTGCCAAAAGGCCTCTGAAAATAGGATCGTATTTATATGGTTTCATAGAGCAGGTGTTGGCAAGTTCAAGGTTCTTTAATGTTTGATAACAAAAAGAAAGCAATATTTATACAGTAATAACAGATTGTTTTTAAAAATGGGTAAAAATGCATACCAGTAGTTTAGTTAGTTTATTAATCTATAGGATTAAAAAAAACCCAGAACAGTGTCCTCTGTTTATGAGTGAAGGACACTTCCAGTGACATGAACAGTTTGTACAGATAAAAACTTCCCATGGATGGCATCTGTTTTCTTCTTAAAATAAAAAATACACTTTTTAAAGTGGTGCTAATTAATACCACAATATTAAATATATCTAATTATACTCTACTCAGTGCTTGTAAATGTGTTGCCACTTGTCATGTTTCTCTCTATAATCCCTGCTATTTTTAATACAGCAAACAAACTCAAGTGGATATCGTCTCTAAAAACAAATCAGACAAGAACCAAGTGTTTAATTTACTTTCAGCATAACTACCCACTCCAGCATAAATCACATTTATTACCACGAGATGCCAGCAGTTTGTGCTTGCTCTCGAGGCGGCAAAAACAAGAAAAAGGTTTTTTTGTTTGATCCAGGAAAAGCTGCATCTGCAGCGATCATTGCGGGTGGGATGCCTAGCGAGATAAATCACATCAAATAATGTGCACACAACTAGTCTGCGTCACATTTTCATCACTTTGTCACCATCAGATGTTTTATGAAAACTATACGTTCACCCTCGCATCAGTAAAAGTGTGGAAGATGCACGTTAACCACGCCCACCTCAACTGTCCAACCAATCACACAAAACTTCTCCTAGCCTGATGTGTCAGGAACTATCTGCATCCACAGCCGCTAGAATAAAATGATGACCTCCAGCCTCCAGAACAAGAGAAAATGTCTTGGTTAGAGTTTAAGTTTGTAAACAAGGTGACAAGCTGTCATTAAAAAAATAAAGTCCAGATAATCACAGAGAACCGAGTCATGTCAAATAAATGCAGCATTATGGGTCATCTACAGTAGCTCACCACGTCAATGAGGCAGACGCCTCTGTTACAGAGTTAAATACACAGAACTATTATACACACTGGATTTATTCCAGTAGTTACATTAAAAACAAGTGGCTTGTATGGCCCAGTCTAAAGTGGGCTCATTTTACTTTATGTAAGGAATATGTGATACAGTATTGGGACCAAAAGAATCCAACTAAACTCCTGCTAACGTCTTCACAACACGCCCGTGTTAAAGTCCTGCAACATTTTGTGTTGGTGTATGAGACATGTCATCTGGAAAGAAAAGGCTCACGCCCTCGCTCCTAAAACCCTTTCCAGGACTCAACATTACAGACAGAATCTGCAGGCTAGCAGCCCGAGGAGCTCTTAGGATTTATCATGCGAGTAGTTTGCAAGTAAGATAAAAAAATGTTAAAAAAAAAAAAAAAACAGCAAAAAGTGTATAAAAACACATAAATGTGTGCCTCTTCAAGCAACAACTAAACAGCCTCCAGCAGTGTGGATATAGTCCAGCTGTTGATGTGTGTGTAGCAAAGGCTGTGATGAGTGTTATGTTGCACTAAAAGCAGGGAAATGCTCTAGATTTAGTTATCGGATTTGGAAGTTTATAATACCAAAACAGCCATCAAAAACCAAACCAAATGTTTAAAAACTGATGTTTTTTTCCCTCATTCGTCAGAAAAACAATACAAACTTTAAGTTGATGGTGGGCGAGTCCATAAGCAAGTGAATAATTAGTGAGTTTGCTCCTAATCTGGGTCACTTTGCTTACAATGGACAAAGCCAGTGAGAGGAACTTCTTTTTGTTTATTCACCTGGCAGTAGAGGTGGTCTTCACTCTTACACAAGTGAGTGAATAAATGTTTTCCAACAGTATACATACAACAGATCACTAGTTGGGACAGAAGAAGGAGCATAAGTTGTTGTTGAACTATTATGGAAACCGTAGCCTCTCTGCTTGCTGGCCAAGAAGATAACTAGCTGCAGGGACTTGTACGTGTAGGTGTGGTTATAATATGTGGCATATCCAGCTGCACATTTAGTTCTAATGCTCACAGCGAGAAGCCTCAGAAATCTGAACCACACTGCTTCACACATGGATTGTGACTATCGAACATATATCAAAACAGCTGTAACATCACAAGTTAATATAGTCCATATTCACTCTGATTAATGACCTAGCAGGATAATAAAATGAGAACATACTGATGTGAAAGGTATGGAAACCATTACTTCTAAATTAACATTACGTGTGTGTGTGTGCAAAGCCACCTTCTGTCCAGTTCTAAGCTAAAGCTCATCTAGTGGCTCCTCGAGTATGCAAAAAATACTTTCCCCAACACTGCAGTTTAAAGCTCTAATTTATTACAGCAAAGTGGAATTAACATGCAAACAGTCACAATTATAAAACGCTGTGCATTGCTTCACAGATTCGTACTAAATCAATTCACCCACCTGAGCTGTCAATAAAACCTAATGTCTACTCAGACTTGCCTTGTTAAGCCCTCGCCCTCCTTAGATAAGATATGTTAATAAAAGTACAGTTTATGAGGCAAAAGTCCCAAACTTATACCTCCTGCACATCAACATTCTTGTGACAATCCTTCACAAAGCCACTCCATCTTCTGTGACGGCATTTCTCTTATCCAATAGCTTTGGGGCATGAGATGAAAGAAGCAAACAAATAACGTACTACTGTATAAAGACAATAATAATGATAGCTACTGAACTGCCTGATCCTCCCTCAGGGGGTTTCTTCTTAAATATGTAGAGAGCAAAAGGACAGCAGGAGGAAGAGGAGCCCAGTCACAACATGAAACTGTGGGGAATGTGTAGGAAGAAGCCATTTAAAATAAATTTATCCATTTCAAAATACATTTACAAGAAACGTGTCTCTCAGCCAACCTACATGTTGCTGCCTCTGAGGCATTAATCAGAGGGAAGCATAACTACATATAGAAACCTGAACTTGTATACAGATTAGATGAAATTACTTCAGTATTTGAGTAGATGACCTAAACTATAGATATTATTCTTCCATCAAAGACGTGTGTGCACACAATAAAGTTTACCAAACTTGTCCAAACCAGTTCATTTTACACACATCTTGACAGAAACCTGTGATCTTATCATAAGATAAATGTAAGCAAAGCCATCTGTTGCAATTCATTTGTGTTCACTAATGCATCTACCATCTCTACCATCAACAAAGGCAGGTTTGAGAGTAGTAATCCCTCAGTTCGTAAATATTTTCCTAAAGGGGAACGCTGGCCATAATAGAGGATTCAAGCTAATGCGTCCAAGTCGCTTTCTATCCATCTTAAGATCCATTTCAGCTGATGAATGAGCCTGCTTCATCAGACACCTACAATCCTTGACGCTGCGTTTACCAGCACTCCCGTCTCTGTGTAAACACTAGCTCGGACCAACAACCTCCAAGGTCAGGGGAAAGTAGCAAAGCCAGGCCAGCTGGATTGTGGAGGTGAAACCAAAGAAAGAGGACGACTCCAGAGAAATACCATCTGCTTGTCCAACACAAATGCTCTTATTTTATTTTATGTTTAAGAGCACAAGATAGTGCTCGTCTTGTGAGGCTCACTAAATGCCTTACTGTTCACCATCACCACATGACAGAATTTGGATAGGGGAATAGATTGATCAAGATGTTTAAAATACTTCATAAGCACCAGATGCAAATGTTTTGCAGTGGCAGCACAGCACCAGAGAACACTGCCTTGCAATGATACTTTATTTGAAAATCCTCTTATAGCTGTTTGTTTTTATGAATTTAGTAAAATGTTTTGTAGAATAGTAGTTGATTCATATAGAAAATATTTAGTCTTAGTCTCATAAAGAATATACTGGTTCTACCATAACAAACTGGCAATGTTTCCTTATTTTGAAAGATCTTTGTTAAAACTGGATATCACCAGATTTAAAACTTGGAAAGATTTGCATTAACAGTGATGCATTTACGAAAATTTATACGTGGATTTGGCTTTGGTGCAACCATTTCCCATGTAAAATATAGGAAAAGTCACGTCCAACCTTTCACAGCAGGTAAAATCTGGCAGAAGTGTCTGACAGCTTGTCATGGTTTGGAATAAGAGGAGCAAGCAGTCTTTATTTAGCTACATGCAACCTGGCACTTGACTACTTCAGCCTGGGGTTAATGTGTGTGTGTGTACGACAGTAAGGATTGTGTGTGAGCTATACTAAGAATCTTCGCTAGTGCTAATAGCAAACTTGTGTCAAATCCAAAACATCCTGTGCTAACTTTACGACTACCAGACATGTAGCTTGACAAACAGCTAGCTAGTAGCTAGCAGGAAGAAACAGAAGCTAGCTTAGCAACACAGCTAACTGATTCGCATCGCTTCGCAGAAGTTTTGCTAACAGTTCAAGTTATGTGGACCAGTGATTTATGTTCGCTGGCCGTCTTAGGTTACCACCCAGCTCTTCCAGCCAGCGCTAGCTTATCTAAGCACTTCTAGCCGTTTAGTTAGCAGCAGCAGCCCCACCAAAACCCATCTTGTCTCGTCCCCCCGTTTCTCCCACCAGCCCCGCTGCGGCCCTACCATGTCTGCGGCGTTCTCAGTGGGACAGGGGAGCTTGACTTCACCGACGTCAGTACACCGTAGCTTTTCTGTGACTTAACAACACACTCCTCCGGTCTCTTCTTATTTGGGTATTTTTTAATCCCCCGAGGAAGATGTGTTGTTCGCCTCTCCCTCACTGTGAACCCAGCCCTGTCAGCGAAATCTACTTCCTCAAGCGGGCAACAGGAAGGAGGCTGCGGTGAGAGAACAGGCCCGGTTGTACATCCGGGTCACTCCGGGCTGTGTCTGCAGCAGCCAATAGCGAAGGAGCAAGAAAGGCATTGCCAAGTATGGAAAGAGAGGAGTGGTGCAGGAAACACTGAGAGGGATGGCAGAAAGACGGTTATAATTATTATTATTATAACAAAGTAACGAGGCAAAAATCACAGAAATATGATGTAGAGAGTAAAACACTTTCCTGTTCCTTTTTAAACAGCTGGTCTACATGTTTATTCATTAAAAACTATATTTTTTCTATGTAACTCATTTGAAAACAATTTGATCTAGATTATTTGCTCTAATTTGATTTTTTTTATTACTATTTTCCACTGAAATTACGTTAAAACATGATAGATTTGGAGAACTTTAAACATTCTATTTCTGAAATGTGAGTGCATAATTTATACCCTTGTGTATTAAACTATTGTATTAAAATACCTTGATAATATGTTATAAGATTCTAAAAAGCTTCTAAATTAAATACATCACAAACAGATACAGACATAATTTAATTGTTTTTTCCTATAGGTAAATTATCATGAATTAGATAAAAATCTAATCTGAAGACTCAGGCAGTCGTCTAAGCTTGTCAAGGCCTACTGTTTCAGCAATCGATAAGGTTATCAATATATATTTTTTAAACTATGAAAATATGTCTAGATTGTGATGCTATGAAGAAATTGGAGCATAAAAATCTGCAGGTTCTTCAAAATATTTTCAAAATCAAAATATGAGACTTAAAAATGCATAAGAACTAAATTAGACAATGTAATGAATTTTAAACTAGCGTGATGAAGACCACAAGGAAAAACAAATATACCACACACTGAAGAAATAATTGGAGGTTCCACACTGTTGGGCTTGTATTTCTAAGTAATGACATTACTCTGGTACATTACCAGAGGTAATATACGTAGTTACTAAGGGAACTATTGAATAATAGCATTGTTGAGGCAATTTATTAAAAATGTTCTTCAGAACAGTTTTGAAGAAGCTAAACTTTTTCAGCAGGATGCCAAACACATGTTCAAAATAACCTTAAGCTCAATTTGTTTTACTCAATAGATATTTTAAATGTTGGAAAAGTATTCTTTTGACTGGAGAGTTCATCAAGAGGCTTCAGAGAGAATCTCACATACAAGTTTGGCTAAATAATGAAAAATAGAAAGTTATATAAATTATTAATTAACGTTATTGAAATAGAGACCAAAACAATGTATAGTACGTTTTTATTAAATAATAAATTACCTGAGAACAGGGTGAGAGCAGTGATCATAGGAGATGACGAGTATTGATTTTCTCTCGCGATATGTGAGACTGCGAGACTTCCTGACAGGAGCAAAGATGGCCGACGAATACGGACGGAAATGGGACCGTTGCCTTGCCGACACAGCGCTCAAAACAGGTTTAAATCATTAGTTTTATTTAATACTATTGTTTGTTGATGCGTTAAGACATAAAATTTATTATACCTAGTAAGTAAGTTGGGTTTAAAGCGAATACTTTAGTGCCTGTAGTCCTTTTCTTTATGTCCAACCACGCTAGACAGGTTAATGCACCGAGGTCAAAGTTGCTTACTGAATGGATAAAGCTGAACATTCGTTGGTTAAAGGAATCTTTTAATAGAAACAAACTTACATATTTTATATATAGTCATTACGAGATCTTTCTGATGGTCTAACGTGTAGGTTGAGCGTGGACCACAGATGAAGACTAATTTATCTGGTTTTCCAGCCTTGTTTCCAACCTCAACGACTCAGCTTTGCGAAAACATCACAATCCGACTGCAGAATATCCTGAAGAACAAGGACTCAGAAATGAATCATTTATCCAGCTTTAAAAAACAAAAAACCCGAGGACAATGGCAGGGATATGTGTAAAACTAGCAATGCCTGTTTAGGTGAATCTGTTTGGGGTGCAAACAGAAACTCTCATTAGGTGACATATGCATTCATCTAAATATGTGATATGATTCAGTGTGCTTTGTGTGTGCGATTCGATTTTCAGCCTAATAAAACACTGTGTTCTTTGTAATCAATGATGTCTGGGTGAGATATTAAGACACTTCGAACTGAAATATTGTATTGTTTAGGTCTAGTTGTTTTATAATAAAATACTTTTTATTGTCAATAACACTAAAAGGAACTTAACTAATATATTAATTAGGAGTAAAGTAATTTCTAATTTATCAGTAATTATTAATAAATAATTCTATTACCAGTGAATACATGAATCTGTGGTTCTTTGCATTTACACCAGATGGAAAAGTGATATTGTAATATATAGTCATACATACACACACCCACGTAAACATGAGCATTCACAGGTAAAAGTGTTAAGTGAAAACATGCACATAGACTTTTTGTGCATGTGTATATTGATCACTTATCACATGTAAGTTGCTTTGGATTAAAGTGTCTGTCAAATGACCGTCCTGTAGTATCTGTAGCACCTGTAAATAATGAGTTTAGGTACATGCACGTAGTATCTGTGCGTCTTTAATCTTTTGTTCATCCACTGCTTTTTTAAAGGGCTATTTGTATCTCAGCTATTAAAGCAACATGCTTCACATTTAGAGCATCATGAGTTAGACTAACAAATTAATCAGATTAGCTTTTTCTCTGCTTCAGCAAAAAGCATTTCAGTTTGGTATTTGGCTAAATTACACTATTTATTTGTAATGCTTTTATTGGTGTATGTGTTTATTAGAGAGTGTACAATAGTTTTATATTAGAAATAAATAATGTAGTTTCTACATCCATTCATGTCTAAAAATAGGAGTAAAAGTCAGGCCTGTCATGTAGGTGAATAAAATTTCCTGATGGTTGACGTTTACAAAAGGGAACCTTACATACCCATGGCTCTTAAATCAGCTAAAAAATGTGCATGAACATGTTTGTGTGCACTTTTAGTAACTACACACTTTTAAGCATCTGGCCTCATAATGTGCTCTTGTGTGTGTTTCGGGTCACAGAGAAGCATTCCTGCTGAATGGGCAGTATGTTTTTGCTTTTTGTTAGCTTTTTTCTTTTTCTCAGCCAGTGGTGTAAATGTTTTGTTTTAAGACAGCGTCCATAATGTGTGAGGTACAATTCCCAACTCTCACTCTGATGTTACTAGTGTTTATGTCTCTCAGGTCAAATAATACACCTAAAAGTTTTTAAAGATGAACAGTTTATCGGTGTATGCTAAAACACAAAACGGTTTGCTAATGCTTGTTCCTATAGCTTCACACATCTTCAGGCAATTCAGACACAAATCTGCGATCACTATATTATTTATTAAATGACATTATGTGTTTTTATTCAAAGTAATATAATCAGTATTTATAGTTGTTGTTAATTAGGCAGAATATCACCAGAAAAAGGGTAGAAGAACAAACACTCAGTATTTCAGTGAAAGCACCTCGTTTTTATTTGTACCACAGCCATCACTTTTATTTTATGCTGGTATTTGTACATTTTAGTGGACACATTTAATGTCTAAGCCAAAGTAAAAACAACATAAACATGTTGTTAACTTAATGGATGTTTTAGACTCCTTTTGCTATTCTACTTTTTTTCCAGCTACAATAGAAGTGACACTGCATTTTATGAGGCTTACGCTTTTTTCTTTACTTCCCAACCAAAGAAAGGAGTGCTAGCTGTTGTACCGAAGCACAACAAATACAACAGTATCTCACACAGCACATGGTACGATAAAGAAAGTAAACACCACAAGAGATGCAATATTTTTATCTTTTTGAGTGGGCTGGGGGACTGAAATCAACTGCATGTGTGTTAATGGTAGAGATAAATAAACCATGTCATCCTCATCATCACAAGAAACGGCTTTATGAATGTAAACAGGTGTAAGAGCTTTCATTAGCAGTCTGAAGCAACTTATTGTTCATGAAAACGGTTCTTGTTTGGCTGAGATACA
>JBAMHV010000003.1:19937852-19956268 GCA_037177535.1 Pseudomugil gertrudae | reverse complement strand
TATATAACATGGTTATGATAGATTTATTTGGAAATTTTAAGTTTTATTTTCTCAAACAAAGTTTATATGTGTGAACAAGGAAATGGTCATCTGATGACTGAAACACTTCCCCTCAGTTTGCATCCTTCTGCATCTGTTTTATTTGGTGTTGAACTGTAATTAACTATCCACAACAAGTCTACAAAAAGTCCTTCCATGTTGCTTAGAAGCAGAGAAACTAAAGCTTTCAGTGGAGTCTGAAGTTTTCTGGGAAATCCTCAGGATTTTAGAAGTATTTAATAAAAGCAGTCTAGATCAAAATGAATGAAGAGTGGCCCTCAGAAACCAAAACACAAAAGAAATGCAGTTACAACCACTTTAAAGTGGAGATGTGGGAAAGAAAATGGTGTTATATGACTTGGGTGGAACAGTATTCAGTCAGAATAATTGAAAATGACTCTTATTGATGCCATTTGCTGAAAAGACTTCAGAAGAGGGATAAATGAATAACAGTGCAATTAACCAGCTCTGGATTTTATCTACTGGAAAAACTTTTCTGGTCTGTGGGTTATTCATTTCACTCTACTCAAGCACAAATATTTTTGTTATAATTTAAGCTCCTTGGAGATGTCCAGACAAAAGAAATGATGCCAAAATGAGGTATTGATTCGCCCTCAGGTTTTGCCAGAGTTTTTGCTAAATTACTGTCAGTGGTTTGAAAACGATCTGGCTGCAGAGCAAAGAAAGACGGGCTGGAAGAGATGAAGAATCCTACATTTTACTGAGTCATTGCTGGAAATGGAAGCAGAACAACACGATTCTGTTGATGTGCAGTGATAATAAAGATGAGCTGAGGTTTATGTGGTCTTGTTTGACATTTGTAAGTTGTGTAATAAAGAGCAGTTTGAGGCTGCTGGTTCAGGGACATTGGTCATGCTGCATAGTTCTCTGAATCCAATTAGGAGTCGGAGGGGCCCAAATGGTTGTTTTTATGTGTTTTCTGCGCTGACTGTTGGGTGTGGTGTGGCCTGCAGCGAGGTGAAGTTAAGCACACAAACACATTCCTCTTTAAAATCCCACTCTGGTTTCTGGGCTTCTAGCAGATTTGTGCCACTGACTTGATCATACACTCTCTACTGACTCTCACGTTGTGTACAGTCATCGCCCTCTTGTTGCTCTGTTTCTCGTTTACAGTTTACATTCTGTGTTTTTCTCTGATGCACTTTTTTCTTTTAATATTAAAGCCAGTGTCATGTTCAGCTATATTTACCGAGCACCCAGTTTAATCTGGTTTAAGCAGACCTGCCTCCAGTGTTTGGTACTGGTATCGTTCTCTATGACTGATGACTTGGATTCTGGTTTTGTGAATCTTAGTGGATAGGAGCCACTAATACTTTCTTTTGCCTCTGCAGTAACAGGCCTCGGCGTTGGCATCGTGTTCTCCGTCCTTTTCTTTAAACGTAAGTATAATGATTAAAAGACGTTTGTGACGTCGGGTAAAAACATGCCCTTATGATTGTTTTTGTCCACCAGGGCGCACGTGGCCTGTGTCACTCGGGTCGGGCTTAGGGTTGGGAATGGGCTACAGCAACTGCCAGCATGATTTCAGATCACCACATCTGATTCATGGTCGCATGGTTAAGGTGAGTACATGTTGTTTTAAACCGGTTTAATGACACACAGACATGTCACCCAGGGATTTCTCTTTTTCAGGACCAGTAATGACGAGACTGAAGATGATGATGAGTTTCTCATCTGTTTTTGTGTTCGCTGTTTTTCGCTGCTCCTCTCTCTTCTGGCACTACCACCCAACGATGCATGTGTTGTGTAAATCGAAGGAGGGAATAAATGTATATTTAATAAAGTAACTGTGGAAAGCTTTTCCTCTGTTTTTCTGTGAAGGTTTGAGAAGAGTGAAATGTGGTTTGGGGGTGGGAGGTAATTCTGTGTGTTAATGAGCTGGAGGACTCGAACTCCTGCTGTTTTGGAATGAGGGCCAGGTTCAGCATCTGCAGCCCCTCTAGAGTGGGAGTATAAAAAGTTGTACTGAATGATGGAATAAAGTCTGAAGAGGAACAAAGCGAGTGTTGAGGGAGCTTTGAATGGAAAGAGTTAAGCCTGTGTTCATTTGTTGACACAAACTTGTGTAGTTTGCATCATCCACTGAATTTCTTAGTCATAGACGTCTTGGTATGTCATGGATATGGTTGGGTGATTGCTTAAAAGATAATGCAAGACATGAACCCACCCTGATTTTTATTTAGATTAGACCAACCATAGCAAAGCATGCATTGTAGTTGTGTTTTAAACTGTAAAACCATAAGCGTTGTCATCACAGGGAATGGAAAAGCATGGCTCTGCATACCTGCAGAAATCTCTTGCACCCCATATTCTTTAGACAAGATGGTTTGGAGTGTGATTGATCACTTGAATGCGGTTGCATGGGCCTACTAGGTGGTTTGTGTGAGATTGTGCACATGTTGATCCAGCCCCCTGGTGGAGCAGAATCCGTGGAATGCAGAGAAATGCCTTTTCTGGACATGAGCTCGGTCTTATTACTAACAGGTGAGTTCTGCACTTTGCACGTTTGAGCAGAACACATGTTGAACACTTTCACATCAAAGACCACGCTGCCGCATGCGCCCTCTCAATTACACACTCACATTTTCCCTTTTCATCAGTCGCACTTTCTCTGTAATGTAAGCACATACATTCCTGCACACAAAAGAATCCAACGTGTTCAAAGCTGCAGCTCTGATGTGCTGGGGTGTATCAAGCACAGGGTAACCCTGTCAAAATATTAAGCCGTGTCACTCGTCCCCAGTCCATTAAAATATTTGTTTGCAAGTGAAGCGTGAAACCGACAGGGGTGCTCATGGACGTTAGCCAGGCTGAACACCTGTGAGCAAAGGTGTACGGATCTATAGGAGGGTAAGAATGAGATGTTGTTTTATGTGTGTGCTGCAGTGCAACTGAAGGATCACAGATAAGAATGTCTCATGCTGAATAAAGTCCAAAGAAGAGGAGCAGACTGAATTTTACACATTTAGATTGTTTTCTACCTCTGTGCTTATAATGCCTGAACATTTTAGGCATGTGCACCCTGACCGTAGAGCTCATACAGGGACAAGCTCCAACTAAGCTCCAACTCCCATGAAATGAGATGACACTTTACTGTGAAGTGGCACTGGAGATGCACCGAACTGCAGGAGCAGACGTGTGCAGTGGCACGATGCCAGTCCGCCTGCAGCTACCAGAGGGGATTAAGTTTAATAAACTGATTAATAAAGTTCTGTACAGAGCAGTTATGTGGCATGTATTTTTGTTTTGCAACTACAGAGTTCCAGAGAGGACATTTTATTTGATTTTTAGGGCGACATATTTTACATAAGGCTTACATTTGAAACTTAAGTACTGCAGTTCAGTTTTGTACATGTTGAACGGTTGGCAACAAATTCTAATATTTTACATAATTAGAATTATGATAGTAGCCTAGAAGAATAAATATTAGAAGTAAAATACAGAAACTGCCCCAATGAAAGCTTGGGTTATGAATGAATATAATGTGGTTTAAAGGAAGTATAATGTTGTTAAAAACCTCTTCAGTGTGTGCAGCTTATGGGAAAGTATGACATGGAGACTAATAATGTTATCATAACACTGTGTTGTCCCTTTTCCTTTACAATTTACTTTATTCCCCAGTGAAAACTGCTATCAGGCTGTCTGACTCAGAAAAGACACAGATATTTATTATTTTAGTAAACTTGGGAATCATACTTAAAAACCCAAAAGGTGGTGTTATTATTTCTTGCACTCTCACTTAAACCAGACTGGAAGAAAGCTCACAGGTCAGCCAAACAAGCATGACGCCTCTCAGCAACACACATGCTCACAGGTCATTCAGCGGTTTTACTCCAGACCTCACATAAATCAATTTGTCATGAGCTTCTGTTTATTAACCAGCTTTTCAAGTCATTTCAACATCCAAACGTTGCTTTTAATGTTTCTGTTGAGTAGAAAGGGTTTAAGAAACAGGGGAACATAACACAGATGCACATCTGTGTTCCAGTTGTGCATCATTATTATACTGTTAATGTTTCAATTACAAAACCTAAAAGCACATGTTTATCAAAGCAATGCCAGATGTGTGTGGATGACTGCAAACATCCCTCTCTGTGTTTAATCTCGTTATATTTGCATATTTGTACAGTAAATATGAGCGCTCCTCTTTAGGGAAGCATTTGAACCCTTTCCAGCAGTTTCCTTCCCTCCCCGTTTTGGAAAGGCTCAGCAGGACGCCTGTCTGAGGCTCAGCCGCGCCTAACCCGCGCGTGAGAGTTTTACAACAAAAGACAACAACTTGGAAAGTGTTTTTCAGCGGAGTTGCAGGGGAATTTAACACTACACGGAGAAGAGAACAAAGGGGAGGGCCGGTCTGAGCTGATGGACTATCTCTCCATCCTTCACTATCTCTCCATCCTTCACTATCTCTCCATCCTTCCCTCCGCGGTCACACGGACGCTTCTCTCTCTTTTCCGGATGATGTAACTGTTTTATGACAGACTGAGTTCCTAGGAAAGTGTTTTACATTGCTTTTTTTTTTTTATTAATCTCGAGTAAAACCCCACCACGACCCGAGTCCTCTGTTTTCCGGAGCCTCGGCCAGGTTTTGGCGCAGCTCAGCGGGACTTTGCGCACAGCTCCACCGGCTCTTCCTCTGCGATGATGAGCAGCGGTAAGTGCCTCGCGACCTCTGCTGGGTCTCGTTACTCAGGTAAAGTACTGCATTACTTAGAAAAAGTAACGTCGCTGCCACAGTTCTCTGCACGGTGGTAAATGTTGCACGGTTCTCTCTGCAGCTCCTTAAACTTATCAAACACATGATTTAAAATGATAGTTTTGTCCATAAAACACAGTTAAAGTGTTACTGTTGAAAAGAAAGGAGAACTGGATTGAAGTATAGTTAATTTTTATAGTTTATTTTTTAACCCAAAGCTTTTGAATATTCAAGCAGAACTTAATGTAGGTTAATATTTCCTAATGGCTACTGCAAAACTCAGATTTAAGGAGGCATTTTTAAAACAAAAAGTATGTTAATAAGGCTGTTTCTGCAGCCCAACAGTATGGACAGGTAAATGAAATGTTTAGCAGAGATAGATTAATAGGAGCATAAATCTAGGAGCCATAAGTGGCCCCGGGTTGACTAATCTCCTGAGTTCATTCTGTAGAAACTGCTAAAAATAAATAGCTACATAAATAGGCTTTTACATTGGAAGAAAAGAGGCGTGGAAAATACAACAATAAAACAAGCAAAAATTGAATTGCAAATAGGTTTATTTTCTGCAGAAATGTTAAAAAGAGAGACACAATCATAAAGTAAAAAGAGCTGACATTTACAAAGAGCTTTATGTGACCAATAAAGAAAAACAAAAACCAGAGAGACACAAAATAAAACCCATAATGTCACAATCAAAACAAAGTAGCCTACAAACAATAGAATTGGGTAAAAAAAAATAACCACAGAGGCACAAAATTTATGGGAAAGCATCTACAAGATACATTCTTGGAGAAGCAAAACAACTACTGGCATCGTTTGGGATTATATGTGTGAAAAAATATAATCCAGCTCTGTTGTTCAAGAAAGCTGGACTCAAACTACCAACCATAAGAGAAGATTATTCAGATTTACATTCAGGCAACTGTACAAAAGTACCAAAACGGAAGGTTTCCATTGACAGGTTGCAATTCAGAGCATGAAATATTATTGGATTTCTATTATATAATATATTTATCATCATAATGAAGCTGGTAATATTATTTACTGTGTTTAATTTAAGTATCTGCTGATCAGCTCATTTCCAAGGAGAACAACTCAATTTTAAAGCAGGGTTGTACATTATTTAGTTGATCCCTTTCACATTATTAAACCTGTAAAATAACTAACAGCTGACCCACCAGTTTATTCATTTTGAAAGAGCAGACACGTCCGACTGGCTTCATGTAGCTCAGGGGTGTCGAGCTCCAGTCCTCGAGGGCCAGAATCCAGCAAGTTTAGCTGTTTACCTGCACTTAACACACCTGATGCAAATCAAATAGATCCAACAGCTTCTTGTCAACCTATTAAGTCATTTATGTCAGCTGTGTTGGAGCATGGAGACAACAAAAACCTGCTGGATACCGGCCCTCCAGGACCTGAGTTTGACACCCCTGATGTAGCTGCTTAACTGGGAGGAATTTCAGTATAACAGCTAAGTAGTTAACGTCAAAAAAGCTAGAACAAATGCAGTCATTTAGTTGTTTTGTGTCAGTTTCTGTCAATCAGGGTGTCTTGGTTAAAACTAAGACACTTTTTATAAGCAGCAGGGAAAAGGCTTTAGTAGGCTGTGGATGACATTGTTAGTTGAGGCATTTTTAAGAAGTGAATAAACTGGAGCTGAAGACAGCAGAAATACTGGAGACAAACGGTATGTAGCATGGATTTTCTTCCCACAAAAATCTGTCTCTATCATTCAAACAAATCAGCTTGTTGTCAAATCAGGTCAGTTGTCTGTTCACAAAAGCAGGAAGTTCAAGTTTAACGTTCCCGGAAAAGCAGGCATGACCCGAGCAGCAGAAATCAGGTGACATCTCTCCCAAACAAAGTTAACGGAGCAGTCATATGCTGTGCTTTTCTGCTCCTTTAGGTGCAGTCATGTGGCAGAGGATTCACATTTGCTGCGCACTGTTTGCACTGTATTCAGCAGCACCACCTGCACACATCAACCGCCTGGCGCTGTTCCCCGACAAGAGCGCTTGGTGCGAAGCCAAGAACATCACACAGATAGTTGGGCACACAGGATGTCAGCCTCGCTCTATTCAAAACAGGTCAGGATGAAGGCCCTCTCTGTCTCTCCTTCTGTCTGACAATCCCTCTGTGCAGCTGGAAGACATGAATGATATGGACACATCTTGTTATCAAGACGTTACTTTCTCTCAGTCATGGCTTATTCACTTATTTCACTTTTAAGGGGCATGTGCAAAATGTTTTATTGATTCCAGAGACGTAGCATGTTACACAGTGATTAATCAGTTACAGATGCAAATTATTTAGATTTTTTTTAACAGATTTTTCCCCTGCTTTAAACTTTTGGGTCAACTAAAAGGCAATCCTTATGAATAACTCATGAATATTCATCAGTATGCAGCACAAATGTCACTTCTGAATGGTGTTTCCCATCAGGGTTGTCACTCGTTCTTCAAAGTTCAGACATGTTCAAAAAGTCAGAGATTTTTTGAGCATCAGGGAACTTTTTGAACAAGAGAAAACAAAATCTCCAAATGCCTTAGTCTAAACTATGCGTGCTCCATGCAAGTGCATCCTGGCTCCCGTCTCATAGCAACTCAGCTGATTAGCAGCCGAGCAACTGCGTTTTGTTGCTGCTTTCACCTCACTGATCAACAAATCTTCTGAAACTGTAAACTCACCACCAGCCATGTGGTCAGACGCTGATCAGCTCGCAGCACTTTCTATTGGTGGCGTATGATGTAGGTTATATGATGTTCTGCAATGCTGGTGTGGTCTGGTTTTTTCCACCCACAACACAGGTAGCAAGTCTCACAACTTGCCATGTGGGACAGCTTCATCAATCTTTTGTCTGTTTTCTGACTCTTCAACACGTTTGTAAGGTCAGGAGTCATTGTTTAAAGGTTGTTGATGTTAGAAAAAGTTATTAAAAACTGTTTTCTATTGGTGTTTTTTACCACTGTGCTAAAGTAACCACTATGTTCTTATTCTTATAGAATATGTGGGTCCACATACATGGCAGCTGCCATCATTTTTACTACGGTGTCCTTGAATGGACAAACTGTGTGTGTGACGTGAAACTGCTGAACCAGCTTTGTATGATAGAGGCTGGATCCCCATTTGGAATATGTAATGCCTTTACAGGACCATAGAAGAAGAAAATAGTGGAGTAGTTACCTGTAGTGCTGTTGTTGCTGCACCTGGGGTCTCTGATGCCCTTTGGCCAGTGATGCCCACTGATTATTTACTTGAACTTGGCACTTGAAGTAATACTTATGTCCATGTTTTCCCCTTAGATGTCAGTAATTTAACGATAAATGCGGTTTCTCAGTCTTGGAATGCTGCTGGGCAACAACGGCTCCAGGAATGTGGATAATAAATATCACTGTGCCATTAAAAGTCAGAGCGACACATTTTAAAGGTCATAAAGTTTCACGGAGCCACTTTAAGACAAGCTGTGGCTTTTTGCATTACAGTGATTATTTAGATAAAGAAGGTTCTTTTATGGCTTCAAATTGAATTATTATGTATTTATATTCACTCCCTAGCTTGTTTACAAGGTAGATGGAATTGCTTACAAACCTATATATTTGTCATATGTCCCAAATTTGTCTTTGTGGTTTTTTCTGCTAAGGTCTATATACAGGTATAGCTACAGGTAGCAGCTCCTTCTATGATGCAGGTCAGATCCCCACAGAAGTCAGTTGTTCAACAGAAGTTCAAATGCTACTGAAACTTCTTTAATGCTTATTGAGCAACATGTGCTTGTAATTTCTAAGTGTATGTTTCATAAAAAAACACCAAAACCCTGCAGACCACGTTCATCTGTCCCTATAGGCAACATGATAAACACACAGCATTCCTAAGAGGGCTCTTCCAGCCGCTAAAGCTGAAGAATATTGTAGATCTGACGCTTCCACAGCTGGAATCTGATAAATAATCTCTATGTAAGGTTTAACAAAGAGTGTGAAAAAAAGTGGTTAATGTTTAAAAGTAAAAATAGTGAGTAGTTTTTAGCAGGAAAGGCATCATTTTATTATTTGATGAAAATTCCCAGCAAGGCTCCATTTTGTGCCATTTTGCCTGAGACCTTCAGACGTCCCCAGACTTTGCTTACACAGACTGAAGCGCTCCGGTCATGCGGTGGAATGGAGCACATACGCAGGCCCATATGAAATCAACTCCTCTCCTCCTCGTTGCAGAGCTTGCCTCGGCCAGTGTTTCAGCTACAGCGTTCCCAACACGTTTCCACAGTCAACTGAATCTCTGGTGCACTGTGACTCCTGCATGCCTGCCCAGACGCAGTGGGAAGTGGTAAGAGTTATGGCGCATTAGCTCATGTAGCAAGCACACACCAACACCGACTTGTCAAACTAACACAAAAACCACAAGCTGCACACATGAAAGGATTTACAGTTCACTACCAAAACAGAAAGCAGAAAAAACAGAATAGATTCCAGAAAGTGGAATATAAACCTTTTAAAGACCATTGTCTCTTTTAGCCAGAAAGGAATTCACTCTTGCAAAAACAAAGGCTTTGTGGTGAGGCTATGCAGTTTGGAGAACTGCCAGGTAGACAAAGCAGGCTGGACCACAGGTGAGGTCACCTCATGTTTCAGTGGAAAATATTCTTATATATATATATATATATATATATATATAGTGTATATATTTCAATCTAGCAGATTTCTAATACCAGACAGTTTGATTAATATTCTTTCAATGCCGTTTGCAGGCAGGATAAAGTGCATCTACACCCTCACTTTACTCCTAATTATCTGCAAATGTTTGTTTCTGCCGTCAGATGTGATTGTTGTTTCAGGACTTTGAACTAATTCAGTTAGAAGAGAAACAAAGTCTGCTCTCACGTAAGGCGATATGCCTCCCTGCTGCTTCGACTTTTGGTCAAATTGCTGAGTGATCATTTTCAATGGGAAATAGAAACAGTGAACTGGGAAATTGTGTGAGGTCTGGAGAGCCGGCTGAACTTCTGTAACACACAGGGATTTGTGTATTTTCTGCTTATTTAACATTCAGGGTTTGCCCAATATTCCTTCGTCACGCTGCGTCAGATATTCATCACACATTAAGCATGAAGATGCTACTGTAAGCAAACAAAAACACAACCTAGAAGTGAAATCTACCTGTGATTCAAATATAGCAACACACCATGAGAGTACAGGGATGCACAAAGTAAATAAAGGATTTTTTAAAAAAGAAAATCCCCAGTCTGCTGATTTCTATTAGTGCACTTATAATTACACGCATGTGCTTACGTGTCTGCCCAGGTGACACTGGATTGCCCAGGCAGTGAAGAGTCTCCTCGGGTGGATAAGCTGGTGGAAAGGATCTTTCACTGCAGCTGCCAGTCATGCAGTAAGGAAGGTGCCCAGGAGGGGGCGGTGATGCAGCTGTATTCAGCAGACAACACCCTGGATTCAGCTCCATCTTTATCTGACACCCTCGCTGGAGTTCAGTCTCACCCTGTGGCCCATTCAGATACACACTCTAATAAGCACGTCCAGCTGCACACAGACCATCACACGCTACCCCATACATCAGACGGGGGGTAGGACTGACACCTTTTTGTCCAAATATCCGACTCTGCTGCCCTCTCTGCTCTCCTCCACACTACCTGTTCGTAGTATTGTTAAGGCACTTTGAAGATATGACTTCACTTCATGTTAAAATCTTTCTTTGAAAGTACACACACACACACACACACACACACACACACACACACAGCGTCATCAGAATGCACTCCACTGCATATAAACGTACACAAACACCAGTCTATGCTCTCTTGTTTGCTAATGAACACATGACTATGTGTACTTTTTTGCATCCAGACATGACTGTAGTATGTGAATAAACTGTAGACTTTTAATCTGCTTTGAAGCAATAAATTCTGTGGTTGTGATGGCTGTCTCTGGTGTCATGTTCGTACACAGGAGAGTCAAATGAAAGGAAAGTTTCTTTCTGTGTTGTCTGGAAGAGTTCACCACAGTTTCCTCTCCAGAACAAAGCTTTGACTGTATTATTTGGCACATGGTCTGGATCTCTTTCATCAACGAAACTCAACCATGAACAAAGATTTAATGGCTGCTGCTGCATTATGTAAAAAGATCCTGCTGCTTCATTGGTGTGAATCTGAGCTCGTTCTGCCATAAAGCAGAAGGAAATGTTGTGAACTAACAGAAAAACCTGCTATCCTGTTGGTTTAATTTATGTATGGCTATTTAATTTAAAGCATACATTACAGTTTTTCTGTCCACTTTAAAGCACTCCACACAGCAATTTTACATGAAAAGTTCTGCCTTTTTGCTCATTTATTTGTTTATTCTCTCTATTTGGGGATATGAAGTCATGTTAGCTGGCCCTGTGATGGACTGGAGTCCTGTCCAGTATGCACCTCACCTGCTAAATGATAGGCTCCAGCTTCCTGTGGCACTGAATTGGGTTAAGTGGTATAGAAAATGAATTAAACTTGTGTTAGGTAATTGTCTTGTCATCGATGAAACCTTTGAATTTTACAAAAGCATTTAAATAACCAGATGCATGTAATCGAGCATATCCTGCATAACCGTCACACCAATCTAAATGTTTTTCAGCCTTCAATCTGAGAATGTCCATCTAGTCCATTTTTGATATAATTTCTTATGTCTGCCCCTCTTCCACCCTGCTGGGTTCTGATTTAGTGTGATGCAGAATATTGATCTAACCACAGGTTCTTCCATCAAGCATCAGTTTCCATCTGTACATTAAAAACACTCTGACTGTACTTTGTTGAAGAACCCTTTACATGCATATTTATGTGATGTTGTGTTTTAGTCTTCCTGACCAGGTCGCTGTCTCTGAGCAGTTGACTAATTGGACATATGGACTCTTCAGGTAGGTAGTCTGGAATATTGTGACTCTGGACGATAACACGTTTTACATTTAATTTTCTTTTATCAATGAGGAATTATTCTAACAGATTATAACAGCAGTTATTAGTTTAAGAATGCAGGAAGGGGAAGAGGGATTAAGTCTGAGAGAAAGTTAAAACTTCAGAAACAATCAGCAGAAAAATGATAGATGGATAGACAGATAGATAGATAGATAGATAGATAGATAGATAGATAGATAGATAGATAGATAGATAGATAGATAGATAGNNNNAGATAGATAGATAGATAGATAGATAGATAGATAGATAGATAGATAGATAGATAGATAGATAGATAGATAGATAATTGCTTTTTGAATGGGATACTTGTCTAGAGGACTAATATATGTTACCATGGTAACCGGGATATTGTTCAGCTAATGGATGGTAAGTGGCCTGCTGCATAGCTGGAGGCACAGGGACAGTCAGAGGCAGACACAATAAGCTTCAAAGTCTTAAAGGAGGTAAAAAAAAAATACAGGTTCAATTTATGTCTGTTGCAGAAATATAATTTAATCTGAAATAATAAGATCCTTTAAATAAAGACATCACTGTTTAAAAAATGTTAAAGCATTGTTAAAGAATAAGGTTAAAGTTAATGTTTAAAAATGGTCATTTTATTGGTAAAAGTTCCCAGTAAGCCCAGCAGATGTCAGCAGATGCCACAGGTGAAGTTAGATAAGGTAATAAACTGCATTTACGATGTTTTCCTAAATATTATCTGCATCTTCTCCCTCATCTGTACCTCATTTTTTGTCTACACCTCCAGGCAACATCTCTTCTCTTCATATCCTCACATCTCTTTTCTCTTGTTCTTTGTGATCAAATTGGATCAGCAAAAGGTTGACTGTCTGTCTGAGCTGGAAAACAAATCGATCATGCTCTTATCACACAGCTGCACAGCTGACAACGTTTTCAGAGCGTGGAAGGAGGAACTAACGAGGACATTTATGAACACATCACAGCTTTTTATGATGTGTGAACGTGTTCCTGAAATACTCATTTCCCTCATTAAAACTCCCATTCTGCTGCCAGACTGCATTACTTACTACCTCATTTTATCACTGATATTAATTTCCCCCTTGTTATACACAATTTCTATTTTTTATAGCTAATCTTAATAATTAAAACTCTACTGGGTGTACTGGGATTTTTTTAATCTATGGGTGTCCAGGGTAGGACCTCGTCACGGTTCTAATTCTTACAACTCGACATGATGCATGTCCTCTATGAACAGGACTTTAACCCTCATACAACCTAGTTACATTTTTTAGACTTAATTAACATATATGGAAAATGGATTTATAGAAAGATACACATGTCTGGGATGAACATGTCTGAGTTATTAGCTGTGTTCTGGATGTAATACACCTAATACACCATGTTCCCTTCTTCCTTTCACCTTCTCTGCCTGTCAGCTCTCTCTCATAAGAGCTCTGTAAGTCCAGGAGTTACACTGATCCCTAACAAGCCTTCCCACAGCAGGAGTTTAACTTCACCTCTCATGAACATGAAAGCTGGTCAAAGAAAATTGAAAAAGATGAAGTCATAAGAGGTTGTATCTTTTGTTTTTGGGCAATCTTTCTCTGTTCTGTGTAGTATATGGGGTCATTACCCATTAAGCTAATGAGATGCTCTGGTCTGCTTCACTTTAATTTCTTTAACCTCTGTCACAAACTCCGACCTATTTAGGGGAATGAATTGGAGAAATTAGAAATTTTGCTCTTATGTTTTAATGATGATGTTGAACTGAAGTCCTGGTTCACAGTACTGCACATACTGGATCCATCCATCCCAACCCAAACGTTGATCACATGATCAATATCTCTCATGATATAATAAACAAACAAATCAGTTTTAACACCACAGAACAGACTTTAAAAATGTAGAAGCACAATTCCCCCAACTGTGAATTATTCTAGTCACAATGTTCAGACATGTAGCAACTTAGCAAGCTTTTTGGCTCTGAATCCTTTTTTGTTTATCCAGACTAATTTACCTTGGCTTAACCGGAAGCCATGGATCCCCACTGCCCTGCTGATCACATTTATTTTCTACACCGCTTAATCTAACCCAGGGTTGCAGGGAAGCTGGACAATATCCCAGTAATTAGCACGAGAGAGGCAGCGTATGAACAGGTCACCAGTCCATTACAGGGCCAACACAGAGCAACAAACAACACTCACACACTTACTCTTAGGAACAACTTAGAATAACTAAGCTAACATGAATGTCTTATAGGAAAATGGGAGGAAGCCAGATACTTTGGAGCAAACTCCACAGAAAGGCCACTGGTTAGACCTCCCCCCAAACATTCAATTTAATTCAATTCAATTGTATTTATATAGCCCAGTATCACAACACACATTATACAACATACATTGTGTTTGTAAACAGGAGATTTAAGCAAAGTTAGAGCTTGAAGCAATTACAGAACTTTAACTTTAACATTGTTTTCAGAGACATGCCTACACCAGTAAGGTCTATTTTCCTGCAGGAAAAGGTACCAGTACCACCAACAAATTTAATGCTGGAAAGAATAATTATCCTGTAGGATTTAGGAAGAAGAAGAAGAGATTTTAACCAAAATACAAGCTCAGACTGAGACAGAGCAGAGTTCATTTCCAACAGTTTGCACATGTTTGTATCCTAAATGAGTTTAAACATAGGACAGTTACATTGGGGTGCGGGTGTTATTGGATGGATCTGAGTGGTTTGATACTTATAAGGGCTTAACTTAAACATTGAGCCCTGCTGTCCAAACGTTTCACACAAGCTGGCTTCATTTGAACAGATCGGATCGATAGATTAATTGAAAGATAAAGCCGGAAACTATTTGTGCAGTGATGGAGAATATTTGTGGTACAAATTCTTTTTAATCCTTTTTTTCTTTGGTATTATAATGTGTATGTGAGGAAAACGTAAGCTATTCTGTTTCTCTCTCAGGTTATAAAACTCCAGTGAGCGCATGTTGCGCGCGGTCTGTTGCGCGCGGTCTGTCGTGGCGCGCGCTGTCTCTCCCGCAGCACGCGGAGAGCCCTCAGACAGCAGCATCACCTCAGCAGCTCTGGCTTCGAGTCACAGATTATTTCACAGCTTCTTTAAGTGTTTCTTTGAACACAAACTAAGAAATCCAGCCAGGAATTAACGTTTAATCCAAGGTAAGCAAACATTCTTTACATGTGTTTATAACAATTGTCAATAACAACAAAAAAAATATTTCTTGAGTTAAAATACATAAATATTTGTATTTGATATTGTTTGTTTATTTTATACACCAATACTTTGAAGCACTGTTACTCTTAAAACACACTAAACTGAGAGATATTGATCATATCAAAGCCTGATTTGGTTTGTGTCTGGAGTTCAGCAGCATGCTCTTCTGGTTCCTGACTCCTCAGTTTGAAATCAAATACAGTCCAAGCTTTAGTGACAAGTCCTGATCAATGAGCTGGACCAGTAAAGAGCCAGTTAGTGTGTCTGTGTGTGTTTAGAGTTGATGCTCACTTCTCTGGGTATAGCTGCTACATTGTAGGCTATAATAAGTCTGAATGGAAAGATGAGCTCTGTCTGCAGCACCAAGCAGAAAAACATCAGCTGAAACAAAGGGTGTGTAGTTTGCAGAGGTAAAATACTGGGTTTGGGTTGTTCTGTGTGACAGCAGAGTGCGGTCACAAACACATTTTCTTTTCTGTCTCACCTCTTGTTCCCAGTAGAGCGTGTTATTTAAAACATAACAAACACCAAGAAGCTACTTTGCAGTGAATGAAAAGATAAAACAGCTTCCATCCTTTCTCAGAATGTGTGGTGTGGATATGGACCTGGATGATGGTGCTTCAGCGGAAGAGGAGAAAGAGGACGAGTTCTGGATGGAGGATGGAGTGAAGATGCTGCCCCCTCCCGTGGCCCATAGCCAGGACAGTGCTTGGGGCAGCCGCAGGGACAGAGGTGGCTGCTTGGTGTGTGGGGCAGCTCTCATCATCTGGAACCTGTGTGTCATCTCAGCCAGCGTTCTGCTGCTGGCTGTGGTCTTCTCTGTAGTCCTGCTGCCTTCAGCGTTGCTGCTTTATGCCGGTTTCCTCTGCCACTCCCGGGTGAGTTGCACTTTAATAGACACTGCTCTGTTGCTATATTGTGCTCAGCTCATTAAATGATAACCCCACCTTGCCATCATTATTCAGAGTTTATTATAATAATATGTGGTTAAACTTACATGTGAGGAGGCTGAGTCAAATAAAATTTGATATATTTTGCAAGTTTATCAGCCAAGAAAAGTGTGGCTCTTAAACTCAAACACACTAAAACACACCAAACTGTATGTTTCTGTACAAGTGTCTACATAATCCGGTTTTACTTACAACAGGGGTGGGAAAGTTTTCCATGTCTCCTTGTTCCAACACACCAGATTCACATGAGTGAATACTGTGCAGATGTTGATAAGCTGTCGGATTAATTTGATTTGAATAAAGTGTGCAGGGATATAAAAACCTGCAGGACTACAGGACCAATGTTTCCTACTCTGCTTTAAAGGTTTCTCTTCATAAAGTATTCAGAAAATTTGATTAATGTTAAAATAATAATGTTGATAACAAAATGAAATAAAGCAGCTTCCCTGGGTGAATATTGCTGAGCATTTATTGGCTAAAGAGAGAATGTTTCCTGTGGGATGTGGTGGAGAAAGGTGTAAATATAATATAGAGGAGTAAGTATTGATCTCAGCTTAATAAAAATGGCCACTGATTCAAATTTAATACTTCTAGGAGGAATGGATATGCAACTGCTTACAAATCCATAGCGGTGCAGATCCAGTTTGTCTTTGTATGCCCTGTAATAGTAACTTAATGCAGATGTTTGGAAGTAATGGTTTGCAGTACGCAGTGTATAAAAGTTTATTACAGAGCAAAATGAACAATATGTTTTCTTCTGAAGGAAGAATCAAAAACAAATGCAGCAAAGAGACAAAGCAGGCCCATGTGAACCTCTGTGGATCTGTATTTCTAAAGGGTTATTAGTGCATGATTCCCTTTAATAAAGGAGCAGAACAAACAGTATTTATCTTATACAATCACTTTGTGTTCATCTACATTAGGAGTAGCTGTTGTTTCAGTTCCCACACTAGCATCTGCTTCTCTGAGCTCTTCCCTTTGTTCAGTTAGCTCCAAGCTCATATTCTGAGGAATACTGCCTATTCATCCTCGTACACACTGATCCACATTATGATCTATTAGCTATCCTCGTGCTGCCAAAAGGATCAGGCTGTGGACAAATGTCTAAAGGTTATCCTGGCTAAGGAGGTTAGCTATGTGGTTATGCTACATAAAACTGACACGTCGGGGAGTTTTCAATGTTTTAGATGTATTTAGACTGTATATAAAAAGATGGAGGGAGCCTCTGTGACATCAGATTTCTGCAGAGATGGACGGAAGCTCGGTGGGTGACTCCCTACAGCAGCATTGCTTCCTGTCTCTGTGATGGACTGACGACCTGTCCAGGGTGTACCCAGCCTTTTGCCTGAATGGCTGCTGGGATAGGCTCCAGCTACCTGCAACCCTGAACTGGATAAGTGGTGTAGAAAATAGATGGATGGAATAAAAATGAATGGTCAACAGTGTTTTTGATAATCTGCTCTGATGTTTGTGACGTCTGTGCTGGTGTAAGCTCCAACCCATAAAGCATTGTGGTCTATATTGAACTTTCTAGTGACCATCAATGCTAACTTCTTTTCAAGATGCATTGTGGGAACATTTGAGTGCACTGCTTTTTCAAACACTCCTGGAAAAGGTTGTGATCACTGTATAGCAGGGAACAGACATTCGTTTCTAGTACAGTTTGTATATCCGCCCTGGTTGTAAAGTACTGATGTATCTGTTTATTTCTCTTGATGACTCGTGGAAACCCGTGAAAACTGGAAACAACACAATAATAAACATTAATAAACTTTAATAATATCATGTAACAGCCTTAACAGTATGAACAGAATAAAACCAGTCTTTACTGTGTACGCCACGTAAACCAGTGAAAGATAATATCGACCAGCATAAAAGTCTTTTTCTTCTTCCTATGATCTCTCTTTTACTTCTCCGATTCTCGCTGTCTGACTCCCGCTCTCCACTTCCTGTCATGTGACACATAACTTTATCAACTAAAGCAATTTTAACAAGGTAGTTTTAACATCTCAGAAAGAATCTTATGGAGGTACAGTGCAAATATTTAATTGCATTGTACTCCAAACAAAAAGAAAAACCCAACAATATTGTTGTCATGGAAACACAATAATCACACTGGTGTCAGCTACAGTTTGTTTTGTTTGTTTAGGGGATATTTTTTTCCATTTTCTTGCTTCTGGGTTTGTTTACTTCTGTTCACTGCCAGAACCGACATCAGATTTGCCCTGAGCTACCCAAACAGTTCCATTCAACAGTAAAAGTATGTTCACAAATCATTAACAAGGAGGAATCTGCTTTTCTCCTGCCTGCTCCTGTCTCGTTGGGCTTAGCATAAAGCTTAAGCAAGTAAGTTCTTGTTATTTAGGGAATTGGAGGATTATCTGTCAATAAGGTTTGCAGGAGACTGTAGAAGCTCCTCTGCAGTGAGAAGCAAATGATCAGCTTTCAGGGAAAGTTTTTCCAGATGAATATGTGATACGTGTGCAGTGGCGCAAAAAGTATATATGCAGTGCATGCGGCGCATAGGGGCGCTGAATCCGGGGGGGCGCCAAAGCGAAGA
>JBAMHV010000003.1:19901950-19922901 GCA_037177535.1 Pseudomugil gertrudae | reverse complement strand
GTAACCTCTCTGTCCCATAGTTTTATATTGTATTGTATTTCTATTGTATATAATTGTGTTTTATTGCTTTGTGTAGTTTTATTGTCTGTTTTTTTAATGTACAGTGTCCTTGAGAGTTCTTGAAAGGCACTTTTTAAATAAAATTTTTTATTATTATTATTATTATTATTACTCAGGTGAAGATCCCCCCTCCACTACTTGATACAGGGTAAAACAGAACTTTCTATACAAGCGCAGGATAGCATGGCAGAACTAGTACAATTAATTTTATTTATACAAATGTGGCGATAAGCGTATAGCCTCTATAATAATATATAATATTAATATGCATTCACACAATTAAAAACAATTACTGTTTTCAAAGGGCAGCTGTGTATTTATACATGTGATGATCCTACCTAATATATTTCCTTAATAATGCTTATAAACAGTTCTTGTATTGACTATTGACATATAGCTTACAGTCTCATCGTTTCTTCCATTGAATCTGTTAGTCATATGTTAGACAAGTATTGGAAGTAAATATCACGTATGGAGGCAGCCTTGCATAATAACCTTCATCTTACTGCTTCACAGAGGTAAGCATCAGGTGAAAAAAGGTTAATGTAATAATCTATTTGCATTATCATACATACCATACATGTGGAGTTTTTATCATGAGGTTGAACTTTCCAGAGTTTAGTAAATGTTTGGAAACTTTCTCGTTCCCATAAAGCCCATTTCACACAAACTGGTTTTTCAGTAATCGTGTGGGAGCTGAACAGCATCGGTATCATGTGTGAAAGACTCCTCTGATGCTTTTCTGTAACCTTTTCTCCCTGGAAACTGCTGAGGAAGTTAAATTATTATAAACTCAGACTTATATTAAAATGCATCTTTACTGAACTTTATTTTTCCTTTTGTTAAAATAATAATTTTGTGTAAATGTTTTGTAAACTTGTGAATGCTTGTGGTTTATCAGACGAAGCAAAGGCAACAGCCTGAGTCCAGCTGTGAAACAAAGGTTTCATATTAAACTGAACTTTTGTTTTTCTTCTTGTTCACAGCGCTCGACTCCTGTGAAGGGGACATCCTTCTCTTGCTGGACTCGTCAGGAAGTGTATCAAACTACGAGTTCTCTCGCTTTTTGCTCTTTGCTGCTGATCTGCTTCATCCCTTTTCGTTGGGTCGAGGGCACACAAGAGTGGCTCTGCTACATGTGGGCACCAGACCTCACCTGGAATTCGGTCTGGATGTCCACCAGGACAAAAATAGCCTGCAGAAAGCCCTGCGGAGTGTCGTTCAGCTGCAGGGAGACACAAACACGGAGGTGGCTCTAGAAATGGCCCAGCAGATACTGACTGGTAATGTGCCAAAGATCCTGCTGTGGTTGACCGATGGAGTCCATCCTGGAGATGTGGACAAGCCGATGTCCGAACTGAAGGCACGGGGAGTTTCTGTGTTAATTGTTTATACTGTTCATGGCAGCTACCAGGTGTTACGGCGTGCGGTAACACCTCCAGTGGAGTCTCACCTGTACTCTGTGGATATAGATAGTATTGAGATCATCACAGAGGACCTGAGGAGTGCCATCATCAGTACGTGTGAGGTTTATGGTTGTTGTTTGGTTGATAAAGTTTTTATTTTATTCTTATCATTACAGCTTTATTTAACCCAGCCTCTGTATTCAGTCTCTTTCCTTTCTGTCTCTCCTCATCTGTAGAAATTATTTGTTCAGAATGGCTGAGGGTGGTTCGCCTGACTTCCCATGGTGCTGTGCTGCAATGGCACCCGGTTCTGAATGCACACAGTGGTTACTACGAGCTGCGGTATAATTCTGCAATGAAAAGCGAGCCTGAGATCAGAAAGAGTCTCTCTGGTGACACCAGCAGAGCAGAACTAACCAACCTGCAGCCTGAAACCACATACACAGCTTTTCTCCACCCAGAGTCCAACCAGAGACTGTTCAACGCTCTCTCTATAAACTTCACCACACTTCCTGGTATGAAGACTTAGAGCCAGTTTCTACTTTTATCACACGTACGTTTATGTTTTTGTCATATCCTAAAAGAAGAAATGCTACAGACAGAAACTGTTGGGGAAATTTCTCAACTTCTCCTTCGGATGGCGTTTGTTTGGTCATCATGGAAACAGATATAACCAAGAATATAAATCCAGATTTTACACTCCTACTAAAAGCACTGGTAACTTTCTTTACACACTCCCATGTCTCTGTGCTATTTGTATAAAACCAGAGCTCCTGTGTGGTAGCACATAACCCTTGTCTCATGCATCTGCTTTTAATTTGTGAATAATTTGCTCTCTATCTTGGTTATCTTGCATTTGCTTGAATAATTCTCAGAAATGGTTAATACACGTACCAGCCAAATGTATTAATTTGGTAGATTTAGGTACCATCTACAATGTAGCGTGTCTGGTTTTTTTAACCTCCGATATTATCTTTATAGTCCGTGTTTAATCCTGAAGTATTGTTTTTCTAGTGTGTCCTCATAGTGGGATCAGTTATAAGCATGTACACATGCATGTATGTGACCTATTATACTGACAATGGAAATGGCTGGTCTCCCTTACTGAGAGGGTGAAACATACTCCAGGACAAGATCAATTAATGTGATATATTATTACTACCTTCATACACTGTGAACCCTTACCGTGTAGTTCGCTCGGTGTAAAACGGTGAATGAAACTCCCACAAAATAGCAACTGAAACCAAAACAGAGGAATGAAGGACTCTGGTTTGGGACCAGAGTCACGTGTAGCTTTACCAGCTTCGACCTGCAAATGTGAACATTGTCACCAGTTAATGTCCTCTGGTGTCACAAGCCGTAGGTTTTAATGGCCTTTATGTTTTATACTGGCTCTCTGTTATAGTTCAACATCTTCTTCTTGTGTTTTGTCAGATGTTTTAAGCCCAGCAGAGGTTTCATTGTCAGAGTCTGGCCCTCATCAGATCCGAGTGAGCTGGGGTCCCCTGCAGCCAGCTTGGGTACAGACATACACACTGGAATATGGTGCCATTCCCAGTGGACACGTCCGCACTTTGACATTACCGAGCCAGAAAAGCTCTGCTTTACTGACGGACCTGGAGCCAGGCACTCAGTACCTGGTCACAATCAGTGCTCTGCATGTGGATGGAAAAGAAAGAGCCATGTCTGTGAAGGCATGCACTCAGGAAGGTACACGTCTTATGTCTTTGTGTTTGAGGCTGGCTCTCTGCTTAAAACCATGACATTTGTTGTGTTTACTCCTCATTTAACGGTGCAACTTCAGAGCTCTTTAGTGAATTAATGTGACGTGTTGATCCTGTATCAGCTTCACTTAAAGCAGTAAAATCTTTGCCTCCTCTCCTTTTCTTTGTTTTCTTCCTGTAACAGCCCTGCCTGCCCTGGCCGACCTTCAGCTGGCCCCCATTGAGCGACAGGAGGCTGAGGTAGAGGAAGTGCAAGTAATAATGCATGCTCATGCAGAGGGGCTGAAAGGCTACTGGGTAAGCTGGGAGACGAAAAACTCCCAGAGTTCCCCCTTAGAGCGTACCAGCTATCTGCCAGCTAGCACACCTTCAGTGAGGCTTGCCCAGCTTGCACCGAACAGTCGGGTTTGTGTGTCTCCAGTTTACAGCTCGGGCCGAGGAGATGGGATATGCTGCACTGCCAAGACACACAGGGCTTGGTTGAGATGAAATTATCAGGTCTTAACTCTTGCAGTTATGTCTGTAATGTGTTTGGTCCCATTTTTTATCCCTTACATGCCAGCACATGCTGAATTTAAAACATAACTTGTAGGAGATTTATTTTGCTTTTGCTTTTTTTCTTAAAGCCAATATTTTTTTAGGTGCATAATTATGACAAGATTTAATCTCACAACCTCATTCCACCATGACATACTATTGACAAAGTGCTTTTTTTAAAGATATACTGTCAGGAGTGTGCACTGGTCATGGATAAGCTGCATACAGCCAGTATGAGGAACTAATGCCTGTAATGATATGAAAAGCTTATATTTTCGTGCATATTTAGTGCAGAGTTTATGTTTGTTGTTAAAATATTTTATTTTCAAGGGAAAAGGTTATTTTTCAAGATAATGACTTAAAATAGTGGAATGGTATTTATCCAGTGAACTGGAACACTACATGTGCTTATCCAGCTCACTGAATTGTTTTCTTTTTATTAATATTGCTAAAAACAAGCCAGAACTCCCATCATCTTGCACTGGTCACCTTAACCCTGAAGCTTTTATTCTCTGTTTTCAGATTAATGTCTGGTTGTACACATGCAATGTTCCATTTCTACTTTTTTAGGTCTGCAATCTTTCATCACATCGTTTTGTTTAAATGTAAGAAAGCTGTGACCCTGAGAGCAGTTTTCTTATAGTTTCACAGAGATATTCAGTGATTTACCCAATTCAGTGGAACATTTCTCTTCTGATACATAAAATCATAAAACCTATTGCTGCATCAGACTTGTGTTACTTACCTGGACCGCTGGGTCTCATTGTTTTACTCTGTAAATAACATTTTCTGGCTGGATCAAATGTGGCACTGACGTCACAGTGATGTGATGCCTGTAAAGCATGACCACATGTTTCACACCCACTAAAACCAGTTTGTCCCAACATACTGGTACTGTTTGCTGTATGTGTTTGATGCCAATAGATCATATGTAGTGAGAATATTGTGAGTTACAGTATATGATGCCACAGACTGGTAACCTGCCCAAGGTGAACCATCCATCCTTACATCTCGCCTTGCTGAGATGGGCTCGAGCTTCCTCGTGATCCTAAACTGGGATAAGCATGAATTAATGAACATATATTACTTTCACTCAAATCTTCCTCAATTAATAGAATTTATTAAAAACTACAATAAAATAATGTATAATTAATTGAAACACCATAATCATGGTCTCTCTGGCATTCTGAGGTCTGGTTGTCATGGCAGCAGGATGTAACCAGATAAAAAGACTAAATGGAAACTGAATGACTAATTTAAATGACTACAGATCATATGTATATAATCGGCCCTTTAATTAATTATATATAATCACACAAAATGTGTTTCTGTTCATACGTGACAGTTCTGCGTTCCCCTGTGTGTTTTGTTTTGAGGCTTGGTCCTCCAGCTCCACCCCACTGTCTTCTTCTTGTGTCCATTGTCCATATAAATATTGTGCTGTCCATTTACTCTTCCCTTTTTGATTTGTGTCTTTGGGAAGAGGTAAATTTTGTTATCCACTGTAATCCTTTTGTTTATACTGTTTGAGAGTCTGATTTCCTTACAATATCATTAGTATGTCCTTTTATGGTTTGATTTATGTTGTTATTACAATGTTATAACACTTGATGACTGATAGGACCGATGTATGTATGTTAATCTATGCATGTATGCTAACGTGGACCGTTGTACTTGTAGATTTGGGCTGGAGATCTGCGGGCACCTGCTAATTTTCTTTTGTGTCAGAATAAATGGAAAGTGCCTCCGATCGTTACAATGTCTCATGGGTTGTCAATGCGTCACACCATAAACACAACACAGAAGTAAACCGGTCACACATACAATAGTTTTTCTAAGTATTTGTATTAGTATTTATAAGCAGTATAATGGATGGGAGTCATTTTAATGTGCCTTCAGTCCTTTTTATACTGTTGATTGAAAAATATTTGAATGTGTCAAGATCCAAATATTTATATTGGTTCATTCACATTTTAATTATGCTTTCATATTTTTGAAAAGTCCTTTTTTCTATAATCCCCAAACAAGTTCATGGTGGTTTGTATTGGATGTATACCTGGGACATGTCCTGGGTATAGACACTCATGCAGACATGCTTCGATTAGCATTTGTTTTGGTTTCCAACATGCAGAAATTTGTTGGAAAGTTTGCAAAACTAAAACATAATGAAATTAACCCCCATGTTTCATTCACTGTTTTTAAAGTTCTGCTGTAATCAACTCATTCTTTTACAGTAATCAGTTTGGGAGAAAGTTGTCATTGATATTTAATTCTTACTTCTTATATAATGTACATAAAATGTTTTTAGTTTTCTGTTTCTCTGTTTAAAAGCCCTAAACCAGCAGTGCATGCTAACAAAGAGCTCTCCACTTCCCTCAGGGTCCTGAGCATCATGGAGTAAAGTTGCAATGGCAGCACACAACAATCTGAGAAACTGATTAATCTCTTGTGTTTCATTAACATGCACCCTCAGCCCCCGTGAGGCAGAAAAAATCCTGATGCTTTGCAATGTATCAAACAAGGCTTTTTTTATGTTACATGCAAGATCATTTTGTTCTCAGGCTCCGTGCAGAAGAAACTTAGGTAACTGCATCTAAAAAGGAAACGAAAAACATTCTTTTGGTTGTGTAATTTGTGTATTTGTCAACGTTGGCTGATTTTTATTTGTACTTCCAACGTGAGGACTTTGTGAACGGCTGTTCCAGTTTCTCCTGGTATGGGGGATTTTCACACAAAGAATGAGTCTGTGGGGGAGTATGCCAGCAAAAAACTTGTGGGCTTGCCCCCTGTACAGATGTCCTTTTACGTCATTCTTGTGATCATGGGCATTTTGGGTAATGCCATTGTGATTGGGGTCATTGGGAAGAATGTGATCACAGACCGAGCTGGAGGACACAACTCGGACATCATTATTATTAATATGGCGGTGTCTAACTTGATGGTGTCTCTGGTGAGGAATCTACTGCTGGTCATCTCAGACTTGGGGTTAGAGGTAAGTTATATTTAAGATTATATTAAGGGGAGTAAATCTTTGTTTTGTTTTCTGTTCCCAGTGTCATGTCAGTAACTTTGTTAAGACCAAATAATTTTGTGTGCATGAGCATTATATACATTATATATGCAGAAGACATAAATTAGACAGCTGCTCCTGAACTGCAGCACTCTACTCTCATGTTTTCTTTACAGTGGTCCTCCTCTAAAGGCTGGTGTCAGTTCCTCATGGGAATCTGGGTGTGGCTGCGATCGGTCAATGTGTGGTCAACACTCTTCCTCAGTGCATTCCATCTCCACACACTGAGGCGTGTGGCTCCTATTAGGATTACTCAAGGCTCTCGGAGCATCCCAAAGACCCTGCTGCTGAGTTTGGGCTTCGTCTGGTTAATCACCCTCCTCTACTCCATTCCTGCTTTTATCTTTTCCACTAATGGAAACAAAAATTCTACAGAGGTGAAAAGAACAAGACGAGACATGCATTGCCTAAATCACAATGGATTTATTTAATATTTTATTAATGATATGAATTAATATATATCCTTTCTCGGTTTAATGTCTTTATATTGAGTGTGCGCTCCTCATGTTTCCTTCTCTTTTCTTAGACCTTGATGCTGATAAGCAGCACAACGCGCCCTCTGCTGGGCTGCATTTGGAACTTTCCTTCCACATACAAAGGCCTGGCTTATGCCACCACTTCCATGGTGATACATGAAACATTTCCCATCATCCTGATGGCAGTGACTAATCTGGGTTCGCTGTACAGACTCTATAATTACGGCAGAGTGAGGAGATCACTGCACGATGCACCCGTTATAAAGCGAATACCAGCTGAGAGGCGAGCAGCCAAGGTGAGCAACACCTTATTTATATTTAGTTCCTTTCTTTATTCTTCTAAGTAAGAGAATTTCTTTGCCTTGTGTGATTTCCAGGTGATTCTCACCCTCGTCATGCTCTTTATTTTATGTTGGGGAACCAGCATGATCTCTGTAAACTATTTCAACTACAACAAGAGCTCATCAGCTGAGTATCTTCTGATCGTCGCTCGGTTTGCCAGTATCCTCTTCGTTGTTTTATCCCCTGTCATTCTGGCAGCAGGACACCGGCGACTCCGTTCCTGCATTAAGTCTTTGCTCACACACTAACAAACATGCTAATGCTGAGAAACTATTATGATCATATTCATAGGTGTGAAGACATTTGTGTGGGTGGAGATGGATGGACCCTTCTTCAAGTACCACTGCCCTGCGCGTGTGCGTCGGAGGCTATCTTTGCACCTGAATTAAATAAATGTCCGTTAACAGGCTGCAAAGAACTTGATGAGGGAGTTCATTAATCTAAATCAAGTGTGTTGGAGTAGAAACACATCTAGGACCTGCAGGGCAGTGGTACCTGAGGACCAGGGTTGGGAAACGTTGATTTAAAGAACAATGACATTAAGAGAATTTTCCCTGAAACAATAAAATCTTTACTTTATGTTGTGGTGTGCTCTTTACACAACTTTGTGTTATTCAGGGGTGGCCAACTCCTCGAGCTCTGCAAGTGCTGCAACACACATGACACACATCAGAGCTATATAGCAAACTTGTGCAGACATTAACTTCTGCACATGTTGGCTTATTATTGGTTTGCATTAGGTGTGTTGCAGCAGGGAAGCTCTTAACACAGGGGTGTCAAACTCAGGTCCTGGAGGGCCGGTATCCAGCAGGTTCTTGTTGTCTCCATGCTCCAACACAGCTGACATAAATGAATTAATAGGTTGACAAGAAGCTGTTGGATCTATTTGATTTGCATCAGGTGTGTTAGTGCAGGTAAACAGCTAAACTTGAGGACTAGATCTTCACACCCCTGTCTTAACACTTTGCAGGACTTGCAGGTTTTAAAGAGCAGAGTCGGCCACTCCTGCTGTGATTGGTTGTATTTTGGTATTTCTGAGTAACATCGCTAACCACGTTATTAAATTTCCCAGCATATCTCCTGAGAAAACCAGTTCCAGTTATATCCGAGCACAGGCACAGCCTTGGGCACTCGAGTGTTACTGGCTGTAGCTTTTGCATTTAAATCATAGCATGTTTATGTTTATTTCTCAGTAATATACTATTTACAAGCTTTTTGTT
Organism: Pseudomugil gertrudae; assembly: GCA_037177535.1. Taxonomy (NCBI): domain Eukaryota; kingdom Metazoa; phylum Chordata; class Actinopteri; order Atheriniformes; family Pseudomugilidae; genus Pseudomugil; species Pseudomugil gertrudae. The sequence continues at coordinate 19,914,066 of JBAMHV010000003.1, read as the reverse complement.
TATGCTCTCATACTTCTATAAATAATGATAAAGGTCCACTGTCTGCTGCAGTGCTGTCTGCCGTGCGTCTTTTAAGTTATCTTCAAATTAACTTAAAAGGGAATAAAGTTTTACATTTATAATAATCTTCCTGCCTATTTAAGTTCATTTATTGTATCTAAATTAAAAAGTGCTTTGTTGCTTTTTGCCCAACAATTAAATAATGTTCACAAACAAAGCTGTATGAAATCATTTATTTATCTTGTCATATATTATTTCCTTCTTTAATTTTGCCCATTAATTGATCATCCATCCATTTCCTACCGCTTATTCCCTGAAAGGGGTTACAGGGAGCTGGAGCCAATCCCAGCTGTCATCAGGCGAGAGGTGGGGTACACCCTGGACAGGTCGCAAGTCCATCACAGTGTTAATTTATCATCAACTTCAAAATGAGCATTTTTGTGCAGTTCAACAAAGAAATGTCTAATATTTACAGAACCTGCATTGTTTTTGTATAATTTTCCAGTGTTAATGGTAAACTACAGGCTACACAAGCATACAAGCAAACAGGAATTATGCAAAGGTTCCCCAAATATTCCCACACTATCAATTTTTAAAGAAAACAAAACATGTAAACAACATCGAATGATGCAATAAAAGGTTTAACTGGTGAGACAGAAAAATTAGAGAACATTTATGCAAAAGAAACATAATTCCTGTTACGTTACCTTTATGTGTTTATCTTTTTTAAAGATCCAAGCTGATTTATTTTAACACCATGAAGCCAGAATGAAGCTCGGAAGAGAATACTGTAGGACAAATATATCACTTCTCATTGAAATATTAGATTGTTTTATAATCAGATATTTATATAGCTGTTGATAAGAAACTCGAGTGAAACAGATTCTGGCCACTGTGCTCCGGAGAAGAGATGGGCCCTGTTGTGACATTACATTTGAAAGTTGTAGCTGTGGGCTTATTTGAAACATTTAATATTGGCTAACACACAGAAAAGTTACAGGTTAGAAGTAGGAAACCTAAATGATACATATTTGCTAAAATAAGGAAAATCCATAAAAATAGTGTTGCTGAGAAATTCCACTTAAATCTGCTGTAATCCTCTATTTCTGTTTTATTTGCCTGTGTTTAGGTTTAACTTGCAATAAAAGCTACAAAAAAAAATCCTTTGTGATAGACGTTACAGACCCACTTTTCTTCAATCATGTGTTTGTTTTAACTTTATCTTTCAAATTCATGTTTTTATGAACAACTGAAACAGTTTCTTTTTCCTTCTTTTCATTTGTCTTCGAGGATCTACTCCTCTCTCCAATTTCCTCACTGTGACATTGGAGAACTTTAGTCCACATCTTTATCATCTTCTTGATTTTCCTCCTTAGCTTTCCGTGTCCCAGAGCCACCACCATGGGGCTGAATCCCACAAACAGTGAGGCAGAGAACTGAGCGACGGCAAGCAGCCTCTCAGTGTGGTGTCCCCTATCATAGTTGTAGTATGTAACTGCAGCAATCTGCAGAGACCAGCAGGCCACAAAGAGCAAAACCAGTGACATGATTACATGTGCTGCATTACGTTCGGTGGACACGTGTTTGTCCAGCTCTCCATGGCCTGCCCCTGACTCTGACCCTGACATAACAACTCGGATGTGCTTGACCAGAGCATGAAGTGTAGCCAAGTTGGTGCAGACCATCAGCACCAGCGGCAATACCTCATTGAGTGCGAGTGAAGTGGAGGCAAAAGCTGAGCCTTGCTGTTCAGATGGGAACTCCCAGACACAACCTAACAGAGGTCTGGTTGTGCAGCTGATCACCATCAGCTTCACCGTGGCGTTACCGTGAACATGAGTGCTGTACACCAGTGCAGGGATAGAGAAGGCCAAGTTTGCCCCCCACACCAGTCCCAGCACAATCCAAACCCGTCGCCTCTCCCTCTGTACAGCGAGTGGTCCAAAGGTTACATACTGTCGCTTCAGAGTGGTGCAGTGGAAGATGCTGAGTGCCAAAGTCACCCAACAACCCACAGCTCGCCACCACACCCACAGCAGCATGAAAACTCTGCACCATCCCGGAGGCAGAGACACATCCAAGCCCAGGTCTGACACAAAAATGGGCACCGTGCGGAAAAGTGAAGTCAGGAGGTTGGCTAGTGACAGGTGCACCAAGATCGTATCGGAGGGAGAGAGTCTCCGAGAAGGACTCTCAAAGGACGTCTGAAACACCTGACATTAAAACCAAACAGAAGCATGTCTCAGCTAAAACATTCAGCCCACCAAAACAATCCAAATGATGCAACCAGTGTTTACTCACCACATGGATGACCAAGATGTTTCCAAGAATGCCGGAAAAAACCAGAAGCCCAAACAGGATGGCATCTACAGTCAGGACCTCTGACATGGCATCCTCCTCTGCATGGCAACAGACTGAGATGTTTCTTTGTGATCACCATGTACCTGAGAGCAAAACACTGGTGCTTCACACACACCACTGCTGATTCTCATGATGTTTTATATGTGCACAAACAGGCGAGTCATTGCTGACCAAGCTCACGGTGAATTTAATTCAGTAAGGTGGCACTTTCCGTGTTTTCTTCCTGCATCACACATGCCATCTCAACCATGAATTCATATTAATTACACCAGAGAGGCTGCATGTCGGGGTTTTACCTTGCCTGCATCACTTATGTTTTATCAAACAATGAGCTAAACTGAATAATAAGAGCTGGTATCAGGTACCGATGATCATTATGAATCACTGATCACCTCATCTTAACACGAGATGGTCCCAAAGATTCAGCATTTTTTAACTTTTTAGTCAGCCATCCACCCACTCCCTTTGGTACCAATTATTTACCAGCTTCCCAACTCCTGGGACAAGAAGCCAATTATAATCTCACCTAAGCAAAGTTTAATCAAATAAAGTGTTCAATATACTATACAGTCATGTGTCAGACGCTTTTATCCAAAGCGACTTACATAAGCAGACATTTTAACCATAGCTATGTTTGTGTGTGGGAGGAAGCTGTTTCTGACCTGAATTAAGTTTTTATGCTTCATGTCCCAAAGGAAATGTACTTTTTTTTACATTATATTTGTACTGGTATCCTAAACAATCCAGCAGTTACCATTAGATTCTAATACAGAACCAGTTTACTCCTAACGAGGCCCATAGTAGGACCTACTGCAGGTTTTCATTGTTTCCCTCCTCCAACAACCTGACTCAAACTTTTATTTTATATCCCTGGTCTAAATGCACCACTGGGTAAATTTGGATGCTTTGTTCTTAATTCCAGTTAGACTGTGTTTAATTATTGTCGTGATTATTCAAAGCATCTGAAAATGATGAACAGCCTCATTTGTTGTATTAAATTAAGAAAATGGTTAAAACAAAAGTAGTTTTTATTGTTTTTTATGGTTCATTCAGAGCTCTTCTAAGTCAAGTTTATTATGTCAATCTGAATAAAGAGAGTAAAATTTGAGCCCAAACCTGTGGAAACCACCAGAACGCAGTTATTGACCTGCTCTGCCTGGTCACGTGATTGTTTAAACTCTCCATCCAGAACTTTCCCCTTCACTGATAGACGCATTAACACTGCGTGGGATGATGACTCACCACTGATGCTGATAACTACAAATGTTTCGTGCGCGCACCCACGCTCCCAAGCACTGCGCGACGCGCGCTCCTCCACGCGCACTCCCAAACAGCAGTCATCAAACAAAGCCTGATGCCAAGACAGACAGGAAGAAGAAGAAGTGTGACGGCACGATAGCAGGATCTTCTGCTACATGTGAGCTATGAGCCACAAACCTGCTCTTTTATTTCCACACCTGCACGTGCTTAAACCGTGCAAGGTCACAGTCGAGTGTTTTCCAATCTGGCTGTATGCTTTTTGTTATTTCTGTTGCAGATGGGTGAGATACCGCGGATGTAGTTGAGGTAGAAGTGATCTCATGGCAAACGGCAGCTTGCCTTTGTGCCATCGCCCATCTGATCCACTGTGAGCGAAAACAACACGACGTGAGATGACAGCCCGACATCCACCATCGCTGACAGCCTTATCGGTACTCCTACTGTGCACATTGCTGCACGAGACGGCTTGGTCTCATCGCAGCGCATCATCCTCATCGTGGTCCTCATCAGAGGTGAGAGGCAGGAACAATGCGCGGACGGCCTCTAACTGGCTCAAACAGATGTCCAGCTCTATTCGTGGCAATCACAGTCATGATAGCGGGTTATCAGCAGAGCTTAAAGACCCAGTAGACCTTCTGAACAGCTTGGTCAACGCCAGCCGAGACAGTGACGTCACTGTCATATCTGAAAGATACGGCGATGCGCTGAGACCGGACCAGGGGGTGTCACCAATATGTGCCTATAGGGTGATCGAAGGAGGCATCTGGGGGCAGCTGTGTTTTAGACGCACGCTGTTTGGGTACAAGTGTCACAAGTCAGACTGCAGGACAGCAGTGTCTTTGGGTAATCTAGTGGCAAATATCCTCATCAATGGCAGTGTGCTGTTACAGTGGACCCAGGAGGAAGACCGGAACATAAATACTGCAGGGTCCGCTGCTAGCAGCCGGAGCAGCAGGGATCCTGCTGGGACACATGAAAGCTCCAAATCAAACCCTGTTTTCGGGGAAGGACGCTACAGACGCGGAGGTTACGAGCTGAGCTGCTGGTGGAACGGAAGCTATACGCAGTTTGAGTGCGCAGGTGTCCACCTGGGACTGGGCTGCAGGGACTTTCTCCTGGCGGAGCTGCATGAGAACATCCCATACCGCATCTGTTTGCGCTTCCCGACCCGCTCAGAGAAGAGATCAGACTGTGTGGAGTTCACGCTGCCCCCGTCTGGGATGCAGGACATCGTTATCGCCATGACAACGGTGGGCGGAGCTATCTGCGTAATGCTGGTCATCATTTGTTTGCTTGTGGCATACATCACAGAAAACCTGATGAGTCCCACAACACAGCAAACAAACCCTTACCGCACTCATTCACGTCATTAATGTATTATTACTAAAGTAATGAAGTGAATGTTTCAGTTATTGTCCATGGCAGTTGGTTGTTTCCCCTCATATCTTCATTATGACACACTCAAGCACAATTTACTGTGGCTCTGCAAATAAAATGCCTTGTCAACCTCTGCCAAGGTGCACTGAACCAAAATGACATATATGTGAAGTTTACTGTGTTACATTTTTGCTATCTCCTCTGCAACCAGACAGCATTAAATAGCAATACATCCTTTTAAAAAGGCTTTGAGTCAGCAGTGTTTTGCTTTATTCACAGTCTGAAGATGTCCTGGGACAGAGAAGGGTTTCCACATGGTGTCCCACTTCTATTTCTGCTTTTAGTTTTGTATACAGTATTTTTTGTGAAAGGCAATACAACATAGTGCACATCTTCAAATATACTGTACCAAATATATAGAGCTAGAATCTTTTTTTGTCCCACTGACTGCAAATAAAACTCTGAGATTGTTTTTAATTCCAGACAGCTGTCTTTTGTGTGTGTGTATGTGTGTGTGTGTATGTGTGTGTGTGTGTATGTGTGTGTGTGTATATATTCTTTGCTATCTTCTATTGCGGGTAAAATGGGAAGAAACTGTATAATATAATATAATATAATAAATCAAAAATATAATATAATAATTTTTGAACAGCTTGTGTGGCAAACTTACAGGTTGGAAAAATACTAATATCAACTCCTCTGGCCTGCTGGAAAACAACATGAGGCTTTAGATAAAAAACCTGTTGCTCTGTTCTGGGAGCAACAGGTCCAGAAACTGCTCCTAGAACAATCTGGAAGCTCTTAAAAGAGATCCTTGTCTTTGAGCATGCTTTTCCTGGACTGCGATGATGAAAAAGGGCAAGATTGGAAGAATACTGCAGGTCTGAGTGGCATGCACAGGTTAAGTCCCATTACAGAATGTTTTAGTTTAGCGGAGTATCACAGGAGCATTAGGCCAAGGACCATGAATTCAACCTCTGAGGGAGCAACTGGCCATGCTGCCTGGACACAAATTATTATCATTGTTGATATTTTATTGTGTTTTTTATGGTCAAGCATAAGACTAATTAAAAGGTTTTCTGTGTCATAAGACAAATGCATTCCTCAAAAGTAAATAAAAATCTGGTTGTAAAATACAGCCTACAATATTTAGACAAAAACAAAACAGTCATGCAAAGTTAAACATTAAATGTGTTAATACTTTAAAATGCAACAGACATGCACTGATTGCTATTGCATCCATTCAGTGATTTTTTTCTTTTTTCATACCAGCTCATCTCCCAGTAGGACCCTAGGCAAGCTAGGTTAATTCACTTCAATGCAACTTTATTTATATAACGCCCCATCATGACAGTGCCATCTCAGGGCGCTTCAGAGACATGAAGACATCAGGTTACACACTGGGATCCAGTCTCAGGGTCTCTTGTGCTATAATTCCCCTTTAACATGTGTTTATTTGATAACTTTTTCCCTGTGGCGGTATATCATGCCTTATATTTCATTGCATTGTAATTTAAAATAGCCATTTGCAAAAAATATAAAGCTGACTTTTTAATATAAGATTAAGATTAATGTTATGCACTTTTATGATCACTAAATGTAATTTTTTTTGGCTATTTTGTGATGTATTAAAAGAAAAACTGGATCTAGATGGAGAGATGGAGAACCGGAACACCAAAGTCGTTTATGTAATTTCCTAAAAATGTAATCAAAATCCGTCAATGGCTTTTTAATTTGGGTTGTTAATAGATAGAAACAAACAAGCCAACGCCGCTGAATACATATAACAGGAGGAATAAAAGAAGTTATGCAATGGAAATATATAAATATATATATATATAAATAAATAATTTTACCATTATCACGCTGCGTCAGTAACCACGCCCCTGATGACATCACCACATAAAGCCGTTTTCAAGCGCCTGAGTTCCGCCATTTTAACTTCCTGCTTATGAGGAAGGAGAAACATTCGTTGGGTATTTTTTTATGATCTCGAGACGCTGTTGTATCGTTAAATTTAACATAGGGGTGTTTGTTTTTTATTTGTCTTTAATTAAAATCACTACTTATTGTTAGTTTATTGCATCGGTTAGCCGGAAAGTCGAAATGCCGAGCCACCCGCTGCGTGTAGCGGTTGTGTGCTCGAGCAACCAGAACCGCAGTATGGAAGCGCACAATATCCTCAGGTAAAGACGAGCCGCTGATAGGAAGAGAACAGGACAGCGACTCAGAAGAAAACATTGTTTTCGGTATCGAGTGGGGTTTTTTTGTCTCTTTTTTTGGCACCAGCCATTTCGGGGCGGTGACGTTTCGCCAGGCCTTACCGCAGTTCAACAAAAGATTCCCATTTCTGAGTGTCCCACGCGGACCGCAGCTCATTTCTCTCACCACCTTTTTGACTGGGTTTAGGTTTGAGGCTTAGTAGATGTGTCGTGTAAGGTTTTATTTTGTTTTTTTTCAACCTCTAGGATTTTTTTTAGGAAAAGGAGGCCCAAGTTAAGGTAGTTTTATCCCCCTGACAAACACGTAAACAGCGCCCCCTAGCTGGAAATATTCCGGAAGGAAGACGGTGCAACACCAGCTGCTTTATTCCCACCGGCCAGTCACACCTGTGCCCTGCTTTCTTATTAAACAGGGGACTCGACAAACTTTTTAAATGGCTGCTCAGTTCTTTCTAAACATTTTGCTTATTGCCAAAACCACACTTGTCTAAATTGAGTCTGGTTCTGTCCAATAAAGTTTTCAAAAACTTTTTTTCTTAAGTTATAAAATGATTTAGATGGCACAGGAGAAAGGAGTTTTAAAGGCTTAAATCTGAGGAGGGTTGTTGCTTCTGATGGTCTGTTTTTGTAGATTGTTACATAACTTATTGTCATGTTCTTTCCTTTCTGCAGCAAACGTGGATTTGATGTCCGATCATTTGGGACAGGGTCTCATGTGAAGCTACCTGGTCCTGCCCCGGATAAGCCTAATGTGTATGACTTCAAAACAACTTATGAACAGATGTACAACGACTTGGTCCGCAAGGACAAGGAACTGTATCCCCTTCACACTCGCCTATTCCTCACACACAAATGCGCATATCACTAGAAGCCACATTAGTAAACACAAGTGTGTATGTACCAGTACACTGTGAATTATGTTTCTTTGTGAGAGTCCTTGCGAGAGGTGGAGTTGGGATTGGCACAAATGATGGGAGTGCACCAGCGGGTAAAACACGTGAAGAAACTTGAAAATGTGTAACATAAGTGTTATAAAATCTGTACAAACAGGTGGAGAATCACCGCGTGACAGTAAGTGCAATCATTCAGAGAATGTGGCATCTCTGATTCCTGAGACATGTCATTTTAAAGCCCTAGTTTGTTTTGTAAAGGTTGTTTCTTACCACTGTCATTTCTTCTTAGTTCATTCGACTTTTTTTCATAGCTGATAGTTTGCTATCAATTTGCAAGAACCTTAGTCTTATACATGGTGAACCAGGAGCAGAGGTGGCAATTCCTGGTCCACAAAGTAAAAATCCTGTCCAGCAGCTGAACCGACCAGTCACCAAACCAGCTGAATATAATGAGTTCATCTGCCAGGTAAAGTGAGAACACCTGTTCTAAATGGTCAGATGGATCCAAAAACATGGCAGGACTTCTACTTTATGGCACCTGGATTATACAGTATCTACAAAATAGTTAATGAACACAAGATTACCCCCATCAGCATAGAAATGTGGTTAAATTATGGGGTGTGGCAAAAAAAGACCTGGGAGAGGGGACGGGGGAATATGTGAAACAAATAGTAAATTTATCTTGTAAAAACCATGTTCAGACCTGATCAATATTAGGTTTGTAAAGGGTCTTTTATATTTTGTTAGTTTCACATACAGCCTTTACAGAGGACTGAAAAACTTATTTTATCATGAAAGCCTGTGGCTTATCAGAGAAAAGGCAGGATTTAAAATAATTTTTGTCTCCATATTAAATGTAATTCTGTTGCTCTTGGTGGTCAGCAACACTGCAGGCATTTTTCAATCAAACAAAATGTTTAATTTCTATTTATCAACTATTTATTCCCAGATACACCTTTTTTATTTCAGATGAGCCCAGCTAAGAGTCTTTTCTAAAGCCCACATCGACCATTGCTGCTGTAATCTGTGGAAATACAGGAAGCTTTGTTGCTGCTGCTGGTTTTATTTTTGGCTCATATTGAGCTTAAACCTGTTTTCCTTGTTTAAAAAGTCCTGCCTGTGATGAGTAGACGTTTAAATGTCCTCCTGCCTGTGATGAGTAGACGTTACAGACTGCTTCCTGCATAACTTCTGCTCTTTCTACTGTTTTTGTGTCAGCATGCACTTGTAATTTGTGAAGTGGACCACTGGAAACAGAGTAGTAGATGGATTGTAATGTCTAAGAAGAAGATAAATGATGTAGTTCAACATTTTAGCTGTTTTTATTTTTTTAGAAAAGGTTGTGCTGGTAAGAATCAGATTTCCTTTTGTTAGAAAGAAACTTTATACGGAATCACACAAAACACGACATTAAAACTTCCTGGATGGATGGCCTACTTTCCAAAGTAATACTTATTGCTGTGAGTCTCCTCCCTGCTTTTCTTTTCTTTGTGTAATGATAAATTCATGGAGACGCCACTAGATGGCGCTGCTGTTTCTCCAGATCAGAGCCTGACCCAGCTCCAGTGTTTGTTCATGTCATTTGAGACGCAGCAAAGTGGATTCTGTGTATTTCTTACAGCTTTCTCTGGCTACTGTTGTATTCCTTGACCCCCCGTACTCTTCAGATACACACAGAATGGTATCCTGCACATGCTGGACCGAAACAAGCGCATCAAATCAAAGCCAGAGCGTTTTCAGCAGTGTAAGGAGAAGTTTGACCTGGTCATCACCTGTGAAGAGAGAGTCTATGACCAAGTGCTGGAGGGTGAGGAGTTGATGAAGAACCAGAATTGCTTAATAAGAACTTTTTTTTTTTTACTGTCTAATCATGTTGTTGGCTTTTAACCTAACATGTGTTGCTTTATCTCCTGTTTGCTGTTAACCTCCAGATCTGAATTCAAGAGAGCAGGAAACTCTCCAGCCAGTGCACGTAATCAATGTAGACATTCAGGACAACCATGAGGAAGCCACGCTGGGTGCCTTTCTCATCTGTGAGCTGTGTCAATGTGTGAGTGTCATGTTTTAAACAAACCTGCTCTCTCGCTCTCTAAAAGTCATTTTAGATTCTCCTCATCATCCCCCGTGTTCCATATTTCAATAGATGATCAGTTCTGTGGTGGTTTGATGGCCATTAGGTCAGTGCTAGAAGCATCTGTTTAGGCTTTAATGACGCTCTCTCTCCACCCCGCAGATCCAACACACCGACGACATGGAGAATGAAATTGATGAACTCCTTCAAGAGTTTGAGGACAAAAGCAACAGACCGTTTCTACATACTGTCTGTTTCTACTGATAAAAAATAGAAATTTGCAATATACAGACCACGATCTTAAGCAATCAAATAGAATAAGGACATGCAGAATCATACATCTGTGACGCTGCATAGTGTGCCTGCACAGACACGCTGGAACATGGCTGCTGATGTACGGGAGGTGATTAGGTTTGTCCTCTGTGGCGAGGATGACTTGCTGCTTTCACTCTGCCTTTATTCCCCACAGATTATGGTTAGGCCAAGGTTCTCCAGCCATCTCCGTCATGTGAAAGCACTCAACCATTTCTCCTCAGGGAGAGCCATGACACCCAAACCCCTGGTTCAAAACTCCTCTAAAGTCCCTCTCTTTGTTTAATGCAGCATATTGTGCTGAATTTTTTTTTATATAATTGCAATTCATTCAAGCATATTTAACAGATTTTAATTTGAATTTGGGACTATGTACATGCGTTTACACATAGGAGGAATATTAATTGAATTGTGTTTTTGTGCAACCATGTGTTTCTATATTAGTTAGGAATAAATTAAAGGGGGGCGGGATGATGTATAACCAAATCCAGGCCTCTCGGAGGCTCTGCTCCAGTGTGTTTCCAATGCTGATTCATATTTAAACTCTGACATGCTGTCTTTCAGGGCATAGTATTTTGTGTTCTTTCGTAAATGTTTAAAAGTTTAAGCATTGTGATTTATTTTGAAACTGCGAGATGGGTGAGTGCCTGATTTTCTGTATGTAAATATGAATCTACTGAAAGAAATGCATCAAAACATCCACTGGCTCTTTATTGCTTTATTATATTGAATGCATCACATCTTTTTTTCTCACTTTGATAGAGTTATAGAAGGGTAGCAAATAAAGCTTTTAATCCCTCTGAACACAGGAAGGGCTTTTTATTGCAAAAAGTTAAGACAAAATCTAGAGAAAACATAAAATGTTGACATGAAAGGACATTTTCATATAATGATAATCTCACCATCTAAAATGTGTTTGCACCAAAACCAATAAAAGTGGTTATAATCAAAACATTCTTTCATTTTTTATACCGTTTCTTAATCCTCAGTCTCCCATGGAAGTTATCCCAGCAATCGGCAGGCAATATACTGCTAACACACACACTCCTAGGGACTATTTAGACTGGAGTAACTAATTAACCTAACATGCATGTCTTTGGGCAGTGGGAGAGCTCCTGCAAACTCCACACATAAAGGCCGATGTTCAGACCTCCACAGCCAAGCCTCAAACCAGCAACCTGTGCAGCCCAAAACATTTAACATTGCCTCGTATGAAGTATAACGATATGATGAAGAGGACTGTTTGGTTGTAAGTTGTTACTGAATCAGAAGATAAATACATTTATTTATCAGGGTGGTAAGCTGTGAAACCATGGTGTGGTAAAACAAGGTGGAGCACATCATAATCCATGGTTTTTGTTCTTAGAGAGAGGACAGCATATTGCCTAATATGTACTTACTTACGTGTACGTGCACATTGAAAGGATTAGAAAAAGTCAAAGGCTTTGTTGTATTTGAGATACTTTCCTTCATCACACAAAAAAACCCTTTTGTTTCAATTCAATTTTTCTATTTTATTTATATAGCCCAGTATTACAACAACGTCGTCTCAAAGGGCTTCACACACAGTTCATCACACAACAACAGACATAACACACAATAGACACAGTAATGACTACA
>JBAMHV010000003.1:19885995-19901203 GCA_037177535.1 Pseudomugil gertrudae | reverse complement strand
GTGTTACTGGTGATCCAGGGTGTGTTACTGGTGATCCAGGGTGTGTTACTGGTGATCCAGGGTGTGTTACTGGTGATACAGGGTTTGTTACTGGGGAAGCACCTTATGTTGGAATGGTGCTGTCTACACAGTTTATATAATCTGTCACACACTAAGTCAAGGTGTTGATGTTATTATCATGAGGATCACAGAGGACATTCCAGTCTGTAGCCTAGAAGCTTCCTCTCAGAGCATCTTCATCATCATCAGACCAGGTTTTATAGACTTCCTAATGACAGGTTGTTGCTGAAGGATGGGCTTGTAGGAGGAGGTGAGAAGAACCAGATGATTGTCAGATCATCCTAAAGGTGTCAGAGGAGCTGTATGCATTTTTAATATTTACGTACATAAAATAAGTCCAACGTTTTAAAAGCCTCCTCTGCTGGTTTTCATGCATCCCTGCTGCTCAAATACATGAGCCATGGTGCTGAACTTCATATGCTGTTAGATCTGTTTCATTTGATTCAGGTGTTGCAGCAGAAAAACACTGAAAATCTTATAAATTAATCTGATAAATGACAAATAATCCTTCCACATATGAATTGCTTTCACACATAATCAGGTGTATGTGCTGCTAATCTGGGTTTTTCCACACTGAGCTCCTGGATTTTGGCATGTTTTATATGTTCATGGATATCAAAACCACCACATTAAATCACAAAGAGGACTTCGTGAGCATATTTCACATTGATCAAGAAGTGCATGTTAATGGTAACATTTATCCAGTATTGTTGTATCCAGTATGGTACTCTATAGTAAAAACAGGGATGATGAATAGTTACAACATTGACAGCTACAGGAAGCTAAACTAAGGGAAACTTTTTTAAACCTTTGAAATTGTTCAACTGAAGATATTAAGACTTACTTTGTCTTTATGTCCATTACGTCTCTATTCTTTAAGACCCAACCCAACCCATGCTACAAATGATAAAAGTCTCATTATTTGTCCCTTTAATAAATTATATTTGAAAAAGTACAGGTTTTTTACAGATATTTCCCATTTATGACCATGTCATATGTCAAATCTTCATTCTGGTGTAAGAAAAACATCAAATCATTGAGTTTTGAGCAAAGTTTCTACCATAAAGTGATGCGACATGTCTGAGGAAGTAAATGTAACATGTACAGTGGGTATAAAAAATTTATCAAATGCTTAAAAGAAACAGGTTTTTGTGATAGAAAAAAATTAGACCACAATAAATTATTTAATATATTAAATAATAAATATAAAATTTAATTATCACAAATATTCTCCAAGCTAACATTTGTTAAAGCTGCTTTTCATAGCAGATATACACCTGTCATTAAAGAGAATAATGAACTTTTAATAAAATGTAGCTCATCCAGTTCTGTTTTCTAGACATTTATTTATGTTGTTTATCTATTTTATAGTGTTTGAACGAGTCGAATCCACATAAAGTAGATAATAAATCTGTGTTTTTGTATTGTAACTAAATGGTGAGTTTATATAATTATATTTTTGTTATATATATATATTTTGTTATATTTCCTTTTACTGAATTTATTTGTAATAAACCTTTCTTTGTTAAATTTACACTCTCGATGCTTTATCTTTAATCTTTTCATGTAGCATTGAATCCGTGGTGAATAAAGTTTGAACATAAGACTGATTTTAACGTAATGGTTTGACTTTGATGTGAAAGTCGAGGGGTTTGTAAATGTACTTACACTTTGGTGGTTCATTGTGTCAGCAACAGATTAAACTGAAGTCTGTGCATACTTATACGGGTTTATTTTACCTTTCCTTCAACACACATTGTTACAGATTAAAGGAACATTTGATAGGATCTGTGTAATTTATTTTACATTACCAAACTTTAACAGAGTGCGTTTACAGATGTCATATGCACCACCGAATGCTTCGATGACTCTGTGTGTTGTATCAGTAGTGGGTAATGTTGTCCCCGCTAACAGGTCTTGTGCAAAAGCAAAGACTTGGGTTTGCTCAGCTCACAACTGTCTGTCATACTTGTACGTTTCAGCCCATAACTATTGTTTATTTAATCCAGTTAAACGTGGCATACTCCAGCCCTCTAGAGTCCTGCTTGTGTCAGCATAGAAAACCTGCAGGATTCGGACTCGAGCACAGATGTGGAGATGCCTGTGTGTGCACTTCTTAACCCTCATAAGCTTTTTTTAAATGGGCATGAGTCATTTCTCCTGTCACCCCATTTTATCAGGGTTATATCTGATTTATTGCTCTCTGATTGTTGTAAATGTTTTTAAAGTAGGTCTCCATTAGCAAAAAAAAACCCTCATTCTTCTTCACAGATCAGGACAAGTTAATTACCTGAACATCTAGTGCACAAGACGTTTCATATGAGACAGGTTTTCATCAAGTTCAATTTCAAATGAAGATTCACGACCCTAATTTCACTTTATTGAAGCCATTTTCGTGCCTTGCCTCTCACCCGGTGTGAGCTGGGATTGGCTCCCCCCTAACCTGGTTTCCTGCAGCTGGTTTCCTGCTCCAACACACCTGACTCAAATTAAAGAGTTATTGTGCAAACTGTTGATCTAAGCAGGAATACATTGAAACCTGCTGGACTATTACACCTCTTAGAAACAGAATAACTGTTCTGCTTTTAAACATTATTAATCAATATTGGATCAACATCACTCCTCATGAGTCCATTTCTGATGGTTTTGCTATTTTATAAATTGTACAAATTATTAGTAAAATGACATTAGAATCATCACTTCTTATGAAAACATTGATCCATTTAATCATCTCAGCAAACAACCTTCACTTTACACAACATTTAGTGTAATTACAGACATCCTCTAGCTTCTATGTAAAGTCAGCTTTTACAGTGCATACATTATATTAAAACGTTCAGGCATCATTTGTGTGACGAGAAGTTAATTATTCATCTCTTCTAACTGGACTGACAGTCCAACAGACAGACTAATTAGTTAAGAGGGCAGGACACTAAACATTTCTAATCCAGACCGGCTCAAACTGGAGTTCCATCCTTTGGAGGAGACGCTCCAGCTTCTCTTCCCATCTTGCCCACATGGTCAGCAGAGGCCTCCGGGTTTGTTAAACCCTCCTCTGCCGTCTTATCTTCAGCTTTAACAACTTCTTCAGAGTCCTGTCCAGCTGGGACGTCACTTTTTGCCTCTGCTGGTTGGTCACTCGCAGGAGCAGGTGGTATGTTTTCTCTAAGCACTGGAGCGATCACCTCCTGAGCCCGAGGAGGGACGTCACATTTACCTTCTGCTGATTGGTCACCGGCAGGAGGAACTAGTGTTTCTTCCCTGTCTTGTTTCACATCCATCTCAAGCACTGGAGCGATCACCTCCTGAGCCTGAGGTGCTTCACAGAGAGGTAGAGAAAAACCCATTTTTCCTCCGCTGCCTGGTGACCCGGCTGTTGGAGGAGTTAGACTCTTCACCTGAGTGTCCTCCTCTCCGTGTAGCCAGTCCATCTTCTGACGGTGTTGTTTGACAGCATCATCAACGCGAGCATCAATCATAGCCTCAGTCAAAACACCATCCTCAGAGGAATACGCTGCCGCCTAGAACGGACACATGAAATCTTAACACATATTGGATGTAGCAGGATTATATCCAGTGATAAGAGCAAACGTACCTGCCAGGCTACACCCAGCTTGGAGATCTCTCGTCCTGACATGCCTTCTGTCCGCTTTGCTATCTCTGAACACTTCTTACCATAGTCAAACTGTGCCAGCTTCATCCTCCTTTACAGACACACACAAAACATAAGAGGCGGTCATTTCACACCTCACATATACAATCTAAAGCTTCCAGTGGAGGATCACCAATGTGACTGAGAGGTCACTAACTCATGCATCTGTGCTTTAGTGTTAGGAGGGTACTCACTGCCTGCCTCCGGTGGCTGGCTCCAGCACATATTTGTCAAAGTACAAGCGGACCAGTCGCTCTCTCTCCTCGGGACCTGGTAGACCAAAATTCACTATTTCATCTATTCGGTCATTTATGGCCCAATCGAACTGCTCCGGTTGATTACTGGCCAACACCAGCATAAACCTACAGGCATAAACAAGCACGAAGACGCTTATCACTAAACTCGTTCAGATGGTGAAGGTGTACGTTTTGGTTGTGCAGTGAATAAAACCTTACTTGTTGCTCTGTTCTCCAGTGCGATACAAGAATGCATTCAAAGTGGCTCTGAGGTCTTCACTGATCTTTTCCTACACAAACAGCACAATGATTAACGTCTGGGACCGATGAGGAAGATGAGAGGCATTTGATGACTTACAGTGGCTCTCTTGCGGAGAAATGCATCAGCTTCATCGACAAACAGCAGCAGTCTGTGAAAAAGACTTTGTTATGATCAGTGATATGAGCAGTGAAAGAGTAATGTCGACTAAATCAAGACCAATGATGACACCATCTTAGTCCTTATATATTCAATATAAAATCATAGCATACCCACGTCGACTTGTGTTGGCCCAGTCAAACACTTTATGCATGGCAGTCACACCATCGCGACCCATAGGGGCCACATCACCACCTGTCATTATGGCATAGTCCATCCCAGAATGCACTGCCAGTTTCTACTCAACACAGACAGAAATATTCCAGAATACAGAAAAGGATAGTTTTCCTTTAATCTTCATATTTCTTGCTCCTGAGCCTTCAGTGTACCTTAGCAAACAGTGTTTTGCCTGTTCCTGGAGGGCCATACATGAGGATGTTCCTGTACAGGCCGTTGTTCTGCCTTGTGTTTCTTGTTGCGATGGCAATGTCACGCACACGTTCTTCCAAAGAAGGCTAAAAGATGGAGAATTAAGCCATTTGAAGAGGTTACTAAATGTTTTAAAATATATAAATATAATATATATAAATATAATATCTGTTAAATCCCTTACACCCAATGTCCACTTACACTGAGCACAACTCCCTCAAGGGCATCCTGGGGTTTACTCTTCAATCGTTTCACTGTCTAAATAAATATAATGAAGGACAGAATATTTCATTTAACCATGTACATTAACTTTAAATATTTATTTATATATATATTCATACATATATATATATGAAGCTAATCTCTTACCTTGACGGGATGCTTGATCGCTTCTCCCACAGTGAATCGGGACGTCTCCCGCACAAGAGATGGCTTCCCAAGTCTGGCCTCAATATAACGTCCAGCTACCGCTGTTGCATTGCGGGCTGAATACACTCCCACAGCTAAAAGGGTCAGTCCTGCCACCTGGTTTGAAGAGGGAAACAGCAAATACATTAAAAACTAATAAGATCACACTGGTTTTCTAAACAAGTATATAATTGTGCCATTTGCACTGACTCAGATTAACTGGTTATGATGCAGAATATAAGGAAAGCTTAGGATGTGTGTACACAAACACTGGTCCATCACCAGCTGGCAGATGGAGCACAATGCTGTCCACTCCTGATCGGTACTGGTACTGTGTAGCTGTGTAACGGTGTAATGGGAAAACACTTCAGCTTCGTTTGTTTTGCTGTAAAAATGATCCAGATCATTTACCAGACAGAAACAGGTGATCTTACTGTGGCAGTAACTTTGTCCCAGTCTGACACAAAGGCCCTGAATCCTTCTCCAAACACAGCACCCGCAGTCCTGATAGCACACATACGTCTGTTAGCATATCCACACAAGGTAGAAATCACAGCATCATTCAGTTACAGCTAACTGTCTTACTTACTTTATAGACTCCAGAACAGTCTGTCTGTGTTCTGCAGCCTTCAGACGAATCTGCTCTCGAATTATATCTGCGTTCTCTCTCTCCACACGGGCTCGAGCTTTAGACTCCGCTTCTATGCGCATGAGCTCATTTTTATGTCTCAGCTCCATCTCGTGCTCGATGGTTGCTTTCCGCATTGCCTCTTGTTTCTGCACAGACTCCTCTTGTTTGCGAAGGTTCTCCTCATTGAGGATTTGCTGGTAACGCAGTGAAGAGACTAAAGTTATTTCCCTTATTATCCAGCGTTTTATACAAAGGTGAGGAATTAGAAACTCACCTGCTGCCTCAGTTGGTCCTCGTATCGTTGTCTGGCCAGCTTATCCTGGTATTGAGCTCTCTGGTAAAAGACACAAAGCAGCTATAACCCTTCCACCTACATCAGCCCATTTTACAGCCTTTTCCCCCCACGCCTACCGCTTGGTGCTGCTTGGTCTCCTCGTTTAGAGTTTTCCTCCTTTCCTCACCCTGGACACGTATTTGGTCGCCTTTGAGCTGCTCGACCGCTGCTTCATACTCCTGCCAAGTTAAATTAAAGAATATTTACTACATAGCTTCTTGTTTAGCTTCCTCTATGTCCATGTAATTAATATAAGAGTCATTAGGTCATTACACCATATTGAAATAAATGTATATCTTTGAATAATGTGAAATTACTTGAATTTTTTTCTACTCATTAACAAACAAATAGGTTAAAAATGTGATTTTCTTCTTTTTATATGATTTTTAGTGTGTTTTCACCATCAAATTCCATCCATTACATGTGTGACCTTCTCAAAAATGCAAGTAAAACTAAAACACATGGCAGCATCTGTGTACAATTTAACTTTCACAACATATTTTATTTATAAATCAGCCAGACAGATGTTTGTGTCACTCCAGCTCTGTGGCTTCAGCTGTTGTAGTGTATATGCAGGAATACATATAATATCCTGTTTTAAAACATCAGAATCATCCTGCTGATCAGGACTAAACCCCCTGCTGGTTTCACCTGCTCACGTGCAGGTAAACATCTTCTGATTTAGCTCAAATCCATCAACAGTACCTTAATTTTACTCTGGTGTTCTAAATGAGTGCTCTGCTCCTGCATCCGAGCCAACTCCAAAGCTTCTTTGGCATGTCCTGGTTAGAGAGAGAGGAGAAACACGACAGTTCAAACACACAAATGGTTTTACTGGTAATACTGGTCAGGCCTTCTGGTGGATTTGTCTGTGACATGTCTCTGAACTAACATTTTATACCTATATGAGGCAATGAAATTAGTTTAAGGTTGAAATCATGAATCTTTGTGTGTGTGTGTGTGTGTGTTTTACACGGTAGCAGTTTAATTCAAGCCTAACAGCAAGGTTGTGACCTTTGAACCTTGTCCCTCAACTATAATGAGTGTAAATGCAGTGTGGCTCATTTCTATAAGCAACACTTTGCTTATATTAAAAGATGAGTATGTAGAGATGCAGAGTGTAGGTGTGGGTATAAAACAAGGTGTTGCATCAGCATCACAGAGGTAACCAGCAGCATGAACCAGCAGATAAAAATGAGCATTTAACTTTCTAATCGCTTTATTGTTGCCTAACAAATGGCCTAAACTCAGCCTTAACATCCGAAACCCTTACGGGACTTGTCGAGCTCCTTAGCAGCCTGGGCAGCCCGCTCCAACCCAGTGGGATCGAAGTTGCTCCATTTGTCCTTGGGTTTATCTCCCCCGTTCCCGGAGCCCCCGGCTGGCGGCGGAGGCGGTGGAGGCTGAGCCGGTAAACCGGGAGGAGGCTCCGGTTGCCCTCTGTTCAGTCCGAACAGCCACGACATTTTACCGGGAGTAAATACAGCACAGTTTCTCCGGTTCTGGATGCAGCGTGGGGATAGCAGCCGCTACAAATCTGTCACTTCCTCCACACGCGTGTCACGCTCTGACCTTCTGCGCATGCGCACAAGCTAGATTAACCACAGGGATAACAATTGGCTACTGTTCAGTGTTTCTCATTCTGATTGGGTGTTCCCATCCCACTACTCAGTAGAGGTCAACCTTGTAGCTCCGCCTACAGTTTCTACGGTAGCCGTGATGGTTCAGAACCAGAACCGTCCTCTGGTTGCATCAGGCCGCTTTTGGGTTTGCAGAACTCCTTGACATTGAACTGGTTTTATATACACATTTCTAGACATTAAACTGGTTCTATATACATTTCTAGACAGAGACATTTGCTGATATTAATTTGAGGCCAACTCAAGTTAAAATGAAGAACTGCAAACATATCATACTGAGGGGTTAACTGAATGCTTTCAGATATATTTATGGTCCCTGGCATTTAGACAAAAAGTGATGTGCATAATGGGGAAAATCACATCTAAATAGACCGAGAAATTTGGAACAACCTTAAATAAAATAGAGGACAGCTTTATTTATGACAAAAGTGTTTAATGAAGTAAGCATTTAGAGAACAACTACCAGAAGTGGTGAAATATTTATTTACATAGAAACTTAAACTTTAAAAAAAATTTGTTCACTAGCATCAAATCATAATTTGAGGTTGTGTGTCACTTAACCAGGGTAAGAAAGGAATAATAATGTGCTCTGTTGTAATTCTGAAGGCAACACCACATTTAAAACAGCTGAAGTCAGTCCTATGTGGATGTTCAATTTCCATGTACCGTAGGTTATTCTCTGCTTTATCTTGGATTGTGAAGAATGATTGGCAATTACAGTAAATAGTTTTTTAATTTTTTTACATTACTTATAAATAGCAAGATCAAAAGATCAAGACACTACAGCAGTATCAGTTTTTCCACCAAGAGACCACAGTACACATAGTAAGTTCCTGGTCTCAAGGTCCCAGATAGAATGATTTATAAAAGTCTTAAATGAAAAATGCTTGAAAAAAACATCAACTGTAGATGCATTTGAAAACAATCAACAATCCAAGAGTGTTTTTAATCTCAGAACGAGTGGACATGCAGAACTGGAGCAAATCCTTTACTGTAACATGACAACACGGGAGAGGACACCTGGAGGCTCTTTGCCATCACCCAGTGCTGCGCGGAAGCCTTCTTGCTGTCGAGCTCGTGCCAGTTTTGTAAGTGAGAGAAATGTCCTGGGTTCAGTGATGGCCAGATCGCTGATAACCCGCCGGTTTAGTTGGACACTGCTCTGTACGCAGGGGATGAAAGACCACGTCAGACAATAAAACCATAGGTGTATTGCTTTAAAAATCCATTACAACTAACCTTTATGAGGTTGTGCATGAGGGCAGGATACTTCATGCCGTGCTCTCGTGTTGCTGCTGCAATGCGTGAAATCCACAGCTGAGAAGGAAAATGCAAAAAACAAACATTTTACAGTTAGACATCATTTATGTAAAAGTATTTATGTGAGCAGTCAGAAGTCCTTCACATACTCTAAATCTTTGGATTATATTAAACAATATAACTATTAAAGTGGAAATGACTGGTAAACATTTGCCATATTGTAACTTGCAGTGTTTATTGTAAGGCTTTTATGAACTAAACAAACTAGTACTATAAACTGCAAACAAACAGTACCATAAACCTGCCTTTTAGACATAAAATATATAAATTTAGCGAGTATTGTTATATATGTAATATATGCATTGTTGGGTTTGAGGTTAATAAAATTAAATCATCTGCTGGTCTCACCTTTCTCATGGTACGCTTTTTAACCTTACGAGCTTTGGTCGCATAGACAAACGCTCTCCTGACAGCCCGCACGGCAAGAGTGTAGCAGCGGTTCTTCCTCCCTCTAAAATGCTGTTGGACAAAACGACAACATTAAATAAATCATTTATTTGGCGTTGACTGCGTTAACATGCAGCCCTCTCGGCATCTTCACTTACTATCAGTTACAAATAGGGTACCATTGCTCCAGGAAATAGACGTAGCCTTACCCGCGCATGTTGGAGGACTTCTTGGACTTTCCAGTATCTGTCGGGTCCGCGACTGCGAATCCAACAAGATAACGTTAGAAAAACCATCTTCTGCCTTTCAGTTACCCGTCTGTGCCACGCTCTCCCGTAGGACAGAATAAAATGTATATTAAAGTGACCTTAATACAGGTCCAAATATAAACAGAGTCGGTGTTATGAGCATTCAGTTCCATGCAGTACCACTACGGACGAAGGGGTACGTTCGTTTTCAAACACAGAAAAGCAGAACGTGGTAAAAAAAAAAATTTGGTGCGTGTTTGTGCCAATTAAATAAACTATGAGCAATGATGGGATAACTTTCTTTTTAAGAAAAGTGCAACACAAGCAAAAACTAATTTTCTAAATACTGAATAACTAAAGTGAGCTTTTATCCGGTAAATGGAGGGAATAAAAGTAAGCGCTCCTCCTACGGGAAGTGACGTAGGCACCGCGGTGGCTGCTGGGAAAAGAGGCGGTAGAGGTCAGAGAAGAGAAACTTTCAGCGTTAAAATGTCGGTTGCCGGTTTTACGTCCTTGAGCCGTTGTGTTTTGGCGTTTCGTTCCTCCGCAGGCTTGGTGGTATGCTGATATTGATAAGTTAACACAAAATGTGTTTTTTTGCATTTTCTCCAAATTACTATATTAAAAGAAACTTCATAAGATTGTCTTCTGACAGCCAAGGGTCTGCCTATACTCTGGAGTACACGTCACGAAGCACAGTTTAGCTATTAGCAGATAGCTATAGCATTCAGTGAGCAACTGGCAGACGTCTTAAAATCACAAATGAAGAGTTTGTCAACATTTAATTTATCAGTTGACATGTGTTTAGCTTGATTATTGGACGATAAAGCGAGCCAAATCCCGGTGGTTCTAGATGTGCGATGTGTAAACATCGTTAGCTAATCCATTACATAACATCGATCAGAGAACAGGTGAACTTGAAACATATCTGTGTAAAGATGTGGACTCTTTTATACAACATGATGATTACTCTTTATGTTTTTGCTGCATTTACATTTGTGAAATCCTATTTAATTTGAGTTCTTTCATGGGTTTCAGTCGCTTTCTATTGTTAATTTTATTTAGATTGTTTTTCACTAAATCTATTAGAAAAACAACAACTAACACAAAAGAGCTAGTACTTTTTTATGGTGAAGTTTTTAGGGAAATTAAAGTGTTTTTATCATATTATATGTGCTAACTAATATGTTAAATGCATTTAGTGTTGTGTGGGTAATAAAGTGTCTCTGGTGCTAGGCAGTGCGGTATGCCCAGACAGCAGCAGCTCCAGCAGCTCAACAGAGAATAAAGAAGTTTCAGGTGTACAGATGGGACCCAGACACACCTGGAGACAAACCCCGCATGCAGACCTATGAGATTGACCTCAACACGTAAGAGCCTAAGCTTTTCCCGCTGCTCCAACCAAATGTGGGCTTTTATAATAAACTCTGTTTATTTGAATATGAATGTGATGATGAAATCTTATAGGTTTAAACTAAAAGAAGTGAGAATTTATTCACCATTATCATTTTTTAAAAAGACACATTGTGGTGAATAATACAGTAAATTTTTGTGAATTTTTAGACCTTTATTAAATAAGTAATTTAAATACCTTTGTTAAATCCAAGCTTGTACTGTATTCTCATCAGGGTTGGTAATGTATCAGGACATGCTTATGGAGGCATATTGCTTGGAGACATTTGAAAACAACATGCAGGCTGTTTTTGAGCCCTTGGTTGAACTCAGCCTTACAGCCTGCTACATTTCCAGTACTTCTTCTTTACCTCTTCACTAACAACAACATATTGCACCAACGAAAGACGTTCAGTGTGTAACGTGTGTGTGTGTGTTCAGCAGTAGTATTTGTCAGGCTGATCATGGAAACACATGGGCTGTGTCTGCACACTTCAAAGTACACACAAGTCTGTGTAGGCCACAAAGTGTTCTTCGTGCTCGCTGCCATTTAAAATGAGATAGACACCTAGTGTGCAAGAATTACCCATAGTGCTCCAGTCCTGTGTTGCCTAGCAACGTCATATGTGTATCATCCATGTAGTGGTCTGATTTTCTACAGAAAACATGAAAATATATTTTTATATGACAGAAAATGGAGCCAGATATTTTAAAGTTGTTTATTTTTGTTTACCTGAGTGTCTAAATTACAAACATGTGGAGGAGGCGGTCCAGAAAAGCTCTCCTCGTGACAAATAATCATCAGACGCATGTAATAAAATTAATTTGTGTTCATGGGACACACTGCATCCCCCGCTTGTCTGCTTAGATAAACACATATATATATATATATATTTTTTTTTTAAAAGACGTCCTCGCAGACAACTGCTACTTATTCACTTCTATCTGGCGTGCAATGACTTCCGGGGTGATTGGAGACCTTGAAGTACACACAACATGTCCACTTTGATTAAGCTAATTCAGCCCCAGTGCACGTGTGGATCCTAAGCACACTTTGAATTGGAATAGCATTTTGCAGCCATTGGAAGTCCCTGAATTGAGACACAGCCCTTTTCTCTTTTTTTCCTTTCTGTAGTTGTGGCCCTATGGTTCTCGATGCCCTCATCAAGATTAAAAATGAGATGGACTCCACCCTGACTTTCCGCCGTTCATGTAGAGAAGGTCAGCATCATATGGGTTTATTAACGCCATTACTAATCCCTGCATTCATACAACGGGTTAAACCCCAGTCCATAGCCGCTGTTTTCACTTCTCATTGGACTTATGTTTTGTTTTCTCAGGTATTTGTGGATCCTGTGCCATGAACATAGATGGAGGAAACACACTTGCCTGTCTCAACAAGATTGACACCAACCTTAGCAAGCCAGCCAAGATTTACCCACTGCCACATATGTATGTGGTTAAAGACCTGGTGCCTGTGAGTCAAACGTCTTAAACCGAGTCACCATTAACAGCTGCAGATGTTTGTGTGTTTTAGAGCTTCACAAAATAAGCTTCCACAGTCACTGGTTGCTTTTCTGTTGCTTTCTGTGAAATCTTGTGTTTATGTAGATTCAGTCAGACACGTGTAAGCCGGTAGGTGTTTGACTGTAAGTATTTTACCTGCAGGACATGAGTAACTTCTATGCCCAGTACAAGTCTATTGAACCATACCTGAAGAAGAGGGACGAGTCACAGGAAGGGAAGGAGCAGTACCTGCAGTCTGTAGAAAACAGACAAAAGCTGGTACAGTACTGTTGTTAGATGTAAACACAGTCAGGACGTCTGGTTACATGATGGTTAACACCCTTTCTGACCTTTTCCTGTGTAGGACGGGTTGTATGAGTGTATTCTGTGCGCCTGTTGTAGTACGAGCTGCCCGAGCTACTGGTGGAACGGCGACAAATACCTTGGGCCAGCTGTGCTGATGCAGGTATGTTTTTCATCCCAAAACATGGGGAATTATTTATTTTGGCTGTCTTGTATACAGGAAAAGATGTTCTACATGAGCCTGTTGTCATTGCTGTGTCTCAGGCGTATCGTTGGATGATTGACTCCAGAGATGAGTTCACAGAGGAACGTCTGTCCAAGCTGCAGGATCCGTTCTCCTTGTACCGCTGCCACACCATCATGAACTGCACCAGAACCTGCCCCAAGGTAACCTATCAGAGCACCACATGTGTTTCAGTTACGTCTGTAATATGAGGGCTGCATCCCTAATATGATGGTAGAGGAAACACTGAATAAACAGTTTGTTTTTTATTTTTAAAAGTACTTTTGTCAAGGTCAACTTAACAATAAAGTTTTATAGATGCAGAAATGGAATGTTAATCACTTTGAAGTTATTTGGGGTTAATTTGAACAATTGGAGCAGTTTCATGGCTTTTTACCTACATATTTTCCATTAATCGTTATTATATAGTTTAAATGTAAATTCTCTACTTTTAATCTGAATGTTGTCACATTGGGTTTGAAGGAATTAAGATTTAACTGGTGTTAACTGGTGTTTTTGAAGCTTGAAAACAGTAGTTGCAAACGTATCTTTAATGCAAAATAAAATAATAATTTTGCTCCTTGTAGCATTGGTTTAGTGAGCTCACTATAGCAGTGGACTGGTTTATATCTAGTTTATTCCTGCAACATTTCATTAATATGTCACACAAAACAAATGATCCGTGTTAAAAAAAAAGAAATGGAGTAAGGCTAGCTAATGAAAATGTAATATACTGGAACTAACGTGAACATTTCAGCCTGAAAATGGAAACATATTGTGTCTGTTGTTCCTCTCAGGGCCTGAACCCAGGAAAAGCAATAGCAGAGATAAAGAAGATGATGGCTACATACAAGGAGAAGAAGGCAGCTGCTGTCTGACACCTTTCTCCTCCTCTTCTGTGACTCCATGATGAAATTTTATATTGATTTTTGAAAACTGCTTTTTGAGGTCTAATGGGCCGGAGCACCAGTCCTCTCCATCACCAGGATCACACACTTCTCACAGGACTGTGATGGAAATGTGTGTGTGTTGCTGGAGGATTTGGTGTTAACAAACGCACAATCACAGTATGAATGCAGGAGTGTGTGTGTGTGTGTGTGTTTTACCTGTACTACAACAGATGTATTATCTCCAGCCTTGCAGTGTGGATGTTTTTGCTTCAGATTAGAGTTTAAAAAGTTTTTCTTTTCTTCTGTGTAAACCGTTTTCGGCTTCGTTAGCAAACGGCTCATATTAAATGTCCATGTTCCTTCAGATTCAATGTACCATACTAGCATTCGTGTTTAAATATAAAATAAATGGCTTAAATGTGTGCAGCTGTTTCCACTTATTTCCTGTTGATTCCAGCTTCGGTGCCCTGCAGATGTCATCACTGTGCACAAAAAGGACTTTTCACAAATATTTGTGTCAACACGAGACTATTCTGACCGTTAAGTGTCTTACTGTTTACGTGTAATATTTTATCATCTATAAGGACTTATTACTATTAAACAGGTTTTATATAAAAATCTAGTCAGAAAAGTTAGCAGAAATAGGAAAGCAGTATATTTCTTTAATTCTGTTTTACTGATTGGGTCACACAAAGACTGTAGCTTTATTTGTGATTTACACAACAAAGGAGATCATTCATGAAACAATCGTGCACATTAAAATAACTACATACATGATTACATGAGCGAGGGCTGCTAGTAAAGGACTTTCTGACCCGTAGAAGCTCTGCAGAACAGGTTTAACATGGAGCTGAAAGGTTATTTTATACTTTGCTTTAAAACAACACACCATGTGTGTCTCATTAGTTCTCTGGCCAAATATATATAAGGTAACACATAAAAATGGAGAACATGTTGCCTTTTCTATCTGTAATTAGAAACATTTGAGAGTTAGCACATCTTTATAATGCTTAGCAATTTGCAAGGATGCATTCCCTTAAAGTTCCCTGATGTCTTTATTAAACCCAAATGAATGAAATGAAAAATACTTTATTGATCTCAGAGGGAAATTCATATTGTAGTAGTTTTATAAATACATAAATAGTTAATGAAGGGTCTTCACTGTTCTTGTTGGGATGGTGCCGTCCACAC
>JBAMHV010000003.1:19867158-19880275 GCA_037177535.1 Pseudomugil gertrudae | reverse complement strand
CCCTCTTTCTGCCCGCATACCGCCCTCCTTCTGCCCTCATACCGCCCTCTTTCTGCCCTCATACCGCCCTCTTTCTGTCCTCATACCGCCCTCTTTCTGCCCTCATAACGCCCTCTTTCTGTCCGCATACCGCCCTCTTTCTGTCCGCATACCGCCCTCTTTCTGTCCGCATACCGCCCTCTTTCTGCCCTCATACCGCCCTCTTTCTGCCCTCATACCGCCCTCTTTCTGCCCGCATACCGCCCTCCTTCTGCCCTCATACCGCCCTCTTTCTGCCCTCATACCGCCCTCTTTCTGCCCTCATACCGCCCTCTTTCTGTCCGCATACCGCCCTCTTTCTGCCCGCATACCGCCCTCTTTCTGCCCTCATACCGCCCTCTTTCTGCCGCATACCGCCCTCTTTCTGCCCTCATACCGCCCTCTTTCTGCCCTCATACTGCCCTCTTTCTGCCCGCATACCGCCCTCTTTCTGTCCGCATACCGCCCTCTTTTTGCCCTCATACTGCCCTCGAGGCCACTTTGCCTCCTGGCTCTTCTGTACGAGTCATTACTCTTGTGCGAAAAGCACTTTGAATATGTTCTTGTTGTTTTTTGTCTCCTAAGTTGTTTGTCTGCCCAGTAGATTCTGTTTGTAATGATAAATACAAATAACACTGACGATTGCATAAGTCACTGGTGCTATAGGATGTTTAGAGGTGCACATAACCACAGAATTCCCTTTTTTGTCTTTATTTTATTACGTTTTGCATATTGTACCATAATAATCTCATGCTTTGTGCATGTTATGTTACTGTATTTGGTTGAAAGCAGTATTTGCCATGACAATCAAACCATAAATGTTGTCCACAGTGCACTGACATCAGACTAAACGTATCAACATCCAGCCATCAAGTGTCTCGGTTAAACTTCATGATATGAAGTGAAGACCTGCCTGTGTACTACTTACTTTGTAAAATCATGAGGAAAACAAATAAACTTTTTTTACCACAGCTGTGCGTGTGTGTTATTGAGGCAAACATGGCTGGTTGCTTAGCTTAAAGTCAGAATCACAAGGCTGTGGTGCACACAATCATTTTATTCTCTATCAAACAAGTGGCCTCCATGTGCAGTGTCCACTTCAGGGACACCGCTGCAGTGAATTATCATCACATAGCAAAGTAAAAGTATGTACATCTAATATAAACTAATACAAAACACTTTATTTAACTCATTATGCTACAAAACTTCACTGCCAGCACTCTTTAAAACATATAAAAAGCATCTCTCATCATGTAATCTGCAACATCTGTTAGTCAGAGAATAAACAGTGCAGTTCCTTCATTGTGTTTATATTCTGGCACTCGCACAACGTGAACATTCGGTTTCAATCCTACTCTGTTACGTCCCCTGGCAAAACATATGGAATCACTATTCTTCATTGAGCCGCTTCATTTAGTGGAAAAGCACCAAATCACAGAAATGACTCAAAACTATTTACCAGCTGAAATCCTTCTTTTGTAAAACACACGTCAAATACATTTCAATTCAATACAACTGTTGTAATTCAGCTCAGGAAAATGAAATTAGCTTTTAATTTCCATCCCTAAAACAAATACCTGCACGAGTCTGAATGTGCAAATAGGTCTGCAGTTGGGCTGAAATGAGCTGCTGCACCCAGCTGATTGAAGAAGGTCGTTCCCAGTCAGCTTAATGGGAGAGGGAAACATGCAGCTCAAAGAAGGAAAAAGGATTGGAAAACAGAAAACCCAGAAGAAAAGAAATGAGCAGAAACAGGGGTTGATGTTTGTGACCAAACTGTAAGAAATGAGCTGATGAAAATAGGATTTATGTTTAAAAAAAAAGTCAAATGCAGCCACGAAACAAAAGAAAAACAAGGTTTCAAAGAGCTAAAGAGAAACAGGGAGAACCGTAAAGGCTTGGATGGAAGTGGAGAATGATAAGTCTGCGTTGGGCAAGGCGATGATCTCAGGAGTGGGAAGGAAACAAATATATTTCCACTATCACTGATGATACGGGGAGGTGGAAGTCCTTACCTCTGCAGTAGATGCACAGAGATTCTGACACTTCTAACTTAAGCTGGTTTGGGGAGGATGTGGTTATTTTGAGGATGGATCTATCATCCAGCACAACAAAGAGTATCAGGGGAACCTGACCGGTGAAAAATATTGTTTTCTGTGAGTGAAATCCATCCCAAAGAACATTACTGTCCTAAATATCAGAGGAAACAAGGACTAGTTTTTTCATGGGATCATTATATAATTTTTTACCTGTTTGATTAAAGAAAAGGATTTATTAAAACTAGTTCTTTTGAGGGTGTTTTACAAACTAAATCACAGATAAACTTTCATTATGCATCACATTCAAAGTGTCTGAACTAAATTCCTGTTTGGATTTCTCCACAAATGCAGCATGAGCAGTTAGAAAGAGGTAAACCCAGCAGGACGTACAGATAGCTGTTAGCCATATCTGCAACAGCTCAGCGTTCTTCACGCTTCACAATGTCAATAAAGCACCTTCAAAATGACAGCACCTGTCCCAGGAGAACATGTTAGACAGCAGAGCTATGTGCACTATCATGTGGGTTAGACACAAATGATGAGGACTTTCCCTGAATCAGAAGTTTGGATCTGTTTTAGTTCCCTGTTGGCAGTAAGGATGAAGGAAGTGAAGGTTGCCGTCGTTTCATCTCCTGCTGCAGCTGCTCCTTCAGAGTGGAAACCTGGGGTAGTTACGACAGGAGACACAGTCAGGTCCATACATTTCAGGACACTGAAACAGAGTTTGTTTTTTTTAATACCAGCACAATAGATTTTAAATAAAAACAAAGAAAATGTGCTTAAACTGCAGACTTCCAGCTTTGAGGGCATCTAAATCAGGCAAATGGTGATTTCACTGTGTAAATGACTGCAAAGGATTTGCAACCAAGTATTAAAAAGTGAAAGTCTGATTATGATTTAGTTAAGTAGAAAAACTCATCTGCTAAATGAAGTGCTATAAAACCAACAGAGAAATCTGAATGACGTTCACCTGCTCCTCCAGCCCTTTGACTCGGTGCCGGTTAGCTCGCTCTCTGGTGCCCAGCGTTCGCTCCACATCTCTTAAACTGGTCATCAGTCTCTCTGCCTCCCGCTGGACCTCGTCACGCTCCCGCACCAAGTTCTCACACAGACTGTGGGATTGCTCCATCTCAGCCAGCTGAGTCTACTCACGAGACACAAACACACAGATGGAAAATAGGCTGCATGTAAGACCAGATTTAAGGTCAGTTTATACAGGAAAATGTAAAAACAGCAGAGGTTGAGGCCGAAGGAGAGGGAAAGTGGATCATTTGTGCAAGAAAACATTGAACATTTTAATCTAATGCATTTATGCAAATCCAGATGTGTACACTGACTTCTAATGAAGCAGATATCACATGTGTTTTTACAAACAAAGGACAATTAATGAGCTCAGGATAAAATGACTTGGACACTATAGTGTTGTTATTTACATATTTTACTGTAAAGATGCAGCAGATATTACATCCACCTGTATCAGCACCCCGGAGACTCTGTGGCAACTATTTAAGTTAAGGAAACGTAATGCTTTTTTCTTTTATAGACAGCCTGGGAAAACCCTAAATGAGGAAAAAAAGTGATTTGAGATGTAAAACTGGCCTGAAATAAACAACTATAATAACCATTTCAGAATTCCTCTAAAAGCCACAGCGGCTTTAGCTTTTTGCCGCATGACGGCATGATGTGGTGGATCAAAAAACAAGAAAAAAAAAAGGACTACAACATAAAAAGGAAACCAGCAAAATGTGCTTTCAGCGTTGGAACACAAGAGTGATGTGGACATCGGGAGCAGATGTGGAAAAAGAAAAGAAATTCCCTCCAACCTTCCTGTCGCTTATGTCATTTCAGGTGTTAAAACCAGTGTCCTCCACATTTATTAGAGAAACATGTTCCTCATTAAACAATATTTATATGTTCGGTCAGTAGAGAGTCTCACAGTTTTTAATGGGAAGCTGTGGCTTGATAATCCACACACTACACAAGCATAGGAGCCCAAACTACAGCCTTTATTTTTTATTTAAACATTACCATGCTGTTCAACTGGAAGAAAAAAAGTCTTCTCCCTACGTCGAAAACATGATCCTGCCCCAAATGTAGCAGTTCAAGACTCTTGGGATGCACAAGTGAAGAATGGAGCATGAGAAGGGTAGACTGGTGTCCACAGTGATGTGGGCTCATTGAACCAAACGGTGGGTAGTCATGCACGTTGGGCTCAGGACAGCCACAAAGCACTGATATGCAGCTGGACAACCACCTGGACCGCTCCGTGATCATCTTTAAAAGAAGGTACAAACCAGGATGGACTTCCTGAGGAGGTTGGGAGCCTCTAACCTGCTACAGATATTTTACACCCTCCACATCAAGATGAGTCACATGCAGCACCTTGGATGATCTCCTGGATGCTTCTTCTTCGATACTTCAGGCATCTCATGCCCAGAGGACACCCCAGGAAACTCCCACAACCCAACCTCAGATAGGTAGAAGATGGATGGACGTTTAAGTTTAGCTTTAGGCCTCTGGTCCTGACTGCACTGCGGGTCCATGGCCACCGTTCTCACCTGCAGCATCAGTATCTGCTGCTGTGCCTCCTGCAGCTCCTGTTCAACTGTGGTCAAGGAGCGATCCAGGCGACTTTTCTCTGCAGACAGACGCATGCTGCCCTCCTCAGACTTCAGCTTCTGACGTTCAACCTAATATAAGGAAATGGTTTAAAAATACAAACTAGAAAAGCGTCTGTGCAAGAGATCTAGTATTACCTTATCAAGTGTGTTCCTCAGAGCATTCTTGTCTTTCTCCAGCCTCACAGCCTGTCTCTCGGCATCTTTTTTCTCCGTCTCCAGCATCGCCACTGCTCTCTGCAGTCCACGTAGTCGCTCCTCCACAGCGGCCCGCTCTGTCTGAGCTAACTGGGTGCTGCGCTGAGCCTCGGCGAGACTTGCTGAACGCTGGCACAAAGCCTAACAGCAAACAACTAAACTTGAGTCTACAATCTTAAAGAATTCATCTGTTAATATGTAAAAGTCTCTCTGACCTCCTGGGCACTGTTGAGCTCAGTCTCCAGCTCTTCTCGCCGCAGCTCACTTTGGTTTAGCTCACCCTGCAGGGTCTGCACGCGCTCAGTGAGGGTGACCACGTTTCTTTTGGCCTCAGCTAAGGATACACGAGCTTCATCCATGCGTTCCTAAATGGCACAAAAGGAGCATCTAGTCTGATCTCATCATCCCCAACACTATTTTCCTCTGACAAACTCACCTGTAGGAGCCTTTTGTCCTGTTCAGCCAAACTAAGTGTCTTCTGCAGAGCAACTAGGCGACTCTGTGAGCTACTGTGAGCACCCACTGCCTCTTGGAGGGTCTGGTTCAGAGACGCTGTCTTCTCTTTAAGTGCAGATTCACTTTCCTGAGTTTTAAGTAGAGCCTGACTCAGCCTCTCCACCTCTCTCTGCAGCAGAGACACATGGGCTTCTCCCTCTGCCACCTGCAGTTTATAGGAGAAAAAGTAAAGTGGAAGCAATTCAAAGAGAAAAGCTGACTTGTTTCATACATTTCAGGTAATAAAACAGCCTAAAGTGTCCCAGCCCAGATATTCAAACCAGGCTGATTCAGAGTCACATATCTACAGCACCTGTTTGAGCAGAGAGTCATGGCGCTCCTGGGAGGCCTGGCTGTCAGCCTCTCGGTCTCCCAGACTCAGTTTGAGTCTCTGCAGCTCCCCCTCCAGACTGCGCCGTCCCAGCTCCACTCTGGTGGCTCGAGCTTCAGATGCCTCCAGCGCCTCCCGCAGGCGCCTCCTCTCTGCCTCCAGACGCATCTCAGCAGCTTGCTGCTTATTTAACTGGTCCTACAGAGATGGAGGGAAGACAGTGACCATGAGAACTGCAGGTTTTTACCTCGATGAACTGTTTGAGTGAGAGTGTTAAAAAGAGCAGAGTCATGGGAACAAAATTATTTCCTCTCCCAAGAAAAAGTTTTACTTTATTTGCACTTTCTGCAGAAATGGCAGCATTATGAACACGCATATGCAAAGCTGACATATGACACCACAAGAGCACCGTGTGTGTGTAGCATCTGCTGTTGTTGTCCTCTAAAGCTAAATATGGCTCAAACATTGGGCGTTGCCATATGGTTGCTGTGGCAGATCAGCGGTCACCACTGAGCAAGCAACAATAGAAATTAATGGAGTTTACACTTTTGCACACGTTGCACAAGCTCTTGTGTACCTGAGTGTGCTTCTTATCCGTATCGGAGGCCTGCAGCGATCGCTCTAAATCCCTCACTCTGTCAGTGAGAGCTCTTCTCTCTCTGTCTCCTCTCCTCACCACCTCCTCCTGCTGCTGCAGCAGAATCTGAGTGGTGGTCAGACGCTCATCAAGTCCACGCTTTGCTGCAAGCACACACACAAAAACACATCAGCACAGCCAATAGTAAGGATCAAGTTCAAGCTCAAGTCTACTTGTCACAGATTGGGAGCACGGAAGTGGGGTGAGGACCCAAATGCAGGCAGGAAGGCACAGGAGGCAGCAGGAAGGTGCAGGAGGCAGCAGGAAGGCACAGGAGGCAGCAGGAAGGTACAGGAGGCAGCAGGAAGGCACAGGAGGCAGCAGGAAGGTACAGGAGGCAGCAGGCATCCAGATGAAATGATTTATTTAACATAGACTAGACTGAAGACTGACACAACAGTGTTTCAGACCTTCTTGGCTCGCCTGTAAGGATTTCTGCAGCTGAGCGAGGTGACTTTGAGCATCGTCCCATTCCCCCTTCACCTCTTCAAGCTCCCGCTGCACGACCCCCAGCTGACAGCGAGCATCATCCTGTAAAACCATCATTAAACAAAGACTTGAGCTATCCAGAGTAAATCCTCTGAATTCTTCTGGATCTATGGCAGGTGTTGCATCCTTTTTGTAAAGCTGTGTGCAGCGTAATTACCCTTTCTTTGTGTGCATCACGCAGCTCCAGGAGGAAGTCTCTGAGTCCACTTCGCAGCGCTTCAGGGTCAAACTCTGCCTGAGCGAGAGGCAGCGGTGTGTCGCCTCTCTCAGGAGAGGCAGCTCCAGAGCCTAAAGTGGTGTCTGGTGTGCTACCTTGAAATTCTGCATGAGGGCAATATAGACAATATTTTAATTTAGAGAACCAAAATATTGTTTTTTTGCAGAATAATTGCGTAATGGTACCTAAATTCCTTATACTGCATCCTTACTGTTAAAGTACTTAACATTCATTAACATTAGTCATAACATTCATTTGGGAAAATGCTTCCCATTAGATTCTTCTATGATATGCATCACTAATAAGAACTTAAAACATCTTTTACTTTACATGTTTTTGTTCCTTGTTTTATTTAATGCATGCTACATAAGAATGTGGTGGTATGTATGTAAAATATGAAAACCATTATGTTTATATGCAATGATCCTGTGGACATCAATGTTCAACCCTCACCTATGATCAGAAGCTACTGGCAGCGACCGAAAGAACCAAACTGGCCTCCTCTAAAGTATCCTACACTTCACAGGAAGCCAGATGAAGAGACAAGCGATTACATCTCAGCTGGTTTGCACATAAACAGTGTTCCTCTGGAAGACCTGGTCTCTGTCCAGACTAATGTACAACATAGCTGTACATTTGTAGCACAGTATTCATGTATTCATCAGGTAAGAAGAGAGGCAGATGAAGGGAAGCAGCCATCATGCCTATAGCCTCCTGAACAGGTCTGTGGGGGCCGTGCAGTTGGTAATGTCCAGGAACACGATGTACTCAAAATAAATAATGACTACCCCAATACATTGAATGCAGGTTAATTCATCAGTGGATTTTTGTCCCCAGATTACAGGACAGATGAAAATGGGAAACATAAACATAATAACTATGAAGAAAGAAGCTCTGGTATGTAAAGCTTACTGTTTCATTCTCACCTTTGGGAGGCGACAGTGACGAGCGCAGAGGTGAGACGCTATGGTGGCGTGATACGCTGCCGGGCGATGTGGAGCTCCCTGCAGGGCTCCTCCCCCTGCCTCCCCTACCACTTGCTCCGATGCCCAGCGTTCGTGTGAGCGCTGACTGGAGGCTGCTCAGGCGGAACTCCAGATCTCGCCTCGCAGCCTCTGCTCGTGTCAGCTCCGCCTCCGTGGCAGCCAGTCGGCCTCGTGCCTCGCTCAGCTGCAGGCTGGACTGAGAGGCTGAGTCCTGTGCAGCTTGAGCTCTCAGCGACAGGTTCTTGGCTTCATCCTGGAGCTTCTTCTCGCAGCCACGCGCCTCCTGAAGCTGAGCTGACAGCTCTCTCTCGCAGCTGCGCCAGCCCGACT
Organism: Pseudomugil gertrudae; assembly: GCA_037177535.1. Taxonomy (NCBI): domain Eukaryota; kingdom Metazoa; phylum Chordata; class Actinopteri; order Atheriniformes; family Pseudomugilidae; genus Pseudomugil; species Pseudomugil gertrudae. Next base: position 19,871,917 of record JBAMHV010000003.1, on the reverse strand, counting down.
CGGACTCCACCAAACGTCTCTGCATCATAGAGAGCTACGGAGAAGATGAAGAGCTGTGATCCACTGGTGCAGCAGTGCACAGAACAACATGCACCACCCTCACCTCTCTCTTAAGGGAGTCTCTGGCTGTTTCAGATTCAGAGAGCTTCTGTTTAAGGGTAAAAATGCCTTTCCCTCTTTCTTCCTCTCTTTGCTCCTCCAGTGACAGGCGAGTGTGAAGCTCTGCCACCTCCCGTCCTTTCTGCTCCTTCTCGCCATCCAGAACCTTCAGCTGAGACCAGATGAATGCAGAGTAAAGCTTTACAGGTGAAGACAGGATGTAAATGTTGCAGTGAAAGCTTGACAACCTGTCTGCGGAGCTCCTGTAATTCCCGGCGAGCCTCAAGACGTGACCTTTCTACTTCTCTCAGACAGCTACGCAGCTCTGCCACCTCCTTCTGAGTGGAGGAGAAGTTCTCCTCGAGCACTGCCAGCTTCTGCTCTTTCTCTTCACACTGCCTTTTCACACTAACAGCAACACACATTGTACACACTATAAAACACACCAGTATACCTCCATCCAGCTTCTGGTGGATACTTTCCTTTTCTGCTGTTTACCTGATTCTCTCCGTTTCCGCACAGCGAAGAGTTTCTCTAAGCTGAGTGTTTGATTGGTTAAGAGCATCTCTCTCCTTGGTGACCTCACAGAGACCACGACGTAGCTCCAGCCCCTCTCTCCTGGTGTTCTCAGACAAGTCCTGAGCTTGGTTGAGACGACATTCAGTCTCTCGCAAGTCTCTCCTCAGCTGGTCACGACTTTCCTCAGCAGCAGAGAGAGAAGCCCTGTACTCCTCCAGCTGGAAGAGAACAAGTTTGTTTTCAACATTAAGTCTTTTGTGTAGCATCCCATGTTAAATGCTCCTCATTCGGGGGTCCTGGGGAGTTTGCCAGCCTTCCAGTAACATCTATACGAGTCAGGTGTCTATATCAGTTTTAATTTAAAGGAGTAATAAGAAAAGAATATTGTTGCTGTGTGTCTTGAGCTTTGTGTGGAGATTGGGTTTAGTGTTTCTGTTGTATTAGTTAAGGGTGCTGTTTCTGTGGTTTGAATTTTATTTTGCTCTGTTTGTTTTTGATTTAAGCAGCACCACCTGCCCTTCCCACCTTGTTTTTTGTTGTCAGCTGTCTTTTAAGACAATAAAAACCCCTTTAACTGGCACATTCTTATTTTATGTTACATCCTTTTCCCCCTGTGAGCCGGGTTGTAACACTGAGTTAGTAAGTAGAACATTTCTTGTTTTAAATGAGAAGTGATGGCATAAAAACACTATGACAATGATTTGATGCAACAATCCTAAACACAGAACTCATCGTCCTCTCTCTCTTTGACCAAAAGGAATTTAGTTTTTGCAGGTAGGTGACCAAATGCAGAAATATGCCTGCATAGCAGCTACACGGTCTCTGGTTTTGGATCATCTACCTCTTTGAGAGCAATATCTGCACGTGAACGAAGATCAGTGCACGTTTCTCTTAGGCTGTGGAGTTCCCGTTCATGAGCAGAGGCTGCATCTTCCAGCTGAGAGCGCAGCTCCAAAAGCTCGCTGGTGAGAGCTCCAACTCGGATCTGGGTAAAAACACGGCATGCCGAGCCAGTTCAGTTTGCATTTCTTCTGTTTGAGAATAAAACATCCACACTCCCTCTCATCACCTGCTCCTGCTCTTTCTCTAGAGCCGCTTCTCTGCTCAACCGCTCGGCTTCCAGGGCTGCAGCAGACAGCTCGGCCTGCAGACTGGAAATCCTGTCAGACAGAACTGTCTTCTCTGCCTCCTTCAGAGAAAGAGCCTGTAAAAAAAACCTTGTATTCAATACCCTGCACCAGAGACTACTTTCCCATCCCATAACAAGATCAGACCTGCTGCTTTTCAGTCTCTGCCTGCAGGAGACATTGATCTCGATCATGCAGCAGAGTCCTCATTTCATCCTGCAGCTCCTCTCTTTCTTTCTTCGTCCTGAGTAAGTGGTCCTCCATCTCCTGCCGGAGCTTCCTCAGAGTGGTCTCATGCTCCAACTGCAAGCTGTGTCGTAAAACTTCCTGATCAACGGGATGAACAACACATTAACTGCTGACTCTGATGGTTTCAGTGAAACGCAAATCTAAAAGTAGCAGCTGCCCACCTTCTCTGACACCAGTCTTTCCACCTCCTCCTGATGCTCAGAGATGGCTTTGCGTAAAGTCTGCTGAGCCTCCAGCAGTGCGGTGTTTAGTGTCTGAGCCATGGCCTGTTTCTCTTTCTCAGCCTGAGCCAACACACTTCCTCCATCTGAGCGCACACGCCTCAGCTCGGCTGGAAATCCCATCCAACAAAACAAAAAAATCTAATTACTGACAGACTTTGATTCTACCAAAAGCTGTTTTAACCACACGCTCACCGGCAGTGGCCTCGCAGCGGACTCTGAGGCTCTGGTTTTCTGTCTCCAGCTGCTCTCTGCGAGACTCCACCTGCACAAACTGCTGCTGCACGTCGAACAGAGTTGTTTCCAGCGACTCCCGCTCCGACCTGCAGCTCACACACACGCGCACACACACACACACACACACAAGATTCCCAAATAAGCCAGACATGAGATTGAAGAGCTGGGCTACACATGCTGAACTAGCTTTTTAACTGTTTATCATGGGAAAAATGATGCATAAGGCTGAGCTGCTGTATATCATCTAAAGTATGAACCAGAGGGATTAAAAATATGGTATTTCAATGGGTTTATGTTGGGTTTATACAGTTATGTGATATTTCCCACAGCTCAAACAGCTTTCATGATGCATCATACAAGGGAAACAAGCAGTATTTATCAACTTCATGACCGGATTGGTTGAAATCTGATCATTATTGATCCAGTTCAGATTTGTGTTATTGTGACAGTGATGTGTACATGTTTAGATTTTAAGGTGTTCATTTAAACCACTCCCACCTGAAAGCAGCCAGTTCCTCAGACAGCATCGTGTTTTCTCTTTCAGACGCTGTTAACTGAACCACCAGAGCGGCTTTGTCTCGGGCCAGTTCGGCCCGACTCCGACCGGCCTCTTCTAGGGCCGCCTCGCTCTTCTGGCCTTCTCCCCGCGCGAGGCTTACCTCTGAACCCAGAGAGGTCACCTCGCCACACAGCTGTTAGCAGAAACATTAACAGAGATGTTTAGACTCCTGTTTGTTGTGTTTTCATACCTTCTGAGCCTCGATGCCTAAGATAATCTGTGCTGGTGTCTTCGTAAATAAGAAAGATAATCTGGTTTTTGGTGGATTCAGTTCACCGCACCTACATGCCCACGTAGATCAGCCTATAAAATGGCATGTATACTAACTTTGTGGTTTTAATGTGTGGAAAAAGAAAGATTAGGTCTGCAATGATGGTTAAAATCTGACATCCCTCATAAAAATCTTACATTTATTTGAATAATCTGCTTTTTTTCTTACGAGTTTGAGAAACACTCCTCTACACTGTGATGGTGGTGTCTACCTGAGCAACTCGCTCCTGCAGCTTAATCCTCTCCGTCCTGAGACTCTGCACCTCCGCCTCCATCCCCACCCGGCTTAGTTCAGCATCCTGCAGAGACTGATGGAGTGTGATGCGGGTAGACTCCAGTTCCAGCCGCTCCTGCTCCAGTCGGACCAGTTCATCCCTGATGGTTAGTTTCTCCTGCTCTGCCTCACGTTTCTGAGTCTGAAGGAAGGCCTTCTCCTCCTCAAGCTGTGAGACAAAGAAGGAAATCTTACGTGTTTTTCATCAACTTCTTGCTTTGGAACAAGGTAAACATGAACATGTGGTTTTAATACAGATTTGGCCATTTTTACAACTTTCTATCAACGTAAACAGCTTTGAAACAAAGTTTCTTTTACTCTCCTTTTTATATTTTCAGTATTTGTTTGCCCATCTTCTCAAACAGCATACAAATCAAAGAGTCTGCACTGATTCCAGGCTGCAATCAGTGCTAAACATCCCAGCGAAAAGGAAACGATGCAGTCAGGTTGATTCTGAGCTAACCTGGAGGATGTAGGTGTTTAAGTCTGCTTTGTCCTGAGCCAGGCCCTCATTCATGCTGCCCATCTTTGCCAGGGAGTCTCTGAGAGCTGCATCCTCTGACTGCAGCCTGCTGACCTGCAAACACAGCTCTGTGTTGCTGCTCTCGGCCTACGAGGGACATACGGGGTTAAAACCTTAAGAAGGAGACCAGATAAAAATACACATTGGTAACTTTGCACTTTGCTAGCGTGGGTTCTCTCCGGGTACTCCGGCTTCCTCCCACAGTCCACAGACATGCATCTTGGGGATAGGATTGGAGATTGTCCATAGGAGTGTGTGTGTGTATGGTTGTGTGTCTGTGTGTGTTGGCCCTGTGATGGACTGGCGACCTGTCCAGGTGTACCCCGCCTCTTGCCTGATGTCAGCTGGGATTGGCTTCAGCCCCCCTCCACGACCCCGCTCAGGGAATAAGTGATAGAAAATGGATGGATGGAAGAAGAAGCTGTTTTTTCTCACCCGAGCGAGCGCTTCGGTTAGTTGGGCCTTCTCCCGCTCCAGCAGCTGCCTCTCAACCTCCCCCTGCTGATGAGTCTCCCTCACCACAGACAACTCTCCACGCTGAGCAGAGGCTCGACTCTCGCTCTGATCCCACTGCTTCTGTCTGAAACATGGAAACAAATATTCAAAGTCAAGTCAAAGAGGTTTATTCATCACATGCACAGTTATACACAGCATAATTGTACAGTGAAATGTGTATTTTGT
>JBAMHV010000003.1:19819246-19829581 GCA_037177535.1 Pseudomugil gertrudae | reverse complement strand
GCAGCAGAAGCTCCGGCCTGATGGCAGAGGAGAGAAGAGACAGTGTGCAGGGTGGTTTGGCTGACTGAGGATCCTCTGTGCCATTGTAACCTTTTTTTTTTCTATGTGCTTTAAATCATGTCTGCTACGAACACAATGAACTGGCTTGGCTTGTGAAAACCAATGTGAGGGAAACTGTGCTGCTATCTCTGCATCTGCAGTGCATCACAGGAACCCAGAGATCAGCCAGTGAAGCACACAATGACAGTAATTTCACCAATGACTCTGTATTTTACCAACGCTATCACGCTACCATAACATGGATAACTGTATGCAGACGGTTAGTGTGTTTATAGATGAGGATGGATAGAAGGACAAATGGAACACCGATTCTGCCTCTGGGATTAATTTAACAACAACAAAATGAAATTTTTCCACTTCTTTCCATTTTGATGTGACTGAAAGCTGCTGAGTCAGTAATGACTGCTGGATCACCTTTACCCATCTATGTTTTATTCACTTGTATTTCAGGGAGTGTCTCACGCCTTTGTTACCATCTATAGAAGAGAAGGTTTAACTGGTCTTTGGAGGGGTGTGACTGGGGCCGTGCCGCGAGTTATGGTGGGATCGGCTGCTCAACTGGCAACCTTTACCTCAGCTAAGGACTGGGTGTCACGTTCTCAGGTGAGTGTAATAAAGGGCAGTGCGTTTGACCCACCGGCCGCCGCTTCTGCCAACCAGGTAATCATTTGGATTCTTTTGTCATCTTTTCCACAGTGGTGCAGTCCAAACAAATGGCTTACAGCATTGGTAGCCGCGTGCATTAGTGGAGTTGCTGTGGCCATCACCATGACGCCATTTGATGTCATTAGCACGCGGCTCTACAACCAGCCAGTGGACGAGTTACACAGAGTGAGCTTCCACAAACCCGCATTTCCACACCATTTATTCCAGCTAAACGCATATTAAGACGTAACGCCTTCTGTTATCTGCTTTGTAGGGGAGGCTGTACCATGGATTTTCAGATTGCATACTGAAAGTGTGTCAAGCTGAGGGTCCGCTGGGATTATATAAAGGAATGGGTCCCGTCTTTCTGCGACTGGCCCCACACACGGTTCTCAGCATGCTGTTCTGGGATCTGATGAGGCAGCAGATGGTGAAGGAATACTAGAGGCAGAAAAGGAGCTGCAAACGTCCCTGAGTGGGCTCTTTTAATATGAAGCAAAAGTGGGATGTGTTTGGGAATCTTCTTTTTTACTTCCAGGCTGTGCGTTACCTTTGAAGACTGATCTGCATATCTGTGTGCAGTGAGGGAAGTCCAAAAACAACCTGTAGCGTAGAGTTTCTCAGCTCTGGACCAATAGTGTTGCACTCATCTGCCTACATAATGGTGAACTGTTGTGTCTACACATAAATCCATAATGACATGTTAGAAACTGTTCATCCACCTTTAGTGGTCGCTTTGATGTGACATTACAGAAATGAGTGACATTAAATGTCTGATTTAACTCTTTCAGAGAGCAGCTTGCTTATCTGCTGCTTTCAGGGAAACTTGATCTGCTTCAGCAAACACAGAAGGTGGTCGAACCTTAATGCACTTAAATAAGATGCTGAACCTTCTTCTTCAGATGCACATTGAAAAGTTTTTTGTCAAATGTCTTGATCAGGTTTTACCTTTCACTACCTGAGTTGATAAATCACAAAGCAATGCTGCTGAATTTGCCTTGTCGGCATGTATGAGGGCTGACCGGAGAGGCTCATCACTTGTGCCGACAGCTGAAGGAACAAGTCAGGGTGATGGAAACATAAGCTTTCCATTCTTCAACCCAGAATGTTTGCTTTGTTTCTAATGCTCCCATGCTTTATCCAGTCTGCCTTTGTTATATTAAAAGATGAAAACAATGGGATTTTTAAAAGATGCGTGGACCTTTTGGAGTTCTTGCAAAGCTAAAAATCCCATATTAATATTTAACACTGTGGGTACTCGAGGCCTTTTCTCTGTAGTAAAAATAAAGATGTTTTTAAGAAATGTGCCACATTTGCCTATCTGTCCTCTGGAATACATGTTTGTGCAGAAATCTTTGGTTAAGTGTCTGAATGTTCTCGTTCATCCAGGTCACGGTATCCAACAGACGTGTTAAGTCCTTAGATCCGGAGATGTTTTCAGTTCTGGTGGGGATAGTAGTGGAGAATTTCACTCTGTGAAGCCACTGATGTTTCAGAGTCATTAGTGACTCACCTGTGGTCTTGTTAAAGCATCCATTGTTCATAGTTTTGTATGAGGAAAGGGAAGATGTTAGCTGGACCAGAAAAAAAACCTTGAATGCTGGTCACATCATCAGACAGGAACCTGTTTATTCTAAGGAAACGTTACTAAGCAGTATAATAGAAACTAAGCATTAGAGACTAACCCTAACAAGCACTCAACAGCTGGATGACATCTGGTGTGCCAACTCATCAAGGTAAGAATCTGCTGTAAGACTGTAGTGTTAAAGGCTAAAGTGAAGTGCTAAAGGCAATCTACATCAAAGTAGAGAAACCTTTTCCTGAACAGAGGAGGAAGACTCCGATATCTCTCACAGCATCCTTTCAGCTTAGTCTCAAAAGAAAGTATCAACAGAGGTCACCCTAAAAAACCTGAGGTGAGCCACGACTTAAAGATGGTCACAGAGTTTAAAACATGAGTGGTTTCACAATCTACTTGAATAAAATCTCCCGCTATCTTCATCACGAGGGAAGAAGCTCTTCTGGATGAGAATATGAGTTCATGAAATAAACCCGGTTCAGCTGATTGGCCCAGCCTGGATCTTTAGACATTTTGTCACAGATTTTAAATGCAGCAGTTAAAAGTTATCAAATTTAAATGTCTATTAAAAATGTTCTTATTCTAATTTTATTTACTGGATTTTTCTTTTAATCCTGTCAAAGTGCCATTGTCCTGAAAATCCAGTCATCTTTCAGTGTGTTTCATCAAGAAGTGATTAGGACAACTTAAGTCAATGTAACCTTTGGACTGTTGTATTTACAGCTGGTCAGAAATACTGACAACATTACATCTTTACCAAAGGTCTCAGAACAATGCGGCTCTGATTTGTCATTTGTTAAACACTTTTCCGTTGATGTGGCATGAAAGCGGCTATTTTGAGTGTCCTTGTTGACAAATTACACCAGAAACATGAGAATCTTTTTTATATTCAGCTGGATCACGGACATTTTTGAATGGACGCCTTTTGATTTGAGTAATATTGACTTTTTTTTGCGAGGTCTGTTTACAAAATCTTTTTTTTTCATTGTTGCAATAACACATTTGGATGATTATTTTCTCTTTTTTTGATAAAATTTAGTTTCTTTAGTTTTTTTGGTTGTTCTTTATGTTTTAAAGGGCTTATTGGTGCATGTGGAGTATCAGTGCTGTATAATTTGGTGAGAGTTTATAACTTCATTAAAAAATGCAGGTGAGTTTATCTTTAATAAGGGAAAAAAGCAAACGAGTGTCTTCAAAAGTGGAGTTATTGTAGGATTTGTTTTCCACACAGTGACTCTGACGTGGCTAGCAGAGGTAAACAGACGTCCTCCTCATTAGTAAATCCTCTGAGAGGCCAGTGGAAAGCAGCTCTTCAGTTCTGGTGCATGACTGTGCTTCTGTCACTGGTGGGCTCGAGGGTTTCCTCACTTATCATGCTGGAGTTTTCACTCAGAGCCGTCTCTGCCTGGATGTCAGCTGGATTGGTGAGTTTCTAAAACTAAAACCTAAAGAGACACTTAGAAGACATTTGTCATTGTTTATATTGCATTTTGTGCCCACTGATACATTTTCATCCACGGGTCTGTACCTGACTTTAGGATGCCGGTGCCAGAAGTGTGGATTTGCTCCTAATCCTGTGCCAATTTTCCCTGGGCTGCAGCCTCACCTGTACTCTTGCTTTTCTCCATCAGGGGGCTCTACACAGCTCCCTCAGCTTATTTCTGGCAGCTGCTCTTAGCTGGGCTCTGGCCAGCTACAGCAGCAGTCTGTTGAGCCATGTGGTTAGACTGTTCCCGCTGCACAGCACACAACGTTACTGTGGGAGGTGCATCGGCCTGCTGACCTCTGGACACAACATACTGGCTTCACTGCAAAGAGTGGTTGTTTTGGCTTTTGCCGTAGCAACTGTGGCTTCCATCACAACAGTTTATGACCAGTTCTTGTCCCAGAAGGATGCTATCAAGTTCTGGACTCCACTGACACTCTGCTACGCTATGTTGGTGGTTTATAGTACTCAAGGTGATGGTTCAGAAAAGCTGTGGGGGGTTTTCATTAAGGGGAACTTTAGGGGTAATTAAGCCAAACCCAGAGTCCCGATTGAAAGATTTGCTCCACTAACATGCAGAAATTAAACAGAAGTCACTATTTTAACTAAACTTAGAGTAATTCATTGGCAATGGAAAACAAAAATTAATATGAAAACATTGTGGTTGAAAATAATTAATAAAGCTTTAGGATATATAATGAAATTATTGATAAATAGTTGTTAAAGGGATAACATGTCAATTTTGACCCAAACATTAGCCTAATGTGAGTAATAATGGATGATTTCTGGGGTCATACAGTGCTTGTCGTGTGTTGGGGTCTCATGAGGGCTACCCTCTGCAGAACCCAGACATTATACCTTTACAGGAGCGGATCAGTCTCTCATGGGATCATGTGACCTGAAGCGGCTCTCCCTCTACAAACACCGAGGGCTTACATTAATGTTTGTGATGGCTGAATGAAGTAGAAAGGTGAAAACTGTGTCTGAGGAGGCCAGAAAGAGAAAAAGACACAAGTCAACACTGACAACGAACTTGCTCTTTGAAATCTGATAAAAAAAAACAAAACAGTGTGGGTCTCTGCTTCAGTATTATTAGACCCATTATGTTAGTGCAAACAAATAGAAATGTGATGTACTTTTTCACATCTTTCAGCCAGTATTTATGCAAAACAAAGATGGCTGATGAGCTTCATAATGTTGCAGGATATGTCTGTGCTTATTTAGTTTGAGAGAAGCTAAATGCGGTTGAAGCTAATCGGCTACAGAACAAAGCTAACATGACTCATCATGACATGAGCTGGTTTTCATGTGATAAATGCAATTCCTATCATTCATATCATTTTAGAGACTATAATAAATTTATTAACACTTAACAGAAGCAAACCTGCCTGAAACTCTCCCATTATGATCATATGAAAAAAAAGCATTCAGTAATATACTGGAGCAGCAACTAATAATGGTTCTTAGTTAAACAAATTAAGCTGCAGCTAATTAAAGAGGAGTGTCAGGTCCCAACCAACACATTGCAACACAGACTGGCAGAGCAGTGGTTACACTAAAATACACGTTTAAAGTGAAATGAAAAAAACATGGATGTCAGTGAAGGATTGTGAAGATGGATAAAAACAGACTGGGACAGAAATGATTAAAGAAAACATCTCATATCTAAATAAGTGTTTGCAAACATAAAGCTTCTTGAAATATAGCTTGTTAAAAATGTTTTTTTCTTTTGATTCATAGAGAAGCCGACTGGTACAGAGAGCATCCTGCACACTGTGGTGCTGCGACTGGGAGGCTTACTGGTGCTCATGTTTACAGTAGGTAACTGGTCGGATGTTCTTCACGTCCTCGTTGCTTTTCTGGGAGAACTGGTCTGTGTCCTGTCCTCTCAGGATCTGATTCAGGCAGCACTAAAGGTCAGAGTGGATCACACATTTTTTCATTCTCATATTTAAAAAGTAAATAATATCTGCATCGAGTCTGAAATGAATAAAACAAAATAAATAAAACAAAAATGAATGATGATGGGAATATGTTGCATTTTATTTTCAGGAAGAGCGAGAAACCATCTCGAGGAAAGATAAGACGTCCAGTCGCACATGACAAAGATCATCTGATTACAATTAATGCTGGACTTTGCTCCTCTTCCGTAGAAATGAGCTTCTTACATTCAAAATGTGCTCGTATTCACAACTGCTGACAATAAAATGATGTTTTTGAGGCCTTGAATGGAGTAATGCGAGTTCTTCCTAATGCTGAGTCATTTAAGTTGGAAGCAATAGATAAATAAAAGATAAAGAGCAATATCTAAATAATGTAAGTACTAATTAATTTATTTTGTTCAAATCCAATCTTTAAAATTATTCCTGTAAGTTTTAGATGCAACCTAAATCCAGCACACCTGAATCAAATGGCTCCATTCCCTCATCAGCTCCTCAGAGACCTGGTAACAAGACATATACTTGATTCAGATGTAATACAGAAGGGTTGCACTTAAACATTGCAGGATTGTAGATCTCAAGGATCAGATTTGAATAAATTATACAAATAAGTACTCACATTATTCAGATATTATTCTGGGGGGACCAAATTTGGGCACTCCTGCTCCAGCCCATGCAACCCTGACTTGGATAAATTCAAGGGTGCCCAAGTTCCGTCCTCGAGATCTACCATCCTGCCACCCATCTCTGACACATCTGAATCTAATGAATGGCTTGTTACCAGGCCTCTGCAAAGCTGAAAGAGATGCAGACATTTCATTCTGGTGTGTTAGAGAAGCATCTAAAAGTTGCAGAATGGTTGACCTCAACGACTGTCCCACTAATTAGCAGGTGAGAGAGAGGCTGGGTATACACTGGTACATCCACTGCTTCCACTTGTTCTTAGTTTGACATGTTGGAAGAGTGATGATTGCTTTTGTAACTCCAGTAAAGGTCTTGTGTATTTGAGCTTTAACCTACTGTCAGTCTCATGGTTTCATTTTGTAGACCTGCTCAGTTAGTTTTTCTCATGTTGTTTCTGCAATAGTCACACCTCTTCTGTCTTTGTTCATTACCTCCATCAGTGCAAGTACTCCCTGGCTTCCCTTGTATGTTGCCAGATTCTTGCCTTTCCAGTCATTTTGTTGCTTTGTCAGCTCTTTTACCAGTTTTGTTTTTTTGTTTGGTTTAAGTCTTTTGTCACTTCTTTCTCTCATAGTCCTGTATTAAAGGACCAGAGGTCAAATGTCTGTAGTATTCTGTATCTTTTAAAAATATTGCTTAGTGGCTGAATATCTGCAAACCACTCTCCATGAGGATAACAACTAATAAACCATTCGTTTGAGCAGGGTGGAGAAGGGTTGCATCTAAAGCTAAGACCGGATTGGGCCCCATGTCATAGATTCTAACCATGAATCCAGACTGCTGCGACCCCAGAATATTTACAGATGGGACAAACCTTAAACATGCCACTTATAAAAACTGTTGCTCTTGCTTTGTGGAACATCATTTTATTGGATAGAGGGAGGAAATTAGTGACTGAGTAGGCATTTTATCTGGTTTTTGTTTGTTGTATAGTAAAACTACAGCTGGTTGGGTGTGATTTTTAATAAACAACACAAGATAAATCAAAGTTTAGTGCAGAAGTGTCCAAAGTCGGTCCTCGATGGTCGATGTCCTGCACCTCTTGGATGTTTGCTGCTGCGGTGCAGCTCTTCTGCAAGTTCAGAACCTGATAACAAACTGAGGAGAGACGTATTTGATTTAAATCAGGTGTGTAAGGTCTTTGTTGCTAATTACTATAACAATGGGCTTTTAGTGAAACAGTTTGAGGTTTTAGAGAAAAACAGACAGTCATTTAAATAAGGAAGATTACAGGAGGGATTTTCCTTCAAAGCCACTAAAAACATATCATTTGGACCTTCTTCTGCTCTGCTTTCAAAGGGTTCATCTCTCATATTTTACTTACTTGTACTGATTCTGGTTAAACTGAACATTTTCTTTTGCTTGTTTTAGAAAAAACTGTTTCGGTTCTACTTTTTAAAACTCCCATTAATCTCTTTCCTCCTGGTTTTGCAATCTCAAACTCAACTTCCTTATTTAGTGTATCTGTGAAAATGCAATTGTTTTCTATCCAGTGTTTGTTTCTTCCGGTTCTTTTGGTTTCCTCTCATTCTTCGCAGCCTTTGTTGCTGTTCAGCATGCCCATCAAAACAACTTAAAATCCAACTAGAAGTCATTTGTTGTACTGAGTTAGAATTTAAAAACACATGCAGTTAGAAAAGTGTATTTAATGAAGATTGTGGCTGCTGGGGGTGGAGCAGGAGGTCTAGGGATTGTGTCATCATTGGGCATGCTCCCTCCTGCAGCTGTGACATCACAGTAGCATTCCTTTCCACAGAGCTGGAACAAGAGACCCCCATCACTCTCCTGAACGCCATCTCCTTTTAACCCTCTCTGCACATTCTTGCCTCACTTTTCTTTCAGCATAACTCACATCAACCAGGGAAGTTTAGTGTTCTTACTCCATCCTTCTCTTTGGAGTTTAGAGGACCAGACTTCACAGCCTCATGGTCCCAGAAAGTAACCACAATATTTACTGATCAACACATCTGATATAAGTGAGATTTGCTCTAATCAGGAATGACAAGCAGACAAAGCAGCTTTTTCATAGTCCTTCCCCCTATAATACACTAACATCTCCTTCACAAAGCCCTAATTCATTTGTCAAGCCTGCGCTCCTGCACAGCTGATCACCGGAGCTTCACAAGAAAGCTCAAAGTCCCTTCGTACACTAATCAGACTGCCTGTGTTCTGGTTTGGACATTTGTGGGGCCCAAATAAAACTGATGCCATGAGACACTGATAGTGAGTCAAGGCTAAAGTGATATTATGTTGTGGGGGAAGGGAAAAGGGAAAGAGGGAGAAGAAAAAAAGGAGGCAGACCCAATGAGGGAGGTAGGGAAAATAAGGCTTTCAGAACAATAAGGCAGAGCAGCACAAGATGGACAAAGAAGACGTAGATTCACATCCTGCTGTCATGCAGAGACAAAGCAGTGGGAGGTGGTTGTATGACTCTGTTTGTTCATGCCAAGAAGAATATTGACACTGTTATTGTACAAACTGTGTGCTTGGGTATGTCTGCACAAGCCATTGCACAACTTGCTCATAGTGTATCTCTTCTTGCATCTAGAAGTGTGTGCATTTGCCAAGTTTTCATAGCAGATGAATGTGTCATGACTTTTACAGCACTCTGACATAGATTAGCTGTTCACCTTTTACGGTCGGGAGGGAGGTGGTATTGTCATTCAGCCAGACAGGGAGGAGGGGTCAGTGGATGGGAGGGAGATAAAGGAGGAAAAGGAGTGGCCTTCTGTACGTTTGTAATCCACCAGAGTAAAGTCTTCTCTCTGAGGCAGACGTTTTGAGATACAGAGGAAAGAAGAAAAGGGAAAATTGTCTTCAAACAATTTCAGGTTTCAGGTATGTAACAGTTTGAGTTGGTTTGAAGGAAACAGCATCCATATTTGTGCCTTTGCCTCTTGAATCATTCATTGTTAGTAATGAGTAAGAATGCACTCATGGGCGCTCATGCAAAGTTCACTGAGGGCGTCCTCACTTCAGTATGGCTGAGATAAGAGATACTCACTATAATGTTTGTTATTTCTATGTTTAAATATCGCTCTGTAAGATTATATTGTTCTCCTGTCAACTCTCAGCAGCTGTTCTGTGCTTCTGTCAGGTTACATGAGGGCTTCATACAGTCATGGCATCGGCAGCTACACCAAAAAGGATGGTCTCCTCTGTCTTCATCACTTTGGCATCTTCTCAACGAGCCAGTGGGACGCTGCAGCAGCCCCCTCCCCAATCTCACCATGACATCACCAGAGACGAGCAGCACACCGCTCAAACATTGAGCTCCGCTGACACCGTACCTGTGCTCAGACGTGAGAAAGAGTTTGCATCTAATTCCTACAGTTCTGTAAACAGTAAAGGCTGGATTCATGGAGGAGCCCGAGAGCAAGGTCCCAAACCGGCTCAATCTGAACCCTCTAAAGCACAGCTGCAAAAAGGCAAGAGAAGTACAAGCTCTTCAGGTATTTACAATCAACTTGTTTTTCTGAGGGAGCAGCAGACAAAACGCATCTATTGCATTCTTATCAGTGTCTGCTGGAAAAGTGCCTTTAATTATGCATCAGATTATAAATCACAGCCATCAGTTGAAACTCTTAGCATCATCCCCACATAAAAAGCAGATTTCATTGATCTAATTACCTTCATTTCAAGAAATTTGATGCTTCTTAATGCAAACTTTAAACATCAAGTCATTAAAAGTAAAAAAGTTGTTTGAAGGGTTTTGTGCAGCAGCAGAGTGAGCAGTGTGGGAGTATTTCAAAAGATGGGCTAAAAAATGACACATTGAGGGCTGAAATGACACATTGAGGGCTGAAATGACGCATTGAGGGCTAAAATGACGCATTGAGGGCTAAAATGACACATTGAGGGCTGAAATGACGCATTGAGGGCTAAAATGACACATTGAGGGCTGAAATGACGCATTGAGGGCTAAAATGACACATTGAGGG
>JBAMHV010000003.1:19794189-19812866 GCA_037177535.1 Pseudomugil gertrudae | reverse complement strand
AATATGATAAAATAATAATATGATATATATATATATATATATATATTTTTTTTTTACATTTTTTTTATATATAAATGTTAAGTTCTGTTATTGCATTTTAATAACAAACGCTTCCATAACTCTCCAACAAGCCGGTGATGCGCATGAACGCCGGGGCCGCGCAGCTCGTACCCCAAACCTGTGAGTGAACGAGTCTGGTGTGGGTTCACGCGCCTGGATCGAGGACGAACGCAGTGGCTAAAGCTAAACGGGGCAGCAGGATACAGGCCCTGAATGTTCACAGAATCAGCCCGTCGCTCATTTTGTTCAGGCGGACCTCCGACCGGCAGGGATTAGAGACGTTCCAGATCATATGTGTGTAAAGGGGAAAATAAAAGTGCAGGATGGTTCGAGAAACCAGACACCTTTGGGTGGGAAATTTACCCGAACATGTTCGCGAGGAGAAAATTGTGGAGCATTTTAAACGGTAGGTTACGCAAGAGAGAGCCCATTTGCGAGGCTGCGCGCGCTAGGTGCATTACTAATGTTAGCTTAGAACGAGGGCTAGCCTGCTATCAATGCTAATATAGCTAACTATAAATACTAACGTGTTAAGTAATACAGCGAGTGATGGATGAGTTATTTTGTATTGCCTTGATGTTTATTTAGGAGAAATCTTTGGTATTCAGCTATTCAAATGTAAATATTGCACAATTATATCATTTCGCTAACTTTTGCTAACGTCAAGAGGCAATTGGCTTGGTATACTAGCCACCGAGCAACCACCCAGCCAACCATTTTGTGGGAAGTAGAGACGTTTTCGTGATCTACAGAAAGCAAAAAGGCAGCCAACATCAGCCTGAAGAAAACCTTTTATTCCTGGGATTATTCAAGCCAATCGAAACATCCTCCAGTGTTTTTTTTTATTAGTTTGGCCAACACACATAAAATGATGAAAATGCAAAGAAAGCAGCATTAGGAAGCTCATTGACAAATGCTAGCAAGTTGTGGAGCTGCTCCAAGTCGAGCGCTATCACCGAAGTCTCCTCAAGCGAGATAGTTTAAATTATAGTGCTTTTTTTGAGGCCCTCTGTAGGTTGGTGACTGGGGGGGGGGGTCATTTCTCTGGGATTTAGCCATTATTTTGACAAATGTTTCGCGTTTTATGTGACGCTTCATGTAATTTCTGGGAAAGAGGCATGAACTAGTTAACAAACCCAATCAATAAAACAGTTGTCCTATAGTTGTTTTTAAGGGTATGTTCATTGTAATTGTTTTAAAAAGATCATGTTGATATTTGGATTACATTTCATGGCAGCTGAATATTTTTGGGTTCTGTTTTGTACATTTAAATGTTTTGAGGTATCATGATGAAATTACATATACATTACAATTTCTTCTCAGGTATGGCCGTGTGGAGAGTGTTAAAGTTCTGCAAAAGCGAGGGTCAGAGGGGGGTGTTGCAGCCTTTGTGGATTTTGTGGATATCAAAAGTGCTCAGAAGGCTCACAATGCTGTCAACAAGATGGGAGATAGAGACCTTCGGACTGACTACAATGAGCCGGGGTCTGTCCCTAGTGCTGTGCGGGGTCTTGAAGACAGCTCCCCCTCAAGCAGTCGTGACGTTACAGGATTCTCTAGGGGAACAGTTGGTCCAGTGTTTGGCCCACCTGTGTCCCTTCACACCAGAGAGGGACGTTATGAACGGAGAATAGATGGGTAAGTGGACACAGTGTCCCGCAGGGCACTCTAGCTATGAGATAAATGTGATACCTAAACACATAGCGGGGTTATTCGTCAGGCTTTGATCCCTCGGGGGGTTACACAAATCTAATCTAGGGATCTCTCCACTCTTCATCATACCTGACTTGCTTGCCCGTGGGATGTGAATAAATTAACTACAAATGATCATATGCTAATGTAACAATATTACAAGGTTTGACATCTGGTTTGGATATTACATCTGAGAGGAATATCCCGGTGAGTTTTGGATTTATTATGCAGGAAACTACCATGGGGAGCTTTTGGATACTTTTTTAAGCAATGTGGAATAACCTTCATTTTTACTTGGAGTCACTTGAAGTTGGAATTAAAGTCCCTATTAAAAAGGATGTACTTACCTACAGAAGAATCTTTACGGGTAGATTATTATTGGAAGAAGCTTCCACCTTGACTCCCCCCCGATCCCCATGGGAACAGCTCATGGCTGGACTAATTTAACTCTCTATAGCTATTTTTTTATATAAATCTGTGGATACAGCACATTCTGGATTTTCTATTCTGACCAGTTGGATGGAAGAACTGAAGTCATCACACCAGATTTAGTGCATATGTCTCAAGTTGTCTCAGGTTTTTTTTCCCCAGAGTGAAGTTGACTATTCACGATTGACTATTTGCCCGAACATGGAGGCCTAACCAAGAAGTATGTGGAAGAACACTCAGGATTCAACCAAGCCAAAGTTTGTGGAGCTTATCTTGTTTTAGGATGGATGCCTAAGAAGACACGTGAAGAATGTATTGTTGGATTGTAACGTCCTGGATGTAAAGCATACCCCACGCTGGAAGTAGGGATGTGGAACCTAATGTGGATAGATGTAGCTGCCGTGCATTTTGGATTACTCGAGTGTGGATGTAGCTGTTTGAGACCTCGGGGAGAAGAAGTATGTTAGAGGAAAAGGAAGACTTTTCTTTTAAGAAACTTCATGCGTTACTGTAAAATGAAGATTTTTCACCAGACACCGAGTGGATTTCATGAATTGTGGAATTATATCAAGCCAACAATCCATGAGGATTTTATATGCTGTGATGGCCAATAACATGACCAGTGGAATACATTTTTAATTTTCTTTTTTTCAACCATAAAACTTACATTTTGGACATACTACTGCAAAGACAGATCCATTTGGATATATTTTTCAATGCAGGCTTCAGTGAACTAAATAGTTTTTCCAGAATAGGCTGAATACCTGGAAGTTCATCACTTTTTTAAAAAAACATTAATTTGAGGTTTTGAGTTTGTATGCTTTTTACCCTGAGATTACCCTAAATCCATTAAGAAGTCAGTTTTTTTTATGGGGTGAAGATAATTAAGTAGCCCGTCTGTGGATTATACATCAAAACTGGCCAACTTATCAGTATTTGAAGATGCAGTGCAATTCAGAAGAACCATTTTTTCCTCTATATAGATGCAATTATTTTTTCCCGTTGGTTTTTCATTGGGGCGCTCACATTCTGATCTCCTAAGTTTTATTTGGATTAGTTTCTGTAACTTCTTTCCTTAACAAAAGGTTGGTATTGCTCTGTCCTCTGCATATTTTCACTCTATAAATGTCTTTAGTGCTTTGTCTAATGTTAGTCTTAGATTGTGTTTTAGAAACCACAGGAGGGTGAATAAATATACAGTAACTGGACTTCTGTTTCTTAAATTGAAAGTACACATAAGCCTGTCACAATAACTAATTTAGCCATTTGTGTCAAATTACAATAATTTTACACTAACAATTGATGTCATTTGAGAGCATTTTTAACTCGTATAATAAAAATGTTGTAATATTGCTAAGTTCACGCTTTTAAATATGAACAAACATTAATTTCTGAAGAACATTTAGCTTAATGTGCAGGTTGTGCTTATATGTACAGTGAACCTGAGTAGGCTGGTTGTCATATGAAATGAGTGGATTTAATAAAATAAGATTACCAGCTGTGGTAATGTTCGTTAGTTTTGTTCCGTCTCTTTAACAAAGACTGGATGGCAATTGGTTTCTGTGCATCATCATAAGTGACCAATTCAGAAGCAGCAATGCGTTTGTCTACAGTGTTTCACAAATTAATGTTTGTTATTTGAAAGAGTAAACTTGGCATCATTATGGCATTTTTATTAGTTGAAAATGGATGACATCAAACACTCGATGCAGTATTATCATTTATCACAATGCAGAGTTTATCAGGCGTAGCGCTGAGAACAAGCTGTCCCTATTCACCCTCGTGAGAACAAAATTAGTTTTTTTTTTATCTCCCTGCCAGATCTTAAGCTTGCCCGGCTTGCTCTGCTACAGTTTGGTGTCGCATCTCAAGGCACCGTTGCCTCTGAATTGGTCTCTTTTACGATGATGCACCATAGAGATCAGCCAGCTATCTTATTGCACTCACTTTTTCTTATTGCGACAGGCCTACACATCCAGTTGGCTTTATTCAAGCCTTTACAGTTACTATGACCTGTGTGACCGAGAATACCCACCATCTTATTTGGAAACATATATTTTTCAAAATAAAAGTATTATGTAGAATTGATGTATTTTTGTGTTAGTTTACAGTTTTCTGCTCAAGTTGTACTCAGTATTAACTACACACTGCCTACACTGGCATGAAAAGTATTTTAATGAGTTTTCTTGGTAGATGTAAAACATTTTTTAGAGAAATGTTATTTTGATATTTGTCTCATTAGGAGCTATTTTTTAACAGTAAACTTAGTGAATCACAGCCCAGACTGCTTATGAATTCATATTCTTTAATAATAAAATGACAGGACTGCCAAAAGTTGTTTTATTCCACTTTGAAGCAGCACCGCAGTCATTAATTTGTGACTGTGTGAAAGGCTGTTTCCTTACTGTTTTGAACAAGTCTTATTAATTAACTTGCACATATATTATGTGACATTGCTTTTTTCTCCTAATAGGGGTATTCTGTAAAAAATGACCAACTTTGTAAGCTTTGATATGTTTGTTGAGCCAGTGTTTGATTAAAGACAGAGTAGTGGGTTTGTTGAAGTTTATTTAGCCACTGATTTTAAAACCATTTGCTCTTATCTCTCTTTTTTATTGTTGTGCTGTTTGGAGTCAAGAATACAGGAACCTAACTTTGTTTTTTTTCTTTTAAAATCTCTCTACCCTGTTTTTAATCCACAGTAGCTCAGACAGCCGGGAGCGTGCGTATGATCACAGCCCGTACGGACACCATGACCGCAGCGGACCTTTCGACAGACAGCGTCACTACAATGCTGATTATTACCGTGATCGCTCTGTGTTTGGCACTGCTGGCCCAGGAAGCGGTGCTATTGGAGGAAGTTTTGATGCATCAGACCCACATTTTGACTCTAGAATAAGAGACCCATTTACTCTTAATAATTCAACACGACGTGACTTATACAGAGATGACAGAGGGCGACGGGTAGATCGAACCTATCATCACCGTCGAAGTCGGTCATCTCATTCCTCACAGTCAAGGCACCCTTCGCCTCAGCGGACCACAGGACAAACCCCTAAAACTCCTCATTCCCCAAAAAGGACCCCCCTGTCCCCAGGAAGAGGCCCACGATCACGACCTCACAGCAGATCTTCAAGCTCCGACTCCGTCAGCAGCACCAGCAGTACAGGCAGCGGCAGGTATGGGGTTTGGATTTCCCCAGGTGTAACAAAAATGTGCAAAATGATACAGTTTTTAAAATGATATTAAAATCAATTCCATATCAAATATGAAACTGTAGTTTTTGTCGTCTCACAGTGATTCAAACAGCAGCTCAAGCGATGGATCTCAGGCACGCTCTGTCCAGTCATCAACTGCACATGCACTTCCTCATTCTTCAATGGCTCTGGACTCTGAAGAGCCACGGCGAAGCTTTGGAATTAAAGTCCAGAATCTACCAGTGCGCTCCACAGGTTAGCATTTCTAAACTCTTATTTTCTGAAGGCACACATTGCAGTTTTATATCCATAAAACATGACCTCAACATAGATGTACATTATAAACTAAGTACATCATATTATATTGTAGCTCTAATCATAATCTGTTAAAGGCTTATTTGTGGTACGCCTGTATAAAAAGATTAATTTAGAAAATATGAAAGTTCAGTTGTGTTGGGATACACAGAACTGAGTTTATTGTAATTTACATAGTGGTGTGATTTTTAGATTTAGGCTATTACTCATCATTGTATGACAGTTGTGTGCAATCTGGGGCTGCATTTTATTTTTCCTTATTCTAGTTATCTAATTGTTTGAGATGCCTTGTATATGCTGAATCAGCTCAGGTTATGAATTTGGACCACTTTTTATCTTTTGCCATGGTATTTCATCATTTGAGTAAAATACATTAGAAAAATCTTATCTAAGCATTTGGAAGAGTGGATGAGCTTTACTTCATGATGTTTAAAACAAAAGGGGTGTCTTATTGCGTAACAGGGCTGGCTTTAACCTGGACATTTAAAAAAAAAAAGGAGCTAAATTTTATTTGATATAATTTCCTGATATTCCCTAGTTGTTTAGTTTTATGTTTGTCATTAATTTCTGTGTATTTCTGTTTACATATGTTTTATATGTGTGGGTTTTTTTTGTCCAGAACCTGGCCAACTATTTGTTTTTAAACACGATCGTCTTATTGCCTCTGAATGTTACGGTTCTTGGTGCTTCAATACACAGAATTGGCTAATCATTCATGTTTTAAGGGTCCAGTGGTATTAAAACACAGATCTTTGATCTCGGTTAAAAACAAGGTATCTACAGCAGTGTTGGTGAAAATAAGATGTATGAAAATGTGTATTCTCTTTATTGTTGAAGTAGGATTGGATTTCTCTTTAATCGTACCTCTTTGGTTAAGATTGTCTTTGATTTTTTTAATTAATACAGTTCACCTCTTTCTATCTGCAGACACAAGTTTAAAAGATGGACTCTTCCATGAATTCAAAAAACATGGGAAGGTAACCTCAGTGCAGATCCATGGAGCATCAGAGGACCGGTATGGCTTGGTGTTTTTCAGACAGCAGGAGGATCAGGAGAAAGCCCTAAGTGTCTCTAAAGGAAAACTCTTCTTTGGCATGCTTATTGAGGTCACAGCCTGGAATGGACCAGGTAAGTGATAACAGCTGAACAAAGCAGCGGTTATGATGAATAATGTACTCATGTGGCAAAGACACATTATTAAACTAGAGTAATTTTCTGAGAAGTTGGTGTGCTGGCAGAGGTGAAAGTTCTGGCAGCGTGACAATAATAATACATTTCATCCTTCCCTCAGAGACGGAGAGTGAAAATGAGTTCAGGCCTTTAGATGGGCGCATAGATGAGTTCCACCCAAAGGCCACTAGGACTCTGTTTATAGGAAACCTTGAGAAAACCACCGGTTACCAGCAGCTCCTTGATATTTTCCAACGATTTGGAGAAATTGTGGTAAGTTAACAAGAGAGATGTGTACAGGAAGTGTAAAAGTGTGGTGTTTTTTTTCTTAGTTTTCTGTTATCTCTTCAAGGACATTGACATCAAGAAAGTAAATGGAGTTCCCCAGTATGCCTTTGTTCAGTACTCTGATATTGCCAGTGTTTGTAAGGCCATAAAGAAGATGGATGGAGAGTATTTGGGGAGCAACAGATTAAAGGTAGTTTTTACTGTAAACTTTTTCTGGACAGTGTATGCCTTGAATACATTATACAATGTTCTGTGTGTATAAAATAACGTGTTGTTCACTTTTGAAGCTCGGTTTTGGGAAAAGTATGCCCACAACATGTGTATGGCTTGATGGGTTGGCGGCCACTATGACAGAGCAATACCTCACCCGTCATTTCTGTCGCTATGGACATGTGGTCAAAGTAAGGAGCTACATTTTTTCTTGCTTACAATTTTCTGCTCTTGTTTTTAGTTCAACGTAACTAAATTTGAATTGTCCTAATGTGTCCATTTTATAGGTTGTGTTTGATCGACTAAAGGGGATGGCTCTCATCCTGTACAACAACACAGATTTTGCTCAGACAGCTGTGAGGGAGACTAAAGGCTGGAAGATTGGTGGCAGCAAAATAAAGGTAGAAAAAAATCCATTTAAATAGTTGTTTTGTTTTTTTTTACTTTTGTAAAATGAACTTAATTTTTTATTCTTTCCTTTGTCTAATCGGTATGTTTGATCTTCTGTGACAGGTGGATTTTGCCAGTCAAGAAAGTCAGATGGCGTTTTACCGCTCTATGCAGGCATCTGGTCAAGACATAAGAGACTTTTACGAAATTCCACCAGAACGACGGTATATATGAGCATATTTAGCCATGTACTGAATGTGAACTGTTAAGTATAATTTTAAGATGGTGACGTTTAAGAACTGTATTTGTTTTTTTGGATTATTTAGGCTTCTTATTGAAAAAATGTCAATTCCTTTCATCTTCTTTCCATTCACTTTACAGAGAGGAACGCAGACCGCCCTATCATGAATTTACAGCTGAGAGAGCTTACTATGAGAACATACGAACCCCTGGCCTTTATCCAGAGGACGCTCGAAGAGAATATGCTGCACGCAGTAGAGATCGCTTTCCTGAACTAGACCATTATGAAGGGAATCACTTTGATCCGCGTTTTCATGAAGATCCAAGAGACTACAGGGATTACAGAGACCCCTTTGAGCAAGATATCAGAAAATACACATATATTCAAAGGGAGCGCGAAAGGGAACGGGAGCGTTTTGAAGCTGATTGTATCAGGTGGAGCCCATCCCATCCAAGACGACCTGTTACTCCCACAGTATCGCCCTCACCATCTGAGCGTGCTCCCAGAGACTCAGAGCGACGGGTTTACAGCCAGTCCTCTGAGAGAAGTGGTAGCGTTAGTTCAATGTCGCCGCCACATTTTGATAAGTCTGAAAAGACTCTGCTAGAACATGGCTCGAAAAGTGAGAAGGGCAGTCAACCAGAGCGTGCTGCAGGAGCTGAGAAAACCAAAAGAACAAAACGAAAAGATAAAGCAGACAAACCTGACAAGATTAAACCAAGAAAAGCAAAAGCTCAGTCCCCGTCCAACCCTGTTTTGGAAACTGAGCTTGAGACTGGTTTAGAAGGAGTGTCTGCAAGAAATAAAGGATCAGACCAAGATGTCCATATGAAAGAGAAGCCTAAAGGGGATGGTGACAATGTTTCTGGCAATCCATTGACATCTGCTCCTCAGGATTCTGTCAAAATAGAGCAACCTGAAATGATTAAGGCTGATAATTCGGAACTGGATGGGAAATCTCGACCCAAAAAACAACCAAAGTCTGAGACTGGAAACGATGGGAAAGATTTATCAGTGGAGTCTGATCGCCTTTTGCAAAGAAAAAGACGCTTTGCTGATCCTGGTGGAAGGACCGTTCATCAAAAGAAAAGCAAGCATGAAGAGGAGGACGGCAATCAGACTTTAGACTTTGGGGCCACATCCGCTTACTTGAAAGAATCAGAGACTGACAAACACAAAGATTCTCAACGAAGAGATACAAGACTAAAACCTGATAAAGCTGGCACTCAAAAGAACGGCCAAGAGGACCTTAAAGGGCAAAGAGAAAAACCAGAGGGCGCTCTGGACCCACTGGAGTCAAAACGACCTCCAGGGAGTACTTCATCCAGAAGGTTCTCACAAGATGGGGCTTCAGATCAAAGCAGTGTAAGAGAGCAAGATCACCAAGCTGCGTTCAAACTTCAGAGTGCTGAGACCAACAAAAGTGCCAAGAGCAAAGAAGATCACGTTGACATTGATCTTTCTCAGAGTTACCGCAAGCAGATGGAGCAGAATAGACGTTTGCAACAGCAGCGCGAGTCTGACAAACGCGACAAACCAGGAAGTCCCCAAAAAAGCGAAACAGAGGACTTGGAACATCGTAGTCTTGTGCATGAAGTTGGAAAACCACCCGAGGATGTGACTGATAACTTCCCATCTCACAAGCTGAAAAAATTAGACCAGTTTGACTCAGAGTCTGGGATAAAGAGAGAACGTGTTTATAGAAGCTTCAGACAAAAAAGTGAAGATCCTGACTGGAACAGCACTCCCTCTCCAGGGCATCAGCTCTTCCCTCACCAATCGGATGAAGACTTTTTGGAGGCCTCTCGGACAGAACCGAGTAGAAATGAAGAGAAAATTCACCCGGATCTTGATGCGTCAGTCAAAAGGACACACAACACTCAGGTGAACAAGACAAACACTCCTTTACCTGCTGTGGAAGAAGAGCAGCAGAAGAGGTGGGAGGTCAGAGTTAAACAAGACTTGTTACCTAACTTTTCTAGAAGTTTAAGTAAAAACATTCACAATCGCAAACGTTTGGAGTTTGGCATTTGGCAAGATCTGGAGCCCGGAGAAGTCCGCTCAGACTCCGAAGAAGACGGAGAAACCAAACCCCACTCACCCGTGCCCTCTACATCTATGCCTTATTCTGAAAGACCGAGAGCGGACCGGTTTTCAGATCCTAAACTAGCGCATCTCGAGAGAAACAAATTCTCGTCCTTTGCACTCGACCAGACCATCACACCTGATACAAAGGCTCTGCTAGAGCGGGCAAAATCCCTCTCGTCATCCAGAGATGATAACTGGTCGTTTTTAGATTATGATTCTCACTTTGCAAATTTTCGCAATAGGAAAGACACAGAAAAGGTAGAGTCGACACCAAGACCAACACCTTCTTGGTACTTAAAAAGGAAAAAGATACGAAGTGGATCAGAAGACAAACTGGATGACAGGAAAGAAGAGCCTAAACCGGAAGAGCACGAACGCAGGGAACTATTTGCCTCGCGTTTCCTTCACAGCGCTGTCTTTGAATTGGATTCTAGACGCCTTCAGCACCTGGAGCGCAAGCACGAAGAACTTGAGCTTATGCAAAACCAACAACCTGCTCAGCAAGGCCCAGATGGTGAACTTGAGACAGGACCAGTTGTCCTTTTCCACAGTCGGTTTTTGGAGCTCATGCAGCTACAGCAGAAGACTAAAACCCAGCAGGAAACAAAAGGAGATGCAGTGATCAGAGAGGAAAAAGAACCTGAGTCAGAAAAACAAGCTCTGCAGTCTCTTGATATAGCAGAGTCTGTCACGGAAGCTCAAATTAAACCAGTTAGTCCTGCTGAAGAAGTTATTCCTGAACCCAGACTTGCACCTAATTCTGTCAGCCAATCTGTGATCAAGGACTCGACTCCATTAGATGAGAAAAGTGCTTCACTGAATCCAGCCCCTGTCTTTTCAACAAAGGAAGAAGTAAAAGAAAGTGAGCTTGTATCCACGCATCACCTCCCATCTGAGACATCGGATTCTGAACGTGCACCCTTAGAAGCACCTGAGCTTAATTATTCTCTTAAACGTTCTCCATCTGAAGAGAAGCCAAGTATTACTGGGGATATCAAGCCTCCATTTACAGAACAAACATCCTGCCTTAATTCTCATGAAGAGTTTGTCGCTACTTCAGAACCAGAGCTAAATTCCGAGACAGCAAAAGAAGATGATCCAGTTGCCAGTAGTCCAGTACCAGCTAGCATTGAGGAAGGGAATATAACCCCAAAAGAGACTCATTTAGCAGTGGAGCCAGGAGAAGAGAAGAAAATTCAAGTATGCAAAGAGCAGACGCCTGTTGATGCAAATGAGGAGCAAGTCTCCTCTCAGAAAGAGAATAAAACGAAAGAAATTAAAACAAAAAAGGGCAAACAATCCCCTGCTCAAGTTCTTTCAGTTCCAGTAATGTCTTCCTCTGTTTCTGACAAACCAGCCACCCGCAAGAGTGAGCGCATTGACAAAGAGAAGCTGAAACGGGGTTCATCTCCAAGAGCCGAATCAAAATCTACCAGCAAGTCTCCCAATCATGGATCAGACCCTGACATCTTGGAGCAGAGCCTATCTTTATGTGGAAGAAGAAGACGAAGAAATGTGAAATCTGTTTATGCCACTCCAGTTGAAGATGATGCACCAGTTCGTTCTGGGAAAGACGTTACTGAGCCACCGCGCTCTGTGCGAAAGCGAGGTACGGACAAAGATGTAGCACAGCAAAATGCTGAGTCACAGCCCCCTGCTCCCACCCACACGACAAAACGGGGTCGCCCACCAAAGATCCGAAAGCAAGGTGAGGAAAGTTCACCAGCTAAATTAGAAAAACCTAAACTGGATAATAAGGACATGGAAATGAATGAATTGGAAATTGGTGAACAAATACCAAGAGTGTCTAAAGGAAAGCCATCTCCCCATGTCCCAAAATCATCCAATCAGATGTCCTCTGGTCTAGGATCTGGATCAGCACAGAAAGAAGACCAAATTGAGCCAGGTCAGGACCAAGAACTGGTTAATACGCATACAGACACTGTAGCTGTGGTAGATTCATCAGGCTCAGGGCAAGATCCATCAATACAACTTGACCAAAAGCAAGAAGAGAAGGACAAAGAAGCCACAGAGGTGGGCAAAGAGAAAGAAGAGCTCTTTGAGAATACATCTGAGGGCAAATCCAATGTAAAGATGGATGCTGGTGAGGAGAAACACAATTTAGAGAGAGACAAAAATGTCAGAGGAAAAATCAAGTCCACAAGAACTCCAAAGTCTCCTGTCCTCAAGAACCTTAAAATCAGATTGAGTGTTGCAGAGGTGAAGGATCTTCTTCAGTTAGGTGATGAAGAGCTTGGGAATAATGAAGAGACAACAAAAAAGGTTAGATCTGTGGATGCAAATGATCATCTTTTGAAAGGCTCTAATGCTAACAAAGACGACCTTAATGAAGAAAAGGAAAACGAAGAACTGGATGCCTCAAACAGTTTATTTTCACAGGAACGTGAACTGGAACAGGCAGTGGAGAATATAGCCAAATTAACAGATCCAACTTTTCCAGCAAAACCTCCCACACCACCTGTTCCATCCTCGGACATAAAAAGTGACCCGGAGGAAGAAAAACCATCTAATCCTGCCAGTGAAACCGAACTCATGGCTGCTATCGACTCAATAACTGCAGAAGAAATAAGGATTCAAGCTCCCCCACTGAGTATCCAATTGGGTCCAGAACCTGAGATACAAGACTTTGTTCAGCCCATCAAGGAAGATAACCCTGAAACAAATACCTCTGCTGTGCAAGAGGAACCTGCCTTTCCAAACACGCCCAAAAAGGGCACCAAGGGAAGACCAAAGACCCCCAAACGCTCTAAAGCCCAAAAGCAGATAAGAAAAGATTTGAAGGAAGGACAGTCATTAAGCGAGGAACTGATAACACCCTTAGCAGAGAGTACAGCTACAGATAAGCAGATTGTGCCCGAGACGCCTCCAGCAGCAGCAGCAGCTGCTGCTACAGTCATTACTGCTACTACTTGGAAGCCAGACTCTGAGCTTTCAGCTGTCAAGGCTACAGATGTAAACAAAGAATTGGAATCATCTTTAGAAGAGCAAATACTGCATCGTAAATCTGTGTACCCCCAGTCTAAGAGTCCAATATGCCCTCAGCCTCAGCAGTTGCCAACCGACATCATTTCTCCTTCTCTGTCTCCTCCAGCAAACAGGCCAAGTATTAGACCCATTCAGACTAACCGAGCTGCTGTTTCTCCCCCAGACTGGCAGAACCAGTCCAAAGAAACGGCTGTTTCCACCTCACCTATGATGCCATTAGCAGCCAAGGAAAGTCAGCATCTACCTTCAGACTCTGACAACATGGATGTTGATCACGGAGCAAGTGACTTGAGACAAATTCTTATTAAACATAAAAGTATTTCACTGCCAGGGAGTTCTGTTGCAAGTAATCTTGCCCGCCTTCGTGATCAGAACCCATCTGAAACCAGTGCTCCACTCCCAACTGTTGTGAAGAGTCAGTCACCGCTCCCTCATTCAGCCTCTCCTATTGTTCGACCTTCAGCCTCATTAACATCCCCTGAGACTAAGTCTGTCATCTCTGTCATTGCATCCACTGCAACTTCTGTTATCAGCCGTGTTTGCAACCCCCCTGAGCCTGAGGACAAAGTGAATATACATATAGGTAATCCCTGTGTGGACATGGCTCTACCCAAACCAGCTTATAGATCCAGCAAAGATGATACTGGGTCATACCATGGGCCATCTGCTGGTGATGATGGGGGAAGCGCTGCACGTTTCATTGTTGAGAGCCCCACTGTTGGCACTGGGTCCTGCTCTGGTCTGAGAGTAAATACATCTGAGGGAGTGGTGGTTTTGAGCCACTCGGGCCAGAAAACAGAGGGACCCCAGAGAATCAGTGCCAAAATTAGTCAAATCCCCCAAGCAACAGCAGGTGACATGGAATCTCAGCAGTTAGTTTCCATGCCCCAGATTAAGCAAGAAATGTATGGTCATTCTCAGTCAGGACTACAGAAGGGGTCTTCGTCACTGGTAGATCACGGGCATCCTGGTAAACTGTCAGGCCTGTCTTCTATTAAACAAGAAAGTTTGGAAAAGATGGATCCTGCTTACCAACCTGGGCCTCAAGGAGTGGTAAAGCGTCTCCCCCAGAGTAGCCAGCAAGTAATGGCTTATCATCCAGATTACCTGCCATTAAAACACCAAAAGAAAATGGACAGTTCTGATCCTCATGGTACAGATGGAGCTAAATCATCTTGGACTTCTGCTGTGAGTCCTGCAATTAGCCCCCATTTGCCCTCGCCACCTGGAAACCATGTAGGTTTCGTATCAGCAGCTGTGGACAGAGCTCCATCCCATATCGGTGGGATCAAACAAGAACCCCGATCCCCACGCAAGTCAGGCCATCCGCACCCTCCGTTCACTAAGGTTTCCTCACCCATAGGCTCCTCATCATCCAAAGGCATCCCAGTTATGTTATCAGCTGGTCATCCTGGTATGCAACAGTTTATTACTAGTGTACACCATCCAGAACAGTCTGTAATCATGCCACCTCACAGCGTGCCTGCAGGTTTGGGACGGATGTCTCCTCACTGTGTTACCCCATCTATTCAGGTAGGACATCTGGTTCAAGATGTTAGGGTCAACACACCGCCTCTTTCAGTGATGACCTATGGAATGCATAGCGAGTCTCTGGGTTCTTCTTGGTCTGGCTCCATGCAACCACGGCCCTCCTCGCCTCAGGCTGTTGGCCGAGACAAAGTCTTAAAAGTTAACCCTGGATCTTTAAGGAGTCATGAAGGGGAACAGGAGGAATCCAGACGCTTCCACCCCACAGGGAGGCCCTCTGCCACTCTGCAGTCAGATCCTCGTGGGCCTCTAAGGACTGGTGTTCCTTTGGAAACGTACATGGCACAGAGGGATATGCGTGTGCTCTTGCATCAACAAGGAGGTGGCACAGACCCTCATTCTGGACACATTCAGGAAACATTTCCCACCTCTTTGTCTCCAAGAGCCCACGTTTTGCCAAAAGGCATGTCTGAGAAGGATATGACAAAGCCGTTGGAAGCAAAGAGGCCGCACTCTCCTCTTGCTAAACAAGTGATGATGGGGATCACGCAATCGGGGCAAGCAATGGCATCTCCCCAGAGAGTTCAGCTGATGCCACCAGGGTCTAGTGGCCCATTCGCAGAGTACACAGGAATGTACGCAAACCCAAGAAGCATACATCCTCAAATACCAGAGATTTCTGTTGGACACAACCAGCCATCACTGAATGTCACACCAGCTATGGTGAGTTAGCTTAATGATGTGTATGCAAATATATGTTGTCCTCATTCTGATGAAATGACTCCTCCCATTTATGAAGGGTGCAGACCTCCAGACAAAACCAGATGGCAAGATGACACAGCCTGTTAATATGGTGCAGTTGCTCACAGTAAGCTGAAACTCCTCAGTTTTTACTCTGTTCACTGTTACAAACCAGCTATCTTTCACTCACTTGTCTTTTGTGCCTTTAAACAGAAATACCCCATTGTATGGCAAGGCCTTCTGGCACTGAAGAATGACATCGCTGCAGTCCAGTTGCATTTTGTCTGTGGCAACAAAACCCTAGCCCATCGATCCCTACCTATGCAAGAAGGAGGCGCACTGCTAAGGATTGTCCAGAGAATGAGACTAGAGGCGTCGCAGCTGGAGAGTGTATCCAGAAGGATGACGGTGTGTGTGTGTGTTTTTTAATCTATAAAATAAAGGTGAATTTTTTTTATTTTGTTAAATTTAAGTTGCAATATCTGTCTCTGCAGGGGGACAGCGATTTCTGCATTCTCCTTGCTCTGCCATGTGGACGCGATCAAGAGGATGTACTAAACCAGACTAATGCTCTTACAACTGCATTTATCAGCTATTTGAAAACAAAGTTGGTAGCTGGTATAATTAATATCCCCAACCCAGGTTCTAATCAGGTGAGAAAATGTTGTGTGTAAAATATTTTAGTGTGATTTGAAAAGGATTAGGTTGGCTGATATTATCTATATTATAATATTGGAAGTCTACTAGGTGTCAGCAGTATTGGGTTAGTTACTGAAAGTTACAGTTACTACTTGGTTAATAGAAAATGTAAGTTTGATTATTTACACCAAAATGTAGTGCATTACTTTTAGAAATAACATATTAGTTACCTTTTAAAAAGAAAATAGTTATTACATCATTACAACTTAATTAGCATTGTACCAAATATAATAGAAACTCAACATCAAAGGGTGTGACGTCAAATTTATCTATTCTGTATGTTTAGAAGAGCTGTATGATCTGATAAGATAATTTTATCTGTGTGGACTGAAAACGTAGGGCCAGAAATGAGCTTTGGTGCTTCAATCCAAAAAGGTCACACGTTGCCATGGTGATGCTTCCATGCTGCATCATGCTTGTGTGGGACTTGATGGTACAATGAAGAAAATATGGAGTAAAACTCAAGAGACAAATGTCTACGGTTTAAAGAAAATGTAGAAATACTTGAGTTTGTGTTTTAAAACGTGAGGATCTTTGAACATCGTGTGTAACTGATGGTGGTCTCTGTTTTTTCAGCCCGCGTATGTGCTTCAGATTTTCCCACCCTGCGAGTTTTCAGAGGGCCACTTGTCACAACTCGCCCCTGATCTTCTGAACAGGATCTCCAACATATCACCACACCTCATGATTGTCATCACAACAGTGTAACTATTGCCGTTGAGAACCGTCCCATCATTGGACGTTTTCACCGACGAGCCTCAGGAAGCCGGAGGAATCTAATTTTTCACATTTCCACCCACAGAAACAACAGACCATGTGTAGGATGCACATGTTTTTCCTTCCAAGTCTTTGTTCTTTCATTACTCCTGTCTGGTGTATTTGTCCTTCTCAAGAGAACTCAGGGATGGAACAAACCAGATTGAGTCTTACTTGACCATCTGCTGTATTTCTATTTATTGAAGTTTTATTTTAAGTGTTCTGAGACACTTTGAAGAAGAAAAAAATCACGTTTGAACAAGACTGGACGATCTATCTGGATGGCCTATTAGATGTCACATGCATACTGTTGTACCGCCACAAATGAACGGACATTTCCAAATGTAATTTTTACTGATTGTGTACAGACTTCCCCGCGCAGGTTTTTGTTGTAGGAGGATTAACGTGTAAATCCTGAAGACCCTGTTGAGGACCATGCTCCTTTAATTCCACCCACTGCTCATATTCTCACACTACTGAAGCAGTCACACCTCTGGCACCTTGCCTTTGCATTGAACAGGCTGCAGTCTGATTTGGGAGTTTTTGAATACAGACTTTGTAAATATTTTAAATATTTAAACGTCAGCAGAACTTGGACAACTTGACAGACTTGAACTCTGGGACATAAAACTCGGATGGATCCTTTTGGGTGTAAATACTTGTAACACAAGAAGGTTGGCAAACCTGTGGAGTTTGCTGATGGCACTTCATATTTTGTAATTCAAATAAAACAAACTCAAAAAACATGAATATTTAACATGATGCTTTATTTTTTTAATGTAATCTTTTTCAGATTTTATTAGCTCAACTTTTTACTTTAAGATAAAGACAAACATGACTTTTTTATGCCTTACGAGGATTTAAATAAACAAAAACGGTACAGCTAAGAGCTCTTTATGGCTTGCATTGCTGATTGCAAATGGAGGTTGCATTATTCAGTAATCAAGATGGGAAGAAGCAGTACAGTTACTCATGCATTGTGTTTGTGCAGAACGGCATCATCTGAATAACAAAGTGCCAGTAGAGCCTTGATACACACCTGCCTCGTGAAAACATTGTAGCCTGTTTTTATTTCATCTGATTTTACCATGTAGTACCATGTACTGATAAAGTGTTTTTAAAAATGTTTCACCTTGTCAAACCAAAGCAATGGGTCAACTGCATTAAAATGGATCTGTTCTATTAAATTGCATGTAAATATTAGGGTGGAGCAGCACGCAGAGCTAATGGCTGTTATGAAGGTTCTCCACTGGCATGGATTTGGGCAAAGCTGTCTTCAGGCATGGGGAAATGTTTGATTCTGTTCATCTTGCTGCAGTTTTTGAGGAAAGAGTTCACACAACAGAGTAACTCATGTCTTACATTCACCTCAAGGTAGAAATGATTGTTACATGCACACTACTATGATGGAGCATTTAAAATGCAGATTTATTACACAGTACACTAGTGTTTCAGGTCATCACTGTGGCCAAACAGTGCCACCAACTGGTCCTCATACTGGGAGATGTTCCTCTTCATGATGTCCATGCAAGGTCCCAACAGACGCTCGAAAGCCTGGATGTCCATTACTGAGAGAAAGAGGGGGAAAATATTTATGTAGAAGTTTGATGTGAGTTAACGATCTTTATGTTTAAGTTGGGTCTGCAGACACTTGTCAAACTGGTTTTGTCCTTCGCTGATCCTCTGCTAAAATATTAAACAATAAATGCGTAACTTTTAAAAACCTTTTTATAATAAAAGCAGCAGCCAAGACAAAATTTTATACCTGTACCTGTGTGAGTAGAGCCCTGTAGCTGTGTCCCAGTAGCTGTGTGGGTAGAGCCCTGTAGCTGTGTCCCAGTAGCTGTGTGGGTAGAGCCCTGTGGTTGTGTCCCAGTAGCTGTGTGAGTAGAGCCCTGTGGTTGTGT
>JBAMHV010000003.1:19777794-19788991 GCA_037177535.1 Pseudomugil gertrudae | reverse complement strand
TTAAATATTTATGTATTTATAAAACTACTACAATATGAATTTCCCTCTGAGATCAATAAAGTATTTTTCATTTCATTCTGGTCACGTTGCATCCACCCATGAACTCAGCTATATCTGTGAGTAGTCTGACGGCTTAAACCAGGTTATGAAACAATGGTCCAAAGTGCAGCCACTCATCTGGTTTTAGATGTGCAGAAGAAGAATGGAAAACAATCTGCACACTAATCAATGCAACGTAAAATTTGAATCAAACAAGCGTTCGGTCATCCCTGATGAAGGTCTGTGACTGAAATCTGTTTAATTAAACAAGTCTGCAGATTTATTCTACATTTTTCATCCCAAGATAAAACTCCAGACCTGAATGAACAACGCTGAGTGGGACCAGATCAATAACATAATGAAATAATTACAACTTGTTGCTGCTGAATTCGGGTCTACAAGCTTTGGACTACATGTTGTTCTGTGACGTGTTGCTCTGAGACTTCATTTAACTCAGTTCTACACCTGATAAGAAGCCTTAGAAAAAACAGTTATAATTCCTCTTAAGTATTTTTAAACCTCATTTTTAAACGTCTCTACAGGTCCTGCATCACCTCTTATTCAGATTAGAGCAGAAGCTTGTTTCTTTTTTTGGTCACAGATACCATCATCATACTGATATTATCAGCATTAAAATGTGATATTGGAAATGATCGCAGTCGCATTGAACTCTGTGGCTGTGTCATCATCAAACCATGCCATCACTTGCTGAGGATATATCTCATTTACCTTAAATACACCAAAATACATCAGTATCAGAAATAAAGAGTATATTAGATATTGTTAAATAAGCAGATATCGAACACAAAGTGCCACATGTTGCCATTTTGTTCCCATTTGAGTAATAATAACTACTCAACCAATAACTATTTATGATCCAGAAATGTTTTAATGGCAACAGAATTAGTAACTTTAATGCTTTAAGGAGATAAAGTTATTTTAGTTATTTGCTTAAGATATTAAATAAAATGTATAGGATAGTTGATAGAAAAAAATTAACAGCAAAATAATAATTAAAGCTAGATTCTTTTTATTTTCTGTAGACATTCATACAATGTTTAATCATTCATTATTACTCCTACAGTTTAATATTAGACAAACAGAAGCTGTGGTATTTCCGGTTATTGATGAGGTGTGAACGTACAGGATGCAGACAGCTTACAGGCGTGTAACCGCTGGGAGACTGAAAACACTCAAATGCACCTTTTCCCTGATATGAACATCTGTTTGCACAAAATAAAATGTAAGGCACAGCATGTTTGCATCACTCCTTTTATAATAAACTAAAACAAATGTAAAACAATCAGGAAATAAATCAAACCAAAGGAGTGAGAACATTCGAGTGTCTGTGTTGGTGTGTACTGGCACTGTTACTGAGCGGACGTGACGTCTCAGTAACACAAAGTTTAAAACAATTCAAAAGTTGCTCCGATTTCCTTATTTCATTGGATCTATGTGTGTGTGTGTGTGTGTGTGTGTGTGTGTGTGTGGTCCAGGGAAGTGTCCATCACAGGCTGGGAGCTAACCAGTTCAGAAACTTCATCGCCAGCTCAAATCCTAAGAAACAAGCCTGAAACAGACAAAAGAGGCGTTTTTAGTTTAAAAGAGTTTGTTCTTGTTTTTTCAACATAAATAAAAACATTTTTTATATAACTAAATTAAGACTTAGCACATTTTTAAATCTCCATGTATTTGAGTCACTATTGTACATTTAGCCTTTTCTTTAAATAAAGTTTTTGAATAAATTTGAAGACTGCATCTTTTTAAAAAAAAAAACCTTGTTCAGCTTTCCTTTTCTTTAATGCATCAAAATATAACAGATATCAGTTAAAAAGCCCAAATCAAGCATCCATACACAGAATAATGCCATTTCATGCTCTGCAACAGTTTTCCTCTCCTAATCATCTCCACACCAGGCTGCAACGTTTTGTTAATCCATGGTAGATAAGGCAGGCGTTGTCCATCCGCCCGTAACCCGTCTGATGCCGTGGGGTTAGGCTTGACCTCTGCTATGACCTTTCCTTTAAACATATGCAACTCAGCAGTCTTTGTTCTTTTTGTGAGACCACCAAATAAAAAGTTACATTAAGGCTACAAAGAGAAAAGCATTGAGGACATGTAAAAAAAAAAGAGTCAAGCTGAAGGATAAGTGATGCAGACTTACTGCATTTGCAGGGAAAGCTCTGAGCATGACAGCATTGAAGCCTTTATACAGGGAGGCCACACCTTCCTCCCTGATCAGCTCCCTCAGGACGTCTCGGAAACCATTGGGATACTTCCCTGCAGGAGCTGGAAAACATTTGCTTTATCAGACTCAAATTCACTTTATTAATCTCTACGGAAGAAAAACTTTTTATTTCCTTCAGCTGGAAAATTAAAACACAATTTTAAAAAACAGACACAAAAAAATCCAGGAGCTTTTATTCTAATAAATGCATGTTTAAACGGGTAAAAACCACACGTTATTCTAATAAATGCATGTTTAAACGGGTAAAAACCAACCTGTTTGGAAGCGTGACTTGAGTACGTCGGGAGGAATGGCGACAGCCCAGTTACAGATTCCAGCCATTCCTCCTGCAAAGAGTACACTGGGAACACTGAGCTCATTGTGGCTGCGGGGGGTAGAGAATAACAGCTCAGGTTGCTCAAAGACCTTTAACTGAGAAAATATAAGAGTAGAGGAAGAGTAAAAACCTTTTTCCTGCTGGCGTGAGGAGGTTCTTCAAGCACTCGTAAGACATAAAGTACATCCCGCTGGCTGGAACATCTGAGTTACACAACAGAAACAGATTGAGCTATAAAATGCTCCATGATAACCTAAATTCATCATAAAAGACGATTCCCTGATGTTTCTTTTGCAAACATAAAATGATGCTCCTTACAACAGAGGCACCATGACAACAAGCTACACGAGGATTTGATATGATTGATTTACCGTGTGGGAGCCAGCAGTCTACACAGCATCTGATAAAGTTAAAGAAGCTCCAAAGGTTCAGAGTGCACCTAGCCTGCTAGTTAGGTGGTAACAGATATAATACTGCACTAACAGCAGCGACGGACTTCCTCAGCTTAAAGCTTCATTCACAGCTGGAGCTCCAGCTGTTTGTCTAAACTAGATGATGCAAATTCACGACCTCAAGCTGAGATACAAAGGTTTGCCCAAACTGATGCTGGATCAAAGAACCAAACACAGTCGCTTAGAGAGAGATAGAGGAGTAAAGACGCACCTCTCATGAGAGTCAGCGCTGTGCCTTTGTACACGCCTCTGATTCCAGCTTCCCTGTACAGCTGTTTGACGCAGTCCATGGGACCCGCGTACTTCACCTCTCCTGTGGAGGCCTGAATCTACGAACACGTCCACACAATACACACTTTACATAGCACATTTCCTCTACATTATATAAACATGTTCTACATTTCTGACCTGTAGGAGACACTTGATTCGCTCTCCGGGGGCCATGATGGCCGTGGTGAAAACACCTGACAACATGCCAGCAGCAAACAGCTGCGGATACCTGCGAGAGACAAGACCGAGAAGCTGGTACGTGGATCTATTTCCTGCAGGGCGTCTGAGGCGACGATGTTACAGCACCTACGTTAGGATATCATCCGGGGTTTTCTGTTGTAGTTTCTTCCCCAGTCCGAATCCAAAGAAGCAGACGGCAAACATGGGCGTAACTCCAATTATAGGAGCTGCCATTCCTTTATACAGTCCTTTCACACCCTGTGGGAAAATTCAATGATAAAGAAATAAACATTTCTTCTGATAGAAATTCTGGCTGTGTGCACCCTCACCTCTTTGGCTAAAGTCTTTTTGAAACAATCAATCGTTCCAGCATAGACGAGACTCTCTCCAGGCTTGGGTTTGGGTTGAGTCTGTAATCTCACCTGACAGAAACAGAAATGATCATACGTTATTCCAAAGTCACCTCCTTTTCCTGTACTCATGTTTATGGACAGAACGTCCATGAAACTTAAGAGTTGGCTTCTTAAAGTGTTTTGATATTCTATAATCAACTCAACAAGCACCGGTGTAATAATGGTAATAATGTAATAATAGTAATAATGTAATAATGGGAGACGCTCTGGTGACTTCTTAAATGTGTTGGATTTATTCTCTATCTCCACTTCTGCCTTCACGTGAACTAAATGCAAAGTAACACTGATGATAGTTTCAGATACACATGTATAAGTGTGTTTATTTCTTTAACCGTCTGAATTACAGACAGGTAGCTTGGTTGCTGCTTTGGCAGTGAAATATTTGTCATTACTCACACAAAAGCCTGAATTTCAGCCTCTATAATGTGGAGTTTAGTGCTATTCTGGGTCTTGGTTCAGGTGAGGTTTGAGCTGCAGGCCCCAGTATCACGTGACACTGTGCATATGTGTCAAAGGGCTGCAGCTGTGTCCACAACATCTGCAGTGAAATTACAGCTTGTCTCAGCTCTGTACCACAGTCTCTTTGTGCAACATTGTGGCTAATCCTGGCACACGGTATGTATCGATATTTACTTTGATGGTGTCCAGCGGGTGTCCTGCGAAGACGAGGCAAATCCCTCCAAAGCCTCCAGCGAAGAAGTTCTTCAGCGGGCTGATCGGCTGCGGCTGTTTGGCCATTTTTATTTTCCTCCCCGCTATAAGAGGAAAAACACACACAAAGGCAGCACATGAGCGAGAGATACGATAACAGAGGGGTAGATGTAAATAACATCTCACCTTTATGGCTCTGCCTCAAATGACTGAACGGGCAAGTGGCTGCTGTCACTGCGGTCTTTAAGACCTTTAACCCAGTTATTTCCCCCGGAACGGACTGACTGCAACACAATCCTGAATCGGTACGTCCCTGTTTAACGTCCGGCTAGAAACTTTCGGATGAAGCGTTGAATGAATGAACAGACAGATTCTGAATAATGTGATAAACTTTTAGCTAACATGTTTGTGTATTTACTGTTACACTGAGTGGATAAGACTGTAGCCGTATCTGTACACCAAAAGTATGTTCTACATGTGTGTATGAATCTATGTGCATCCATGAGCAGGTCTGTCAGGCTCAGGGTGCAAATAGGTGTTATCATTTCATTATTAACATGTAAGCCATCCTAAATAACCATGCAAATAATAAAATACACATTAAGCAACCAAAGTGAAAAACTAAATATCTCCAAAATGGCTGCATTACAATATGAAGTGGTCAAGAAAAAACAACTAACCAACGTTAACCTAGACGTAAAATAATATTAGAAAGGTGGAAAGCAAATGTAGAGATAAAATCAATAAATAAAAAAAACAAAATGATTGTCTAAAACCTTGAAAGGATAAACTCATATAAGGTTGCATTTCTTTTAGTGCACATCCAAGTGTTCACTGAATACTCTGTCCTCATATTCGTCTGCTTTTTCAGTGTGATGTCCAATTTCTTCTTCTCAAATAAATACATTTCCTGAAATAGGTAGAGGTTAAGAAATAACTTAAAAATATCTGACAATAGTTTTTAAAACAAATATTTCAACGAGAAGTGGAAATCCAAAGAAAAACTTGAATAATACTATAAACCATGACCACATATTTAGCCTGGTTGGGATTTTGCTTTTAATACATATGTAATTGTGAGGGTTTGTGTGTGTGTGTGTGTGTGTGTCGTGAATCATGTCATGCAATCTTTAAGTTCTGATAAATTGACACATTTCACAACAATAGACGTGACAACGTTCACTGTTAAAATATAGCTTTATTAGTTTCATTATAACATAGTTGCAGCATTTCTGCAGACAATGTTAACCATTGAGATGCCCACTGCTCACACACAGACACACACACACCAAAATAGACACAATAAGTAAAAATGAAGACTTAGACATGAATTAAAATCTGATATCTCTTGTGTATTGTGACAACCTTCCAGATGCAGAAGGCTCGTCAGGGACAAAATACGAAGAGGAAATGTGTTAAAATGGGGAAATATCAGTCATAACATCACAAAGAGGACGAGGAAATGTACACTGAAACCACCAGGAGATAAAATAAATGCCCTGTATTTTTCTCCTTTGTCTCCGTTTTCAGCAGGAACATAAGGTAACAACACTAAACGATGCATCATTGCAGATAATAATAACCAACTCGGTTTGTGATAAGTCCTCGAAGCAACGCATTAAGGTTGAATCTGTGAGGAGTAGGTGATGTGTGATGCTTAAGGAGTTTTCCATTTACAAATACAAAGCGATTAACGTGTTAGAAAAGCCAGCAGGAGCAGACTGAGATAACTGCAGATGCAGAAACAGCAAAGACTCAATATGCAGCAGCAACATACTCAGCTACGAGCTTAGTCATGATAACATGAGTCAGAGGGTTTTCCCACGAGAGAAGTAAACATTGCTGTACATGACTTGATTTTTAAGTATTCCTAAATAATGTCTGAATGAAACAGGAAGTCAGTTTTAAGAGTGCAGTATCCAGTTAAGAAAATAATACTCTGAGTAACACACAGTAGTTTGGTCCCACTGCAAGGGAAGCATGTGAAGGTTCAAAGTATTCTCCCAGCTGTGAAATAATGAGACCGTTATATTTATTACAACCACAAATTACCTCTCTGTTACAAAACATTTGCTCTAAAATCCTTTTTGGTTTAAGTTTGGTTAGAAAAAGGTTTAACTGTCGCTGGTTTAATCTAAATCCTTCAAAGCACGTGCAGTGTGAGTCATTATTGCTTAAAGCTGACTTTAAGAACAGCATCAAAAGTTTGGTTAACTATATTCTGGCTGTTTGTAACTTCTAAGTATGATGAAACTTTTGCAGGTTTTATTTTATTCACTGATTTTTTTTGTGTGTTTGATTTTCATTCTTCTTAAACACACCAGAAAACTAAAAGCACTGGCATCACATGCATGCTGCAGCCCTGCAAACTCCATGAAAACCCAGCCAACACTGGCCTGTTTCCCTCAGTGGGCACAGAATACGTGTCCTCAAACGTTCGTACGTAACATACGTCCCTGCAGTAGACGGAAGCAGACTACAGTGTGTGTGTGTGTGTGTGTGATACTGATATGGTTAGTCCTGGTTCACACAGATCTGTGGGAACTCCTTGTAGATCTGCTGTACGATTAGCTTATCCATCTGTTTGGCTGTGGCGCTCCCTTCATCCTCTCCTGGATCTTCCTCCTCCCTGAGAATCCTCTGCAGGGATCCCTGCAGGTCAGTCAGGCGATGCTGGTGCTCGAGGTAGTCCGTCGAGCGCATTATCGAGTGCATGAGGGAGAGATATTCCATCCGTAGCTTCAAGGGGAGGGAAAAACCAGCAGTTACTGTATGTAATGTATGAGATTCAGGAAAATGCACCAACAGGTGAAGTTGCTAACCTGGCTCAATCAAAAGTTACCAAAAAACTGATAATACACATCTCCAGTAGCCTCAGCTCTCTGTGTCCCCTCACCTTGTCTCCAGGTGAAAGATCAGATATCTGTCGAACAGCAATGTCAATCATCACCATCATGTCTGTGCGGTAGAAGATGTCCGCAGTCTCTCGGCTGGCGAAGACGTCCTGCAGAAACTTGAGCACCGAGTGCGGTGCAGGAGGAGTGTGTTTGAACATGCACACAGGATCATCTGGAGTGTAAACAACATGGATTTCATTTTACACAAGAATGGAGGACCTTTAGAAAATGGGAAGAAGTGGTCGTCTGTATTTTACCGCCTCTGTTCAGGAGCAGCAACACCTTCTCTGACAGGATCTTGACATGTTTCTGCTTCAGCTCCTGCATTATCACGCTGCTGCTGGGCGCTGGTTGACACAAAGATGCAGAGCAAATAAACAGGAAGATAAAACAACAACAAAATAGCTCTGAAACAACAACTATTGACTCAATCCAACCAAAAAACAGTCAAATAAAAAAGTTCCACCATTTCATGTTGAAACGTTTATAAGATATTAGTTGATGTTCTCACTTGTGTGATGCAGGTTAAAGGCCAGCAGGAGGTTCAGGAAGACGTCAGGCAGCTGCTCTGTGGGATCAGAGGGAAGCCCGTCCTCCACCACACCCAACATAAAGCGAACAAAGTCTGCATTCAGGTGTTCTGAAAGAAGCAAAGGTCAGGATCATGTCTGCGTATGCAGCTTTTAAATCACATGCATTTCACCTACAATGAGCATGATTATGTAAACAATAAGTGTGTCTAACACAATGTTAACAAAAAGAGAAAGCGTCCAATAAATAAAATAAACACATAAAAAGTGTCATACCGTAGTGATGATATGGCACCTGCTCGCCCATTGAGAAGATCATAGTAAGTACCAAAGCTGTGTAACACACCTTCTGGTGCTCTGGTGGGGGGGAAAAAATAGGTAAACCAGAAGTTTGTAGGAAAAAAAGTTTGGATTTTAGTTTAAAAAGATTAGGATAAAAACAACCAATGGCTGGAAAATTCATGCACAGTCAGAGTGTGCATGAGCCTGAAAATGTAGTAACAAGCTGTGCTCACCAGCTCTGCAGAGAGCGAGAAAACCATGTATATCTACTGCCTGCTCAATAGTTCCTTTCAAACAAACATTACAAGTAGCATCCGCTGTCACAGATGAAGCAAAATCAGAAGCAGCACTGCAGTGCAATGCCACTTAAGCCCACTAGGGGCTGGTACAAAACTCATCTAAACAATGTCTCCAGAAGGACCATTACTGTGATGACTTAATCTAGAAATCACAGCTTGGAAAAAAAAAAAAGACAAATTCCATCATTTATTTACAGAGAGCATTAAAAAAAAGCATCAATAGTAATAATAATTTGAAAGACCTCAACCCAGTAGCTCATTCCCACCCACATGGTGATTTCCAGCTTGTTATAGCCCTGCATTCACTTTATATCTATATACTATCAGATTAATTGGTTTTTAACAGTGTCCTGGCTATATTGTGATGTTTGCTTCATGTTTATATCTTAATTTGTTGTCCTCCAGTGATGAAAAAATGAATATTTTTCCCTGGATCGTATCCAGAGTTGTGCCGGGATCCACATTTACCTTTGACCATGTGAACTTATGTGCATATATACTGAAAATGATAAAGCACACTCTTCCGGATCACTCTTCAAATGTAATCTCAGTTACACAAAAGACTAATTCTCACAAAAAATACATAAAAATTCATCCAGTAGGTTTTGCATAAAGTTGCTGACAAACACATAAACAATAGCAAAAACATAGGTGGGTTAAAAATCCAGCCTGTAAAGATAAAAGCCTGATTTTAACAGGAACTTCTGTTGACAAATGATGATTTTAAGCTTCATATTAAATGGTGAATAGTTCTAACCCTGCGTGTCTGCCTGCAAGTCTCGGGCCAGCTCCATGGGGAGGATGGAGTTGAGGAGGGTGGAGATGAGTGCAGCGTCCAGGCTGCACATCGCCCCAAACACTTTGAGCAGAAGCAGCCGCAAAGATACACGATGCTCCTGCAACAGGGACCCAGAGTCAGTCAGTAACAACATTATAAAAACACAAGTTTTACACCAGCCGAGGGAAAAGTATGAAGAAGACTCTGCAGGAATACGGCTTTTATTCTGACTTACCATCTGATAATAAGAAACTAGCGACAGCACATTCTCATAGTTGTTGGTCT
The DNA here is from genome assembly GCA_037177535.1 of Pseudomugil gertrudae. Taxonomy (NCBI): domain Eukaryota; kingdom Metazoa; phylum Chordata; class Actinopteri; order Atheriniformes; family Pseudomugilidae; genus Pseudomugil; species Pseudomugil gertrudae. Next base: position 19,779,351 of record JBAMHV010000003.1, on the reverse strand, counting down.
TGCACATCCTCTTGCACACCTCTGGATCTGCGTCAGTCTGAAGACACAAACAGGAGAGGTAGCTGTGATCATCGTCCGTCTCTGGAAACATCTGAACGTCCCATCCCTGATCCGAGTTACAGAAGAAGTGCCAGCAGAGACCGTTCAGCAGCCTGGGAGGCTGAGCGTCGTCTGAGCCCCTCTAATCCCATCATGTCTGGGATTTACACACATCTGGACAGGTCCTGTGTTCCCATCACAGATTCACAATCACACCAGTAAACAGCTTGTTGTTCTCAGGTTCCCTAAATTGCTGCGTGCTTGATATTTAATACGTTAACAACAAAGAAACAGTTAGCAAATGCAGCATGTGTTACATAATGTTACATTACTAATTTACATTTCCAGGCTTTATGTGTTGTTGTGAAGCGCTCTACAGTTTCCAGCTTTTACCAGTATCTTCAGCAGCTCCTCCAGATAGCAGGAAATGAGAGCATGGTCCTCGTGAAGCGCCCAGCTGCGCTGCTGCGAATCGTCACGGTGGCGGGCGAGGTCGCCGAAGATCACCTCCAGTCGCTGCTCATCGTGGCACACTTGACCCAGCGGCAGCGCAGCACTTAAGTCCTGCAGAGAGAGAGAGAAGAAACACAGTAACACACCTGGAGACGGGCTAGTTTTACGGAGGGATGAGCTCGATATGAGATTTTTCTTTTGTGTATCTGAAGTTGTGCTGATGAAACGAGCACTTAAACTCCTTTGCTCTGAGACGGAAGTGTGCACTTTCCTTCTGTCTCTACTCGGTAGTGAATAAGTCCACATAACGGTTCTTATTTTTGCGGCCATGTCAGCAGCATCGAGTTAACTCAGAGTGTTTTCACTCACTGCTGCTGAAAATGGAAAAACAGAAGAGATGAAGACCGTAACACTAAAAACAAATCATGACCTCTTCATTCAATCATACGTTAACAATCTGCTTTAAATGTTTTATTTCCACACACACGGGTGTGTTTTTCTGCACAAACTGGTGATCGTAATGAAAAGATGTTTAATTCATGCAGCTTTTATACATTATTCTAATTTTGTTTCTACAGTATGGAATCAATAAAGTCTAAACACAATTATACGATATGTATTTTATAGAAACAGCTCTTCCATACCACTTCCATTACCTGTGTCTCAGTTTGGCCTCACAGCTGTGTTTGTGTTGACTGAGCCGGGGGATGTATTATAGGCGACAGTTTCAAAGGCAGTCAAGAGCACAAGGGGTTAACTGAATAAATGTGGTCACACGTGTGTGCACGTATGTCTGTATGTAAATAAGGGATGCAGCTAAAAGTAGTGAGCAGCTGTGATCTGAGGTTGAGTAACACTTCCTGTAAATCAGCTCCTTTTACCCCAAAAAAGAAATAAAAGGATTAAAAAAAAAAGTTTATTTTTTACGGCTCTTTTTGTAAGACAGGAAGTTTTTTTGTTTACCTGCTTTACATGTTTCCACCACTTACTGTGGTCTTCCTCAGAAGCATCACATGATGTTATTGTGACGTGTCTTATAGGCTGTTCAGGTGTTTGTGTTTATGC
>JBAMHV010000003.1:19744939-19762732 GCA_037177535.1 Pseudomugil gertrudae | reverse complement strand
ATTATATTATATTATATTATATTATATTATATTATATTATATTATATTATATTATATTATATTATATTATATTATTTGTTTATCTGTATGTGTTAACATAAATGTGACATTTACTAATATAATATCTCTGTCCAGGACCTGTTTTGGTTTCCCTGGCTTTAAAACTACATTACCCATAGTCCTCCAGGATATGTCGTCACAGCGGTAGCGCTCGTAATACGTACCTCGGCAGTCGGATGAGTCGGTGCTAAAAGAAATGCGCCATTCTCGCAGAATCCGCCTTTCCTGTGCGTGTTTCGGCTCAGTCCTGATTAGAGGAAATCGCACTGTGCCGCTTGTATGTCAGTTTGCTACACAGTTTATGGTTTGCTAGCATCTGAAGTGAACAGAAATGTCTTCAGGACAGAAAGTAAGTTACGCTGCTTTGGTTCTGTTTGATAAAAACTGTCGCATTTAACTGTTTTACACAATGTTAGCACTAGCAACCAACTTTCACATTTTCGAATATAACTTATTTGAGTTTTATTACTTTGCTTCTCTCTGCGTTAAGTATTTCCATGTTTTTTGCTTTTATTATTCCGTATATTTGCAGTGTTATATTACTGTGCTAATGTAGCAGGAAAGTTTATCTGTCTTTGGGGTGATATATAAGTTAGGAAGTACAAGGCGCGTCTTTTGTTCACGCCCTCTGTGGTTTTTGCCACACTTGCTAGAAAATTAAGATATCTTTTTTCTTTTAGTGAAATGTAACTTAAAACTTATTTTATTTTTATTTACTTCTAATGTTATTTTACTACAGAGTTGTTCTATGCAGATGGATTGAGTTATTCAGTGTTTTGGTGGTGATTGATGGTGAAATGAAAAAATAAATAAAAATAAATCCTTAATAGGCACTGAATATCTACTATCCTTGTTTTATGATATGTTTTATTTAAGGAACTCACAATAAGTGTAATTTATAAATGTCTTACGGCTCTCGTGACCCACATTTAACCTGCATTGGGCTATAATTGGATTGTTTTGTGGAGCTCATATAGTTGGATTAATTTAGATGAGTTCTGTGGGAATTCAGTTGTTCTTGTTTGTCTCAGTTTGCAGGTATGGACCCAGACCAACACAAACGGGTGTCTATTAAGCCCAATCCTGGATTCCTGGGGCGTTTAGGTGAAACTGCAGGAGGGACAGTTGTCGGCATTGGGCTGTTTTTCCTTTCAGTTTATGTTCTGTTCACCAACGAGGTGAGAGACGGTGACTCGGGCGTTGTACCTCACCTCCAAGCTGCAACACACGCTGATCCTGGCCTTTACAATCATTATTTATCAGACTAAGTCGAGGCTCTTTCTGCACATGTTTCTGTTCAGGGGCGGGCTCTGCAAACAGCCTCCTCCCTGGATGAAGGGCTTTCTCAGGTGGAATCATTGGGACCTTACTCCAGCCTTGACCTACAGAACAACAACCGCTTGGTTCATCTGTCGGCACAGCTGCGCACTTTGCAGGTAGGCTGTGCTCCATTTTACAAAGCATCGATGCTCATCATCGATTAGGATACTCTACATACACCACTGTGGAGTTTTAACTTTAGTAAACTTCATTCATCATTACATACTGTGGCACAGCCTGTTTTTCAAAGTTTCATCTTTTGTAAGAAGTAAAAACTAACATGTCATACCTGGATATCCCCATTATCTCCACATCGGTGAATTAAAGGTGAGTATCTGTATCTAAGAGTGACTTTCAGTACACAGCCTACAGGAAGAAAGGTAAACGTGTGTAGGAGACATGATGTTTTATGAGTGTGTTGGTGTGTGCACACTCTTAGGTAGTGGGTGTGTATTTTGGGCACTCACCTGTCATGGAGGATGTCGGGGTGAGCTCAGGAGTGAAATTCTTTTTTTATAAGTTATGCGTAATGTTTTATTTTTTGCATACTTATTTACTTTGTTGTGACATGGAAAATAAACAAACATGAGACAAAGAAGTTGCATCTTGGTGCACATCTCCTGTGTTTAGCCTACCGCGGCTAATAAAGAAGGTAGTTAGCAGTTAGCAGCCAACACACAGCAAACAGTGACTATAAGAGAAAAAAAGCAGAGCAGCCATCATGGCATAAAAACTGGTTTAACCGTTGCCATTGGTTTGGTTAATAACTGCATCATTGCCTGTTTTTATTTATTACGTTTGTTTTGCATTATTCATACAGCTTTAGCAGCAGTTTTACCCACCGACCAGAAGAAACTCTGATTTACTCTTTTGTGTCATTAATACATCTTTATTAAATAAATGAGGATTTTGTGAGGCACATTTTACAGTTTTACATCTTACGAATGTCTTTCTGTTGTGTGGGTTTTAGTTTATTAAAGCAAACAGCTGATGGCGCCCTACGTGCATGGCTTCATACCGTAATGGTAGTAAAGCTAATGACTTATTATTCCTTGTTACACAGTAAATGGTCATTTTAACATTCCTATGTTCTCTGTGAATGTTTTATTGGTGTAAATCACTAATAGCTAATGAATGTGACTGGTTTTCATGTGTCCGTACAGCCCCTGCATGACCCCAACTACAATGTGCTGGTGCAGGCAGTGAAGCTGAGGAGAGAGGTGGAGATGTATCAGTGGGTGGAGTACAGCGAAAGCAGGTTGGTGTGTGTGTGTGTGTGTGTGTGTGGGTGTGTGTGTGTGTGTGTGTGGGTGTGTGTGTGTGTGTGTGTTGGAAGCCGGGGCAGTCTGCATATCACCTCTCAGGGTATGGCCATGTATTAAAACGTGTGACTGACTTTGTTCATCACTTCAGGGACTACCAAGAGAACGGTGAAACCAAAACAGAAACGACGTACACGTACAGTAAGCTGCTTTTGAGACGTTTTTATTCCGGGTGTGTGTCTGGCTGTCCCTCCTGATGTGTGACTCCACCTCTGTAGACACCGAGTGGAAATCTGAGTTGATCAATAGTGGGCATTTCGATAAGGAAATTGGTCACCAGAATCCAAGGTAACTTCTGTGTGAAGGTGTTCTGTTTGTGTTTGACAGAATATTCTCAGCTCATAGTTTGTGTTTCAGTGCCATGGCGGTGGAAAGTGTGACAGTGGTGGCGCCTGAAGTCCAACTTGGACCTTTTGGTTTGTCCAAAGGTATTTAAAACACACAGATAAAGCATTTAGACTCGAGTCAGGCTCCATGGGTTGGTTTCTCGCTCGTCTGTAGGCCTGGTGGAGCAGATCAGCAACTTCCAGACGTTGAGTTTGAGGGAGTTCTCCGTCTTGGACTCGAACCCGTTTCTGTCCATTGATGGTGATTACTTCTATCACACTCCACACCCGCGCAGGCCGCAGGTTGGAGATGTGCGTGTGAAATTCTCCTTCGCTGGACTGAGCGGTGACGATTCTCACCTTGGCCCGCCTCAAACCGTAGGTTCTCCAGACAACCCCATGGTTTGGTAAAACATTTTGTGTATAAATACCCACCTTGCATCTTTTGGTCTTATTTGAAAATAACACATATGTTAGCATATAACACAGGAAGATCATCTTTAAATAAAAAGTTTCCTGTGATTGAATTTTAAATAATTTAGTTGGGTTATAGTAACAGTATTATTTCCTGAGTGTCCGGTTGGAGCTTTAGATGCTGGTAAAAGCAGAAGCTGCTTCTTTCATCAGGTCAGTGTTGTTGCCATGCAAAGAGGGGAGCGACTCATGCCCTTTAAAACCAAGTCAGGAGACTTCCTGGAGATCCTGTATCTGGAGGAGCTCTCTGCAGAGGTCTGTATGGATTAAACGTTCTCCTGTCTGGTTAAAGCAGATTAAATAAATGGCTTATTTATCTGCAGGAGATGTTTGCCAGGGAGCACCAGTACAACAGTATGAAGACATGGGGACTGAGAGCTGCAGGCTGGTTGCTGATGTTCCTCAGTATACAGCTGACCATGCGTATAATCTACACACTGGGTAAATTACCACTCACTGTTGGTGTGTAGCATGAATTTCCTGCATCACTCACGTCTCTCCTCTGTCCTGTGATTGTAGTGGACTGGGTTCCTGTCCTCAGAGAGCTTGTGTCTGTTGGCCTGAAGATCTTCGCTCTGTGCATCTCCAGCTCGCTGTCTCTTCTTGTCATCGCCGTGGGTTGGTTGTTTTACCGACCATTCGTGGCAGCGGCCCTGACCGCAGTAGCCCTGCTTCCAGTGTTTCTGACCCATTCGCGACTTCCGGCCAAGAAAAACCAATGAGTGAGGATTAGGCTTCAGAGGTGTGAGACAGTGTTGTACTGCCAGTCTCCCGACACGTTAGCTTCCTGGATTAGCACATTAATGCTTTTCTTTATTTTAATAAATTTCCATAAACGGGCAAAAGAAACGGTTGAATCGAGGTGTTTGATTCAAATATATATTTTTTCATCTGAACTTGAAAATCTTGTGATGTGCAGCTTAGCATTGAGGGATTAGCTTTACTGTTAATACCACGCAAAGTTTTAGCTTCAACTTTCTCTTTTAACAATGCAAGTTGCCACATGAGCTAAAATCTGCACTCCAGCAGGCTCACGATGAACCTGTGAGGATGTCGTTACGCTTTAAAACTCGGGAAGAACTGTTTGCATGCAGGTTAAGAATCTGTGTTTTTCCCACTGTTTAGTTTACGCTTTGATACCACTCAGTGTCACTAAACTATTTATATTGTTGTAAATCTGCTTATTTTCACAACCACCTGAAGTCTTGTGTGTGCATGAGAAAGCTGCTCATTCCGTTTTTCAGGTAAATTAGGAATAAAAAGTTTGGAAAAACATGATTTTCGGTTGAATGAGGCATTTTTTCTGTCTGTAGAAACAGACTTTCTCTCGGTGCTCATCTTCTGTATTCAAGTGGAGCAAATTATTCAGATTCTGATGAACAAATTTATTACACAAAACATTTTTATCAAAATGACTTTCCAGTCTCGTATTGTGCACATGACTGTAATGCACCTTGATTTGATTATGAGTAGGCCCACACACAATTCCCACTTAGGTGTGCATCACTTTGTTGTAATTATCTGAGGAATACAGGTGACTGTGTCCTGGTACTTCACACAAGTTGGCTGTGCACACATTGGCTACATCAGCAGACGGAGCTTAACTGTAGACGGCAGGTTAAGCTGGCTCATCTTTCCAATCACATACATGTTAAAGGAGGTTTTATTATGGCAAATTTTTCTCATGTTAAAAGTACAAAAAGTATTTTCCATAACCTCAAAATTGAATACTGACAGAACCTGACTACTTTTGTTTAAGACAAAACAGTAAAAGCATTACACCTTTAGTAAAAAGAGGAGAATAGTCTTTTGTGTGAAGTAGATTGACCTCATCTTCCATCTTCTTCGCTCGTAAGAAGCAGTCCCTCTTCCCCCGTTTACAGTAGGATGCATTTATTGCTCTTCTTTCCTCGCCTGGCCTGTAGTGCAGCCCTGGTAGCCAACTCGAACACTTCCCTCACACCATCCTTTGTTTTTGCAGAGCACTCCATGTATCCAAAGGCACTGATCCTGTTAGCCATGTCCCGACCATCTTCTGGTTTCACTGGTTCCTTTAAAAAGAAAAGCCGAGAGGAGTTTGAAGGAAACTTTTTCTATGTGTGTTTCTAAATGTTTGCGTTATCTGAACTTTGACCTGCTTCATTTTGGCAAGCTCCCTTCGAGTATGCTCATCGTTGCGTAGATCCTTTTTGTTCCCCACCAGTATGATGGGAACATTGGGGCAGAAGTGTTTTACCTCAGGGGTCCACTTCTCTGGGATGTTCTCTGAAGACAAAACACAGAAGAGGCACATCGTTCACATATGCAGGAGCAGATATGAAGTATGTTTTACATCAAGCGAGAATTCAACAGTTGTTGAGAAATGAAAGGTGTCCACCCGAGTCTCCATTTTTTAATAAACAACCACAGAAATGCAGGTGATTATTAATAAATAAAGATATGCATCCTACAACTTTAGGAATTAATAAATAAAACAACTGCTAATTGGCTGTCTATGAATCAATTTAATTAATGAACTACAAATTTAGGCATAAGATGTGTGTGTGTGAGAGCATCTGGGTAAGGAACGCGAGCCCTCTGGAAATGTGGTTTCTTTTGCAGCGAGATGAGAATGGATGCTGAAGCACCTTCATGACTGTTTGTATATTTACAGTATTATAAAAAATCCTTATAAGAGTGAAGCAGCAGTTTTTAGAAGCACAAACACACATTAAAGATTAAAATAATGCACGTGTGTGTGAGAGATCAATAGGACACAATTCCACAAGCCAAACAGATATGCCCGTTTCATGTGATTCATTCTGAAATTATTTGAGCTGTTTTTAAAAAGCTGCTTTTTTCTTCCTAATTATTTAACAAAATCACAAATAAAACCGTTTTTGTCTCAACTTTTTCTACAACACTTGTAGATGAGTGAACAAATGAGAAGTTCAGAATGTGCCAGAAACTTTCCCAGCTCTCCATCTATACTCACCAAGACTGTCAGGGCTGTCGATGGAGAAGCACATGAGAATGACATCAGTGTCTGGATAAGAGAGCGGACGCAGTCTGTCGTAGTCCTCTTGGCCGGCTGTATCCCAAAGCGCTAGCTCAACCTGCCAACAGAGAGGGAGAGTTATCAGCCACAACGTGCTAACATGCTACATCTGTCCCAGTGGATCAAGCACACATTCACCATGTAAACACAAACCTTACATTTAGACTGCATCAGCACGTCATGTCCCTCGCTCTAACTTTTTTAAAATATAGGTATCTAGAATAAATACTTTTTAACTTTAAATGAATGTTAACATTTTTAACATTCCACATAGATGTAAAACATTTATTTTAATTGTATTAAATAAACTCAATATTGATTATAAGATTACAAGAGCTATATTTAATTAGTTTAAAAAAAAACAATTTTAAGAAAAGTACTGCTTTTATACATGAATACCTTATAGATAGATTTTATTTTCTTATTGTATTGCATGGAGATGTTACTTAAAGCAACAGACAGGGCAGATTAATTTAAACTTATTAAAACAAATAAACAAAGCTACCTTAAACAACAGTATATCCATCCTAAGACTAACACATGCTTTACTAAACACTTTTATTCCCAATAAAGCTGTAATCAACTCAGACACTCAATAACAGTGTACTTCATTTGCACTAATCAACAGATCGAGTCACCTTTGACCCCGTAAAGCTGAGTGTTGCTGTAATTTCTGTTTGTGGCCTGAAATGTGAGAGGATGCAAACTAGCACAGACCTGTTTGCTATCTACTTCAATGTCAGCAACGTAGTTCTCAAACACAGTGGGCACATAGACTTCAGGAAACTGGTCTTTACTGAACACTATGAGCAGACAGGTCTTCCCACAGGCTCCATCTCCAACTATAACCAGCTTTTTCCTGATTGCTGCCATAGCTGCAGACAAGAGGGAGAAAACGGCATTAGTAGCAACATGAAAACATTTGTATATGTTTAACACGACGCATCGAGGCATTATGCAACTTCCGAGCACGATGAAGAGACAACAACAAACCTGTCTAAAACCGACACCCGAGGCTATTTTTCCCCGACAACGTCAACACTACGGGTGTTTAGAGTTTACCTTTTAACTTTTCAGTATACTCAGAGCGAAAAAAGAAAAGTATTAAGCCGAAAGAGCAAGTGTCTTTTGGAGTTTAGACTAAATTTGTAGTCAGATTAGGGACCGTCTTCCACGATTCTTCATTTCCGCTCCAGCGTCTGTGGCAAACTCCGGTTTGATGAATAATTCTGCTTCACATCGCCATTAAATGCTAACAAACTTCACAGCATCACGTAACTGCGAATCACTGCAGTACTGGTTGACCTAGATTTTAACCAGTTAGGAGGATGTTCTGTTTACAAAAGACTTAATGCTAAGTAATGTAGCTAACCAGCTAGCACAAAACGGAGGATGCAGGGTTTTTTCCCCATTTTATTTTAGCGATTATATTGTTTGTTACAGATAATATGTGTGGTATTCAAAATATCTCACACACAGGACTACTACAGTACGAGTATTTAAGTTCTAACTACAAACCATTAAAGTTTTCGTTTTAAATCCAACCCGGCACAGCTAGCCGGCTTAGCCTAGCATGACGGAAGTCAGTGCGAGTTTATCGCTCCGTTAGCTAGGTAGCTAACCTCAGCAGATTATGGAACAAAATTTCGATTAAAAATATAAATAAACATATTTCTCGTGATAAATAACGTGAGTAATAACCTAGTATTAAACACTGGTTGTGTATATCAGACACTTACCAAGTTATTGGTATAAAAAATCTATTTAACTGAAGGAAAAGAAGCGCTTTGTTTGTCCCCGTCGCTAGTGGCTGCTGGCTGCCTGCTGCGCTACTGGAGGATTACAGGAGGGGTGGGGGCAGGCAGGCTAATCATAATTATAATCATAATAATTATTATAATAATCATAATAATCAAAATAATAATCATAATAATAATTATAATGACAATAATAATAATATTTATAATGATTATAATGACAATAATAATAATATTTATAAAAATGATAATAATTATAATGCTGATAATAATAATAATGATAATCATCATCATAATAATCATAATTATGACAATAATAATAATTATTATTATTATGACAATAATAAATTGTATAAATAGTAACAAAATTGTATGGTTAGTATTATTATTAATATTACTACTACCACTACTACTACTAATAATAATACATATTATTATTATTATAATTATTATTATTATTAGTAGTAGTACTGTTGGTGGTGTGGAAATAGAATGGTTAAAGTAAAATAGTTATTGCAACCAGACCAAGACAAGGTTAATAAATGGGCCATTCCTTTGTAGTTATAAACCTTTTAAGTGTTTTTTCATTTTTGTCTATTTTTCTTTATAATAATTATAAAGATAAAAAATATCAAAATAATTTGGCTTGTCAATCCATTGTATAGTATTACTTATGTTTAGGTGTAATGAACCGTCATCCTGCTTGTTTTAGCTCATGTAATGAGAATAGTTCTTTGAGTTTGCACGGTGGTGATCTCTCCATATAAGCATCTGATGAATTAGTGACATTCAGGGGTCAACAATGGTTCACTCCAGCCCTAAGTGCACATCTCTAAGCACTAGATCACGACTTACTAAACCCCATTATGTCCCACATAGTGTATGTCATTATTTTTCTAAAACCATACATGGTTGGCATTGTGTTTACTTTAATACATTTATTAGTCAATGTACAAATAACATATTCATGAAAAACTTACTATACAATAATTAAGAATTTTTTCTACACTACAATAAATTTTTTGCAAAATACTTTACAATTATTATACTATACATGGAAATAACCACTTTAAACATGTACACCAAAGGAATTATATATATATATATATATATGTATATAGTTATAAAGTACTATGAGAGTATGTTCACATTATGATACTACCACCTCCATTCTAATCAGAGCTCTCCCTTCATGACTCCATAAGTGACACCTGCTGCTTAAATAAGATGAAAATCAAAGATCAAACACAATTCTCTCCTAATGATGCATATAAGATGCATATAATTGAACTAGAGACAGACGATATTTTTTCTGACCTGCACGGTTTGAGCAGAGAGGGTCTAACAGGGACACATTCTCAGTTTTCAGCTGGCACAGCAGAGTATTAATAACTCCAGCTCTTGCTCTAATCCTGATAAGAGGCTTTCTCTGTGTTGCTCAGTTCTAACTCGTGGAAAACAAACTCAGATGCATTTCCACGAAAACAGTAATACCTCCAATTCATCTCTGTGCTGAAGAAACCAGCTATTAAAAAGGTGAAGTATGACTGAATTCAGAGAAAAGTAGCTTCCATAAACCAGCTTCCAATCAGATGTCTTTCATTGTGATGAAAAGTGTTTATAACATGATAAACAAGGGGAAAGTTGTTTCTGGTCTGAAAAACATCAGATTGTATATCTGAATTTTGATAATAAAGAACAAAACAGTGTACCAAGTTTTTTATTTAACATGTTAAAAAAGTGTGGCAAACCACAGCAGGCCATCCAGTCTGCACACCATCGTGTAACAACAACTTTTTCATACATAACTTAAATATTTATCCTCCATAGTTTTGAGCTGTTTGGATTTAAATATGTCCAATAAAACCCAGAAGAGCAGGAAGAATCATACTGAATATCTACACGTCATGTGTTGAATCTAAAAGACAGGAATGGAGACGTGTGCTGTTGCATTTCTGATACAGAGATGAACAAATATTAGAAATGTTAGGAGACCGTTAGCTGAACTGAAAGCAACTATATTTATTTAATTAAATTGAGGTCTGTTGAACACTCATTACAAGCTTTATCACTTATAATGAGCAAGACAAGTAAAAAAAAAAACACTTATAATGAGCACCAACGTGAATGATTTGATAATGATTTATTATTTATGGGTTATGAATGTTATTAAATAAAAAAGTATTGTGACCATAAATTCTTATTGATAAAGGGCACAAATAACATTAACAATAATAAAACAAACAAAAAAAACGTTTAAATATTGGCATTGCACATATTGCAGTAGCTGAGGCAAACAGGAAAACAATAATTTAAATAAAATTACGCTGGAAAAAGATTGAGCTCATTCCTGAGCATTGAGGTCACTCTGGTTTATTGTGCTTAACCAGTACCATCCTCTGCTGCGCCGGGTCTAACGCTGAATTCCCAGCATGTGGCCACGGACGGTGACCCTGATTGGGTTCCTATTATTTTATCCCTTTCAGTGATCATCATATATAGAAAGGGTAATTTTGCAGGAAGCACAGCAAAGGCTTTGGGAGAGGCAGCCTGTCGGGGCAATTTGTGTGCTTGTTGATGGTTAGACGGGTCAGATGTTGCAGAGATGGGAAACCCTGCAAGCTGTGCAGAGGATGCAGCAATTTCAGAGGGACTCCGCTGCCTTTAGTGGCATGCTGTGCAGGGTCAGGCTTTGTTTGGGGCTTAATGGCTGCCAGGTCCTGCTGAGTCTGGCCTGAGACAACGTAATGCTGGACAAGGCTGAGAACATCTGGGAAAGACTGCAAGTGAGGCAGGCCTGGGGAAATGGAGTCCAGCCAGAAACGGCCCCCGTTGTACTCTATACGCACACTAGTAGGTCCGCAGCGAGTCTTCACCGACAGGGCCAGCATGTACTGAGGGTGAGTGCTGTCCCGCAACAGGAAAGTGCCTTCAGATTTAGTCAGGAGAGCTTCTCGAGCTTCGCTAGCTGAGATAGAACCCCAATACCAACCTAGAAAAGGACAAATTGTTTAAATGTCAGCGTTTCACATGTCACATGGATGCAGCTTAAAGAGGAATTTGGGTCAACTTTAATGCTGTTTCTCACATCATGCAGACTGAGAGTAAGCCTTCTTCAAATGATAAATAATATGAGCTGCTGGTCTACCTGAGGTCTGTAGATACTGGAAGGTGGTGGTGATGCAACGGAGGTCCTCTGCTGGATCCCAGGGTGGAGAGGAAGGATATGGGCAGCAGGAACTTCTTTGTTCCTCATTATGCGAAATGGTCACTGCCCTGGCAACCATTTCTGACCAAACGTAGGCCTGGTAATGATAATATTCATGTAGGAAATTTAAAAAGCTGCAATCAATTATAGTTATGATTTCATGTCATTTTATTCTGAGTCGTCTTTGTCTCCCTAAATTCTCCAAGCTCATTCATGTTTGTTGCAAACAATAAGTTAAGAAAATGTTCACACTGGCCAATAAATTAGAGGAATATTATCTGAGATATTATCCCAGTTATTAAATAAGAAATCTCTGATTGAATGTGCAGCAAACTCAAAATAAAACTAAGTGGGATGACAGCATGGAACAAAAAGAAAAGATAAATAAACATGACAAAGAAGCAAAATGCAACACATCTCAAATAAAATAAACACAAAACTAAAAAGTTACTATTTATATTAATAATCCCGGAATTTCTTTACAAAACGTAATAATGAAACAATATCTAAATTATATAAATAGCTTCTAATCTAATTTGTTTATTTAGTGACATCTTTAAGATGCACAAGAAAAAAGACCTACAATAAATAAATAAAAATACACCACCAAACAAAAACCAGGCGCACACAGACTTCAATGTAAAACAGGGATTACATTATAAATAAATTAAAGTATTAAAATGTTTAAATCACGCTTCTCTCGCAGCACGTATACTGCCTTTAAACCGGTTAAATCTGTGAAATATTCTTACCTGAAATCCAGAAGAAATAAAACGATCGCTACCATTAAAAAAATCCAATAAAATCCTCACTCAGGTTATTTATTCCAGCAGTGAAAATGAGAAATGTGTCGTGTTTTGTGCTGCAGATTAAAACGGCGACGGAAGCGGAGCGCGAGCTCTGCAGAGCAGCTCAGGCGCGCTGCCGGAAGTTCCCAGAATCTGATTCCAGGAAAGGTTTTGTGTTTCAGTGCCTGCAACAGCCAGTAGCTTCCTCCATCAACACACACACACTGCTTCCCGGACACATTTCAGTGTAAGATACAGCGTTTAAATAAATAAACAAACAAAAAAGCAAACAGCTGCGGTGAAAAGCTTACTATACGATTTTGATTGTAATAACTTTATTGTCCCTTTGGTCCCAGAGAAACAATGAAAACTACAAAACAGAAATGACAGAATTTATTATATATGTTATAGTCCCGCTTAAATATATTATACTATATATATATAGTCCTTAATCACTAAATCTTAATCATAAATCATTTTATAGAAATGAATCAACGAGCACATTAGATAAAATAGCCTATGGTGATTTTGTAGGACTTTTTTTTTCCTTTTTTCTGTTAAGCTTTTCTTTCTTTTTTAGTTTGTGAATGTAAACTAAATGGGACATCGTTTTCTTAAATAAAAGAGTAAGAAGGGGAAATAGTTGGGTCACCATATAGCTAAAAATAAATGTATTTAAATGAGAAGCCTCGCATCATGTGTGGTGTCTCATTAATCAGTTTTAACTAAATTGCTGTAATGGTATATTAAAAGTTTAAATATATTGTTGAGCTAAGGCAGATTCTAATCTTCACTATTAAATTATAAATTGCCTTTTCGGTCTCCAAACATTTCTCTTCTTCTACGGTAGATGAACAGCATCCGCTACTTCCGGTTTGTTGACGCAGCATCGGCTACTTTCGGTTTGTTGACGCAGCATCGGCTACTTCCGGTCTGTTGACGCAGCTGACGACGCGTCCTACAATCGTGTTAAAATAAAACAAGAAACCACTAAAACATAAGCAGTAAATATTTTACACAGGGATACTCTTGATCTTAATACAGGCTACTTTATGAAATACATAATTTTCTGACTTTAAGTCTACAGTTGACATGGTAAAACTACGCACTTTACTGTAGCCTATAAATTAGGCTACGTTATCTGCAAACAAACGATGTGATACACTATCGAATTACTTTATTGTTTCTTTCCTAATTACCATCTGAAAACAAAATAAACAACAACAACAAATCTCATTAGTCAGTGTCTTGTTATTTGTCATTAAAAACAATTGAGGCAAAAATTTGTTTTCTTGGAAAATAACTTATCTTAAATCGTGTCCTCAAAGATTCACCATAACCTAGCTCTTAGTTCCCATGTACTGAGATAATGACCACTTCAAATGCTGATGTTCAACTCTGAACCTTGTTTCCAGGAAAAAATATTCACATCAACCGTGTTTCCCGTGAGCCACGAGAGCAGCAGAGCGCACAGCCAAGGTTTCTGAGTAAAGCGCCTTCCTGGAAAACACACACAACCCCATGACCCCTGCTGCTGCCTGCCTGTCCGCATGACTGTGGGGTATCAGCCACACATGCATATAAAGGGGAGGAAAGGAGGAAAACACACGCAAACAAATACAGAAAATATTTTATTGTAGAACCATGTGAAGCAGTTGGTTTTTAGCTGAATGCAGTCTGATGAGGAGGAGGATGAAGCTGCAAATGCAGTGGATCCTGTTTGGATTTCATACAGAAAGTCTGTACAGCATATATGCTCCTAAACCTTTAGTAAATATAACTGATAATCCACCCTAAAGCAGAAATTTTCTGAGTGAATGATTATGAATGAAAGAAGAAAAATCTTACAGGTGAAAAGAAATGCTTCCCATCTAGCCGTTTTCCATATCTAGTCCATCAAATTGATATTTACAAATGTATTAAGAAAAAATTAATTTATCTGTGTAATAAATCCCCAAAGATCCAGTTAAGAGACTTATCTGGGTTCCCACCTTACACTGACCAGCTGCCTGCCTGTTGTTTTAAATGGAATAAATATATATTGTTTCCTGATAAGCATTTGTGAGAAGGAGCATATTTTATCACATTTGTATCACATTATACACATTTACAAGTTAAATATTCCAATTTTAGGCATCTATTAAAATAGATTTACTGTTTAAAGAACATCTTTTTCTTTCTGTGCTTTCTTGTAGCCTAATATCTAAAACCCTCAGAATCCTGCTTCTCAAAAAGGAATCTGCTCTAAATCCTCGGAAACAGCTGAATACAAGGTTGTTGTTGATTTTTTGTTTGAAGGCATAAATACTACAAAGAGTCATTGTATCCACTGTGAGCGCACATTAAAATATCTCCTTGTGAAAGGTTAGACAGGGTAACATAAAGACAATAAAAAGCACAACCCTGTTTTATTTAGCAGATTTTTAAGGCCAGTCATTATTTTTTCTATGTTAGAGTTTGGTTTTGCAGAATAATCCACTTTAACCAGCATCTTCCAGTTAATTCAGTCTTTTTTTACTGGTATAAACTCCAACATATGAGATTCTGAAACCTGTGGTGTCTGAAGCTCTTGTGTCTTTTGTTTTATTTTAGTTTCTTTCTAGCATGGTGTGAAATAAAAGGGAACTATCTGAAATGTGCGATGCGCATAAAAAGCTCTGCTTCGAGGTGCTCCCTCTGGCTCATGATCGGATAAAGAAGCACATTTGATTAGCAGCACCTGGCTGCTATTTATCCTCTCAACTCCTCGAGAGTAGTTTTGTATTTGCATATAATTTTTCATAAACAGCTTTTTTAGTTTGCTTTACTTTTTGTTCAGTAATAAAATCTGTCATGTGTTGTTTAACTGCATTTTTTCCTCATTTTAAAACCTAAAAACATGATAAGTTTAATTTTTTTCTTTAACTGTGACCTTAAAACACATGTTTCCTGACTCATGTTTTAATCAACACCATGCAGATTCACAGTTTTATCCAGATATGGTTGTGATATGGTCTCAAAATTAAAAAAAAAGAAAGGAAAAAAGGTACAATAAAATATTAAATTCATAATTGATATAGTTCTCAAACTGAACTACAAACAAGATGCTAAAGTTAAGGGTAGAAAATGATTTCCTCTTGTGTGTTTTGGATCTTTGCAAACACAAAAGAAAGAAAAAAATCTACAAAAGCACACACTTACAGGATGAGGAAAACCTTAAATCCACAACGCACTCACTTTAAGAGGAATTACCAGCGGTAGGGCTGCGAGAATACACCGGTTCCTGGTGTTTTCTAGAAATATGGGATCTCTTTTCATTTCTAAAACATTTGGCTGAACATAAAATTGTTGGTTCACTGGTGTAACAGAAAAGTTTGAGATGACTTTAACAAACAAACTAATCTGCATGACGATGCATCACTATAAGGAATTCTGCTTTATGGTGGATCAGTGAAATAAATGTGTGTAAAAATAAAGACGCAGCAGCTAAAAGCTAAATAGTAGAATACATCCATTTCAGATCTCATAAGTGTGATGTCTAATTTTCTTCCCCGTTCTCTCCTGCTCCCTTGATGAGGCGTTTGTTGCCCCTCTTCCCTCCCGGTCCGCGGGGTTTAGCAAAGGCCTGTTTCAAGGTGTGCTCCATTGGATGGACCTCCTCATACAAAAAGTCCTCTGTCAGACCGTCACCACTGTCAATCTCCATCTGTGCAAATAAACAGATAAACAGATTGAATATTACTGGCTTACTGATGAAATAAACCTGTTGATCAACCTCTTTGTAGATTATTTGGTCACCTTCTTGGTGACTTCCAGTTGGTAGTCTCTTTCCACCTCATCCAGCAACCTGTTCTTACAGCTGGAGTACAACATCCGCTCCTTGATACTACAGCTGTACCCAGGCATTGAATAGAGGAACACTGGGAAAGACATGAAGTTATTGAAAGGTAAAACCAGCCAGAAATAATATACAGCAGAGATTCAGAATCATTGTTTATGTGCCATCTGTAAGGCAATGGCAATTCATTGTAATGGATGTAATATTCAGTCATAAATATAATGAACATCTCAAATGTAGAACCATTTCAATGCATGTTTGGAGATGTTCTCGCATGGTGTAAGTTCCATATTCCCTCTTAACACTGTTTAGCTTATTTGGTTTTCTGCCTTTTAGTTGCTAAATACTCATCAGGGTTTGTAAAGTAGACATGAAAAAACTCAACACAGCACAAGGGTACTTTAGAGTTGAGCAATAATTCACTGCGTGCACTAATGTGAGACATCCTTTTGCATTACACAGTCAGTTCATTCATTATGAATATCCATGAAATGACAGAATTGTGAGGCTTTGAGCTGAGGGTTGGAACCTCGATAGGACAGGATGCTATGGGATACACTGAGACTAACAACTTAAGGAAAGCATCTCATAAAAGTAAGTGGTTACTGAGTTATAAACAGTGTGAAATAAACCATTATTATTCATAAACCATAACCTTTTGTCTCTAAATGGTCTGAAAATGGGAGAATTTTGAAATGTGGTTGTTGAAATTATTGTTTTTTTCTTTAGTGCAGCTTTAGTTATAAGTTCCTTTACAGATTAACACCCTGGACAGTACGAGCCATGGTGATTATCTTTCAGATGGTAATTTAATCCCAACTGATGCAATAAGTAACTTCTCCTCTCTCAAACAACCATCCACGTAGACACACAACATGGAAAAGATGCCAGTGTGTTTAAGCAGGTCAAATCATTAACACGCATCAGTTATCGAAGCGATTCCACGGAATCGGTGCCGTTTCCGTCCATAAATGCATAAGCACATGGAAATTAATTATAAAATTCATATTCTTACTTAGCTATCTGAGTTTGATGTCCTGTTTTATTTTGGTGTTTCATGTGTTTTAATTGTATGTGTTTATTAATTTTACCTGGTTTAATTTAGTTCATTCATCCCACCTTGTGTCTTGTTTCAGTTTGTGTATTTATACATCTGGTTTTCAGTTCATCTTCATGGTTCATTAGTTGTTTGTGTCATTTGTTATCACTAGCTGTCTTTAGTTTGTGTTCTGTTAATAAATACCTCCTACCTGCCTTCAGGTCCAACCATCCCAGCCTCACCTCTTTGCCTCCATATATAACACCTGCACAATGATCTGATACTAAACTTATGCTATGTGCACTGCATAAACACTGCATATTTCACCTGTCCCTCACTCTATCACATTATACTGTGAAATAAAATATGATTAATAGAATATTAAATCTATTTTTATTGTATTGCATTTCTAAGTATTTCAGTATTCCATCTATCCTTTACATTTAACTCTTCTATTTGATTTAGATCTATCTAACTCTTAGCCACACATCAGCGCTGATGGAAATATTTATACAAAAAAAAAGTCTCTAGCACTTCAGGACAACGTCTGTGTCCTACAGGGCAATGTCTGTGTCCTACAGGACAATAGCTGTGTCCTACAGGACAATAGCTGTGTCCTACAGGACAACAGCTGTGTCCTACAGG
>JBAMHV010000003.1:19719272-19736426 GCA_037177535.1 Pseudomugil gertrudae | reverse complement strand
AACACGGAGAGAACCCACGCTAACACGGAGAGAACCCACGCTAACACAGAGAGAACCCACGCTAACACGGAGAGAACATGCTAACACAGAAATGTTACTGGTTGGAGGCTTGAACCAGCAATCTTCCTGCTGTGAGGCCACAGTGCTAACCCACTGCTCCACCGGGCTCATATCAGCGTCTCCACTCCTGTTATAGGTTTGGGTTATAGATGTTTTCCAGCCTTTGTATGTTGGTTCAGCTCTACAGTACGTCTAAACAGATCCATCTCTGTAGCAGGTCCTCAGTGGCCCCAGGACAGTGATTAGGCCCTTGCTCCAGAGCTACTACAGGGGCCAAAGGTCTTAAATGTCTCTTGCTTCAACACACCTGATTGTTGTCTGTTGAAGCAGGGATACATTGAACACTATATGATGGAATTGAGTAGCTCTGCTCCAGACAACTGAAGCTGTAACTGGACATTTGAGTAAGTGCTAACACAAAGAACAGAGGAAGTGTCATTTTCAGGCCCGTTCACAGACACTGACACGGGGACTCACCTGACAGTCGGGAGAGCGCAAGTCCCAGATCCGGATCGTCTTGTCCAAAGAGCTTGAGATAAAAGTTTGGTCCACTGGGGACATGGAGAGGGCAGTAACCCTGTTACACAGACAACGTCCCTTTAACCATGTAGAAATGAGATGCCAGGAACAAAATACAACTTTAAGAACCTGTTAGAGCCTATTAGATTATATAGATTATATATACTTACAATAAGTGGTGCTAGCGCTTTATTTTTCTGTTTATTTTTGTAATTTCTTTCTGTTTCAATGTAAAGCACTTTGAGCTGTCCTGTACATGAAAGGTGCTGTATAAATAAACTCGCCTTGCCTAGATTAAGACATCATTGATCTGATCTGTGTAGTGGACCACAGGGTTTCACACGTTAACATTAATTAATACATTTCTCAAGGCACAGCCACCACAGTGTTGGTTTGATCCGTATCCATCCTCAGTTAGACTGAGGTGTGTCTTTATGCGCTACTCACCGTGCAGTGTGTCCTGGAAAATATCTGATGAACTTGTTGTCAGTAAGAGACAGATATCGAATTGTATCTGGAGACACAACATGTACATATTATGTATCAAACACTTCGGTGAATTATATAAATCATTAACCTGAAAAGATTTTGTTTCCTTACGGGGTATCAAAATATATTGGTATTGGTTGACATTGGAAATTCAGAGTTGGACATTATCGAACATCCCTTGTTTTAACATGTTTAAATGAACATATAATATTTGTCTCTTTGTGGTGAGAAGGTTATTACCATCCAGTTTGTTGGAACTGTAGACCACTGTGTTTGTATCTCCAGATGTGTAACGAATAAGGTCTACTCCATATTTCTTGCTGTACAGGGTCCTACTCGGCCTTAAGCAGAAAAGAAAAGTAAAAAAAGGTTCAAATAAATAATATTACTCACACCCCAACAAACAGAAAACACACCCTGTATAAGATACCTGCAGAAATTAACATGTTACACACACATTAATACATATATAATAGCTCCTTACTTGCCCTGTTGGATGTCGTATAACATAATGCAGTCGTCGTCGCTGCTTGATATCGCACCTTCACCATTTGGGTTGTAGTCCACACAGTTAACTTTCTCTGAATTGTTTTGATACGTCCTCGCTACTCTGAAACTCCGCAGCACGCTGTCTGTGATCTTCATAGCTGCGTAATTTCACTCAAATAACAACTTACCAGATAAAAATGCTTTACATATTACATTACCTCACTGCTTGGCTTTTGTTTTAAAAAAAGGCAATAATTTTATACGCGTACAAGTCGGGACGGTGGTGGGGTTTGGTCGCAAATATTTCCATTAATAACAACATTCATGCTTTCAGTCACTGCGCTTAAAATCTCGGATCAACTTTGGATTACTCGGTTTGCATCCCAGCGGCTACGAGGCGGGCGGACCTGTAGTGTTCACATTGTATTCTAAGGCTTAAATTGAATCGAGCAGTACTGATAACATAAACTAGCGCACCTTCAGTCGGGCAAGCGGAAGTAATAATGCGGAAGCAATTTAAAGGAAATGTTTTAAAACATGGATTTTGGTTTGAAGTTAGTCATCACTTTTTATGTAGAACAATACTGAGGTAAAATAGTTGAACTCAAAAGACACGATGACGTCTAATAATTTTAAATAAATGATTACGTCTTATCTGCATTTCTTTAACATGCTTTAAAAATTAATTCTACTTTGAAAATCTTGACCCGGAAGTTATTTCCCCGCATGGTACTAGGCGTTTCTAGGTTTTTGTGACTAAGTTACTTTTACACAGTTCAACAATGAACAGCTATAGAAAACTACATTTTTTGGGCGATTGTACAGTTAGACAGTACATGTTGTGGTCGTTGGTTAGGTTACGTATAAACCGCCACCGGGGTCCAGAGGCGGCTCTGCGCCGCGGTGAAGCGACCGTCGCCAAACAAGCTCCCGGTCCCGGTCAGACACCGCGGCTAAGAGCAATAGACCTAGCCAAGAAGATCCAACAGGAGAAAACAAAAACACAAGCGACCGAGCCTCCGGTGTCAGGCTTGCGGGCAAGGGTGATGGAGCTGAAGAGGTTCAGTCAGCAGTTACAACACGTCCATCCAAACGTGCTGGCCAAACACCTGCACAAAGCCGTGCTGTACCGGGATAAACATGTCGTTGTTATCAACAAACCTTATGGGATCCCTGTTGGAGGTAAACCAATCATGAAATTCAAGTTGGTAAATAAAAGATCTCGCAAACAATTGGCACAAAAAAGTTCAATAAATGATTGTTTGGTGGATTATTGTGGTAAGGAGGAGGTGCCAGGCTGCTGGGGCCTATGATGTCCATATTAAATTGATTTAATAATTTAACTCGATAAACAACCCCAGGCAAGGGTGACTAGCATCACCACAAAAGATTTGGTAAGTTTTTTTTTTTTTTTTAAATGAGATCAACCCACATACTCAATTCTGCTGCTCATCCCACAAATGCATTTTGTGAGATTTCCCATAATTATGACACCATTTAAAACAAAATTGAACATGTTTTAACAGTATAAAATTTCATTCAAGAGGAATAAATAATCCACCAAAGACTTATTTTCTTAGTTTTGTGCTGTGATAGATACACATGTATACATTTGTGGATGAATGGAAAGATTCATTAGTTGATTGATTGATTGTCTTATCTGAGGAGGAAAAACTAGCAAGACTTTTTGTTATATGACGACTTTATATCTAAATGTAATACAAAAAGCTTTACAACAGTAAAAAGATCAAGAATAGCACTTATAAAAGCAGCTTTTAGAACAATACTAATATTGATTAAACAACAATAAAAGTAAAAAAAATCTAATAAATTTAAAACCAAATTTAACCAAAAAAGGCTGCAAAAAAAAAAAGAAGTGAATGTTTCATTGCCAAGCTGGGAGCTTGTGATATAAACGGACATTGCAGTCGTCCTGTAATGATTTAATGAATGCACGAGCCAGTTTTTCAGCATCACTTTGGACCGTGAATGTTACTGGGAGTCACTGGTATGGCACCCATATGATCAATGGAACATTTCTCAGGACGAACACAATAATCATGAACTCAATATGAAGACGCTGCAGGACATTCAGGCTTTAACGTAGCATTTCTGTCCTTCAGTTTGTCCACTCTAGGTTTAGAAACCTTATATGAGCTCACTGAATGAATTTAATTATTTCTCATTCATCAATGGATCTGGTCATGCTCAGTGGCATCAATCATTATGACAATGCCACTATTGTTCAGATTATAATATAAAAAAGGTGGCATGAAATCTAATTTTCAGTTCAAGCTTGATCACATAGTCCAGTTCTCCACCCCTGCATGTTATGACCTGTTACTTATGCAAAAAAAATCACTAAAGATGTCATCATGTACTCTCCTAGTATTATATTTAACTACCTAATGGATCACAAATACATGGAATCATTTTCTCCTGCTTGGTAAAAACTCTGTACCGCATTAAAACCTCAATTCTGACACTTTTTTGTGATAAATTGTGAAAAGTTTTCCATCAGCTTCAGTTTAATCTCTTTCAGATACCAGGAGTTCGATTTCACAAAACGTAACCTTTTATCCTTCGTCGTTCTGAGTAAACGGAGAAAAGTTTTGCCAAAAACATCAGATAACGGTTTCAGAGATGAGTAAACTAACCGTACGGTGGTACAAACCACTCGGATCAGATTAGCTTCTCATTCTGTTTGATGTGAATGAACTGAAACTGGATCTAAATCAGGGTTTTTAGTAGTTTTAGTCACCGAGTCGCTGTGTGAAGAAGCAGCTTTTAATAAAACATTGTTTCTGTGCAGATATTGGCCAGAATAGCTCCATAAAACTAGTACAAAAACAGCTTGGATGACAGTGAATGTAATTATTATAATGAAGGTTAAATATCTGAAGCTTTTGTTATTGTCTCCCAGGTGACTCCAGTGTTCGATCCATCGCCTCAGTGCTTCCTGTTCTTTCCAAAATGATTGATGGGATGAAAGTGAACTCCAACTCTCAGCTCCTTCCATGCTTGGGTCTGGAGAAGGACTCGACGGGAACTCTTCTGTTAGCCCGGAGTGAGGACGTGGCAGAGCACATACAGGCTCTGAGTAAACACAACCGAGTGCAGAGGAAGTACTGGTGAGATGATGACTGATCAAAAAGCTGATTTTTATGCTATTTTCTGAAAACGTGGCTACTTTTGTTCTTCAGGGTTGTTACAGTTGGTGTTCCTGTCCCCTCTGAAGGACTGATTGACATTCCCATCATAGAAAGAGAGGTTACTGGTTCTCAGCCACACTTCAAGGTGCTTTCTTTGTGGTTTCAGTTCAGATTTTATAATTGGTTCAGTAAAATCTGGGAAGACATTTTGTTTTTAAGTGTCAGAAATACAAAGTAAATGATGGATTTTGAAGTTAAACTCATCATGTCGTCCTCTTGCATTAGTTATGGACAGTAGTTTAATGTAAATGACCGGCTCATGATCAGTGAGATTAAGGATTGTTGCCAGTGTAATTCTAGTCTCAGAACTTCTTTCAGATGGCTCTGAGTCCGCTATTTAGAATTAACGACACAGGTGATGGAATAACCAAAGTCCGAAGCCATCGTCAGGCACACCCTGCAGTGACCAGGTACCGAGTGCTGGACAGCAGCAGTGGCTGCAGCCTCGTAGAGCTCCAGCCTTTAACTGGTGAAAGGACACAACAGTACAGTGAATCACATCCTGTTTCACATATGGACACATTTTTACTCCTGTTTCTCTTATCTGCAGAGGTCAAGCACCAGATGAGGGTTCACATGGCATTTGCTCTGGCGTGTCCCATTCTAGGGGACCATAAATATTCTCACTGGAGCAAACTGGCACCACAGGTAACGTGTATTTAAGACAGAGAAGAGAGGGGGATGAGCATTATGTGTCTCATAGGGTACAGTTATCAGCTCTACCGTTATACTATAGTAATGACACAACCCTGTACATAAACTCACAGCAGGTTTTTATCTTTCACCCCTATGATTTATGGTTTGTTTCACTACTTTATTAGTTGCAATTTCATATATATTATATCTATAATATATATCCCTTTGTTTGGTTACTCATCAGCAACTTGCCCTAGCAGCAGGAATGTAAAAGGATCCTTTACATAGTTAGGATCATGCTAAATAACCTATTTTCAGAGTACTCGATCACTGCATGAGTCTGCTGGTAGTAATACTACTGAATAGATTTTCTTGTTTTGCAGAAATTACCAGAACACATGCTGAAAAAACTTGAGCTGGAGCAAAGCAAGACCCGGCATCTTCCTCTTCACGTACATGGAAGACAGCTGATCATACCAGGACGAAGCCAAGCGGACATCAACGTGTCCAGTCCACTGCCCAAATATTTCACGCAAACACTGAATCTTCTGCATTTAACATTTCCAAACAACAAAGATGAATAATCTCTGTTCAACAAATATGTGCAAGTTGTGGTCAGTTGGTCACCGTTTGACATAAAGAAAAATAACCATTTAAATTAAATGGGAGCTTAGTTAAAAGCTGGGTTGTTTCAGCACATAAGGTAAACAGACTAATGCAGAGCCTGTCAGAACAAAGTTTTATAGTAAAAAAAGAAAGTTTAATGTGTTGTGATTTTGAGATGGCACAGTGCTTATTGTTCCTTTTGTGTTTAACATGACTCAATGCAAAGATGCTTTTCTCATATACCACGCATACATAACTTGGCAAAAATAAAGTTGATGGGTGTTTTTCAGTTGCCAATTTTGATCTGAGGAAAGAAAAATGTTTTATCTCCAAAATGTTTACAGGTTATAACACTTGTGAATAATGGAGCATAAATTATGTTTAAGAAAGGAAAAAAACAAACAGGCACAAGTTTTAACTAAATTGTTACATTATCCAAATGGTTTTCATATAAAAACTGAGCAGTGGTCCCTGTGATTATCTGGAGTTTTAATCCATCATCATCATCATAAGACCTTAAAAAGAAGCACGTTGTTAAAGATTGAATAACTGGTACAGGAAAAGGAACCGCCCATGCTCCGTATTGATGAAACTCTTAACCTCGCTCTCCTGCGGGTTCAGAGGGTACACAGTCCCACACAGAGGTGTCCGCCCAGTCAGCTGAAAACCCCAAACTAGCGACTGCAATCATGATAATCTCCTCAGAAGAGAATGATTGTTTCAGAAGTTGCCCCATTTTATTAGATGGCTATTAGCTATTGAGGTTTATAGACAGGATGGATACTGCATAGTCAACAATCAGCAGTCCTGCCAGGGATCTCTTTAGCTCGTGTTTTCTGGACTGGTGCCGATGATCTCCTGAATCTCTCTGACCACGATGATGCGGGCCAGCATGTGTTCCACTTGCTGACTTGTGAGGGGCTGTGACGAGTACCACATTGGGCTGTTTGGTGCCACAACAGGCTCTGGAGTCATGTAGTATGCGTCGTTGCGTCCTTTGACACTTTGAGGACTGAAAAACAAGAAAAGAGTTGTGTTTTTTTTTTTATTTAAAATCTGTGCCATTATCCAGTTTACTGGGATTTTGAAGCTCACTGACCATTTGAACAGGTAAAAGTCATAAAGTTTAATGGGACAACGAAGGGGATTCTCTGGGTCTTCAATCTGCTCTTCGTACATATCATCGCTTCCTGAGAGAGGTCAGAAAAGAGCTTTTAAGAAAAACAGCCCTAAAACTAAAATCACTGAAGAGTCGAGCATGAAGTACCTTTCTGCCCAGCACTATGCTGGCCTTGGACTCTGAGAAGGCGAATGCTGGTTGCCTTGTCCTTGGCATTAACGGGGTTCTTCCTTGTGTGTCTCAACACTTTGGAAAAAGCCACTTTCATATGCTGCTCTGGTGTTATCAGGCGGAAATGCCTGCAAAACAAATATCCAGAAGCATTTAAAATCTGCATAATAAAAGAGAAAAGTCTGGTCTGTGATGACGAGCGGTGGGTTACTCACTTAGTGTTGAAATACATTAGAGTTGTGAGCAATGTGGCTGGTGAATGCGCACCAAGCTGTTTACACTCCCACAGCATTTCCTCGGTCACGTGACTCGGAATGACATAACCTACGATGGAAATAGACAGTCAGCTCTTCTTAAATAAAACACCTGAGACCTTATTGTGATGCTACTTTACCTAAAGGGTGAACGCTGGGTTTCCAGTCATACAGTATTTTGTGTAAACTTTCACAGAAGCGTGTATAATAGGGATCAGAGAAAATGTCGTCCACGCGGCCATTATCGCACAGATACTGTAAAAATAAAGCATTTATTTGTCATTTCAAAAAGTATATTGGTATTTCTGTGCTTCAACGTGAGGATACTAACCTTCTGTATACACAAGAAAACATAATATAGAACATCAGGTGTAAAATGTTCTCCTTCTGAGCCTTGAGCCTCCAGAGTCATCAGGGAAAGACCCAAGTTTAGCTCGGCCACTGCACTGGACACCAGGTCTTCCTGAAAGCGCAGGGGTTGACGACCTGAGTTCAATTAGAGAAATGAGACAAGTTCAATTCTTTTTCATTTAGAGCCAAACTACATCAGGAATCCAAGCAAAATGATGCCTTTCAGAGCACAGATAAATATTTACACAGGTTTACTCACGTCCGATAGGTGTAAGTTTCGTTTGGCCCTGCTTGACCAGTTCAGTATTTTTTCGGCTTGCCCACAGGCGCCACACCTCCAGGCCTTCATCGGGCTTTAGAGACACTGGAACCAGAATTTCTGCAGGCGGGTCGGAATCAGCATCTGCCTCCACTTGACCCTGTTGCCAGAAAAAAGTTTGCATTTGCTTTCCAGTAAAAAGATGGATCTTTATGACATGGTGAGAGAGGACTGATCTACTACACAGCTGGCTTTGCAGCAGTTTGTTGGGTACACCCGGGTGTACCCCAGTTTAAATGAGGACGCCGCTCATTTAAACATAAATACTCAGGAGATTTAGTTCCAACCCTGTAAACGAGAAGCGATTTCTAACCTGCAGGTGGAGCTGCTGCTCTTCTCCGTCTTGACTCTGCTGTTGATTTGGGTCCCATATGTGCACGGACTGTGTAGTGTTGTACGTTCCTCCTACGGTCTGCACTGCCACAGGGATGTGGATGTTTCCATTCATGAACTGAGCTGGGAACAAGGTCTGTACTATTTCTTCCTGTGTTGCAGTGGAGGCTACCACTTCTGCAGACCTTGCTGCAGAAGTGGGGGACATTTTGTCCTTGCCGTTGGTGGTAGTAACCTGCACGGTGCTATAGGTCTCCTGTGGTATAGCAATGTGAGTTACGCCCTGCTGCTGTGGAGAGGAGTACACAGGGATGGTCCAGGTCTCGCCTGAGGGACCTGTGATTGTTCCTGTAGTGCTGTACAGTTGAGCACTGTCAACCGTGAGCAAATCTGATCGCAGAGACACGTAGCTTTGCTGTTGCCCTTGAGGGATGGCCAGAACTGTAGCCACCTGCTGGCCCTGTGGAACAGCATAGGAAACGGCAAGCGGTACGTCCACCTTACGCTTCTTCGCTGGTTGAAGAACGGTTGAAGCAGTGCCGGGCCTTCTCTCAGCTTCCCTGGAAGACTCCTGCTCTTGGGAGGGAGCCATGGCTTCAATGGTCTGGATCTGAATCTGCTGACCATCTTGTAGCTGAATCTGTTGGCCAGCCTGAAGTTGAATTTGCTGGCCTCCTGGTAGCTGAATATGCTGGGTTCCTTGCAACTGAATTTGCTCACCACTTGACAACTGGATCTGCTGTCCTCCAGCAACAGCTGCAACCAACTGAGCCTGGATCTGTTAAATACAGTCTGCACAGTTAGAAAACAAGAGTAGGGCACTTCATGGATACACTTGCTAGATGACCGACATCAATGTCAAACCTGCTGATGCTGCTCCTCTGTGAGCTCTCCTGGCTGGACCAGCTGAGCTGTTGAGATTCCCTGTAGGCTCTGCTGGGAGGGGGAGGCAACGTGGAGAACCTGGCCAATGGTTTGGCCCTGCTGTTCCTGGATCTGCACCTGAAACACAGGAAGAACTCAATGATACAGGGCCAGGCAGAGCAGCAGTGTGGTCAGCTTGAGTAAAGCGCAGTGTGAAAGAAAAGCAAAGAAAGGTGGGTCCCCGAGGATAACCTGGAGTGATGGAGCTTTCTAGTGAGTTTTTAAATCAAAGCTTATACATTAAAAACACATTCACTCTTCAGCTCTGAATACATTTCTTTATCATGCATGTGAAGATTTCAGGCATAAACTGAGGTGTAAAGTTGACCAAATGTCAACCAGAGACACCCTTTCCACTACAGATGACAGTAGTGTTGTGTTGGTATCTTTATGTGGACATTAACTCAGTATTCACAGAGTTATGTACAGACATATGTCAGAAGGATAAGTAGGTTTCTGTTTGACAAAGAGGAATTACAGTGTTGGACATTTACAGAAATGTACTCTTTCAAGCTGTCGTGGTGAAGAGGGAGCTGAGCCGGAAGGAGAAGCTCTCAATTTACCGGTCGCTCAATGTTCCCACCCTCATCTATGAACACGAGCTGTGGGTCGTGACCAAAACAATGAGATCCCGGGTACAGGCGGCCGAAATGAGTTTCCTCCGCAGGGTGGCCGGTGTCTCCCTTAGAGATAGGGTGAGAAGCTCGGCCATCTGGGAGGGACTCAGAGTAGAGCCGCTGTTCCTCCACATGGAGAGGAGCCAGATGAGGTGGCTCGGGCAGGACGGGACAGGACGGATACTAACATTAAATGTGTGTTCATGTGTGTGCACATGTTTAATTTATCCTGAGTCCATCCAAAACAAACTATTAAAATGCACGCTGAAGTGTAAACATTTTAAAACTGAACCATGTAGTGAATTTGGTTACATTTGTATAAACAAAGACCTTTATCTGACTACATTAGCAGCAGCATTATACCATGAACATATCACAAAGTCAGACGTCCTTCAGCAAAAACTTTATTACCATTCCATGTGAACGCACAGAGATGAAAACCCGTGGTCCAATTAGATGGTCAGGTTAGTGAAAATACAGATACTAAGGATGGGGTCGGTACTCGATACCATTTTCAGTACTACAGAGAAAATAAAACAACTTTTTGTAAGAGCAACACAAAAATAACCTCACAGTTTATATAAATATATATAATAAAAGACATTTGGAGTATGTTTTCCCAAAGTTTTGTTAGTTAATGCAGCTCTAAATGCTGACTGCAGAACCACTGCTTAGTGGGAAAACCCAGTAACGATGATTAACATCTTATTTAAACAGGACGCTGCTGTAAGGGGAGGGCTGGTGGCCGGTCCATGGAAAGTAGCATTTAGGTATCATTACCTGAGGTCATTAAAATCTAAATACATACTACATGTTAGAATTTATTAGTATGCCAGTATAACTTTGATAACACCAGATAATGGATTAAAGGTATAGCTAATGTATGGTTATAAATAGGTCATTCTTTCAATGAGCATTACAGAGTTGTCAAACATCCAGAAAAACCGGTTGGTATTCACTCATACGGCCTTGTTTTTGTTCTTCACAGAGAGGAATGATGAAGACTCTGGACTGGGACAACTACCATATGTCATAAAGCATTTTAACATACCTGCACCTGAAGCTGCTGTTCAGACCCTTGATGCACAGACATTTGGGGTGAAATCTCTGTAGAGGTTACCTGCACCTGTCATGAAACATGTTCAGGATCATTACTGAGAACTTTAAATCACAGGAAACATTTTTATGGAGCTTTTTTATTTTAAGATTGTAAAAAGAGTAAACACTGGTTGATGAGGGCTCCGTGAAAAGGGAAATATGAGAGTACGTGGTGTAAAAAAAACCGAACTGGACTTGAGTTAATGGTCCCATTTTCATATGGATGGAAGTCATTTATAGAAAAATGTCAGCAGTGGTCGACCAGAACCCATCGGGGCTAGAGGGACAGAGAGTGGGACGCATTGTCTCCCACAAGTTTTACTACAATGAATACATGTTGCTAATCACAATAATCTAATCCCAGCAACTACACCCTTACTGGGACCAATGCTAACTATTTTTATTGTTATTTTTTTAGTCTTTACCGGCACAGAGGCGATGTGCGTGCAGATTATTAGTGAAACTGAAACGGAAACTTACTTTCATTCATTTTCAAACTGAATACAAAAGCATAGCTTTACTCTGGGTGGTTATCTGCTCTACCGCTGAGCTTTGATGGACAAACATCTTTCTCTGCCAGTTCAGAGACAAGATAAAACTCCAGGATTTAGCACATAGGTCCCCATCATTAGGCTCTATACTGGATAATAAGTAATCTTTCTACATAAAAATTATGCCTGAGCCACGACTTGTAATTCAGATGAAACCAAGGAGGTTTCAGAGGGGACAATACAAAAAAAGTAAATAAACTATCCATCCATTTTCTACCGCTTATCCCTGAACAGGGTCGCGAGAGGGCTGGAGCCAATCCCAGCTCACAACAGGCGAGAGGCGGGGTACACCTGGACAGGTAACCAGTAAATAAACTATACGGGATTGAATTAAAACCACATGACAGGAAACAACACTTCCTCTACTAGAAAGATCAGAGCAGACTAGACTTCTTAAAGAAGATGAGATCTTTTAATGTCTGCACCAAGATGTTGCAGTGATCTGTTGGGTCAGAACCAGTGATCTGTTGGGTCAGAACCAGTGATCTGCTGGGTACCATCAGAACCAGAGACTTAAAGAGAATCAACAAACTGTTCCATAAAGCTGGTTCTGTACTTGGAGAAACTCTGGAGCCGCTGGAGCTGATGGTCTTTAAGATGATGGGGGATTCTTCACACCCTCTTCACTTCACAGTGATAAAACAACAGAGTGTTCAGTGAGAGGCTGGTTCTGGTTCTGGTCCGATGTAGGACTGAAAGATAAAGACGATCCTTCCTTCCCGTAGCCATCAGCATTAAGAACAATACCCTTCAAAAAACTACTATGTGAATTTCTCTCTGGAATCAATAAAGTATGTTTCATTCATTCTTTAGAGACTATATAAGTCAACATCCATCATTAATAATAAAAAGTGCCTTACTGGACAGGCCAGCTCTAGAAGGGAGCCAGCCACCTCTGTGCTGTCTGCATAGACACAGCTGGCCTCCTGCTGCTGGTATACCATGGCTGTAGTGGTGGCCGTCCCTCCCTGCTGGCTGAACTCCTGAAGAACCTCTGGGCCTTTGGAGAGAGACTCCAGGAACTCCTTCATCCTGTGCTGAGGCACAGTGCGGGCCTTTTGCCGCACATATTCATCAAAGGACACTACCCCACCCTCCTGCTCATTCATCGTCACTGCACCTGGAAAATAACAATGTTTCTTAAACATGTGACACAATTCAGTGCACGTATATATAATCAAATGTATTCTGGTTAACGTGGAGCACTTTGCACTCACACATAAATACACAATATATATATATATTTTAGCTAAACAAAGACGTTATTTTAATAATTCGGACCCGATTTTAAATGTTGAGAATACATCTGCGTTCATAAAAAGGTGGTTTGAAATTAAGCTAATACGCTCCATTCAACTTTTTCGGGTGACTTTATGAACACATTTTCGTTCACAGCTAATTTTACATGTATTAGACCGCTTAAGTTACAATGTTTATACAGATATGGAATAGTGGGCTAAACATATATGTATTATTATTTGCCTATCAAACGACATTTACGGTACAGCTAGCTTTTAGCATGCTAGCTTTGTAATGTTAGCAAGGCGCTGTTTTGGCACAGCCTATATAGTTAGTAGGTTGAGTGACAACGAGTCACCATATTAAGCATCGTGTAATACAAATAAAACTGCTGTTGTAAATGATAGAATTGAGCGACACAATTTGCCGTAAAATAATCATCAACCACTGCATTCATATCAATAACACGGCGCTAGCTAGTCGTTGCGCTAACGTTAGCTATTAAGCTAGCTTAACTGCTCTGGATCATGTCACGCTACCTTAAATAAAACGAAATCCTCTCCTTTCCGCCAAGGCACGGTGTTTAAAACTAAAAAAGCCGATAAACGTCTAACAGCTACTACTACTTCGCCGTTCACTTGGCTACATAGTGCTAGTAGCGGCTGTGAAACCCTGCAAACAGCGGCGTGATTAGACCGCGATAAAATGTAAGAGCAGCGAGCGAGCAGGCGAAGTCTCTGACGTCTGCTTATTTCAGACGGAGCTCCGGGCTGCCGTCGATCTACAAGTTTCCCCACCTCTCAGCAAGGCACTGATTTATTCCGCCTTGGGAATCTCACGAAGCGACTTTACCGTTTACACACGCTACCGTAAACCCCGCAAAAACTCTTCCCCGTTAACCCAGTGAGCTTTAAAATGACGGAAGTATAGGCCCCGAAAACAACGCGACTCCTCTGCCAACTTCTGGCCCCTGAAACAGGAGTTTCCACCATAAGCAGCGGTTATGTGACCTCCAGAGCAGCAAAAACAAACTTTAGCTTGTTTAAACTGCACTTTCTCTCATATGTAATC
This sequence comes from Pseudomugil gertrudae, assembly GCA_037177535.1. NCBI lineage: Eukaryota > Metazoa > Chordata > Actinopteri > Atheriniformes > Pseudomugilidae > Pseudomugil > Pseudomugil gertrudae. Next base: position 19,722,367 of record JBAMHV010000003.1, on the reverse strand, counting down.
ATGTCCCATCTGATTCTACTGTTTATCTGCCTAAATAACACACTGTAAGATAAAAACAAACACAAACTCTCCACATAATTGCATCCTGTTCTGTAATATATACATTATAAGTGAAAGTATAAGTGAAATATAAAATGAGATTGTGTTAAAGTGCTTCCCCGGACACATTTGAATGCGTGTACCTTTAATAAAGCCTAACTGCGCCAGTCTGCCTTAAAGAGCCAGGCATGTGTTACGGAGGTGCCTCCCCTGCTCTCTCCACAACAAACTGCCCCGTGCTGCTCTTAAGGTGGACCGGCTTAGATGCGCCCGGTGAATGGGCTGTGTCCCTAACAGACTGGACAGGAAAGAGTTAAAGCCACACACAGCCTGTTATTTCTGCCAGGGATAACTGTTCAAAACGGGGATGGTTTTTATACAGTGTGTGTGTGATTTTATATGTAATTAAAGGGGTTTACACACCAAAAGTGGTGCTCAGTTTCCTAATTTTATGTCATATTAAAACTAACATCTGTTCCTGTTTATTGTGACCAAGTGGCTGGAGAGGTGGTCAAGAGGGGGTCAGAGACACCACCCCCCCAAAATCTGACTGCTCCTCCAGGTTCTACCAATAAAACAAGCAATCCTATTTTAATAAACATTCAATGTAAACTCACCCTGACCTTGGTAGACCTCAGATGAAATGTTGTTGCACATCAACCTGCTGTGTTCTTTATCATAACGTAGGATTTCTACAGGCCTACTGCCTCCATTAGTGAGGATGTTTTTCAGCCCAGACTCTTTACACTTTATGAAGAAGATGTAAAAGTAATACACGAAAAGAAAACATATTTCTCTCATTATCAAAGATATAATCATATATGCAGCAGTGATTAAAGCCATACACACAGGACCCTTATAATTAAAATATACCATTGGCTGTTTGCTTTTACAAAACATCCTCAACTTTTTACCTTAAGCAATGACTTTAGTTGTAATAATTAGTTCATTCTTTCCTAAAATCTAGATCTTTTTTCTGTTAGTGTCCCTGCTTGGTTCCCCCTTCAAGAAGTGTGTAGACCCACCCCTGATTGTGACATCTGTAATGGAGACTTCCTCTCTAAACTGGTAAGTTGTGATGGGACAACTCTTCAGTCTTGTGCTCGTGCCTGGGTGACTTCACATTACCGCTTCATGTGACTTCACACCACCGTAAGAACCTTAAAGTAATCCTTTCAAAGAGGGATTTACCTTAAAGCGGCGACAGGTGAGGCTCACATGCTGTCAGTCACTGTGAGCTTGCTGAATCATTTTTTCTTCTTCCACTTTGTCACTTTGTTCATGCTGTTTTCTCCCCGTTGTTCATGACCTGAGCTTTTGTTGTTCGTCTGCAGGCGAGATGTGAGGTTGACCCCAGCCGGTGCAGTAACAGGAATAAGACGTCAGCTTGAAGGTGGGAAAACCGTGAGTGTGTTCTTGTTCAGCTTGTAGCACATTAGAAATGAAACACTTGGGCTGCAGCTGTGATGATGACTGGATGAGAAGCAGAAGTGGCGGTGGCTACCTCTCAAGCGGGAACAGCTTTATAGAGTTTGTTATTTAGCTGCTTTGAAATCTTTTTGGATGAATTAAACAATGTAGGCAGCAACGAGCCACGACTTATAGAGAAACAGTTTTAACATGATAAAGTAAAGATAAAACAAACACTGGGACAACTTTGTAATCTTCTGAAACATCCTTGGTGCTGTATTTATACGCCAGGTTGCATTATGTAAAATTCACCATAAGATTTTAGTCATTGAGCTACTTTAATACACCATAAAGCATTTGCATATATAATAAAAGTGTCAGCTTAATATTTCTGACCCAAAGGTCACAGACAAATCAGCGTGACCATGTTTTTGCTCAGATAAAACCCTCATGCAAACCCTTTGGATTAGACGGAATTATAGGATTGAAACAAAAGATCATTTCAGAGTCCGAGTGACACCTAAACCCAACCTAACCTTTAAAGTCCTTTTATAGTTTACTAATGTGGCATACAGTTGGAGAAATACCTTGTTATTACAGCTTCACAGTTAAGGTTAATGTTTTTTGTTCATTTTTCATTTGAAATCAGGATTTAGCAGCAACTTCATAATCAATATGTTCCCTTTGTGTTTGTTTAAATATTGTCTTAACTGCATATCTGTAAGGTTTACATTTGCACATCAACATGCAGCATTTTGATATAAGTGTTTGTTAATGCTTTACTTCTTCTTTTTCTCCTCCACAGATCTTCCAGCTTGTAAAAATGGGGAACTCATCTTTTCTATTTGTCACACTGTCTGTCTGTTCGCTTGGAAGCATTTTCCAAACTTCATCTTCACTAGGTGTTTCTGGTTCAGTGGAGCCACCTCGAAGCACAGGCAGAAATATTAACGGTCAGGAAAGTGCAGACAGCTCTGTGGAGGGCAGCGGACAAAGTCCCGACAGCATGGCCTCACCACAACTCCACACTGATGCTGTCACATCACTACCAGTCCAAACCAAAGCCAACCATTCTGGGAGTGGAATCACATTAGCTACAAGACCAGTACTTCCTGTGCACCACTCAGAGGCTGACCAAGCTGATGCTTCAGTTACAGGATACTCCCAGTCCACTTCAGGGGAAGCTCTTCTGGAAAGCAGCCATGTAACAGTGGAGGAAGATGCTGTTCTGACTGGTGAGTAAAAGCACGACGTATTTCACTCAGATTAAATAGAGACTATGCTTCTGCAGTTCAAATGAAATGGCCCAGTTCATCTTACGCTACCACCCTTACTGGGACTAAACCAGTAACCAGACTCCTGTTCCTCAGTGGTGGAACAAACTGCAAAACTCTGTCCGGTCTGCAGAGTCCTTGTCTACTTTTAAGAACAAGCTAAAGACTCAGCTGTTCAATGTACATTTCAGCACGTAGATCTAAATCAGATAGAAGAGTTAAGCTAACTCTTAGGCACATCAGCACTGATTATATCAGGAAATAAATAAGAAATATATATACAAAATAAAGTCTCTAGCACTTCAGGACAACGTCTGTGTCCTACAGGACAATAGCTGTGTCCTACAGGACAACGTCTGTGTCCTACAGGAC
>JBAMHV010000003.1:19697027-19715041 GCA_037177535.1 Pseudomugil gertrudae | reverse complement strand
TTTGTGTCTTCAGTGTTTCAGAATATTTTGGCTGCTAAACTGAAGCGACTGGATCCCTCGGTGGTATGCAGCAATGACCAAATGACTCTGACAGTCAAACGCACCGGAGCTCCACATTTTCTTGTGGATAGTGGTAGGTTCTAGGTAGTGGTAGAATTTTTAGGGTCATGCATAATGCAGTTTTTTAAAACTTAATTTCAATGTCAAACAGGTGAGGTACCCCTTACTCCTTTGTCTCAGATGCCCTCTACATGCGGCTTCTCCATGAAGAGGTTCCGCAGAAACGTACAGTATACTGCAAATTATCAGGGCTGCAACGTCCACAAACAGGTAAGGGTCATATATGTACCCCCATTAAGATTGATCTGCATCACATGAAACCTGCATGTGGTATGCCTCTTCTGTTTCCTCCTGCAGGATGACGATCATGTTCTGCCACTACGTTTATGGGGTACACCGATGACCATGTCTTGTCCTGCTACACTGCCATCGCCCTCTATTTTCTGCTTTTCCTCTAAGATGGTTGTGAAGCTTGGAGGTGTTGCAGCAAAGGATCTCAAAGTAAAGGGTACGTCATGTACCTGAGTTTATAAGTTCCAGGAAATGGCTTCAGCTAATTCTCCTTCCTGTTAAAACTGCAGTGTCTGGCATGTGGCATCCCCTGCCGATGACTTGTAGCAGTTGTGGACTGACTTTTGAAGACTTTTCTGGAGAAGTGGCACTTTCTGTACCCTACAATAAAGGCCCATGTGTAGAGGTCAAGGTATGATGAGGCCCCTGTTGTAGTCAGGAACTACAAATGGATTGTAGTTCTTTTTAATTTTGTTTTTCTTTGCAGGATGAGGAGCATGTACTTTCCCTTCAGTGGGGGGATTTTGAGCTCGTGGCAGCATGCCCTCCAGTAGAAAATGCAGACCCTATAACAGGAACAAGTCCGCCACCTAGCGACAACAATCCAGTAGTGCAGCATCCTCAGTACTCTTACTTTCCAATGTTTCCACAATACGGTGAATCCCAGCCCTCGCAAAATCCAGCACCTACAACACCGCTGCCACTTCCACAGCTCCCCTTTGTTGCTGCTGAAGCGGAGAACCAAGAAGGGCCTGTAGTTCAGCACTCTGCATTCCCATTTATGCCACAGTTTCCTCAATTTTTTCTGCTTCCCAGTTCTGATTTTCAAACCCAGCTGCCTTCAACTCAAAACGCTGCTGCTCAACAGCCTCAGTTGCCTCAGGTGTCCCAGTCTCCTCAGTATCAAGTTCCTCTTTTCCCACAGTTTCCCATGTTTCCTGGAATGTTCCCAAATAACCCAGCTCCGACTACCACACCCACAAAGGCTTTGGTTACTACACCGGCACCACCTACGATGGAGGAGAAGCCTCAAGTTCAAATGCAGCCACAGTTTCCAGTGCCTCAATATCCCTTTCTGCAATTTCACAAATACCCATCACAGGATCAAAGTCAAGCTGCTGCAGATCCCAAACCAGTAATCCAGCAGTCCACACCACAACACCTGCATCCTCAAACTTTCCAAATCCCCTTGTATCCTCCCCTTAATTATCCGTCTCCAGGACAGAGTGCTGTGCAAACTCCTGCTCCCACCCCAGCAATTGCTGCCGATTCCCCTGAGAAACTTCCAGCTGGAAAACAATTTTACCAGTCACACCAGTTTATGCCCCTATATGTGGTTCCTAAACAAGCTCATATGCCCATGTTCCTCGAGCCTCCTGCCATGCATACTTCAAACCTTGCTCAATCTGATCAGCTTGAACATCAGCGCATCTACCAAGCAATGTCTCCCCTTTATTCTTTTGTCCCTGATCAGAGGCAAATGGCACATGAAAGAAGTTGAAAGTACTGTGGGGGAGACTCCAAAGATCTCTTCTCCTGCTGAATTAAAGGCAGAGGGATGATTTTTGTGGGCAGGAATTTGTAATGTAAATGAGGGAATAAAGAGTGAAGATGGATGCAAAAATGATTTTGTTTTATTTGTTCAAAGATTTGAATCTGTTATTTCCCTCTGGGTTATAATGTAAAACTTTATTTTATTGGCAAGTTAGCTTTTTTATGCTTAAAGTAAAAATGCATTGTGGATAAAGTGTTAAACATGTCAAAAGTTTATCATTCCTTTTAATTTGAATCAAGGTAAGCAAAATGTATTGGGACCAATTAAACCTAATAGAGACGCAATATCAAGAAAATGTCCAATTTTAATAAATTGGTTGGGAAATGCCTAAAAACCCCCCTGGGCCACTGTAGTGACTCTTTTAAAACTTTAATGCCTCCACAAACTGCGAGTAAACTGTCTAGAAGTGCGCGTGAACCTGCGCACTGCGCACCTGTGTAGAGCACATGCATCTGGCACGTTCAGTCTGACGTACAGCACGCTAGTTGACGTCACCGTGGGAGTGTCCACCACAGGGAGAAATGAACGGTCATCAACACAATCCTCTCAGCGTCCATGTAAGTTAAAGCCAGTAAAACGCACATTTTGTGAACCGCTTTGCGCAGATTGTTTACATTTGCGGTTGTTAAACCGGAAGAGTTGTTTACGCTGTTTAGCCTGCTGTCGCTGCTGCCTCGCGGTGTGTCCTGGTTGCCTGTAGCTAGCCGTGGCTGAAGCAGAGGCGGTGTGTGTGTGTGTGTTTTCTCTCTTAGCCAGGCTGCTAATTGACAGGTTGAGTGTCCAGGCACAGAATAAGCGCCCGATTTGCCACCCAGGATGTTCTGGATGGGCGACGTTAAGTGTAGTTAAACGTAATTACCAGAAGGGGAATTAATGCTCATGTTGTAAGACAACTCTAAATGCTTTAACTTTAAAGGCAACACCCAGGCCTAATTAAATCATGAAAGGTCACAGAACAGGCAATTCAACATTTATTACGTTTAGGTGTGGCTAAGCCATTTGTGTCGTTTTATGGTTCAGACTAATACAAACCTATCCTAAGCGCTAAATACGCCATGAAATACAAGAGTGCCAGGTGTGATTAACCCGGTGGAAGAATGTGACAGATGGTAACTCAATGCCTCCTGTCTAAACCGGGTGACCGAGCTTTTCACACCTGTGGGGACCGTGTACCGCTTTACCGGTCAGTGTTTTATTATGAAAACCGCTCGTCTTGGTGTGAAGTGTTAAAAAAAAAAACTAGTTAGCATAACTATCGTACCCTCTCACCACCCTAGTGTGGTTAATGAAACAGTAGGTAACTGTTGTATACGTCTACATGCACTATCGCCCCACACAAACAGAACCGGTGTGCCCGGGGAAAGGAAATGAACGCCCCCCCCGGCGCACCATGTTAGCTTCCACAGCTAGCACCTATTTGAACAGACAAGACATCAAAACTGGGCTTCCGGTTTTCTGTCTTAGGTCAACACTACTCTATAATAAAATGTTAAACGTTCGTTCATGCTTTCAAACATTTTAAATGTCTCTGCTGTACATTTGGTGTGTTTTTTCTGGTAAAGCTATGGCCTGCTGGTATTAGCTAACAGCTAATTTCATCCACTACTAATCAAACCACTGGGCTCAGACTATTTGCTGGACCAGACCATTTGTTTACCTTAAAAAGTGGTCACAAATTAAGATTATATCGTTTTTATTTTGATAATCCATTGTTAGGTCTGTACAGCAATAACACTAAATGCTGGTATACTGTACTGAACAGTGCAGTTTACTGATGAGTATGAACATGCTGCATTTGATAAAAGCTGTTTTGCAAAACAATATTCAAACGTAAAGTAAAATAATGACCTAATCCAGTCATATTTACACAAATATATGGTTAGAAGTGTTTCCCAACTGCATTAAAAGGCCTTTTATAATAAGAAAATGGTTAAAGTCCTGCAGAGAATCCCACTGGGCTGTTCTGTGCTATTTAATTAACACGCACAGTTAATTAAGTTAAAAGTCTCCGGAGGGCTGTATAAACTGACACCATATAAAATAGTTTTTAAAAGCATTTACAATTCTCTGTAGTTTTATAATGATTTTTTTTTTGCCAAAAAAGTGATGCATTACAATACAACACAAAATACATTGTTATTGCATTAAAGTTAATATCTATTTATTGAAATATTACACCGTTGTTGTAGCAAGAGCTTGTCTACATTCTTTTAAACTCCAGATATTCCTTTTAGCATAATGTGTTGTTTTCTGCTTTGAAAGACCTTTGACCTTTTTGGTGTTTAGCTTAAGAGAGATTTCGGTTCACAGGTTTCTCACACACGTTCTTTTTTCTCTTCACAGCATGTGATTTTTCTAAATCTCCACATAAGCAGCTGACTAAAGTTTGACAGCTTTCTGATTAAACAGAGGAAGCAGTGCTGGAAACTTGGTTGGATTAAGCCTTATATCTGTGTTATTAGATACACAGATCCACTGCCCATGACCACATCTAAAGGTATGTTTCTCTCACCTTTAGTAATATTTGTATCTTATCGAACTGTTTTGTTTGTTTTTAAGTGTCTTACTTTGTGAGTTCACATATTGATGAAACAATGGCTTATCTTAAAAAAGGGCACTTTTCAAAGCGTGACTGAATTGCTTATGGGCCCGAACAGTCCGTGTGACATTGGAGCCTACATGCACAGTGATAGGTGAATGTTGGCTGACCCACTTTAGACAACACTTTACCCTCTGCCTGGAGGAGTTGGATGTCATTTGCATTTCCATTGCAGATGTAGGATAGCTCAGCATCTGTATGGTGGGCTTAGTTTGCCATGAACCCTGACTTTGCAGTGTCACTCTTTGATTGGTTTTTCACTGTTCACATTGGTAATGAGTGAACTGTAACTTTTTCACCAGTGAAACTAACTTTAAGCATCTATTTCAGCTAGAACACACATATATATATAATATACATTTTTTATAACTCTTTTCTCCACCACTCATCTAAATATTCTCTGGGCTGTCGGACTAAGACACAAAATACAACACCAGTGCAGCATTTCTTTGCATTTTTGTTGCGCTCCTTGCTTGTTAACGGATACTTTGTGGCTGTGCTGACTCATGGGATCATTTTTTCCGTGTGTCAGCGATGCAGTCCGTGTAATACATAGTCAGCCAATCACTTAACGTATCGTGCATTTTCTTTTAGATTCTCTGAAACATGCAACACACTGTGATGTGAGACAACCTGGCTGGTTGGGCCAAGATCAAGAGGGAACATTAGTAACTTGCACTTGAAAACATTTCTTAAAATAATTGTTTAACAGAGAATATGTTGTGATAATGATATAATTTAATTTAGGTCACGTGATTTGCAAAGAAAGAAACCCTCTAATTTGTGATAGCCTGTTCTTCATTAGTATTGCAACCAGCCTGACTGCCTCCATGTGATCCAAGCATTCATAGGAACAAGAAGACCCGGTAAATTCTGTATTCTGTTGCTCACGTTGAAGCAGTTAATCTGATTGTAATGATTAAGTGATTAAAAAAACATTTAGTGTGAAAGCAAAAAGAAGCATAACAAGGTTACAAATCCAACCATGTCATCGAAGTTGGATGTTTCAGATGTTTTGATGTCAGCAACATAAATATTGTAAAGCTGATATTTGAAGATGCGTGCTCATTTGATGGTTTTGGCACTCCCGGGCTTTCAGCACCCACTTCAGACCAGTGTTGCAGATGAGCACTGACGGCTCCTTAGAGCTGATCTCAGAGGTCATGTTCTGAGCTGTAGGTGTTTAGTTGAGTTAAGTTTCATGTCAGGTCATAGAAACATCATATATGCTGTGGTATGCATTAACTCTAATAAAACAAGGCTCATCTATAAGCATGGTTCACTGGGTCACCAACAGGTTCTCAGGTTCAGGATGTTAGGAGCTTTTTAACTGGTTTATGGACAGTTTTCTGAACTTACATGAATAATACCAGACTGAAGTAACTCAAACCTGATTTTTTATTAGTGTTGCTTCAGCTCCTGCTCGTGAATTGTGTGTATAACCAATATGTGGTTATTTCACATGACTTTGGACTCTTATATCAGATTCTACATGCTTTGTCTCGAGTCCCGAGTGGACCTTTTCTTTTTTCCATAAAGATTATGGTGCTAGAATCCAGTGCTAATGGTGAACAGTTAACTTAGATCTGTATTGAATCATGATTTAACAATGTAGCTGGTAAAATGAATAAAGGTTAAATAAAAAATGAGCACATATCCTTATGAGTGTGGATTTTTTTAGTTGTTTTTCTTTTTGTTGCACATGCCTGTTATTGTACTTTATTACATGCCGATGTTTGTGCCTCATTCAGCCTGTCCTGAGTCGCGAGTCAGAAGAGGAGAGGCTGAGCTGATGGTAAGCTCACCTTTCTGTTGCCTTGTCATGACATGTTGGCACATCAAAACAAATTGTGTTCAGGGTTAACTAATGTCAAAGACTTTAAATAGGTCTTTATATTGAAGGTTGTAGTCTTTACAAAATCAGGTGCAACGGGGAGGCTTCTGTGAATATAACCATACTCACATGATAATTAGATATTAATCACTATTTATTTAGTTTTTTTTATTTACAACACATTTATTATTTACTTGTGTTACACCCTGTAGCCTCACTTTTTAGTATCATCCAAACATTGTAGTTTTTTCCTAATGAATATTTTCTGAAATGTGATTCAGTTGCTTTAAATCGGTGAGGTTTGCCTGCACAGTGATTTACAGACATGCTCAGACTGACACATTTCAGAAACTCTTCATATAAGTGTTTTTATTTTCATTTAGCAGACTCTGTCTTATTCCGTTCCTGGGTCGACACTCTGATGCACCACATTGGGACCAGCTACATATAACCTACATTAGTACTCGGATTTGTGTGTAATTATGAAAATCTCAGACACAATTTAAAAGAATAAATTTGAAACGCAGGTGCTCGTGTCTGTGTCGGCCCAGCTTTTATTGCTTAGTTTTCACATTCTGCTTATTTTGTTCCTCACTTACTGCTGCATGTCGTAATGCATTTTATTTTCCTTTTTGTGGTAGACAAGCATGACATTGGGCAAGGCCACAGATGCATGCCCACTCAAAAGGCCCAACTGAGCACCATCCCCTCAGCTTCCCGGCTTTCACCCAACCTCTCAGAGGGCAGGTGTCGACGGGGCGTAGCTAGTCTCCTGCACTCCCAAGTAGAACCTCACTGTGAAACTGGAGGTCTCTGATGGATCAGGGTAGTAGTGAGCAGAGTCCAGATGAGCCGGACGCAGGAGGCCGGGCGGAGCCGGAGGTCGGCAGGAGGGCGTCGGAGTCGGAGCATGGTTTGTCCAAAATCACCCATAATGCCCTGGAGAACATGGGAGCGTTGGGGCATGGCCTGAAGCAGTTCTTCCAGCCACAGCGCCGACGCTCCTCCGTTTCCCCACATGACTCCGCCTCGTCCTGCACAAGCGCCCCTCCCTCTGAACCTGTTGACGTAGGGTCAGAAGTAGGGGACGCCCCTGCCTCCTCGGCCCTCCCTGTGGATTCTGACAACCATGCCGCTTCCGCCCCTCCTGCAGCTCTGAGCCGTGTCCTGCAGCAAATCCGAGGCCCACCCATGATGAAGCGTGGCACCAGTCTGCAGAGCCGCCGCAGCAAGGCCGGGGGCCCTGGTGATCCTCCCCAGAAAGGTAGCCCACAAATCCACAGGCGTAGCACTCACGAGGCCCTGCTGCAGGCCGGTCGCCCACGCTCCTCCTCCACCACAGACACACCCAGCAGTCCCGCTCTGGTGGACATGCTGCTGACGCCTGGATACCATTCCACCGAAGAGTCCGACAAGGTGAGTGTCTCAGTCCCTTCAGGTTGTTGGCAGTGAAGCACAACCATGTGACGATACGTTATTATACAGCATACAGTTACAGGCAAAGAAATGAGCAAACACACTGACAACTGGTTCATGCTTTAAGTAATGCTATCCATGTTACATTTTCACTATTTTATAGGTACAAAAGACATGCATGGTAGAATTTAGCTAATATTATTTTTTATTACCCTAAAATGGGGTGTCCTGAGAGAGGAGTGGTCCCCTAAACATAAAACATTGTTAGTTTGTACTTGCAAAGCATGATGTGTGGTGTCTTCATACTTTTAGCTATAAATATGAATGTAATAGAAAAAACCCTGAGTCACACTTCAATGTGAGCATCTAAACCAAGTGAACTGGGAAATCATGGTTTAATGGTTTAGATGTGCCTGGTTGCACCGCTGAACAGAGAGATGAGCTGTCAGTGTGGGAAGGTCAGAGATTGCCTTTGACTGCTTGGTCACTCTGTGCTTTAAGCCTTTCTAAATTTAGCATTCACCATCTCTGTGTACTTCAGGACAGAGAAAGCAAGGATAAACAAACTTGTGCGATGTGTTTGTTTGAAGCTGGATGTTAAATGTGAATGAATCTCTGACATGTTTTCTTATTATTTAGTTTTTAAGAACTATAACTAAGATAATGGTAAAAAGGTGAATGTGTGCAGCCGCTTTGCCATGCTGCCTCTGCATCAGCTGCTCTTCTACAGCATTTCTTCTTGCTCAGCTCAAGTGCCGGCTTGTTTTATGGGAGTTTGGTAGTGACTTCATAAACTTTAACTGCTTGTGCTGTAACAATGTTTGGCTAAGCTATCAACCTGTGTGGTTCTTATCTCTGAGGCAGAAAGCGTTTCATGTTTGTGTGAATAAAATCTGTTATATTGTGCTTTACTCTGTACAGAAGCATAGACCCAGAAAAACCATCATCTGAGATAAACTGGAAACTGTGGTTTGAGGAATTAAATCTGAAATTAGATATGGATTTATGCATTATTATGCAGACTATTAGGGAGAGGGACCATTCACTGTTAGAACAGTGTAATAGCCAGCTTCTTTGATATTGTGTTGCATTAGTGTGCAGAGCATTTTTCCATTTGCATGTCTGTGAAGGCACCATTATCATACTGGTTTTACAATAATAAATGCTGCTATGTTAATTGTGTTTCTATCAGGGACAATCTTTACAATTTAGATTATTTTCTATTTATTTTACCTTTTAATTATGCATTTCTACATAGTATGTGAGCCTAATGATAATTTATGCCTCACATTAAACATAGTTCAGAGGAATTGATGTTTCCAGCAGTACTAAGCATTTATGTTCACTTTTTAAACGCTTTTTTAAATCTGAGAAATGGCTTCATGTCAAGCAGGAGTTAATCTAGTCTTTTTTATGAGCAAACATTATGCATTGATGTCCAAAGTGAAACTTTGGCCCCCTCTGCTGATGTGAATGTGTAATTACAGACATATTTCAGACTATTACACCTCTCTGCCCTTTCTGGCTATTTTCTCAGCTAAATCAAATAATTACCACCCACATAAACCTTAATTTTAAAAACTGTTATACATTAACTCAACCTACAATTCATTGTTTCTGCCTCACATGGTTATAGTTATCATAATTTTGCTTGCAAATAAGTGTCTTCCTCTTGGAAATGCACATATCTTTTGTTTACTTATCATTCAAGTCAGAGCTTTAAAAGCATTTTTCAAAGTAAAGTTAAAAGAAATGATGAAAATATCCAAAACCTTTTAGCATCCACAAAAAAGAGACTTGCATAAACTTTATTACTGCCTTTTACATCATCACCTGTTTGCAGAAAAGCACACAGTTTAGTATATTTCTTCTCTACTGATTTTAAATAATTTAAATTGATTCTTTTTTAATTTTTGAACAGCTGGATCGGTACGATGGATCAGGCCCTGCTGTGTCGCCGAATGCCCTTTCGTACGGCGCAGACGGGTACGATGTTGTTGACGGTACTCCAGACCCCCAGCGTACTAAGCAGGCTATCGCCCAGTTACAGCAGAAGATCCTTAAGCTTACAGAACAAATCAAGATCGAACAAACTGCTCGCGATGACAACGTGGCCGAATATCTGAAACTTGCCAACAATGCGGACGAAAAGCAGATTGCACGCATCAAACAGGTGTTTGAGAAGAAAAACCAAAAGTCAGCTCAGACCATCCAGCAACTGCAGAGGAAGCTTGAGCACTACCACAGGAAGCTTCGTGAGGTGGAGCACAACGGTATCCCTCGCCAGCCCAAAGATGTTCTCCGAGACGTGCACCAGGGACTGAAAGCTAAGGTCAGTGCTTCATTTTGCTCTTTTTCTGTCATCATCCATGCTGGGAATTGCTGCATTGTGTAACTTTCTGGCCCTAAAACTCCACGATTACACTCGTTTGATGTCACAGTAACATTTGTATGTACATTTCTGGATCCATTGCTGGCCCAAACCTCTTTTGCTTCGAGATGCCACGTGAGGTTACAGCCGAGTTGCTGATATCAACAAACTGGTGTGATTCTGAAAACATTGCATCCCAGTGGGCATAGCTAATCGAGTAGAATCTCCTGTGTCTGCATGATGATAAAAAAAAACCATTGGATGCAAATTTAGCCATTTCCCAAATTTGTGTTGCCATATAATCCCATTTTATACATTATAAATATATTCTCATTGCTTACTGTGAGTTCTACACATACATGTTGTATATGTTAGCCACGCAAACATTGGGAGGCAAACTTTGTCAACCTCAGCATTGCTGTTTTATACTATACTATACAGTCATTTAGCAGACGCTTTTATCCAAATTGACTTACATGTTATTTTTAACCATTTTAACCATAGCTATTATAACCTAACATGCATGCAGCTGGAGAACCCGGAGAGAACCCACGCATACATGGGGAGAACATGCAAACCCTCCCTAGCCTGGGCTCGAACCAGTGACCTTCTTGCTGTGAGGTCACAGCACTAACCACTGCTCCACCATGCTGCTCTTTTATTGATTTAAAAATTTTTAAAAAATTTTATTTATTGAATTTATTGATATTTGACATAACAGGCGATTCTTTAACAGACATGCTGATTTTTGGCATCACATTAGTTGTTCATAATGCACACAGTGGCTGATTCAGCAGAGAAACGTAACGGGACTTTAATGGAGGAATAGAAAAACGAAAAGGAACGAGGTAAAAAAAGAGCAAAGATTGAACGGACAGTTGTGGCAGTTTGCACACAGACTGAAACTGGATCAGCTGCATTGTCTGCCATGAAATTGTTTCCAGAGCTTTGGCTGCTGTATGCAGCAGACTCATACAAGTTGCCCCTTATCAGCTCATATTGACCCACATTTTTAGTTTCCATGTATAAGCTTAGGAACATTTATTTGTTTGTTTGAGCATAATGTAGAAGGTAAAAGTGGTTTCATTACATAGCTTCAGCTAAGCAGCTCTGATGTCACCATGTGCATATTTTAAAGTAGTTTGTGAAACATTTCAGTTTATTTATAATAACCCTTTAAGTTTTGTTTTTGACATTGTGTTTTGGCTACGTTAAAGATGTTTCCTTGTTCCAACACCCCTGGTTTGAATCATTGGGTTGATTAGAGGCTTATGCAAAACCTAAGCTGTTGGACAACCATTTCTTTCAAGTCAGATATGTTGTAGCAGGGAAACATCTGACCTGTGTGCTTGAAGCCCCTTAAGGAATGTGTTTAATAACCATTGTTTGAAATAATATCCTCCTGTTTTATGTCATTTTTATTTCAAGTGTGTATCCAGATTTACCACATCAAAACGTTTCAACTTTAATGACTTTCACGTTTTATTAGATTCTCAGAGCTCACCCAATATTTGCACGCATGATTTATATACATAAACATGTATAACACTGTTACTGTGACTTTTTATACAAGCATTGTGCAAGTTCTCAGAGTGAAAGTTTTGTATTAAGATATATTTGAACCTTTTACATCAGTTAATTTCTTTCAAACTACATGTAACAATCCTGTATTTTTAATAAACTCTTTGATAGTAACGATCTGATCTCGCTCATGTATCAGGTAACAGGAGGCCTTTCCAGCTTCTCGCAAGCCACCCACTCTGCAGCCGGGGCAGTGGTGTCCAAGCCAAGAGAAATAGCTTCCCTCTTCCGAAGCAGGGTTGAAAGCACTGATAACATAGCTGCCCTGAAAGATTCATTGGATGAAACCCAGGGAGATGAGGGTGTTGGCCCTGGGGGATTGCGGACCCTCGGGACAGGACAGTTACAATCTAGCCCAGGAAGTGATGATGACTGCTCTAGTGCTACTTCAGGTTCTGCAGGAGCTAACAGCACCCCTGGTGCCCCCGGAGGCCCCCCTAGCTCTAAGGGTAACACACTGGATCCTGCCCAAACGTCAGGCTTTGATGCTATACTCCATGAGATCCAAGCGCTGCGAGAACATCAGGGTCGACTTGACGAATCCTTCGATGATTTAAAAGCTCATTATCAGCGAGACTACACCATGATCATGGAAGCCCTGCAAGAGGAACGATACAGGTAGTGCCAGCAGTTACACCGTCATATCCTGCGTATACAGAGAGAACAGGTACCGTTTCCTGAACCTGGTTCTGAACCTTGTTTTGCAGGTGTGAACGCTTAGAAGAGCAGCTGAATGACTTGACAGAACTGCACCAGAATGAAATTCTGAACTTGAAACAGGAACTAGCCAGTATGGAGGAGAAGATTGCCTACCAGTCTTATGAAAGAGCAAGAGACATACAGGTAAGCTTCCCATTAAGCACATTTCTGCTCTGTCACCGGGCCCGCTTACCCAACAGTTTTCTCTTTAACTCGTAGGAGGCGCTGGAGGCCTGTCAGACTCGCATTTCAAAAATGGAGCTGCAGCAGCAACAACAGCAGGTGGTGCAGCTGGAGGGGCTGGAGAACGCCACAGCACGGACCCTTCTGGGAAAACTAATCAATGTTCTGCTAGCCGTCATGGCTGTTCTTTTGGTGTTTGTGTCCACGGTGGCTAACTGTGTTGTCCCCTTGATGAAAACACGGAGCCGCACACTTTCCACGCTGCTCCTCGTAATCCTGCTCGCCTTCCTCTGGAGACACTGGGATGCCATTTCCGAATATTTCCATCGCTTTCTGCTGCATCCCAGATGACCGACTTGGATAAAAGTATTAAAATAATAAAGGGACTTGGGCTTTTAAGCGATGAGTAAAGAGAGGACGTTGTGTGGGAAGACGGGTCCTAATAGTGCTTCTCTTACTTCAGAGGTTTGTCACTTTAGCACGATCTGAAACGTGTTTTGAGGAGAATAAAATCATAAAAAGGAAAGCAAAGGGTGGAAGTTTAACGATGACTTAGGTGCAATGGTGGCACAAGCACATACCGTAAAGGTGAACGGAGCGTAGCTGAAGTAGAAGCTGAGAGAACTGCACACTTGATTTCTCTCATCTGAGTACATTTGTTTACACGTGGAAAACTTTGCGTTGTTTCTTTGCAGAAGAAATTCACTTTTATTTTCATCTAAATCAAGTGGTATTATTTGAAGTCACTTCTATTTTAATACAGCCGATGGATGCATTTTTACTTTTTAACTGTAATGAGTTGTGCAGGTTTAGTTGCACACATTGTGTGTTTTGGTGAGCTTTCTCTCTTTTTGTCCTGCTATACTGGTTTTCCAGTCTGCTTCTCTGTCCTCCCTTTACTCTCTTTTCAAGCTTCAGCTTATGTGACCAACTCTTCAATCTGCTCACTACACTTTGAAGATCGGTGTGCCTGCACATCAGCTACGTTGCTCTGGAATCAGTCACTGGATCAGATAGTTATGGGTTCTTTTGGATGTGTAGAGTCAATAACACTGGTTCTGTCACAGCAAGGAAATATTCTTATCAAATACTATGTTTGGAGTTGCAACCCTGCTGATCCGGCTCTCCGGGTGGCTCTTTCACTGCAGAGGAATAATCTATGAACTGAATATGATACTTGAAGAGCGGCTAAAATGCTCAAAGACTCAGTGCTTCCGTACTGTTTCTATTAGTGACAATGAAATAGTAATACTTTTGTTATTTTTTAAAGATTAATAAATTTGCTGTTTTACCAGGTAAAAATAAAAGTGTAACTTGTGTTTGTTCACAATGTGCAGGTTATGTAAAAAGTCTCTTCAGCGACTAGAAGCATAATGCAGTAAAAGGTTAAAATAAAAGCGAGCTAGCAAAGCCCACACAATCTGAGAGGTCTTATGCAACGCAGTCACTACACAGTTTGTGTGGATTTATTCGTGTTCCCGACCTTTTTCCAAACAAGCTAAATCAACTCGCCTCAGTTCAAGACTTCCCTTTGGCCTTCAGTGTAGTTTCTTACTAAACCAAACATGTGGTTACTGTGTTGCTTAATGGTGTAAAAGCCTGAAGTATATATTTCCCATTTATTTCCTGATACCAGTAATCAGTGCTGATGTGTGGCAAGAGTTAGCTTAACTCTTCTGATTTAGATTTAATTCAGAATCACAGGGAAGCTGGCACACAGAGGGTAAGAGCCCACAGGTAGCTAGTTCCCAGTTAAGTGACCAGTTTTTATCTGTCATTTGAGAGCCACAATTTTTTGTACCGACTGAAGAGGGCACCCAAGGTCTCTGCTTGTATGTTGTCATAGGGGACCATCAACAACTTTAGAAAAGAAAAAAAAAAATAATTCCAGCCAAACGTGCAGCATTTTAAGTCCAAAGTTACAAAATTGTCAGTGTCACTTTAGTTTAAGACAGCAGACATACATTATTGTCGTTTCTCTGGGTAAACTAGAGGATCCACAGCTTTGTGTGAAAGAGTTTGGGATAAGTAATGCATTAATGAGCATGTAAAATGTTACAGCACAGTCATTTTGCACCCATTAGAGCTACTGCAAACAAAGAACATTGGTTCATTTGCAACCATAATGCCTTCAGTTAGTCCACTAAAACTCACTGGTAATGAGAGAATGCAGATACAAAAACCTATGACTTAAAAACAAAAAAAAAGATTTTATTGCAATTAGCTACATATAAAAAAAATACAATGTTTACATCACAAGCTTTTTCCAGTTGCTTTAGCTGCAGGGGCATCACTGCCCGTCTCTGCAGCTTGGCTTTTGGGCGTCTTCATTTTGACACTTTTAGCTGCTTTAGTTTTTGCAGAGTGTCCCTCGTCTCCCCCTTTTGCATCAGTTTTGGTTTTTGGCTTCTTTGCAGGAGGAACCTTTGAAGGAGCAGCCTCTTCAGCTTTCTTGGACAGTTTGGGAGCCTTAAATAATAAATAAAAAAAGTGTTAGCTGAAACAAAAAGATACCCATCATGATGGAGGGGGTGCACAGTAAAGCCAAAGCTCAGTTTGACTCTTGTAGCTTCTCACCTTTACACGTTTTGTCTCCCCAGTTTCAGGGTTCTTTGTGGTACCTTCAAAGACAAAACAAACCTGAGGGTAGTCATCTTTAAAGAAAAGAAATCAGAACCACTGAAACACACACACCTGCTTTTTGGGGCTTCTTGACTCCATTTTTTGCCTTTGGAGCAGCTTCCACATTGGGATCAGCGTTCTCACTTTTTGGCTTTGACTCTTTGACCTTTGGAGCAAGCTTACCACAGCAGGAAAGCAGAAAAAAGCAGCATTAATTCATTTACTGCACCTTGGGACACATTAATCTCAGCACCTACCCTGAACTTCCCCACAGCTCCGGTAGTGATCGTGGAGTTTGCAGGTCTCACCAACGTGCCATTCTCGAGTCCCTTTTTCAGGGAATTGCGGACCAAACGCTTCAACCTCACTAAATCCACAGTGGTATATTTTTGCTTGATGTAGTTCTGGATCGCTTGGGATGAGACCCCTTTGCGCGAGTCTAAAGCCTGGAGAGCCTCCTTCACCATGACCGCTGTGGGAGGATGAGCTGCAAGCCTGCGCGGTGCCGCAGCATCTACCCAGGTAGAGAAATGTTAACAGAAAAGCTTTTTTACATTTAATAAACTCTGTAATTTGCTCACAGACCTGACTTCTTTTCAGCAGTCCCTTCTGAAGGCGCAGAGTCCACTGCGGCTCTTTTGGGAGGCATTATTGGAAAATACAGATAAGCGTTACAATGTTCGGTGTTCACGTCTTTATGCTGGTGCACCGTGCACGCGACAAAATGAGCCCAGGTGAGTCAGATCACATGGCATCACCTGCAGCTGATTAACTTCTGGTCCCAGATCAACAGAGACCTTTTAGATAGATCATGTTATTTAATTTATTTAGCATTACAAAAGCATTCCGATTTATAAAACTATGGGATTTATAGGCTGTTATTTTTGCTTAATGTCTTTGATGATGATTACTCCATTTTTATTATGGGACTGTGAGGGACACCAGTATTATTGTGTGTAAGCTATGTGCATGTGTGAAATAATTGTCTAGTAAAAATGTAATCATTAGTTTGATTCTTCAGAAATTATTTAACACATGCGTTTAAATAAAGAGACAAAATAAATCATTCAGTGCCCCATGATTATAACTTTAAAAAAATAGGATCTGCCTTCAAAACCACGTTGAATCTGGTGGATTGTTGCTTCTTTAAAACAAACCACAGCTCGAACAAGTCCCAGAGAGAAGATGCAAACTCCACAAGCCTCCCAAGTCAAAGCTCAAACCAGTTTCCCTTCATGCTGTGAGGCTGCAGCCACCACAACCCTGTCCACTTTTAAATACCAGTCTTACAGAAACACTGTTAAATGAATGAATTAAGGAAATGACAGCTTCTGCATGAAAAGGAACCAAAACTGAACGGACAAAGACCGTCATCAGCTGAGAGAATGAGAAACTACTTCCTCAGGGTCAGAGAAGTAACCAGTGTCAGGAAATAAAACAGGAGGCTGTTCTCTCACTATTCCACATTTGTTAAACCAGAACAAAACACAATGTCACAGATTCTCTAACAACATCTTTAAAGTTTAATTATATGCCCATTTTGTCCATAAAAGAAACAGAAAAAAGTCTGAGTACTTTGGTTTAATGTAAAAAGTATTTATCAGTACATTTACAGTTTGAGCAAATCTGTTAACAAGATGAAAACAGAAAGAGTTAAACTTTGAAACAGTTCTGAACCATTTAGGCAACAGTTTATTTCCTGTGAAGGCACGAAACACATGCTGGTTGTTTTATAACTTTTAATAAGGTCTCTGTGTTGCTATGAATGGCATCAGCACTTCGCCTGTAGTCGTGTGGTTTTACTGTGACACAAACACAGAGTGCTTAAACCTACATCAGGTGACATGAAAGTGTGTTTTGGTACATCTTAAAATCCTTCCAAATTCTGACATTTACACAAAACAACAAACAAACAAAACAACATTACTATTTGTTGAGTAGTATTTCTGAATGTGTATTTAAATCCAGCAGGTTTAAGGGCTGGTACAGCTCACTCAGTTATATAATGACTTGAAATGATTTGAGGATTGTAATGACACTCCGTCTTTCCTTTAACTCTTATTGATGTCCGTAAAGCAACTTGTTAATTGAAATGCGAGTAGACCAGCTCATTGTTCTCATAGTTTAATAGGAACAATATCACAAAACAGGTTTACACGGTCAAAAACCTGTGTTGCTTCCATCTAACCCCACTGGCAGCTTCACAGGATGTATCACTGTACATTTAGCAAATATAAGCCCTTAGAACTCAAAACCTTTTTAAAACATTTAATTCTTTCTTTAAACTAAATTAAATATAAAATAATGAATTTGGTTTAGCAAGAATAAATTATTGTATTTGTAAATTGTAAATTGTAATAAGAAAAAGTAAATGAACTTTTGATATTACATTATGTTCAGTATGAAGGGACCCAAACGGTCAAATGGTCCCACAGCTGCTAACATCTGCTTGTGGGGCAAATTGCTTTCAGATGCAGAGAAGAAACTAAATATGTCAGTTAAAACAAAGCAGAAGAAACAATAAAGAATCTTCTAAACTGTTCTGAACCATTTAGCCAACACAAAATGTCTTGTAAATCTACCCTATATATACCGCATGTACTGATATCAATAAGTGTGGGTTAGTTCTGTCCTTTTTTTGGCTTCATGCTTCACTTCATGGTGTGGTTTTTCTGAGAGAAAGTTCTGAAAGTTGATGTAGCTTAAAGATAAAATAGGCATGCAGACCAGTGTGGTGTGCTGCTGTGAACATTCACATGGTTCAGCTTCATCATGGCTGGACGCCTGCTGCTCTTTATCCTCA
>JBAMHV010000003.1:19683469-19696927 GCA_037177535.1 Pseudomugil gertrudae | reverse complement strand
TCTATCTATCTATCTATCTATCTATCTATCTATCTATCTATCTATCTATCTATCTATCTATCTATCTATCTATATTTCTATCTATCTATCTATCTATCTATCTGTCTGTCTGTCTGTCTGTCTGTCTGTCTGTCTGTCTGTCTGTCTGTCGGTCTGTCTATCTATATATATGTATACTGTATATGATATGCTGAAAAAAACATTAAAACATTCTTTGTTTTGAATAATATGTTCTTTATCATTAAAAATCATCTTTACACAATGTTGATTAGATGTTTGGCAAAGCTAACTTTTTAATGTCTTTTGTATTTTTATTTACATATTTATAATTCAACTTCAGCTTGACTGATTATGCTGATTTTTACAAACATAGTAGATCTAATATTTAACCAAACTAGTGTTCTTACATTGCTTTCATTATAAAGCTGTTATGTTTTGTTCTCAGTAGGTTCGACTACCGACCAGCCAACAGAAGGCACCTCTGTCCCTGTGACTTCAGTGGAAAAAGCTTCCTGTAAGTGTCTTTAATGAAACATAAAATAAATGTTGATTGTTGAGAAATGAAAGATATGAAACTTTCTTGTTAATGTCTTTTACCTGTTCTAAAACAGATAAATGGATATCTAAAACTCTTGTGGTTTTCATTGGTTGTGGAGTTGCTACTGGCATCATCTTAATGGTAATTACATATATGATGACAACTCAAGAGAAAGTAGGTGAGAACTATCTTTTATTATAATAGAGCTTAAATGTATTCACCATTCTCACTTGCAAGATGTGTTTATATTGCTTTAGTTAAAAAAATAACATGATGTACTTCTGATTATATTATTCAGACATTTTTAGAATAAATCAAAGGTCAGCCGAGATTAAATATGAGCTTCCTTTATTCAGACTGAGATACTGCAGAGGTTAAAACTGGTACAAGTTTTGAAATGAACAACTTACAGCACCAAAAATAAAACCGTACCACACAAAGGACATGTTTGCCCTTTTTAGTCATGAGTTTTAACACCAATACATTAATAAAAAAAACGTCTGATGCATGACTCGGGTTTAACTGATGAATACAATGAATTAAATGGAATTAAATGGTATCTTTACAGCAATCAGATGGGTTTACAGAAATGCCATAAAAGATGAGATTTAAAGCACATTCACTGATCAAAATGAGGCCATTGAACTGAATTTTTATTGTAGTTAAATAAGCAGAAAATGTCATTTTTAAAATGTATTTAATTAATTCAGATGGGGGGGGGGGGGGTGAAGGTATTTGTGTTCTGTGTGTGTGAAAGTGTGAAAAGTTTTTTTATTAAAAACACGTGAAGCATGAAAAGGGTTTTAATAAATATATAAAATAAATAAAATGAATTTTAATTTGAACCACTTATGTGTTTAGAAAGCTTTTTGAGCTCACTCTTCATTATTATTATTGTTACTTATCAGTTTATTTATCTTTGTTTTATCCAGCAAAGCCTGTTTCTGGCAGGTAAGACACCAGTTTCATGTTTTTATATGTAGTTTGTAATAACTAACTGGTCCTCGCTCTTCACAAAAATGCCTCTGCTTACTTTCTCAGATCACAGGACTGTATCCATGGTAATGTGAACATTTACTGCTCCATCTTAGCATTGTTTACAGATGCATTCATGTTTGTGTAATGTTTTCTTTATGTGTTTTATATTCTTTATAGATCACCAAATGGACCAAAGACATTTAGCTGAAGTGGTAATTTAAAACTATTCTTTGTCATCATAATTCACTCATCTTTAAAATGTAGAGATAAATATGTAGATTTATTTGCATTTGATGACAAATTTTCACTGCACACATAAATTATTTTTAAAAACTTGATGATTTTCTTCCTTATAGGAGAAACAATTATAGTTCTTTATCTTTTAGTCATGTCTGTAATCACTGTATGACACATTTTATCTGAGTGCAACTCTGTTTGTCCCTGTTTTTCTAACTATAAGATCTCTATTTGCTTTATGTCAATAACATTTTGACTTTTTGACCAATGTTTAATCAGATCTCACTAATGTATTGACAATTCACAAAAAATCCTTGCTTTGTTGCTTTTAATTTAATTTTTCATTTGAGTTTTTTTTAAATGGTTTGCCATTATAAATGGTTGCTCAGAATTTGGACCTGTTTATTCTACAGATCATCATTGGTTCACCTGAGAATTAAATAGCTGTTAAAAAGCTCCAGGTGGATTAAAATTTAGTCTGAGAGCAGGGCAATCCATCACACATTTGAAGTTGCAGTTAGGGAGGCAATCAGAGATTCATGAATCAAAGCCTCTGCTGGTGTCATGAGGTGGACTTTTTGTATTTTATTTTACGTTTCCTGTTTTATTTTGTAGTTCCTGTTTTGTCCCGTGTTTCTGTCTAGCTTTGTTTCCTGTTGATTGGTTTCACCTGGTTTCAGTTAGCTCCACCTGTGTCTTGTTGTTTCTTTGTGTATTCTTACTTCCTGGTTTCTGTTCTCCATGCTGGTCTGTTAGTTTTGGTCTATGTGTGTTAGTTAGTGTGTGTTTGCACCACATGTTCCATCCTGTGTTTAATGAAAACCACAGTTATCTGCATTTTGGCTGCCTCCTGCCTGCGTTTGGGTCCACCACACTTTGTGACAGGTGGTCACGTTGAGCTTTTTAAAATGTTATGCAGGAACATATACCAGAGAAACGTGTTCAGTCTGACAAAGCAAATAATCAGCGTACAGTTATGAGCAGCATCTTCTCGGAAATTATCACATCTGAAATATCTCATTAAAAGAAGTCTTATTTTCTATCTGTGTCTTATTAATGATGCTCCAGTACGGAGGTTTATTTTGAGTTTTAGGACTTTTTTATTATTCTGTCTGTGAGGTTAGCACGACTACAGGAAACATAACCAGTATATTGATAAATAGATTGTGTTATATTTAAAGTAAAGGCTTTAATTCTTTATTTTAGTAAGGGATTTGTTTATTTCCTTTCAGTGTTCTGCTTAACGCATTTGTTGGTTTGTCCTTCTGATGTGTTAATCTCATAAATCTTTCTAATTATTTAGTTGTCCAGAACTGTTATTTGATCTGTAATGCAGCATTTCCTAACTTGGTGTTGAATGTGTTCTTGTAAAAGCTTTGACATGTGAGATAAACATTTTCTTCTTTTTTTTTTTTACTCCCATTCATCCAATAAGGTTGTGTCCAGTAATGATCTTGGTAAGCAGAGTTTTCTTCGCTTCAGTCATGACCTGTGAAGTGCTTATACAGTGTTGAATGTTATGAACTGCTTTGACAAACCTGCAGATTTTATGTCAGTAAAACCGTTGAATATTTTTTTCATTTGCAGAATCATTTGAAGAAAATGAACAAGAGGCTCAAAATAATAATGTAAGTTATAAATGTACACTCAAGCTGTCACGTTTATGATCACGCTTAGGTTTTGAATCAAAGAGAAAATGTTACGCTAACTTGGTTTATTATGTGGAGGAATATATTTTACATGAATTGGCTTATTTAAAGAAATGTATTATTGGACTATTGTGGCTCACATAATTTAATTAGATTTTAGTTCAATTACAATGAATGTCATTTATTTTGGTTGTTTCTAAAAAGTGATGAGAATATTTTGTTTTGAATTGATGCTATACAAATAACACAATTTTTTAAATTTAACTAGATAAGTTTGTCAACTATGTCCATAAATGATACACTTGAGTTTCTTTTTTCTCCAGGCTGACTTGCCTCACATATACGACACCATCCCTGACGAACCAGCTGCATTATTCAAGAACAATATGTTTTACAGCAGTGTGCAAGCATAACAAAAAACAAACATATCTATTTCTTTATGAAGAACGATTCAACAATTATCTTTCCAAACATCTTGGGAAAAGTAAACAACCTTCCATAAACTGGCAGGATGTGCCTTACCTCTTATTGGTTGGGATAGACTCCAGTTTACAGCTTGGATTCATGCAATATTCTTCTCAGATCTAACATTTGTGTTATTAAATCATAAGTTTTATTGTACAAAAAAGTTTTAAAAGCCTTTGTTTTATTTTCCATCATGATTTAAAAAATATTTTCATGTTAGCCTTTAAATCAAATTTCTTCTGTTTTCAAACTACAGCTCAGTTTAACTGCAGTGCTTTAGTCCACTTTGTCTTTACTTTACTTGGATTTTACTTAAAGAACACATGAATGGTTGTTTGTTTCTCTGTGTTGGTCCAGAATTGGACTGGCGACCTGTACAGTGTTAAGCGGTATAGAAAATGAATGAATGAAAGAGAGAAAAGAATAAAGTACATATTTCTTTTGTCTTTGTTGTTGTTCTCTTTTAGTCTTTTAATTGTTCAAAATAACGATTTTGCAAACAGCACACATACACATTTAGCGCTCTGTTCATACTGGGACCTTAGAAAAGACATTTAGCCTGTTTCCCACGCAGTCTGTACTGCTCTTCATATGTTCAGGGATTTTACCAGAGAAGTGCATAATGAGGTGAACACATTTGCCTACACACACACAAACACACACAAGATAAAATAGCACAAGGTGCTATTTCTTGTTTATTCATCAACCTTTCTAGACATGTGACTGAGAGTATGTGGACACTTTGACAAACTATGGCTGAGTACATCAATGTAGCATTCTTAAAACACACTATTGAACATTTGTCATGCATCTTTCTCTTCTTAACCATCTTCTTTCATAAGATGAAGAGAATCTGATGCAGTAAAGCATGTTCAAAATCCCTGTTATATTCTGTGAATTCAACGGGATGAAAACGTTTTACTTTCAAAATCAACAGGAAACCATTAAAAGCCTTCTATAGCACAGTCAGTTGTCCTTAGAGTTTAATATTATAGGTCCCTCTTCATTCTTTTAATAATTTCTCAAAGGTGCATTTTACATTCTTTATTTTTTTCTCACAACAAACACTTAACATCTCACTATCAGCCTTTGCACAATGGACTTGCTTAAACTTTGACAAGATAGCTCACTACTTAATTGGCTTCCTTTTTCTCTTACGTTACTCAAGACACGTTCAGAACAATGACAAACTGTCAGTGGAGTGATATACAATACACTGAGCAAAGACACCAAGCAGTCGCATTATTCTCATATAACTGTGTTTTCTGCTGTAATGAATGAGTCTCAGAGCTACTGATTAAGACTTTATCTCAGTAGAGTTATGCTTGCTGCAGAAGTGTGACAAAATTCTTATCTGATTAAACATGTCTATGCATTTCTAAGCCAATGTCCAGCTTCTCTGCTTATGGTCACCTGCTGATGGTTGCAGCTATCAGAGGCAGCAGAGCTGCTGTTAGAGGGCCGGAGAGGCGTGTTGCAGAACCGCACTCCATTGCATTCTCCTGTCAAAGAAACAGTTCATAGTGATGCATGATGTAGATAAAAGGAAAAAAAAAACTATATTACTGATCATTTAAGCAAATCCAATATCACCACAAAATGTGCCATACATTAGGTTCAGACTATAGAAGCTTGCATTTCCTAACATATGATTAGTTTTATAATTACTATGGTTTTCTGACTAAGCAAAAGGATAACATGCATTTTGCTATGATGCCACTGCTTTACACAAAAGTAGACCTACGCACGCCTATATCACTGAAAACCCCGGTCCAGACCATACCAAATAAATCAGTTGTTTGTTGGATTTTTGTCTTCAAAAATGGGAGCGAGCAAATTGTTTTACCTTTTAAAAATAAGTTCTTTAGATTTTTCAAATGAAAATATCAGCAGAGCGAAGTGTTTTCTTTCTTCAACCAATAAAACATGTCGATCTGTCGTGAAGCTCTAAATTTTTATAAAAGGTCCCCCTAGTGGTAAATGTTGGAACTTCAGGGGTTAGCACACACAATGAACTACAGGAAGTGTATTGCTAGTCAATTCATTTGCATTTGGTTTGATGTACATCTGACAAACAATTTGATGAGATTTAGCTGAAAATATGACATTTCGGGAACAAAAAGCTCCCCTTAGTAGGAAATTTGGAACCTCTGGGACTAGTACACACAATAGGCAGCATAATCAGTAATAACTTTATTGGCATTTGGTTTCACCTAAATGAAGAAAAATACCTCAAATTTAAACACAAACCCCCTCGTGTGGCCAATTTATTAACTTCAGAAAACTTAAAGTATGACGTGTGGCAAGTCCTCATTTAGTGCTTTCATATGAATGAAACCAATCAGACAAATACTTTACGACTTATGACAAAAATGTTAATTTTTTTACATGAAGCTTCCCCTGGTGGCAGAAGTTATGAAAAAATGCTGAATATCTAATCAGTTTGGCCTCTCATAGTGACCAATACTCCAATGCAATGTGAAAGAAATCCAATGAAAGCCTGTTGATTTATCGTGTTCACACGGCCATTTTATAGGAAATGTAGATTTAAAGGCAACAAATTCTTCTCATTTTAAATGAGATTATTCCAGAAAGCGTCTGGACAACACAAATTATCTACACTGTTCTGTGCTCCATATCAGCAATACTGTGCACATTAAAACACCTGTGAGCAAACGCTTCTTCTCATACCTCAGGATGGAAAGGATGACACGATTCTGGCTTCTTTCTGTCCTTCTGAAACTTCAGTCTGTCACATTTCAGTGACTCGTTGTGTTCAAAGGCGTTAAGGATGTAAATCAGCAGGACATGTTACCTCAACAACAACCATCTAATTTAACTAAAAATCCTTCACATTAGACATGTTTAATCTAGAAAGGATATACATGATCTCTATGGGATCCATGGTGACCGGAGGAACACTGCTGCAGTCACACCTGTTGTCTACAACAACCATGAACAGGTTGCTGCTGGGAATTTGCTGTATGACAAAAGATCTGCAGTCCAAACACAAAGAGCAACAAATTCTTATTAAAAAGATGTGATATGATGAAGTAGTTAACTATTAAGCTAACTGAATCAGTACCTAACACAGCCATTACAGTCAATGTTGCCTGTTGTTTCTTTGATGGTGCGCTCAGAGACGAAGGCGGGATATTCTGTATCGCACGGCTCCATCATAGCTTTACTCCGAGATCTTTGAGCTTAATGTGACACACAACAACTTAACTAAACAACAGAAGCTGGCTAAATCTGAAGGAATGTTTTGATTTCTCACCCTTTGTTGATCTCATAAACACACACACATAACGTAAGAAACAAAGTTACCTTTAACTGAGACATCAACGTTCCACCAGCTGTACAGGTTGAACTCCAGCAGAAATCTAAAAGAACCACGCAAGCGTCACATATACACACATCTGTGCTAACACCTGTTTAAAAAGTAATGAATAATAAACAAATATAATCATTTATTTTTTATGATTTTACATGATGAGTTCAGTGAGGAGCCACTTCACCACAGTGAACGGCTGAAAAAGAGAAAAGACACCACAGCTCTAGTGTTGACTTCTTTGCACAGACAAGGCTAACCACCAGCTCTAAAATACATCTAGCTGTCTACGCTGGAGGTTTTTATCTAGGAAATACAAATGTGAATTCACTGAACCACAAATGAAAAAAGGCTTTTCTTGTAAGGTTTCTAAATAAACACACTCACATCTGATAAAGTGTGTGCACTGTCGCTGCTCCCACTATAGTCTTTGCAGAGAGCCTGGTAGTCATACAGGGTGATCCTGCAACATAATATGCACAGCAGAGGTAAACGAGCAATAAGACATTGTTATCAACATCCTTTGACAGTGTTAGGAAGTTAGACGTGTTGTGTATAACTTCTGACCTTTTAAAGGACCCCATTTGGAGAAGTTTATTCATAACAGCACCTTCCACTTCTCCAAAGAAGAGTCCTGTCTGAGAGAGAAGTTCTGTGAAAGTACGCTGCCACAGCCTCTTCATGGAAAACGGAGTCATTTATGCTTATGTATTATTTCCTAAAATGATTTTAGGTTAGTTTTACCAAATTAATTTAATGTTTATTCATGCCAAAAAGCTGATCTTCACCTGTGCATCATTTAGTGTTTGTGTACGTGTAAATAAGCAAGTTTGCTTGCTGCCCTCATCTCCTCTGATCGCTTGGCACTCTGCTTTAAAATAATGGAAACTGCTGAACACCCCACAGTGGTATGTGGTAATATTGGAGGCATTTGGCTTTAGTTGTCAGGAGACGGTTTATGTTTCTTATGTTTTCAGTCTACAAAACAACAACACAGCAACACGGTCAATGTTAACTAAATTATAAGTGAATCATTAAAATTTTAGAAGAAAAAACCTGTGACACTTGTAGGTTATATGTTTTATTTTAGTTACAGATTAAAGCTGCTGCTGTTTTTCTGGGGTGTAATATTGAAAAGGAATTTATCAGAGGAAAATAAAAACTCCTGTCAGGAACATACTGTACAGCATAGTAACTCTCACAAAAGAAAACCTGATGCATCAGCTTCTGTTGTTGGTCTGATTATTAATTAGCCACATTGCAGGGTTTACTTATCTTAATAAAAGTCAACTTTTGACACTGTTGTCCTACCAAAAATTCACCTGTATTTATCTTCAATAGAATGAATCACCTTTAGCAGTTGTGAAGCACTTGCATGTTAAGTGTTAAAATAAAGTGATTCTGTGAAAAGAATATATTCTAGTCTAGTCATGGAGCCATTTTGATTAATAAACTTATCTTATTTATGGTGTTATGTTTTTGTTTAAGCAAAGCAGCCAGCAATGTCAATAAATATTATAACTAAACTAAAACTTGACATGAATAAACATGAATAAATACATAAATGAAAATGCATAAATAAAGTGATGTTATATTTTGGACTGACAAAGACCCGGGTGGAACACCAGCTGCCAACAAACCAGCTTATTGTGCCTCGGTGTTAAACTCACATTATCTCCTTCATCCTTTAGATAACTTTGTGGTTAGAAAACATTTAAGTAGACCGATATAAAAACGACCATATGAGTCACACACCTCTCTTACTGTCTATAGATCATGATCATGACACGTTATGAAAGCAGCAACACGCATTTTTAAGCACATCACAGTGGAAGCAATGAAAGCATTTCAAGACAATTGAAGCAGTTTTAGCAGAAAAATGTCATGCTTGTTGTTGGATTTGTGCTTTGCATCATCTGCATTAGCTCCAACAGCAATGAAAGCCTTTTTAAAGCGCTCTTTATGGTATATCACAGTTTGGCTTTTTCTGGAGAATCATTAAAACACTGATGACTTATCCTGTGCCTGAGGGTGTACATCTACTGTTGCACTTGCTGTGCATGCAACTTTGTGTTGAATGTTAAATTCCAACAGAGCTAGCGTTGAACGGCAAAACATTCAAACCAAGTCACAGCAGAAAGGTCTTTTGGGGGAAGAAAACACAGTTTTTTGTTTTACCAGGAAATATTTCACATGCAGAAAGCACCAATCAAACCGTTTAAAGCAGACAAAGCTGAAGATCAGTCTTGATTTCATTATTTTTATTTCTAGTGGCCATGAGTATATTTGCAGAAATACCTGGGACTGTTCTTCTGTAACAAGAATGAAGCCATTGTTGTCGATAAGGTAGCAGTTAACATCCTGTTGGGAAGGTGAATAAAACATGTTAAAAAACTTTAAATAATGTAACAGGATCTATGATGGGACTGTTTTTACCTCACTGTCACAGCTGATGCTACATTTTCCATCCAAGGCTGTACACTGAGCATAAAGTGAGGATATCTTAGTTAAATGAATAACTGGAAACCACATTATTTTGTACATTTACATTTCAGTGAGGTTACCTGCCTACAGGCAGTCCAGAACTTTCTCTGAAAAAACTCCAGTTTCATTTGGATCCCAACAGCTGGTCGTAAAAAAAAACACAATTTTAGCATGACGAGAGGAGACATTTGTTGACATGATAAGGAAGATGCTTTAATGGTAATTACCAGCAACGATTGGAGACTTTCTGTCATCAAGGAGCTGAATAGCTGTGCTGGCCAAAACCACACTCTTGTTTTCTGATGCTACAGAGGAAGAGTAAAGCATTTCTCACGTCACTTTATCTGCTCACTAGATGGCGTCATTTAGCCAGCAGCTTCATTCTGACGAATCAGAGGCAACAGCAGCAGTCAGCAATAATGCCGACTGCTTTCAAGGTCTTCCCAGATGATTCAGATAATTCTGGAATACGTGCTGTGATTGAACATTTCAGGTTATGATAGCCAGCCTGGGCAGATGTAGTCACTGTTCACAGACAGATGTTGCAAAAGTCTGGAAGAGTTTTTCATCCTCCAGATAAAAGCAGAACGGGAGTTATATCAAGTGCAGAAAAGCTTGAAGATTTGGTTTGCAACTAATTTTACCAGTAGTAAACAGTTCATAACATAAAAGAGGATACTAGAAAGACATTGATCTGATGGTTAAAATAAAAAATATCATGCACCAGAGATATTTCCAATAAGAAAAGCAAATGATGCTCCCTAGAAAATAATGCATGACAAGATCAGGACATCTTTCAGAGATAAGCAAATGTAACATTGAGTTTTGTGCAGGGTCAGAAAGCTGATATATTCTAAAATTCACAATGTACCTGTGCTGAAGGGGATGGAATAGACAAATGTACCAGGAACCTGCTCTGCTGCTCGCTTGTACCACAGAGGGAAGTGATCAGCATTAAACACTCCCTCCTTGTCCTCCGCTGTCAGGAAGTCCCTGTAGAGATACAAAGAATGCAATGGAGGTGAAGAGCGAATACTAGATCCATCAAGCACAGTCGCAGCTGTGCAGTAGGTAATGATTAGAGAAATGTTGAGCAGCAGCACTCACTGGTTGGAGAGCTGATCGGCCGGTACAAACAGGTTGGTTCTTGACAGGCCGGTACGTGTACCCAAAAAAGCAATCTCAACTCCTTTGTCTGAGTTCCTGTTGGTGTGATGCAGAAAATAATCTGTACATCCTGAGAGTTATATAACATATCTGGCTGAAATAATGCCACGCATATTTAGTTATTACACTATCTAGTATAGTATAGTATAGTATAGTATAGTATAGTATAGTATAGTATAGTATAGTATAGTATAAAATAAACAGTGTATCTTGTACAAATTCTGTTTACACTGTTTATTTTTACCTGGTTATATTTATTTTATATTTATTTTATGTACATTTTGGATTTATATGTCTTTTTTTTGCACTGATGTGGGACAGTATTTTAATTTCGTTGTACTTTTGTACAGAGTATGATTGTGCAATGACAATAAAGATTTATCTTATCTTATCTTATCTTAAGAAATCAGTGTCGCTGCCTGACTGCCCTCACTCAGAGCTGTTAATATACCCAAGCACGCCGCCAAATTCAATCAATATAGTAGGAATACGGCGTTACTCTTCTTCAATCGTCTTCTGCTTGATTCAATTTGTTCTCATTAAAGAAGATCCATTCTACTCCCCATCTTTCCTCAGGTGGAGTTAATTTCTCCTCTCCGTCTTTGAGGCGCTTCTGAGCGATTTGAAGCTCACACAACATCTCGACACCTCCCCCAACGAGCAGCTTTTACTTGTGATTAAATTCTCAACACCATCTCAAACGCGCCCCTCCTGCATCTAACACCAAGGCTTCTGCATTTCCCCCCTTTTCTCTACATATGATTACAAAACGTTTATCCACACGAGAAAGCAGATGTACTTACGTTGGCCCCACCGGCCTGTGCGCGGGTTCAGGTAGTTTGGGTAGAGCCCGTTAGGTCGGTCCATTTTGGCGAGTAGCTTCCGGATGTGCATCACCTGAGGAACAAAACATTGATCTTCATGACCAACTGCTCCAAACAATTTAATAAAACATGTTTAGTTTTCATGTCAAAATGTTAAAAGCACATTTCATCATCATGAAACACATCATGGGGGGTGTGTGTGTCGAGTGGTAGAGCTGACACGCAACCAGTGAAAGAAACAAACCAGAGAAGAAGAGCAACAGGAGGAAGATGATGTAGAAAAAGTTGAGAATAGGAAAAAGACAGTTGTGGTTTTAATAACACTGTATTTCTTCTGGATAGTGTAAATGACTCAGTACTGCCCCCTAGTGGATGAACTGACGTTACTATCAAGATGCATGGCAACGTCTGAACCAGATGTCCTCAGTCAGGTACATAAGGGAGAATACATCGGCCTCAAGATGCAAACGGTCACACAGCTTACTCGTAGATATTACTTCTCAGTGTTACCTTCTGGTAGTAGGCGGGGTTTCCCGTCAGGTAGGTAAGGTGAACAAACTCCATGTGGAGGGTCCCAAACTCAGCCAGGATGCTGCTGCCTGCTGATGCCCAGCCCCAGTTACGTCCGACACCGCTGGAGAGGTGATGGGTTGTAAAACAGAAAGAAGAGGAAAAAAATGGAGAGGAGGAGAGAAAATTATTAGAAAGTCAACAATATCCATCCATTTTCCACCGCTTATCTGAAGTCAGGTCGCGGGGGCAGCACTGAGGAGAACAGATTCAGAAAAGTTGACTAACGCTCATCTGCAGCCACTTGAAGAGACACAAAAAGCCCTTTGTGTTAATAAAACTGAGCCTTTCAGGTTCAAATCTGAGTGCAGCTGCTTTGGGAATCACACCAACAGTGATGAAGGTGTGTGTTGTCTTGCCCTTCCAGCGCGGTTTGTACACACCCCCGCAGCCTGTGAAGAGGCCTAATCAGGTAAAATAAGTGAAAACACTCCAGTGGGTGGATGCTGGATGTGTCAGAGCTTTAAAAACGGTGCCAGGTCCATCCAAAGCATTCTCAAAGGTAAACCTAGAATGAGGGCCGGCGGGTAGTTTCAGTCTCCTCCTATGAGCAGGTGTGTGTTCTTACACCTGTACAGTTAAGCAACAGATGGAAGAAAATGTGCGTCATCATTGCTCCAATAAACCTCATAAAAATAATGGCTGACACACAAACTCCTGTTTGATGTGTATCAGACAATATGATCACATGGTCTAGGGAAGAGGAAATGAGCGACCCTTCTTTTAACACAACATGAACGGCATATAAACAACACTGTAATCCTTTTTCTCATATAAGATCAATATATATATATATATATATATGTTATATATAACATGTTATATATATATACACACACATATATATACACATACGTGTTTATTACAAGTTTTTACTATGGAAATTATGATCTTTTCTTCATAGACGTTTTCTCTCTCAAAGTCTTAATATTCCTGAGATATTTAGGTTTTTATGTGATCATATTCTAAAGATTTTCTCTGATTTAGATGCGAATGCTTTGAAATTAAGGTCGAGCTTCTGCTAATAGGGTCAACATTGATCGTATCACTAACTAAAGCA
The DNA here is from genome assembly GCA_037177535.1 of Pseudomugil gertrudae. Taxonomy (NCBI): domain Eukaryota; kingdom Metazoa; phylum Chordata; class Actinopteri; order Atheriniformes; family Pseudomugilidae; genus Pseudomugil; species Pseudomugil gertrudae. The sequence goes on along the minus strand of JBAMHV010000003.1, from coordinate 19,683,624 downwards.
CCGGAGCTCAGGTGGTAAAAAGATTTCAGCTCTTAAATGTAAAATGACTACATTTTCTTCTCTCTCTGTGTGTGTGTGTGTGTGTGTGTGTGTGTGTGTGTGTGTGGGGGGGGGGGGGGGGGGGGTGCGTTTCTTCTAAAGCATTTCCCGAGGTC
>JBAMHV010000003.1:19666908-19683369 GCA_037177535.1 Pseudomugil gertrudae | reverse complement strand
TGGATTTATATGTCTTTTTTGCACTGAGGTGGGACAGTATTTTAATTTCGTTGTACTTTTGTACAGAGTATGATTGTACAATGACAATAAAGATTTATCTTATCTTATAGTATAGTATAGATAGATAATTTTCTTTTACATAGCTGTATAACGTTTAGCCTTTTTGAGTCTTTTTGAGGCAGGGAAGAGTAAAAAAAGAGTTCCTACTCTGACTTGTTAAGAGCCAGCCCAGTCCAGTAGGCTTCCAGGGGAGCAGTGACAACAGCATCAAATAACACCTCCTGGATTAATTCTCTGTCACCTACAGGGTGTAACAATAGTTTTAGTCAAGAATTGGATTAATGAATACAATGACTCCATCTCATGTCAGTTTTTTCTTTAAATTGTTGACATTCAGTATCTCATATTGCGATACAACTCTCATATGTCTTACATTTGAGGTGTGGTTTGCGGCCTGTCATGAAGAACTTAATGGCTTGGATCTGGGTTAGGTGACGGTGCTCGTGCTCCTCCTCTGTGTTGCAATAGGTCCTGCAAGTGATCCAGAAAGAGCCACAATGTTGGAAGAATGTTTTGAGCATAGTGGGATAACCTACATTATGCATGAGTAACCACTTCCACAGCCCCTGCCTCACCATTCATCTGCCAGGGCGACATCTGGCTGTTCCAAATCACGGAGCCCTGAAAAATACAAGTCAGTAACGCTTCAGCAATGCCAGTCTGCGTGGACTGAGTCTCTGTGAAAAGGTCTTGATGAGAACAACTTTTTGGGTGGAACTCATGGTGTGTTTCTTTGGTTTCAGATTAACTATGTGTAATCTCTAATAGGCTTTAACAACATGGCTTTTAAACACATTATTCAGGTTGTTTAGCTTATTTAAACATATTGTACAAAAGAACTGGAATGACGTACCTGCTTCAACAGACACATTTCCTCTGAAGAAGTACTTTCCATGGCCTCTTGAAAGAGCTACTCCGACACTGGAGTCCCAAACATAAAAAAGCATCAACACGAGTCAGTCTGGCTTTAGTTGAGACTGACTTATAAACAACGTCATTAAATAATGTAATGTAGGCATTATTATATTTTTCCACCTGAAAGGAGTTCCTTTGATGTCAGTGTAATAATAGTCATTGTGCATTTTGAGTACACGCCTCTAAAAAGAAAGGAAGATATTTGCTTCCTTATTCCTGAGACAACAGAGAAAACAATAATTTGACAGACAAGCATTGAACAGCCAAATCTGTAACCTCACCCCTCTGTCCACAGTCTTCTTCACCTCCATAGAGAAGGTCCCCGTCCTCCTGTTCACCATAGCGTTACGCAGCTTTGGGATAATGTGCAATAAGGGGTCCAAACGGAGCAGAGAAATCAGAAAGGTTTGGTCAGACATGCAGCAGCTGCTCTGGATTTAATTACATTTACACTACAATAAAGCTTTCTGCTAACACATAGCAGTTCTTATTCTTATTTAATTTAATAAAGAAATGTGGCAGAACTTAATGTAGATGCTATCTTTTCTTTTTAATCTTATAAAGTTGTTTGTTTTTAATACATACAATGTCATCTTTGTCTTCCCACTCCACTTCAGAGAGATCCACGCTGCTGTAGTTGGGCTTCCTCCTCTTCTGACCCTCCTGGTACTGCACAGAGTGACACGATGTGCGCTGTTTAATGATCACTTTACTGTAATTCTGCTTTAATTTGATTCAAAATTCAGCCTAAACTCAGCTAATCTTTCCTCAAATAGTCATCCTATCTCTATTTGGTCCAAAATGTGTAGATACATAAATATATATGTCTAGTATAACTTAAATAAATTGATCATTTTCTTTATCATAAAAAAGATGACACCATATATTCTCCTTTTTCAAGCACTGATTTGCTGCTTTCAGAGACTAATTGTTTAACAAATCATCTGTGAAATTAACACTGTCAGGTAAATTGAAGGTAATGAATATGCTTGATAGAAAATCCACGCTCAAACAAGTCTACATCAAGGCTTTAAACTCGACATGTTGAAACTCTGCTATCGTATGTTGCACATGAACAACCACAGCCACAGAGAAACACTCACAAAGAACCAACACAGACCAACACACACAGTTGCACAGAGAGGAGCAGCACTAACACTGGCACACACAGATCCACTAGCACATCCAAAGCTCCTGAGACACCAGCGGTCCCAGGGCGAGGGGCTGTGGTCTCTGCCAGCGAGTGTTAAGTTACCTCTGGGAAATCTCAGGCCAGCCAGCCCTATGAGTGGCCCTTATCCCTGCATGCATACATCAAAGGAAAAGGTGGGGATTACAGACTATACGAGCCCATGTAGCTTCCTAAGCCAGTTAACACATTTGTCTCTGTGTGCCCTTGTATTTTTGGTCATCTACACAATAGCATGGACAAAACAAAAGGGAAAAACAAGGTAAAGTCAGGGAATGCTGCGAGACTTTTAAGGTTTTAAGGCAAAGAAACGGAGTTACCAAAGGCCTGAGGTCCGGATGTATCAGTATGTATCCGTTATTTGTGATTGCAAATGCGTATCCATGGATCCCTAACTAGAGACAGAGAAAGAGTGTGTACAACAACTACAACAATAAAAAAGCAGGAATACATCAGTCTAGTAAGAGGCAGCTGATTGTACCATATGTTTTGGGATGAGCTTCATCAACTCCTGCAGAGGGATGTCTGTTCCTACGACCCCCAACAGAATACCCTGGTTCTTCTGCATGAAAAGATTCAAAAGAGAAACATAGCTTGAGATTGAACCGGCATTAACATAAATTTAGCTACATAACAGACTAGACTGGAAATGCAACACAGAAACCATCTGCAAGAAAGAACAGATCAAACTACTTATTAAAGAAGCTGAGCTCATTCAGCATCTGCACAAAAATGATGCAACTCTTCTGTAAGTCTGTAGAAAGCGCAATTAGCTTTGCAGCCATCTGCTGGTGCAGCAGCGTCAGAGAAGCTGAACAAACTGATCAAGAAGGTTGCTTCTCTGTTGGGGATAGCCCTGGGACTGCTGGAGAGCAGATCTCTGTGTAAAAAAGCCAGCAAACTATTTAGTTTCAGGCCAACAAGGTTAATTCATGCATTTTCTATACCGCTAATCCGATTCAGGGTCGCAGGGAAGCTAAAGCCTATCCCAGCAATCAGCTGGCGAGCCCATCAGGTTCATAGCCACTGATTTAATCTTTAACATGGTCATTCATCTTTAATGTGAAAAGTAGAGTGATGAAAAATACAGTGGATGGGTATAAACTCAAGTGTAATGAAAAAAATGTGCCACTTTAAATGAGTACACTTACCGTTTCATTCTTTGTGCTAAAAACTGGCATAGCTACTGTAGTCATCAGAGATGGGCCTGATTTGTCATTGAGCTGAAATAATAAAAACACTTTCTTACTGAAGCAGGCTGATAACACACTGCTCTCACGGAACGAGGTGTCACTGTGTTTTCTTAAGCATCACTCAAAAGAAAAACTGCACCAAAAGCATCATATCAGCTCTGGAACAACTGTTAAAGAGAAAAAAGTTGCTGCTCAATTTAATTCATTTTAATCTTTCAGCAAAAACATGATAAGAGTTTAAATGTTTGTACATTTAATAAACAATTATATAAAGCGTGCATCATAATTTTCTGGCAAACAGATACAATATCGACTATCACTTGCTCTAAGACATGCAGGGCAGGGGTATTTGAGGACCAGGGTTGAGAAACATTGGAATATTAGAATCCATTAAAGTATTTGTGGCTCAGATCTCAGTACGTAAAATGTGTATTTTATATCCAGAAATGCAGCTGGTCATCCTGTCACTCTGGTACCTTCTTCTGCAATGTTGCCCATGAGAAACAGCTAATCACTGACTTTGGAGTGAGACTTGTCCAGTTAACATAAAAGTCCAAAATGTGCCCTCCTATCAACCTCTTTCCTTTTCCACTTTAGAAAACATTGTGCAGCTAAATAAAGGTGGTGGAATAAAGTAGGAGCTGCTTTAGTCAAAGGCAACTGTTCTGCAATGTGAATCAAACCATGTTTACGTAACCCAAACATGCAAGTCTGCAGCACTGAAACTACAGGTGTTTATTATATATATTAAACAAAAAGTACTTTATATGCTTCACTTAAAGCAAATGCATCATAATGTCTCTGGAGTACGATTATATTTATATATATATATTATATTATAAGATATTACATAACACTTTATTATCAAAGTTCTTAATTAAGAAAGAAAAGACACAAAGTAAAACAGTTAGTTGTTGCATGTTGTGTCTTTAGTTACTTTAAAACAGACTATTCTACCAGACTTATGGATCTGTATGTATGTGTAGAGAGTGTGAGGGTGCAGGCTGCAGTAGAGTCTACTCTATACACTCAACCCACTAGTTTAACTAAACTACTGTGTTGAAAACCTGACCATAACTAAAGTTCTTTCCACTTACAGAAATGTGGATCTATGGAGTTTTTAAAATGTGTTTTTGTTTTGCATTTAATGTTGGTAGTTTTTAAAGTGCAACAAAAACTCCTAAACATGACCTCAGTCAAAGCCGCAGTGTCACACCTGAACCATGTGACGTTCTCAGGAGGAGGAAGGCGGGCATAGTTAAGCACATGTCCCTTCACCTTGTGAGACAATACATGTGTGTGTGACTGTGTGTGTTTGATGTTCATGTGTGTATGTGAAGGAAACGGGCTGTGAATAGCTGTGTGTGCAAAGTTAGCCTGACAAAATGAAGAATGTATGGTCCCTAAATTCATCATTATACACACAGTGGAGGAAAAATCAGTGCTGCAAACGCATGCACGTACCAACATGCACACAGGTAAACCAACGGATGCCTAACAGCCTCCACCCCCATCTTTCTCTCCCTTTTCCTCTGCCGCTTTCTTGGTCTCCACTCCAATGTCAGTTTTATTATGGGCTTTAGGAGATAAAGTGCAATGATCCACAGGATGATGAATGGTGTGTCTGAGGCTGCGATACACGAGCACACACTCCAGAGGACAATCTCCAACCATTTTGTGTGTGTGTGTGTGTGTGCATGTCTGTGTGTTTCAGTGTGAAAATGGTGTCCAAACTGGAATGAAATACAATAAACGCCTCTGTGCTGTTTCTGGCCCTCAGCGGGAAGGGCCTACCCTCGCTTTAAACTTCCACAGGAATATTGAAGCATGATGGTGACATTTAACTATTTAACCACTCAAGTCACTTCTGCTTTACGCAGGATGACTCAAATCTGCAGAGTCCGAGAAGAAGCATTTTTCTAAGCCTAAAATCCTCTTTTTGGTTCAACACACTGTCCAGTTCATCTCTCTGTAAGATTACAAATAAAATGCAATGTTTACCTTATAAGCCAGAGAAAGCTGAAGAGAAAGAAGAAACATAAAGATTGAATTGTCGGTGAATTAAAGGATGCACCTTTTGCAATGGCTTTGTGGACACAGATGTACACTGGAGGACGTGGTGGTGAAAGGGTGATCATGGTGGGGATCCATGCAGTTTAATGAAGCTCAAAATGAGAAATCATTCCAGCAGCATGAAGAATAATGATGAGGTAGCAGATCCACACATGGACACTCTTTCTGTACAGATGTATTTACAATAATGCAGGACTCAACGATACAAGAGACAATCTACAAAGTATCTGCAACTGGAATAAATGGTAATATCTGCCCTACTGTGAGGTCTGAATGTTCATTCAAACATGCATCATCCTGGTAATTTAGATATAGATATATGTGGTATCTAACAAGCACTGTAACAAACTTACAGCACTGTCCACGTAAGCTTCAGTCCACACGGTGTCATGCTCATGATCGATAACCTTAGGGCGGCTCATGACATGAAGGTACCGCATCACGTTCTCCTGAACATCTGCTAAAGTGGAGATCTGACTAAAATATCCTGCAATAAAACACAAAATGGAACAAAAATAGAAAGGAGTCTTCATCAAAAAGCTTAGGTTATTTTTCTGTGCGCAAGATTCTTTACTAGCGTCTTAAAAACAATCTGAGCTTATAAATTCTTAATGAAAACTTTTAAATAAAGAACGAAAGGTTATATAAAATTAAAAAGAAAGATTAGAGCCTAAAAAATCTGATCATTAACTATATTGTTACTTTATTATAAAATTTGGTTTTAAAATGTATAAATTATGTTAAAAGATCAAGTCAAAGATTTAGTTAAATATTTAGTACTGAAATTAGGCTGCAAAATACCCGCCATGTCCACAGCAATAAAAAGATTGTCCTCCCATTTAGATATAGTAAAATCCTATCATCCAGCCATTTAATTAATTAATATTCAGATTGAAACAGAAGTAGAAGTGCTTATTGTGCAGGATAGCTGTCGGACTGTATCCATTTCCTTCTTTATTTGATAATCATTAAATGAATTTCAGACTGATCACCAGGTGGGAATGCAGCAGTGAAGCTAAAATCTATTTGGTCATTGTGTATTTCATTGCTGTTCACTGCTGCTGATGCCTCTATCTTTACTGGACTGCGCTGAACATTGCTGCAGCAGATTTTTAGTGCATCAGCTCAGAGCAGCACACGAATCATTTGACTTGGTTTCAGTTCCTGCTGATGCTGACAATGTTTCACATTAGACATTTAAGGTTATTTCACAGCATGGGTCTATGAGGGGAAAGAGGTTTGGGGCTTGCCAGTCTGCAATCCCTTTGCGATCTGTTTTCCTGGCTGTGTCTTTCCTTTCAGAGGGCACTCATCCAGAGCACTGACATGTGGGAACCATCAGCAGTGAGTAGCCAAGAGGTAGACACTGACAGCAAGAGGGATTAGAGCAGATTGACATCGGACCCACCCCTCAAGTGACACTTGATTGCCTTTTGGCAGAAGGAGTTGAAGCCAGAACATGCATGTAGCCAAAGCACACATAGGCTACTGTAAGACAGACACACACAACTAAATCGAGGAGATATTCACAAACACACACACAGTTTATCATATTGTACAGAAGCGACACTTCAAACTCTTTTCCCCGCTCGATATAAAGCTGCCATGGAAAGTGTTGATCAAAAAGTCTCCAACCTTTGTTGGCACAAGCCATCCATTTGAGGTTATCAGCAAATGCAGACTCTCGTCCAATCAGGTAAGGGAATATCCGCACCTGTGCGAAAGATAAACAGATGCTAACATTTTCAAAGATGGAAGGATAAGAACAAAAAGATGCAAAGTGGTGCCCTTCTTTAGTACTTCATCTTTCTTTCCTGATCCTATCTGCTCTAAAGCAGTTACAACCTTTTAAGGGTGTGCTTATTGTTTAGCTGCCTTTTCAGCTCTATTTTTATACCAATCCTTTACAAACTACATTAGATGTACTTTTTATTTTCTACTGTAGTTAAATTAGGTACATTTTTTCTGAGGATGAGGTCATGTGCAATTGTCCTTTTAGAGAACGCTGTGTGATATTTTTTTTTTGCCAGACCTGCATGGCTCATTGGCTCCAGATGCTTTGCTAAGCATAAAGCATATAGAAAACACCGAATAGCTGCCACATAGCAGCCCTCAGGGTGTATGGAGGGGATGGGTGGGGGTAGGAGTAGATGTAGAGGGGCCATACACTGCCTTGTGCTCTGCCAAACACTGCCAACACACATATGCTTGATAGAACTGAACAAAAGCCCCTGAGCTGTTGCTTTTATTGCTCTGTGAGCAGCACAGCAGTTGATTCATATCAGTTGCATTTAGATGGTGCAAACATTGCATGACAAAGGATTTTAGAGACAGTGTTGAGTCCAGAAAGAAACGCGGGGAGATGAAGCAGTGGGGCAGGTTGAATAAAGCCATTTCTGGGTTGAACTCTTCTACATCCACTGTCCTTGAAAGCAGTCAATTTCCCATGTTTTCCTCCTTGTGGGGGAAATATTGAGCTGTAATGCATCAAAATACTGAAAAAAAAAAAATCACACTGACACAGATTTTTACATTACAGAGTTGTAATGAAGTGAGAAGCCAATTCCTCACATCAGACAGGAGCGCGAGCGGGCATAAAGTATTCAAATCTACTTCTGTCCCTGATGTAAGAAAACTGCAGTGCAAGCAGAAAGTTCAGGAAAAAAGAGGTATAAAACAGAAAATTAGAGTCAGGTCATGACTCACTTTTCTTTCTGGCCAGTTGTACTTCTCAAAAACGTCATCATACATTTCTGTCGCGCCGTCAGTCACAAGCATGATGGCCTGGCTGCACACACTGCCCCGTCCCGTCTGATTAAACTACAGAAGGAGGTAAAACATGTTAGGGGGAAAAAAACACAACATAGTTGTTTTTTAACAGTTTCTCATCTGCACGACATCAGTCAATAAGCCACTGTGTTTAAGTAAGTAATCCTTAATAATGTGGCATTCTTCATTCTGGTGCCAAAAGATGCAGTGCAGTAATTAAGTGTTTTATTGACCTGCAACAGTGTGAATGTGGACACAAAAGATTGCGTCGTGACACAATCACAGGATAAATCCTGCTGAGCTCATCTGCTCTTAAATCACACAGGCCACGTATCAGCTGCATTCACAAGCTCCACTCGCAGACAGAAACACAGCCGCTTATAAAACGCTATGCCTCATCAATCAGTTTATATACTGTACAATGTTAGACGTATTCATTTCTGAGAAGTGTTTCATTGCTGCTTCAGTACTTTCAGTCAGAGAGTACATGTATGTTCTCACTCGTTTGTACAACATGATGATAAAACATACTATACGCTGCTATAGTATAATATATTTCCTGATCATTACTGTTTATTGACTCTTAATTATTAGACTGATCTGAATTTAGGATGATTTCATAATAATATAAGTCATGAGATCATATAGAATTTTCCACCCTGACAGTAATTGTATGTACAGTATGTATAGATACTTTTATCTATACATACTACATAGTATGTATATCTATGCATACTATGTAGTATGTATATCTATGCATACTTTTACTGTACATCCTACTCTGTTACAGCAAGGCTGCAGACACAGCACCTATTCTGTGTGTTTTAGTTCTGTTCTTTTGTTTTGAAGATTTTCTTTTGTTCATGTAGAAGCTGCTGGAAACCAAATTTCCTTGAGGGAGTCATCCCAAAGGGACCGATAAAGTTACATCTTATACATGATAAATCTTTATTGTAATGTTATTCTTGACCAAACATCCCTGTGGATTTTTTTCCTTTTTACTCATTACTGAAGTTACTGTTCATTACTGTTCATTACCAGATTGTGAGCTTTCCTTGTTATTCACTGTCAGTCATTAATGTTATAGCTACCACAATCAAACTTAAAATAAGTTTTAATGGGTTTTGAATTGTTCTCATTAATATGTGAAAATGAATAGTCAATCAGAATATGCATGAAAAACATTTGTTAAATAAAGCTGAATAATAAATATAGTTTTCCAGAACTTTTAATATGACATACTTATATAACCTGATAGTTTAGCATAATGTGACACAACATCTTGATAAGTGTGAATTTACATCAGTAAAATAGGGACAAAAGGATTTAAACAATAATAAAAAGTATTAAAAACTGGTTAAAGACATCATGAAGCAATTTGAAGCATCTTTTGGTTTTCACTTGGTTTGAACCATGAAGACTTGTAGAAGAAATAATGTGAAAAATCAAACATGATCATTCACCACAACTAAATATTAGATTTTATGTGTTATGTTATATTTCTGATAGCAGGACTTTTGACCCATCAGAACTAAACCATGACAGTGAACCATCACATGCATTATCAGGTGCTGAAGCAGCTCTGTAATTAGATTATATACAGTGAGTGAAGTGTGAGTGAAGAGCCTGTGACAACGTCTGTGGATAGTTCCCGTCATGCTCAAAAAGCTACGCACTGGCAGTGAAACACTGACAGCTCATCCGGGCTCTAGTTAATGCACTGTCTCCATTGATTTGCGAAGCCCTTGTTTAAATGTATATTATGATGTGAGAATTAGAAGAGAGTAAAAATTAGAGGGTTCTTAATTATATAAGTTACAACCATGATCGGTTGGGAGTTGATGCTGATAAAATCTAATCAGGGCAGCTAGAGGGTTATACTATTTACAACACCAAATGTATTCACAGTGATGTGAAGATATCAAGCAAACATATATATATATATATATATATATATATATATATATATATATATATTTATTGCCTGGAGCCAATCCTAGCTGACATCGGGCGAAAGGCCGGGTACACCTTGGACAGGTCGCCAGTCCATCACAGGGCCTATATCAATAATTTTGTGTGATATTATCAGCATCTCACATTATTGTGGTGTAAGTTTGACCCACTATGCTTATTCCTTATTTTCATTGTGGTTTGCAGACATTTGTTAATAGTCATCTTACTATCCAGACACATTTCATTCAGATATGAAGAGCCACTTCAACACCTCAGTTCTCTTCTTTTCAGCTATTCTGTTGTGTACTTGCTGCTGTGCTTGGGATCATTTTCTAGTTTCAATATCACATATCAGTCAAGATTTAGTCAGGTGGATGGTCGGTCACACGACAGAATACTTTGGTATAAAAAGAAGTTCATAGTCGACCTGGAGCAAGGTGCACAGGTTCAGTGGTAGTAAAGAAAGCTCAAATCATCAGCCCATCCATCATTTTGTCATTTGGTATGAATGATTCGTCAACTTTGTAATGTTTAAAAACTAGTTAAACTTAGCTTAAATCAAGGCAGTAACCATTATTAGTGCATAAAATCCTGTTCAGGGCTGGATTTGTCATCTGTTTTATGTGATGTTACCCGCCCAGGGACTGCAGATGCAAATTAGTTCTTCGTTAACTTTGGTTCAATCGTGTAATTCCTGTTCCTGTCAAATAAACAAAGTAAAGTAAAGTAAAGTACTGGTATTCCCCTGGAGTGCATTATATCCAACATTTCCATCCATATATTTCAGTATTTTTTAAATGACATTGTCATGATGTGGTAACCGAGATGAAGCTTTTGGGTTTTTTGCTATATCACCGGACAATGCACAGTCAGATCGCTGAACGAACATGCTGGGATGTCCACTCCTGATAGACTGGTAGCTGTAGTTTTCTAAAAGTGAATATAATAATTATTTTGCAGAATAGCTGACTAAGATTACTGAAAGTGACATTCTAACTTTCCCCGGCTAAAGGCCAGCATGAGTTACTTTGCTATCATCACCACTGATGTGCCTTGTTCACAGACAAGATGCTGCAGACCAGCAAACTTCCTGCTTATACAGTATGAATGTGCCAACACATTCCAAAGATCATTTCATGAAACACAAATTGATCATATCTGTGGAAGCAGTTATGGAATACACACTTTTCACACACTCTTTCTAAATGTTGACAAAACAATAACTCCTGTTGTAATGACACAAGTTGCTCATTCAAGGTTGCACTGATTTTAAAGACCAGTTAAGTAAGAACTGATTATTACTGATGTTATTTCATACTCTGTCCTGATATGCAAAACCTAAGAAGAAGTTTTTTTCTTTCTCTTCAACATCACTGCATTTTGACATGATATAAATTTATATTGTGCATTCTGGTTTGTGTTTGTTTCATATCAGTAGCCTAAAATCTGCAAAAGTCTTCACTTGTTGTAAACTAAGCAGCACTTTATCTCCCAACCAACCAGTTCTCAATATAAATGCTTCAGTGCTCATAATGCGATGGGAGTTTTTCTTCAGTAAGATTTTAGATTCACTGGGTATCGGTGTAACACTGAATATCAGCACTAGCTTACTGGCTACCTGATTTCCATATTCATTGCAGAGCTTTAATTAATCTGACAAATGCAGAGGTAAACGCTGCGCTCCCTCAGCTTCAGTGGAACAGCCAAAGCTCGCCTGAAAACAGGGAGATAAAACAAGTGCAGCTTGGCTCCAGGCCTTATCTTCTTTGTGTTCCAATCAGCAACAATATTAATCATTGACATTAATTAGAGTCATTAATCATGCTTCAGAATAGATGTGTCTGTGTTTGGAGGGTGGAACGGGGATACCAGTGGAGCGTTTCCACAGTCGACACACCTCCCAAATGCTCAAATACATCTGACTGGAGTGTGCTACTTTTTATGATTAGTGGAAAACATGCAGAGTGTTGTACATGAGCACTTCTGTCAGCGAGAACAAATGTAGCTCCTGAAATGAAAGTTTTCCTTCTGTTCTAGACGAGTGGCGCCTTTGAATTAAATGGGAACAAAATGTATTTGTAATAACAGAGTTCATTTGTTATTTTTATGTCATCCTAATTGATAAAAAATCATTGAATAAGAATTTATTAATACTAATGGTTACTACATTATCAGTAAACAAAAATGAAGCCAAAGTGCTTTGTGATGCATTATCTGAGTGGATTTTAGACTGAAAGGATGAATGTTTGAGCAGCATCCTCGTTAAACTGACAGCACCAGCTTACTGTAGCAGAACTTACATCATTCAGGATTGTGAATGCTTCGGTCAAAGCTTCACCCAGCAGCCCGATCCCTTTAGCAAACAGTTTGTCTAGATGTTCACGAAAATGCTGACAGATAACCACAAATACCACAGAAAGAAGTGTTAGACATGAAGCTAACATATTTAGCATGGTGTGATTCATATAGGTGAGATGGATCAGGAACTTACATCTTTATTATTTCTATCAGCCCGCACCAGCGTGCCATTCAAACAAGGTTCCACGTAGTGGATCTCCTGATTGTACTGTAAATGTAAAGCTCAGTTAAATGAAAGACAACCAATTAAAAACTCTGACATTTCAAACTTTTTCTTATGTTAAACGATGTCTGGAGACAACAATTAAATAAAAATACACTCATTAACATGAGGACATGTACACATACTGCAATGATGTTGAAGAAGTCATCGTCTCCCAGTGTGTCTAATATGGAGGAAACAGTCTGTCTGGCAATGGTCAGCCTCAGCCCCTTCATACTTCCACTCACATCAACTAATATGACCACATCCTTTGGAGAGGTAGCTGCTTGAATGTACCTGTGACACAGAGGTAAACTAAACACCTCCCCAGCCATTACACCAGTAAAATGACAGCCTTTGTTTTTTACATGCTACATAATAAGAAATATTGTAAATAATAATCTTACCACTTTCGATTTCTGCAGTCAAAGCCAATGACACCATGCTCATCTGGATGCCACTTTACTCCTGGGAGACAAACACGTAGGAGGTTTTCAAGGAAAAGAGACATACAATATTAAATGGGCCCAGTTTGGGTTTAGGATTGGGCTTAAGATGTTTTCTTTTCATCTAGTTAAGCACTGGTTTAACTAACTTGGCTTGGTTCTAACTTGTTGCTGTAGGACTGCTAGGGGACATCCTGTGATACACTGAGCACCTCTCTCCATTTTATTTCTCTTTATTCTTATATCTTATATCTATAAACACATGACATTTTCAATAAAATAAACTGGACACATTATGGGTTTGTTTTGTTGTGATGTGCAACGACTATAAAGTATCCTAATCTTAATTCAGAACTCACTCAGAATCTTAACATTAAAGCTGCTGTTGACACGTAAAGGTTTATTAAAATAAAGCTAATATAAATAATAACAATGGCAAAATACCATGTTTTTAAACCCTGTGCTTTCCAGTCGGTTGCAGGTGAGATGCTTTCAGTGTTCCTGCAGGAATGCAAGCAGTTAAACCTCCCAAAAAAGAACAAAATAATTAAAATAGTGCTGATAGGAACCCTTATTGCCTGTGAATCTGAAGGGTAAATTCCTCCTGTGCTGCAGAGCTCCTCTACAGTAAGGCCGTTAAAAACACATCACTGAGCCACATTACTGCACTGGGCAGCACCGTCTCTCTTTATAATAAACTCTCTCTCTGTTTTTTTTTTATCTTGACTCAGTCCCTGCTGCAGTAAACTCACCATGAGACCAAATGTGGATTAACCATGTCTGAAATCAAACATGTCTGCTTGTAAAAAGCCTGTTTAAATACATCTCGATGATCTTCTAAGAGACGTAGATCTTTGAGATCAGATGCTTTCTAGATGTTTGTCTAATTTAAATAATGTGAATTTATATAATTTTTTTACCTTATTTAAAAAGCAACAATCTCTTGTTTTAACAATATTTTTAATTACCAGGAAAAAATGTCTCTATGTGTATAAAATTATGAATATGTCGGTTAAAATGACATCAATCACAGATAAGAAATTTCTCTTTAAGATTTCTTCTTATACAGCACATTAAACAGAAACATCTTTATAACATAAGTTGTGGTTTATCTAATCTCTGGGACCCCTCTTCAGCATCCCAATAAGCCATTTGCTGGTTTTACAGATTGTGTTACACGCGAGAACAGCGGCTGAATCTAGAAGCTGATGGTGGAGCCTCAGTGTGGCTGCAGACCAAACACAGGCAAACTCTGATTAATTGCAGGCTGTATATGTGCATCCTCTCTGATGGAGTGTAAAATTACAACATTAGCCAAATTACCTTTTTAGTCATTCTAAATCATTTGCTCTGATCTGTTTTTTCCCCTTTTTTCATGCGCTGACAGCTCCCATGGGACAACCCTTTCTTTTCCTTCACACACAGACATCTGGCCTGTATTTCCTTCAGACCTTTTCCATTATCACGGTGCATTTCCTAGCCTGACACCAAGCCCTAACCCTCACAACTGAATGTCAAACCTTAACCTTAAGCTGCATCTCTGACCCTAAAACCAAGCCTTGACCCTCAAAAATCACTTTTTATCTACAAGGGCAAAATGATCTGTGCTCGTGGTGCCAGGAACATGTCTACTTCTACTTTTCTTCACTATTTGCAGTCATAAACTATTACTGTTAACTAAGATTTAACTATTTAAAATGTAATGTAACGCTTCAACCCTGTAATAGCTTCATAAGATTTAGCTTCATATCATTTTTTTTTATTTTAAAAAAGCTACATTTGAGTTCACCTGAATTAATACTTTGATTTTTGTTTTGTTCCTCCCCATAATACTGAGCTAAACCACATGTAACAATAAGTGGGAAAAAAAAGGTTAAATACTCACCCGGATACTGTCTGAAGAAACCTTTGGCACTCCCAAAGTACTGCCAGATAAGTGTTGGGTCTCTTTGGAAATTATCAACAAATACTTTGTTCAGGGCCTCGGACCAGTAAACTCCATTCACAATATCTGGATCTAAGAAGGACACACAGACAGAGACAAAGAGGCGAGGGGCAAGTGAATTAAATGGTGATAATAGTCACCATCTTGGTCATCATTACTGATTGCATGGTTGACCTTTGTTCCTTATTGACTCCCAGTAAAGGAGACACAATGACTGTGACAAAATCATGCCCTCCCCTCCTCCTGCTGCACTTGTCTCCCTTTGTGTTGTGAGCAGAGACTTATGGGGAGTCCATTACAGCCAAACAAAAGCCACAGGGCGATGCACAGTGGGAAGTGACAACAACTGACTGAGAAGCTACCGTAAGAACAACTTCTTCCCAGAGAGGCCTGCTTTTATAGTAAGACTATTATCGATCCTCCAGCTCCACTTTCTGCAGGCTGTCACACTGATACAGCTCCAGCTTCCATTTCTCATTTTCACCACTTACTTAGCTCTTTTCTCTGCTCTGCCTCCTCATCAGCTTTCTATATATACATAATGCTCACATTAATTCTTCCTTTTGGCAGGCTTTGGCCAAAGTTCTTACCTTTGTTGTACATGTTGGTGGGGACCTGCACAACACTGAGACTCAGGTTGACTGAAAGGTTGTTGAAATGGTCATTGGGCTCCAAGATGAACTCTCCCCCCAGCTCCACGTTATTGCCTTCCTCGTCCACTTCATTTATCAGTACAGCATTGAAATACTCATACTGTAAGAGGGAGAGTAAATGGTTGAATATGCAGTACAGTATACAGTGCTTTCATAATAAGAACTTCCTTTACAGTGTATAGTTTACACTGTTCCAGCTAATAGAAAATTTCACTCATGACTTGTATAAAAACTGAACTTTCATTGATTTATATATTTATTAACATCTGTATCTATATTTAAGTTGCTTATCTGACCATTAAAAATATATATGTTTAATAATTATGATATGGTTTGCCTCAGACTTCTGTCCCATTGGCAGTAAAACAGCCCAGAGCGCGTGATTCTATCATTATTATGCTTTAGGGCAGTGTTTCTCCTGGTCCTCAAACACTCCTGCCCTGCATGTCTTAGAGGCAACCCAACACACCTGAATGGAATAAATGCTCGTTAACAGGCTGCAAAGAACTTGATGAGAAAGTTCATTAGTTAGAATCAGGTGTGTTAAACTGGTTGCCGCTAAGACATGCAGGGCAGGGTAATTGAGGACCAGGGTTGAGAAACATTGCTTTAGAGCAGGGATCTCCATATCCGGTCCTCGAGGGCCGGTGTCCTGCAGGTATTAAAAGTTTCCCAACTAAAACACTCCTGATGCATGTTGTCAGA
>JBAMHV010000003.1:19619285-19651027 GCA_037177535.1 Pseudomugil gertrudae | reverse complement strand
GAGCGGATGTTCGTGGTGTGTAAACCTTTGGGCCAGATAACCTTCCAAAAGAAGCATGCAGTCGGAGGGATTGCCCTGTCCTGGCTGTTGTCCCTTACTTTGAATTTACCCCCTCTCTTTGGGTGGGGCAGGTATGACACGGAGGGTGTTGGAACATCTTGCGCTCCCGACTGGAACAACAGAGACTCCAGTAATGTCTCCTACATTGTAGTATATTTTGCTGTGTGCTTTGCCATTCCTTTCGCCCTGATCCTGGCCTCCTACACCAAACTGATGTGGACATTGCACCAGGTGAGACACTGTACACCATCACAGGCTTTGATGATATTATTTTCAAACATTCAAAGGGAATATTTTATATATTCTAATTTATTCATGTTAATTAATCTATTTCTTCTCAGCCCTGTTCTGAATATAACCTGCCTCTCGTCCACTAATTGCCGGGATAGTCTAAGCAATGGCAAAAATGTATGAATGACTATTTTACTTCTGTCTCACCAGTTAAAGCTATAACCATAAAAACATTTTTAAGCACCTTTGCTGCTCAAAACTACAGATAAACAGATTCGACTATATAATACTTGCAGCACAACAATTTGCAGGTTTTCTGGAATACTATGTAAAAGTACATGTGCACAAAGATTTCTTCAGATAATGTTACAAAATGCAGATGCTGTATGCACATATGTTATATCATATTTCAAAATGTTTTTGGTGAATATACTTGTTGATTTTTTGATAATTAAACTGATCTCTGTAGGATGTGGATAACGTCTCACATTGCCTTTGTTTAAACAGTTTAAAACATTTTCCAAATGGCTGTGAGCTGTTAATCTTATATTCATATCTTTTTAGTTAAATGCATCATTTAAATGGTTTGCACATATTTTCATTATTTTTATACTTTATGCATCATGTCAACTTTTTTGAGAAAATGTTGGAGAGATCTCTTGACCAGAACAAGTAAAATATTATTGCGCGCTGCAGCAGTAAACGGATAAAACTGTAGTGTTTTTAAAAATTCAGAATAATCAAACTTATTGTTGGTATGATGAGAATACTTAACTCATCTTTTTTGCCTTTTCTTCTCCAGGATTCTGAATTAAAAGACTTTAGAGGGAGCTTAATGAATGGCTATGCACTTTTAATTTATTCCAAGGGTAAAACTGCATTTAAAGCCTCAACTATAAGAAAGAAGACAAACATTCAGCTGCATTTTTCAGTCAGTGTCTGACTGTAAGGCCTTTAAAATGATTCTTTTAATGACCTTCTACTGTACAGGTGTCGAGAATGGCTTGTGTTGAAGGTGGAGCAGTAGCTAAAGGGGAGATGAAAGTGGCAACGATGGTGATCCTAATGGTTCTGACATTCCTGATCAGCTGGCTGCCTTATGCTGGCCTGGCCATGTTTGTGGTTGCTAATCCCGATGTGGAGATTCATCCGCTGGTGGGCACGGTGCCTGTCTATCTGGCCAAGAGCAGCACTGTGTACAATCCCATCATCTACATCTACCTCAACAAACAGGTGCTGTTACACCACACTTGGATTAGATTTTACACTGGTAGTGAATCGTTGCAGCTGAGCTGCAATCACATTAGCACCACCTAGCGGTGATTGAACGCATTGCGCCCGCACGTACAGTTTGAGTAGAGGCTATAAAGTGTATCTGGTGTATAAAACTAAAGAAAAAGTGTTTTTTCAGTTGCATTTCAGGATGAAGATACCACTTATCTACAGATATATTTAAAAATAAAGCCTTAGGTGAGAGGATTTGCATTATGAGCACTTTTATTTCCAATCATTTGTCTAAAAAGTGAGTGTAAGGAAGTATCCGTCTGAGACAAGTTGTGCACTCGCATATACTCATAGATGCTTTATAGTTTATATTTGCATGTTAAAGTTAGGCCAAAAAGGTAATTTTAAGGAATGTTTTCTTGTGCATATATTTATCTCTACATGCTGAAAGCACATCAGAATAGTTTAACATTTTAAATAAGAAACGGTCACTACTTTTTGTTAATATCCTGCATTTTTATGTTTCTATAGTTCCGTAAATATGCTGTGCCCTTCCTGCTATGTGGGAAAGAGTTACGGGAGGAGGATGAGGCATCAGAGGCAACCACCGTGGAGGTGTCAAACAAAGTGTCTCCAAGCTGAAATGCAGAAATGTCTATTACTGCCCATTAATCAATAAAACTAAAAAGATAATAAAATATTTCCCAAATTCAGTTTGCTGTTTCTTACACAACACATTTTCATTTCTAAAATATTAAAATGAGATTGCAGGCCAGGAAAGCACAACAGCATGCTGCCTTGTCTTTTTGCATGGAATGCTCATAAGCACGAAGAGTAATTCAGCATAAGTTTATTCAGTGATGATTGATAAAAAAACAAAAAAAAGTATTGATTCAAATAAAAGTCAAGGCCAAAATAAAATGAAAAATACAAAAAATGGATTGATACAAAATCTAGAGGGTTATATATATATTAAAGCATTTGCTACTAAGAGAAATTGTTTACTGAATAAAAACATAAGGAGCAAATATCATGACTTTCAAGTAGAGAACATTACTATGGGTCTTCCCATACATTTTGTACATATTTTACAGTATCTTCTATTTTTAATACAGCTTTCTGAACATTAATAGTTGCAATAGTAATAATAATCATAACAAGATGAAGAAAACTAATAGAAACATCTGAATGAATATGTTTCTCTGTAAACTGGTACTTAACATTTGATTTTTTCTCTCCAACCTGCAAAACAGAGGAACAGTGCACCTTGATTTTTTTTATACTCCATCATTCCCAGCATTGAAAGGTGAGGTGTAAGTGACAGATATAGATTCCACTAAACCATACGCACAGTCACAAAAAGTACAAAATTGTCTCACCTTAATACACAAATCTGTTTAGAAAAAGGAGAAACGAAAGCACTATACATTTACTTGTGCAAAGACAAACAGCTATGTGCTAATATTTAAATACCATTGGTTTAAACTGAACCCAATAATTTTCTCTTTCTTTTTTTTCAGGAATCCCTGACATGAGGTAAAAGTAAGGTCTTTTCATCTTTAGTTAACATAACTTTTAAAAGTCTTTACAAAATTATGCATATCTTCAGTTCATTAGTACTGTAATTGCTACGAATAGTACAATGTGCCTTTTGTGTGCATTGGTCCTTTTATATGACAATCATCAACAAAAGGACAACAACACATTTTTTTAAAACTCACAAACAATTCAAAGAGCCCTTTCAATGTGCACACAAAATGGAAACCCTACATTTTCATGACAGTATTCGGCTAAATTAGAGTACTCTTCCGCCTACAAACCAAGCACTCATGAACAACAGATCAACCTTTAATATTCTTTGTTATCCTTTTAACTTGCTGTGGCAATGCGTGCAAAAGCCCAGTATCCTTATGTGATTGCTAAATGAATGAAAACTGAGGAAAATACAAGGATTATTTTGTTATCTCGTTGATTTAATTTGCTCCATTAATAAGAGTCCAGGATCCCCCGCCCTCCAAGCAAAAACACACTGAGTCCAGGCTTAACCCAACAAAATCTCCTGCACACTGTACAAAGAGATAAGTTTAGACAATGATATGTTGTTGCCGTCGCCTAACGAGGTATACCGTATACAACAATCAGGCCGGTTGAGAGAGATAGGGGCAGGGGGGTTAGTATTGCTTTGCCTCTCTCATGAATCCGGAAACCAGAGCACTCTGTCCTTCCACCATAAATACAACTTGGACTGTTTTGGACCTTTGGGTGTGTGCATGTGTGTGACTGCAAGATGCACAGTTTTAATAGAACAGTACAATAAACAAAAGTGTCACGTAAAATTCAAGCAGGAATTCTGAGAAATATCAGTTCATCTCTGTTATTCCCTCTATCTTATTTCTTTAAGCAGCAAAAAGGCATTTCAGAAGGGGCTAATGAAACCAAGACGTAGCGTGCCTGTAAACAAAGCAGCGGTGTTAATGCATGATGCATTTGAAATGCCCGTGCACGCTCTGCACAAAATATGCAAACTAAGGTGTTACTCAGGTCTGTAAAACGTTTAAGCACTGCTTTCTTGTTAAAAAAGCTCCTTTAAGGGGCTTTTAACCTTATGCAAGTGGTGTTGATGTCATGCACTAACACATACACACCATGCAGAGAAATGTGTCATTTGCATATCTTGTGCATATGTGTCACAAAAGCAGAACCTCTAGAAATGTTGTTTTCATAGGCAAAACAAAAAGTGCATATTAGCTAAACATAAAAGGCAAATAAAAATTAGAGCAGTGTGCCTTATAAAATAATGCAAGTCTGCTTTTAGAGCACAACAGAAGTCACTAGGATTCATATTGCTGATTTTTAAATTATACATAATTACAAAATATAGAAGATCTCTTTACAAAGTTTCTCTTGCTATATAATACAATTTACAGCATATCAACTAGGAAATATTAATCTGGCTATTCTAAAATGTTAAAATAACCTGCCTGCTAGTGCATTTGTCACAAATGCTTTTGTTGCTTCAAAAGTACACATCTCAAGTTGAATGATGCTATAAGTAGGACAGTTAGTTCCTGCATAATCTGGTACGACTCTGTTAGTGCTCCTCACACTTTCACTCAGCTTTAGCAATCTTTAAACAACCTGCTCAAACAACAAGGAACCGTTTTTTTTCTAAGAACTACTCAACAAGATATGCCTCACTACGCTTGCATTGAAAACTTGCATGATATGCCAAACCTTAATAAAGTGACTGAGGTAATGACATCATAAATGTGATTGTCATCACCCTTAGAAACCCATCCTGTAGCGCATCTCACACCTTTACCAGCCGATCCTTCTCTTTCACTGGCATCAATGTCCCCGACTTTGATTGGCTTCAGGCTGTACCTGCATGTCACCTCAAGATGAAGACCTTATGGGGAGGGTAAAGCGAGTCCCTCTGGTTTCAGCAGGGATGGTAGCTAGCTCTGTGCTGTGAACTCCTTTGCTGGCAGGTGCAGAACAATTAAAAGACGGGAATACTGTGGTGTGTCTTTCTTTTATATGCCTTTCCTTTCTGTGTAAAAGGCACTTCTTTTGGTCAGAGCCAATGGATGCATTTCTTTTAAAATTTTCTCAACTGTAGTCTATCAAGGTTGCGGTCTGCATTTGTCTCCAGCCTCTGCTATAAAGTCGTAATGCAGATCATTTCGTCTGCCAGGTCCTCCTCGTAAGGAGCCCTCGGTTCCGTCTCTGGCTCCTCATCACTGTAGCTGGCTCCAGTGTCCTGCAGTTCATAGTCCCTTGGAGCTAGAAGGGGAAACACGTTAACCCCGTTTATTCCTGGGGCCATACCTCCATTTAGAAGGTGGCTTGCTGCACTCTCCATCTCGTCTATTGTCATCTCGCATGCATCGGCTATCTCATGCTTTGTGGCAGCAACAAACTTAGGATCCTTGGCGTATCTCCCAAGCCCCTCTGATATTAAAACCTGCAAGACAATAAGCAAGGAAAGACCCATTATGGTGGATTTTCAGAGCAGTATTAGCTTATCTTTACCCAATGATTGTTTTTAACAAAACCCTGTGAGATAAAGTTGTCATATCTAAAAAAACCTGCAGCATAGGAAGCAACCGCATCAAACTTACTGCTTCTACAAGGCTGGTCGCACTGCCTCTCTTCTGGTGGTACTGGTTGTGGTACTCAGGGGGCACTTGCAGGTGGACAGGTGTGTATGTCCTCTGGGAGAACTCTGGATCATCTGTGTACCAGGAACTTTTGCGCACAGACAATTGGCTGCCCACGATGCTATCCCTGTGAGGCCGATCCACACGAATGAGAGGGGTATAGTATGGTGACTGGTCTTTGCTAGCAGGGGTGGCAGGAGGTGTGGCCCAGGAGCGAGTGGAGCGGGTCGGGGAGAGGCGGTGGGCTCTGCTGGAGTCCAAGCCTGCTACAGCCATAACCTGAATGGTCAGGAGGGAGCCAAGAATACAAAATGATTACATTAAGTCAATCTTTTCATTGTGTGAACTTATTCATGCTCCATTGTGGCTTTTACTTTATACTAGTGTTTTAACACGGAGGTAGTTCTGACGTACCTGATGCTGCATAAGGTGCAGTGGTAGAGCAGTACGCTGATGTGGAAGCTCATCCTGGCTACTTTGTCTACGCAAACACTCAAAGTTGAAGGACGGCCTCCTGTGACCTGAAAAACCAAGGAGAGTAAAAAAAAGTCAAGCTGGAAATGTTGATAGCTGGCTGTAAAGACTGGAAGTAATACAACAGCAAGGCATGGTGTGTGCTGTGTGTGCTTTACAAGATAAACAGTAAGCGGTGCAGAAACAGTGGAAGTGTAACAACAGCTGAACAGCTGGAGTCTCACTTGTTTTTCTTCCCTGTGCTCTCACTCTGTTTCTATGAAGTTTACTTATTCTTAATCAGTTCTTTCTTTACAGTTGTTTTTATTAACTTTTACATTTGAAGCACGTTGTCTTCCTTTGCTGTTCTCATGGGAGAATTGGCGCCATCTAGTGTACATTCTAATGAACTAATGTTTGATAGCTGCATTACAATAGTGCATAGAAAAGTGCCAAAATGTTCATTTTTGGACTTTTTTTTGTGAGAATTTACTATATATTTGAATGTTAAATCCAGTTAGTGTTTCTGGCTTTGCAAAACACACTGTTTTGTAGGTATTCAGGTAAAATAAAGGTTATACTACACGTTTAGTATTTCTGTGCAGGTGAGCTGATACCTTGAGGCGTGGCAGGAAGCAGCCTTCTCTTTGGTGACCTCCGTGAGTCATGGTAGAGAGGCTGCTCGTCATCATCATAGTAACTGTCGGGGTGATGGTAACCTTTAGGAGTTTCATACTCTGCATCGCTGTTCTGATACCTGCCAACCACAGAAAATAAAGTACTTGTTGGAAAACTGCAGCTTTGCAGTTTGAACAATCTGGAAAGTAGCTTTCTCTTTTTTAAATTAAGTTACAAAATATAATAAATAATGCAAATTAGAATTAAAATACCTGTCTCCTGAGAGCATGCTATCATCTTCATAAAACTCTTCCCCGCTGTAATACTCCCCAGAGAAACGGTCTTCATCAAACTCCTCCTCTCTGCGGATGGTTGGGTGGCGGCCATCCCCTCTGTGGGACCTGAGGAATGATCAGAAGACCGGCGTGTTTGCGTGCACACTGCTCCTGTTCAGGGGGGTTACGGCAGAAGGGCCATGCACTGCCATGCAGACACAAGCCTCCAGGGGCAGCAATGCAAGTGACTATCCCAATAAACAGCCAAATCAAGACAACAGGCAGATAGTATGGGCTGAGGAGCAAATACCTGTCATTTAAACTATGCAATCATCATCATCTAGTTAACACAGATACCATTTGGTGAGGAGTCATGAAAGTGTAGGACAGGACAATGTTGCAGGGGGTCAGAAATAGAAATAGGTGCTCATAACATTCTGGTAAAATTCCCTAAATTCAAGCATCAGGTCCTTCTCAAAAGCAACTGCATCGGTTCGACACATGCGTAAAGCAGGACAGTTTGCAGCAGTACGCATCATTTCATACCAACTTACCTCACTCCCACATTTCATGCCATGGATTTCCATTAGCAAAGAAATCCTCTAAGATTGTGTGACTTTGCAAAATCTTACAACTTTTTAAATAGTGAATTTTCAAATCATAATGAATCATCCTTTTTTTAAAAAGGAATTTAATTAGCCTTTCACAAAACTACAGATATTTAGTTGTTGCCAATCTATAAATAACAATATAAAGAACTAAAAATAGTCACTTTCTGAAAAAATGTGATTTAAAGAAAAAATGACCTTTTTTTAAATATCCATTATTAATAGAATTACTTTGTTATTAAAATATGTGATTAAATTTAAGCGAAAATACAAATAAAATATCTCACAAAATCGGTTTTCCTTGTGCTAATTTATATTTAATGAGATCTGTGCTATCTGTAGATCATATACATATTACACAAGTACCCTTACGGTGATGTAAATATTCAGTACAAAGATGAAAAAAAGTCAAACATAATAGAAATGACTGGAGAGGCTCAGGAAAAACATGATTAAATTCAACCCTGAGCACAATGCTGAATCAAATATAAGTAGTTTATATTAGGAGTTTGAAAGGTCACGTAAACTTCACACTAGCCTTTTAAAAAAATCCATGGCATTAACTGTGAGGGTCCAGTGTTTTGGCTTGTAATGACCTACATGCTGGCCACATATAACTCTATAATGTCTTATAGCAACAGAGATGGATGATAACTGGCCAACATGTACCACACTGTTGACTTAACAAGGATACAACCATTCACCCATCCAAAAGGATGTCAAAATAAAACGAATATACTAAAATAGGCCTGCTGTTGCTGTTGATGCACATTGCTGATGCCAAACCTAGAAAAAAACATACCTAACATAGGTCTCATAGTAGCGCCTTCTGTCCAAGAAAGCAGAGGGATGGTTGAGAGAAAGCATTTTAGTTAGGAAGAAGATAAGGAGAAGGAGGGAACACAGAGAACAGGGTGGAGAAAGAGTGACATATATATCATACAGTATATGAAACATATACAGCATTCTCATATATATGTATGAGGAGGAGAGCGCATGATGCAGGCGACAGCTCCAGTGTTGGATGACAATTCCATTTTTTATCCTTAGGATAAGAATCCTTCCTCATGTGTAAAGAGAAAGCCATGAAATTGTCCTCCAAACACAGTGGGCACTAAAGAGAAACGAGTCCAGCACTGCAGCAGCTGACTAAACAGAGGATGGAACATCAGGAAATGAGGCTGCTGTCAGTCATTTAGTAAATTAAGTGTCAGAAAGGATGCAGGCTGGTGATTCCTTACAGAATGGAGGGATTACAGTGAAGGTTTGTAAAGGCCTGATAACAATCTGCTTGTAGGAAGACAGAAAATAATGTCCTCTTGTTGCAGCAATCCCTCACTGCAGAGAAGCTTTTCTTTTCTCAGATATGTACCATCAAGATGAGATGAGCATGAAAGTATCCGAGGTGAAATGTGGGAGAAGATGAAATCCTACGTGCACAAGCATTACTTCTCTGACAGAAAACATTTTAAAGCATGGCCTTTATGGCAAAAAGTCAATTTCCTAAGATGGTCAAATCATTGCATCATATTAAAGCAAGCTCCCTTTTTCCTCTCTACTTTTACAGCTCTGTTCAGAGCTGCCAAAATATTTATTCAAATTACCTTTAAGCTCGCTCTGAATGATAATAGTAGAATAGGAATGAAGTAATGGAGCAACCAACAGTTAGAGGTAATAGTTACTCCATTCAGTGATAAATAGAAGTGCAGAACTCCAACTGGAAAAAAACTAAATACAAGCTAAAAGTGACATTTCTTTATCTGGGTTTGAACATTGAACATACTATTTGCAGGGTATTATTAGATTATTTCTTTCTAAATTCTGGGGACCGATACCTGCTTATAAGAAATTGTTATTAATAAAAAAGTAAAGAACCAGCAACGATTGTGATTTTCCAATTTCCTTCTTGCAGCTTAATTCAAATGGCAGCTGCTTCTCACTAAGTAGATAAGAAACCTTCCAAAAGGAAATATCTTCTCACAAGACAATGAAATGAAGCACCTTGATAACCTAACTGGTTTATGACTGTAGAAAAAATAATATTTGCTAATAAGTGATGTATGAATGTTTGGGTGAACAGGTGCATTAAAAACTACTAAGTCACTTTAAACACAGTACTACATGCCCCAAAGCAGAGATTTTTACATCATATATCTCCTTTGAGTTTCCTTTTTTCTTTTGTACCCCTCGAACATTTATACATTTGTGATTAATTACATACTCATAATTTATGACTTTTCAGCTGTTCAGACATGACCTTTGCAGAGTTGTGAGTTAAGAAAAAAAGAATATTTTAAAATAAATGTACAAACAAATAGCTTGACATGGCTTTCCATGTTTTATTCAATTTTAAAGATTTAAAAAGCTCGGGGAGCAAAACACTATCAAACAGCACATTCAGAGACTGTAAAATAGACTGGACTGAATTTTTTTATCTACTTTATTTGGATGTGATGTGTTAATACCTTTGACCCTGCGGTGTCCGAGGCTTGTCGTAGTCATAATAGGAGCTGCGTAGACCTGGATATCCGTTAGGAGGTGCATGTTCGTAGTAGCGATGGTGTCCTCCGTTGGGCAGACTGGACACATTAGCATTGTTGAGGTTGATGTTGGTGGATTTGGGAGACTTGCCATAGGAGTTGTGGTGGCGGTGGTGATGATGGTGGTGGTGATGATGATGGTTAGGATGGGACATCGCATTGGCTCGAGACAGGCGCCCCACCGGCTGCTCCATGTGAGCGTAGTGAGGCGGAGGCTGCACCTGCAGGGGCCGCTGAGTGGCGTTGGTTTGATGCCCGTTGGATCGCCGGTGACCACCGTTCATAAGATGGTTACCAAAGAGGCCACCGTTGCGCTGTGAAGGAATGCTCAAAGTAAAACCACCAGCGCTTCAAACTCATACAGCAGAGCACAAATCCCATTGATGTTAAGGCTGAGCAAAATCAAATTCAGAAGCTGGCTTATGGCATGGCAGATGTAAGCAAAATGACAAAAAAGTTTAGTTTGTTGGAATTGAAATGGAGGAAAAATACAGGATAAGCTAGATGAAAACAAAACCCTAAAAACACATTACACAAGCTGTAAAATGTAAACTTAATGTGCATTTCCTAATTCAGTCATTTTGTATACCGTCATGTACATTCCCCTCTACATCAAACTTTTTTGCAAATGCATCACCTTTAATTAGATTAAAACAATCATTAGCACAAATCTAAACAAACATTTTCCCTTGTGTATATTTAAATCAGTTACCCTATAAATTTCCTCGTCTTCCTCTGGAATAAAGTCAACTAGTTCGTCATCCTGCAGATCACATGATATCGCTCGGCGAATTTCGGGCCCAATATCATGTAGCGTGCGAAGGCCAGCCTGTAACCATGACAACAAGAAGGCTAAGCGCTATGCCTGGGACCTCCATTTCACACCTTGCATATCTGACACCATGTGCAGTCACAACCAACACACATACTGAACATACACGCACCTGAGCTACGTGACACCTGACATTCACAGTACTGACACACTGACAGAGATGAGAACACAGACACAGACAGATGTTCTCTCCTAGATATCGTGGATTAGCTGAAATGTCTATCCAGATTTGTCACACCGAGAATGTTGTTTTTGCTGAGAAAAACCTTTTCCTCCAGTCCTTTCCTTTGTATATACGCAGAACAAAATGTATATGTACATATTTATGACACTTATAAAGAAAGTAGAGGATGTATAATCTTTGATACATAAGATATATGGCATATACTGATACCATATATCAAACATTGCAGGGTAACAAAAATAGCCACAAGCATTGTGGATCTCATGACTTGTGAATTGTAATGAAACATGAAATGGCGGCTCGAGACAAGAACACGTGCTTAACATCAACATGTATGATATTTAAAGACACAGGGGCAAAGATACCAAAAGCACTCACTGAAAACACAATAAATCACAGTAACAGAGTCATACTGTACACCAAGATCATGAACGGCCTGCTGGATCATAAACCATAACATTAGCACACTTGATGATATCTCAATGAAATGCACAAAGACATGTTACAGACTTAACTTAACAATATCATAACACTCATTCCCACAAACTTTTCAAATGTCCCCTCTTTCACACATCCCATTCTCACAAACACACCTGAGCACTCACCTGTAAGGCAATGGCTGTGTTGTTCTGGGAGGGGTGTGCACCCACCAGGCCTTCCTCTTTACGTTTCTTGAATTTCCTAAAGTAGTCCTGTATCAGGAAAGTGGCATAGAACTTCCCCACGGTTACCTCATCATCTGAGTGAACAGACCACACAAATGCTTCCTGTGTCAGCAGGCCACTACACAAAGCACACCCTGGAAGGGAAAAGAGGAGGCTCTCCTCCTCCTGCGTCCATTCTCCTTTAAAAAAGAAGTGGCTCCACTGGCTTTGGATGGTAGACAAGTTAGGTGGTCTCAACCAGCCAAATCATTTATGTCCAGATTATATACATCCATCTCGATGGTGTATATACTGTACCTTAGTGTGCAGCTCCTACAGTAGGATCCTTTGTTGTATTTCAAAGACAGAAATTGGTTTAAAATATCTTCATTTTATGTGCCTGTGTCAGTGTGTATGTGTATTTCTGCATGTGGAGTTTTTTAGCTATTAATTATGACAGTCTCATTTTAATTTTTATAGATCTAATTGGAGAAACTAATGTTGAAATACTAAATTTCACACTGAATAATAACTAGTGTGACCATAAAGTCTGCCCTCTTACATCAAAAAGAGATTAGAGCTAAACTGAGGTAAACTAGATATGAAAATATGTTTGCTTTATGCTAATGGTTATTTTAAATTCTGTGCAATTATCTTTAATTTTTACAAACATTTTCCCTCATTTGACACATTATTAAAAGTTTTACATCGCGGCTCGAGGATGTTTGAATCTAATTATTTCCTAAATGCCCTGTTTTTTGCTTTAGCACATGCACACATGCAGATCTACAATAAGCATCATACATGTTGATAGGCTTGTGTGAATTAATCAGTTTATACACCCATGTATGTCTGATTGGAAAAAAAAAACTAAAGTTGTGCATGGTTGTAATCTCGGATGGATGCTGGTCCCCTTATTTGGTTATTGTTTTCTTTTTTAACCTGAAGAGTGTGTGTCAGAGAATGATTCTGAAGCAGGGGTCTGAATCACTTTGAACAAGCACGCTGGGGACAGAGATTGGACAGAGAGGCAACACTAGTTCCATGCCACCACCCTAAAACAGAACTGCTTCAGAATATTCTGAAGTGCTTCACAGTTTTGGAAACAGAGATATTAATTTGTGAGGAGAATACGCTGTAAAAGCTCAAGCGATGAGAGAAGACATGAGATTGAAACGACAGACTGAGTATGGGCAAGAGACAGCAGAGAGAGGGGGCAGAGGTATTAGTGAGAAAGACTAAGCATGCACTTGCAGTATGGTCTACACGGCCATGCAAGCCCAAAGCCCAGCAGGTAGTCAGTGGTCTCCATCAGCATCCAGGGCAGAAGGGAGGAGTGTGGGCCAAGTACACACAGATAAAAGACACACTGCTGAGGGGACAACCAGGACAACATGAGCAGAGCATAAACAGCAGGCTATAGATTTTCAGTTTATGTGTGAGTATTTTTAGGTTACCGTTATGAAAGAACAGCTTGGAGTAATTATATGTGAGCAGCACTGGCAGCATATGTTATGTGTGCACTCTTCTCTGCAAGCTTCTTTTGCTTGGCATGTGTGCTATAATCCAACAGAAGGAGGTACGTAATTTTAACAAGAAGGGGCCAGTTCTACTAACCACCAGCAGGAGGCACTACTTGATCCAGCAACTTCATGCTGGTTCTCTTCCAGATTTTCTTGATGACGGCCCGCAGCTCTTCATTGGCCTGCTCTAGATTACCTGCACCACAGGGAAACAGACATCCCTGAGAACCATGTGCTCCAGTTCACAGCTACTTCAAATTCATGTGATCACAATTACAGCAAACAGAGAACAGAAAGCCTAGTGTAAGGTATAGTTTCAAACATAATGCGGGCCTTCAGACTCAGATTATACCTTCCGTTTTGATTTTCAGGGCTGTCCGCACCAGAGCAAACAAGGTGGCGTTAAACATTACGGTGCCGTCGCTGTTCAGAGGCATGTTCATGGCTACCAGCCTCTGAAAGAAGAAAGCAGTTCTCAGTTAACATGGCATGTAAGTAATCCACATAATCAGCATTTCTGCCTCAATTTGCGATCCAGATCATATTTGAAGGGAGGAGAAGTGACCTTGCAAGCTACTCTATGAGGGCACAGTTTGCCAAATCCAAGAGGAGGCTGGATACGACGAAGAAGCGTCACGACGTCTAGATGTTTAATTCTGCCTCTACATGAAAGAAAACACCAAGTTTTAGAAATAAACTGACAGAGTCCAATGGCTAAACAGACATTTTCGAAGAACAGAGCACATACTTTGCCTCAGGATCATACTCAGACCAAATTCTCTTAAATTCATCAAGATGGTGAGGGCCAAGAATAGACCAATCACGTGTCAGATAATCAAAGTTGTCCATAATGACAGCGACAAACAAATTGATGATCTGGATAAAAAGAAGTCAAATTAACTGCATACAGTTTTACAATGTGTGTGTTTTATGTGCATCATAAGAAAAAAGTCATTGGCTGTGATAAAGTCTGAAATATGCTCGTGTGATCAGCACTGTTTTACACTGCAATGCTGTTTTAACTTTACTGGATTTATGCCACACATAGACATGATAATATCAATATGTTTACATATAATTCTTTAAAACCAATCTACCATACAGAGAAAGATGGACAAGTCCTCTCAGGCTACTTTAGATTTGTTTTTAAGGTATATGTTAAATAATGACAATGATAATAATTAACATAAAAAAGAGTTAGGGTATGAAGACATTACAGATACTTTCTGCAAATGGTAATTATTGTGTTGAATTAATAATAGATATTTAGGAAGTAAAATTTTGCATGTGATTGTTTCAGCAATAGGAAGCAGAAGGCTGCAGATATTGTGTGGAATTAGGTAAGCCAAACACAGCGGTATTCTTTACATACCAAGAAAGCACAGAGCATGTAGAAGGTAATGAAATAAACTATTGCAAATCCACTTCCACACGTCATCTCCTCCCCCGGGTTGTAGTCTGACTCTGGGTCACAGAGTTTTCCTGGCATGCAGGCCAACATTATCTCTTGCCACGCTTCACCGGTGGCACACCTGAAGTACAGACATGCATGACAGATTAATCCTGGAAAAAGGTAAGAAAAATGACATTTTGAATCAGCTAAGGACCTGAAAAGAAGGAGCACTGCCTGGGGGAAAGTCTGGAAGTTGTTGTTTCTGTTGATCTGCGTGCCATCCACCATGGCAATCTTTCCAAACACCTGAAGCAAAAAGTTTGCCCAAATAAATAATAATACAAACTCAAGAAAGTATGACAGTGTGTAAAAATATTTCCTTTCGTTTAGCTACTAACCTGCATGCCAATGACAGCATAGATGAAGAACAGCATGGCTATCAGGAGAGCAACGTACGGCAGGGCCTTCGGGCAAAAACAAGAAAGAAGCAGAACAAGATTAAAAGAGGTGACTTTCTCCTTCTGCCGCTGATCATCTGAACAAACTGCACCTCACCTGGAAGGACTTGATGAAAGTCCACAGGAGGGTACGAATGCCCTCCCCTCTGCTGAGAAGTTTCACCAGACGCATGACTCGAAACAGACGAAAGAAGGTGATGGAGATGCGAGCACTGTCCTCCGTGTTCTGTGGAGAACCAGTCTCGAGTTAGACGCACATGTTGAGAAGCGTATCGAGTGAACACGGAGCACCTGACTGTGCTTTGTATGATGAAGACCTCCGTACCAGACACATATGGGCTGAGATAGCAACACTGCATTTTTACATCACAGCAAACTTTATCTTTAAAACAAAGCTGGTTTTAAATTTGAGCAGAAACAACATAATTAAGACTAGTGTAGATTTTGGCATGCAGTGTAGCCACAGCTGATATGATTCTGTAAGCCTGAAACCAAAGCACTGTCAGGGTCTCTGTCAATGAGCAGACCTAAAGGGGAGGAAGCAAGGAGGCAAGCATGCTGGAGAAAACCTTGCCATACTTGACAGGACACATCTGCACAAGCATGGCACCCTCAATCCAGAGTCACTGCATGCGGAGTCACAGTGGGACCAACCCGAACGGGTCGGCTAGGAGGTTTGCAGGTCAGAGCAGGGTGACCTGATCCCAGGGGGTCATCCATGGGTCACTACCCCACGCCAGAATGGTGGCAGAGACCATGTAGCAGTGTCAACAGTACAAACGTGAAGAGCGGCTCAAAAAGCGCTCCCACCTAGCAGGACACAAGCGTCACGTTTGAGCGACACATCCTTCTTCAAAATAACTCCAAACATTCAGGAGAATGTAAAGCAAATGTTCAGAAAAGATATGCAAATGAATTAACAAAACAGAAATGAGAAAATAGAGAGGATGAAAACCTTAACATGATAACATAAATGAGGCTGAATAAGGCAACAGATCTCTGAAGGTGAAAAAGACAAGAGTAACAAACAAATGCAAATCCAAACATGGCATGGCCCTGACAGGGGGTGTGTGTGTGGGGGGGGCGGAGCATCTTACCCCCATTTCATCCACCTGAGGAGTCTCCGTTGGCTTTAAAATCAAAGACCTGTATTAATGACTTGTACAGAGCCCCCAGGTCTCACACACAGTGGTCTCACACAGTTTTTGTCACACAATGCCAGTACACGTCAGTCAGGACGTAGACAGAACAAAGTCACTACTCTTCTCACTGACACGACAAAAATGTCTTATACAAAAAAGACAGACACTTATTCACTACTGTCTATGCATATTGAGTATAATGAAAAAAATAATCTTAACACTTTAAAACGACTGCCACAAAACAAGTTTTACATCTTAACAGTTGGATGTGGGACTTCACGGCAGCACGTCAGACTGACGAACAACATGAAATTACTTATCCAACATGTAGGACTGGCACTCAACTTTATCACTCCCCCGGTGTTATGGCCATTATTTATGGAATTAGATGGATTTCATGGTGAGATGTCTTTGAGATTTATACAATGTTAATGGGAAGTTTACCGACTGACATAAAAAAATGTGAGATCGTGATATGAGCAAAGCATCAGCAGCTGATTTTACAGAACTTCAGTCCTTAGCATACATCCTGAACCCCGCAGGCTTCACGTTCACACAAATACACATCAGCATATAATCTGCCTGAACAAAAATCAAACATTATGTGCATAATGCATCAGTTTTAGCACTAATAAATAGACTGGAACATTCATAAGATGTCCATTCTCTATTGCTTTGAGATGGACGATATATAAATGTCTTTTATTTAAACTCATTGTAAGATAAAGAGAGCTTAAACATTATAGACAGTTGGTCACAAAGACCAACACCTGTGTACGATTCATATCGCTACCATAAAATTATTAGATGTCAGCCAAAATCAGTGAGGATTTGTGCACAAAGAAATCCCAGGTGCAAAATAATGCAGAAACATTAGTGATAGTGGTGGTTAAACTGGTCATTTTACAGGGAAATAAATAGATGAACTGTAATATTGCTGCGTCTCAGCACTGAAAAATAAAGTATTTTCATTCTTTCAGCACAACAAACCATCTGTATGAGGTGCAGAATGAGCAGAAATGATTCAAATAAAATATAATTAGTTTGAGGAGGTTCTTTAGGTAATCCTGGCCACAGCCCTGATGGAGCATGCGTTCTGCATTGCCGGGGTAGCACTGTACGCACACACAAGACATTCAAGTGATGTGGAGCCAATGGCGATTATTTTAGCAATGCAGCAACATGCCAGTGGTGCCCTGCAACAAAACTGCCACAGCAGGGCGCTCTCACAGTCCGGTGCAAGAGATGGAAATTAAAGACAGAGAGGAAAAAGTGAAAAGAAAGAGAGCTGAGGAGAAGGAGAAGACAAGCGCTTGAGATCAATGCTGGAACAGAAATAATGAAGGCAGACACAAAGGAATCAGAGAGGAAAGACAAAGGAAAGGAAAAGAGTAGAGTTACTGCTGGAAAGGTCATGCACCTGACTGGAGTCTACACACCTGCACTACACATGAGCTCCATTCTGAGCTTTAAGAGCTCACTACAAGAAGACAGAAATAAACACAGAGACAATCACTCACAGAGACACACACACACAAGATCATCAAAGAACCTCATACTCGGCTGCATTAACCAAAGCTCAGGAGAATGCACGGCTAATTTAGCATCTTCTGATCTGTCTATAAGTTATTGTGATCATCACATGGTCTTACCTGATTACTGCACATTGTTACTGATGAAACCGTTTTACTGAAATATACTGAAGTATAAGTTGAAGTTGCTCAGTAAGCTTTCGCTTCCTTCGGGTTACTAAATGAACCTGATCTGCTCCCTAATGTTCGATGCTTTATACCAGCTGTATGCAAAGCCGCAGTGACCTACACAACTTTAAGGAAAGTAAACTGTCATTGGGAGGGAAAAAACTCTCAACTTTCAGTATGATTTTACAAACACGTTGAGCTTGACAGAATCTGTTAGAACAATCCTTAATGTTGTGTAGGTTCCAAGCTCTGAGCTCCAGGGCCATTCTGTCTGGAGGTAAAGATAAACGAAGACAGCAAGCATAAAAAAATAAATAATGAAAAAGCAAGCTGTACGAGGTTTGATGGAAAACACTAACCGGAGGGGAATGAAGCGAGTGGCCAAGAGCAATCTGTGAAAGGTGGGACATGGAAAGGATGTTAGGGAATGATGTGATAGCCCAACATACAGGCATGCATTTGGAGAGGTCAGTGTTCAGATTCTTAAATGACTCATAACAGATCAGCTGTGATGAGTCAAAGGAAACATATCTGAACAACATGCATGCAGACTGGATGCAAATGTCATGAATGGTCAGTCTTAATGAAATCAATGTCATATTCCCAACAGTCACAACACACAAAGCCCTGCAAACGCTGATATCTAAACGTACAAAATGTACACATGTAAACATGCATATCAACAAAAACCTACAAGTACACCCCTCCCTAACGGTTTGAACAAAGTTAGTTTTTGTTAACACACTCATGCAGACACACATTTTAAACACAACACTAAAAACATGAATTATTTCTCCAGAAAAACAGCACTGCAGCTCAGACATCAGAGCACTCAGGACAGGGAAGGTGGTTAGATCGAGCAGTTAATCCATGGCGCACTGCCCCTGCAGCAAGCGCTTCCATCTCTCGTGATTTTTGGTTTATGCTTGGAATTTAAACCTTAAGTCTCTTAAACTATATGTTCAGGCACCAAACAATAAAAACCCCACATCCAGGCTTTGCTATGGGTGTTTTTGTGCAGAGAATTACTGTTAGAACTATATCTGCGTGTGTTTATAGTTTCTATCTTTGCTCTAATCAATAAACCATTTTGTGATTTATTTAACTTTAACCGGCTTTAAAGGGGCTCCAAAGATAAAGTTGATAACAACAACAGGTTACACACAAGCAACATATTTTTGGTCATTGCCATACTTGCCTCTACAAGTTTCTATGGAAACAAAATAAACAAAAGTAAAGATTAGACAACCGTATCAAAAACCGTCTTGCTCTGAAACAAATGTGGATCTCAGCACATACAGAAACAGTGACTACTGTTTTAAAACCACAATGTACAAAAGTAAACATTCAACAAACAATTTTCACAGATTTTTGGGATAATATGCAGCCAGAAAAAGCAGAAAGGAAATTACACATGTAGAGAAAACAGTCTTAAAACAAGAAAGGGTTGAAGAATATTAACGTTTATGCAGCACAGATTACATAAAGATAAACTTTAAAGTTAAACTGAAGCTTTATAAAAGCCAATTAGCTCCATACAATGTTTTTTCTTTTCATTTTTTAAAAGGAAAAAAACGGCTTCCAAATATTTCCTAACAGCAGGCTACCACATAAACCTTATAAGTTGTAGTATCACCATCAATTGCCATGTGGCTTTGCTGTAAAGCTTCAGTTAAACTTAGAAAATCAGAGAAAACTGGTACTTACATTGACTTCAGTGATAGCAATATCGACGACGCTACCAACAACAATTAAGGCATCAAATGTGTTCCAAGCATCAGCAAAATAGTGCTGTTAAAGTAAACATGTAGGGGGAAAGATGGCGTTGAAACACAGTGAACAGAACGACAGGTGGAAAGTCCGATGGATGATCACAGGGAAAATAAAAACATGAGCCAAAAGGTGGGATGGCAAGGTCGAGGGAGGAGGGAGAGAAAGAGAAAAGTATGTAAAGTATTAGGACAGATCAGATTAAAAGCCAGAAATCTGCCACTGAAACCTACTGCAGAGGATCCCAGAGATGGAAGAGGTCAAACAGTAATAAGCTTACTGCTGTAGCTGAGCTTACTTACATCTATCTCACTGAGAACA
This sequence comes from Pseudomugil gertrudae, assembly GCA_037177535.1. Lineage (NCBI taxonomy): Eukaryota > Metazoa > Chordata > Actinopteri > Atheriniformes > Pseudomugilidae > Pseudomugil > Pseudomugil gertrudae. Next base: position 19,630,888 of record JBAMHV010000003.1, on the reverse strand, counting down.
ATGTCTACTATGCTGCCAATGACTACCAGGGCGTCGAACACATTCCAGGCATCCCCAAAATATCCCTGAGCAAAGTTGAGCAAGTGGTGGGTGAGTTAAGTGTAAAAACAACAACAAAATGGTGTTACTCTTAAACTAAAATACAAATCCACTAATGCAGCTTATTTAAGACACAAAAGAAGCACGTAGATAACTTTAGTTTAGGAGGTTATGATTAATGTGCATTGATTTATGTGGTTGAGTTGTAGAGCACAGGCTGACACAAAAATTCATTCTAACACTAAATAATCCTTTAAATAAGTAAAACTGCAACAAAGAAGTTGACAAAAATGTCAATATATGTGTATATATCTACATATATGTAGATATATACACATATATATACAAATAAAAAAGAAAAGAACCACTGCACTCCACACTTTTTCATCTTACTAGCATCCTGTCCTTCTTTGCAACACAGAGCTGCCAGCAAGTTGGATTTAAAGAAAAATGGGGAAAAGATTCACAGACTTATCAGTACTGAACTGTTTTTGTACCGTGTGTTGTTCTTTTAATTAAACCAGTTGTTTTAACATTTTTGCAATGTGCTTTATAATAAGATTAAAAAAATGCCACTAACAAGTCTTCATCATATCTAAATAACTCAGCTATGAAATGTAGGTTTGTAGTCGCCTTACAATGAGACTTCTTTGTGTTAATCAAACAAACTCAATATTTTGCACTGAAAATATATTTTATTAGTTTAAAAATCTCTTTCTTTTTTAAAAAGAATTAACTGCATACAGAGACAGGCTGGCACTCATGTTTTCCAAACTTTTTCTATTCATGCTAATCTAACTGACCTCTGGCTCCAGCTCCATGTTCATATGAGGCCTTGTATCTTAGCTTAAATAAACAGTGGGATTAGCTGAATCCTCAGATAAAGTGGAGTGGAGAAAAACACGTTATTGCATCATGGAATGGACACACCGTATTGTAATGACTGCTCCTCTACCACCTCTGCTGACTCCTACTGTTGCCTGATTATTTTAGGTTGACTAGAACAGTCAAATTTGATGGAAAAATTAAGCAATATACCAGTAAAAGGAATAAGATGCTAATGAACATGGTGCGGTTGCTACCAAAACATAATACTGCTCCATCTCTGCAGTCATTTGGTCTTAATAGAACAATAGAATAAAACTTTAAGAGGTTTTTATCAGCTAGTCTGTTTTTGAGTGGTTTTGTTTGTTATTTGTATGTAAAGACACGCATGGGCAACTCACCCTGGGTTTGAAAGCAATGAGTTTGAGAAACATCTCCACAGTGAATACAGCGGTGAAGACCATATTGAGAATGTCCATCACATAGTTAAAAAGGGCTGATTGACCGTAGTGCTGCAGAAAGAGATGGAAAGACGCAATAAAAAAAGGGATTACTTATTATCTTCATTCATTAAAACATAAAAGTATTTTCACAAAAAACATATTTTTTTATAGTGACTGCGTTTGGTCTCCTGACTTCTTACCTGTACAGCCAAGCAGAGTGTGTTCAGCATAATGAGCACAAACATGATGTACTCAAAGCCAGTGGAGTTCACCACATACCAAAACTTGTACTGGTATGGGTTCTTAGGGATGTACCTCCTCAAAGGGCGTGCCTTGAGAGCATATTCCACACACTGACGCTGCACAGACATAAAAAATATGTTAATGATATGTCAGAGAAGCCATTTTTGTCTAACAGTAGCATATCTTTCCATCTGGAACCTTCTCAGAGTTTCAGAATTATTCTTTAAGTGCTGAATACTGATAGACTAATTGTCTGACCATTAAAAATGGCAGCTTTAACATTATACTAAACAAAACCAAGAGACTACAGTACTCATTCTCATGATCTTGATCTTGTTCTGACATATGACATTGATAAAAAAGGAACTAATCATTCAGATTCCTGTTTTGTCTAAAAATTTCTAAATAACTAATAAGTGCACTTTATTGATTACACAATAGCTGAAAAAAGTCTGACTCACCTGGTTCTTGTCTAATTCACAGTTTTTGTACTCTTTCTCTCCTTGCTCCTGAAACGTGACGATCACAAAACCTACAAATATGTTCATCATGAAGAAGGCGATGATGATGATGTAGATGATAAAGAAGATGGATATTTCCACACGGTAGTTGTAAATGGGGCCGAGGTTCTCTCTGTTGGAGTCAATGGCTTTGTAAAGTAACCTGAGGAGAGACAAACGTGACGTGTGATGAAGCGCAACAGGGAAAATCATTTTCACAATGCACATCACAGAGAAAATGCCACAGTTTCATCCAGTCAAGCAACTTCAACTGAAAAGCTTGCAGTTAAAACTTCTTATTATCTTTTTAGAGTTTTAACAGTGTGTATTAAAGCTTTTAGTCTTACGCAGGCCAGCCTTCAAAAGTGGACACAGTGAACAGAGCCATCATGGCCATAAGGACGTTGTCAAAGTTGAAGTCACTGTTGTGCCACACCCGCCTGTGCATGGTTGGCTGGTTCACGTCGCCATCCTTATACACAATGTAGGTACCCCTGTGAGAGAAAAGCACATTGCTAATAGATAAAGACCAACACGGGATGGGAAGTATGAGTAACTTCATGTGCAACAACAACAAAAATGAAACGAACTTGCACACTTCTGGGCTAGACTTGGCTTCATCTGTGCAGCGGTAGAATTTTCCCTGCAGATAAAAACAATATAAATTTACTCTGGTTATTATTTCCAGTTTTATGTGTACTAATGTTGTCTCTTTCAAGCTCTGTCCTGCTGACCTTGAATAGCTGCACCCCTATACAGGCAAACATGAACTGAAGCAGAGTGGTGACGATCATGATGTTGCCAATAGTTCGAATTGCCACAAACACACACTGCACAACATGCTGTAAGACAAAGACATCAAAATGTTTGTAGGCTTGATGTTAGACTGATAATTAATGTGAATAAGCTGAAGAGGATCTCAAGTTCCCACCTTCAGGCCTTTGGCTCTATTTATGGCCCTCAGGGGTCGAAGCACTCGAAGGACTCGAAGAATCTTTACCACAGAGATGGCTGAAGACCTGAGGAGTGTAAACAAAAGGGTGTAAAGAACAAAGAAACCATAACTGAAGTAAATGTGACAAACTAGCAGGGAACTTTAGTTTTTCCTGGCTTAGGACTCCAAATAGATGCACAGATGGGTTAGATTTATTTATTTAGGTTCCTTGAATGGTATGTTTACAAAAAAAACTGTTATTAAGATATGTAAATTTGGTGACCCGGACATTGTCACTGTGAGAGAAGCTTTGTGAGAAGTAAAAACATCTAGATGCATGTGTGTAATTCCAGCACACAACACAATATTTTCCATGCAAAAGCCATTAAACATTAGTAAGACAGTAGCGCCGTGTCTTCTCAATCAGCAACACAGAGAAGTATAAAGCAGGGTTTTGGCAACAACTGACCCCCCCTGTGTAGTATCCAGCACATCCAAATCATGTGTCATACATGATCAGTCTACTTTTCAATTAAATCAATACAATTTCAAAGTCCTGCCATGTTTTTGCATCTAACTGTACATTTAAAAGAACTAACAGGCTCGTACACTCGGCAGATTAACATAAAAAGATTTCAGGACCGAAAGGTGGATTCATAGTGCATTTACACAGTTTCATTTCTGGAATTTCATTCTTCTAGCAACAAAAAAAAGATAAAAAGAAATGTGTGCTGCTTCCAATGCAACACAATTCCTTTCTGTTACTCACTGAATGCCAAAGGAGACAAGCGAAACTCCCACCACCAACAGGTCCAGGAGATTAAAGTAATTCCTGCAGAATGCTCCTTTATGGAGAAACGCTCCATATGTTGTCATCTGAGGAAAGGACAGGAGTTGTTTAAGGAGAAAAAGCCCACATTCTTTATCAAACACACATTAATCAACTTTTCTATTACACACTACAGAGGCACACAGCCTGTATATAAAATTCAAAAAGGAAAAACATATTCTCAGCACTCACTACCTTGCAGTCAAACACACACACACACACACACACACACACACTTCTCCACACTCTTGTAGTTCACTCTGATTGGGGTGGCGAGCTCAATGCATTGAAACAGGAGGCTATAACTACCATCGCCACCCCCACGGCCCTTAATTACATGAATGCAGTAGTAAGTCATTCATTTCACAATCTACTATAGGATGAGGCAATAAAACATGCATTTTGTTGCCATGTTGTATTTACTACCTGCGAGAACTCTAGTTATAGCGATTGGAAAGTACAAATGGCCTTACTGTCACATTCATGTGGACCGTCATCTTAAAGCACATTCTGTCATGTTCTTTAATACTTTAGAAAAAAGGGAAGCAGCTCCCAGTTAAGAGTTCAGCGTTCAGCAGGCAGAGAAGACAGGCCAGCCAAAATAACTCTTCTTCAAATAATAAAAGTAAAGGACTAATTTTCTGAGTGCATTTAAACGTGAAGCCCTGAAGACAGTTAAAAACAGGAAATTGCTAACTCAGAGCACTGAACAATTTAGAGTCAAACATTCGTGGACTTCTTAGTTTATTTCTTTGTTTTGGTTGTTTTTTTTCCCCAAACAACTGCAGAGGCAACTCCACATTTAAATGCAGTCAGTCAGGGAAAGCAGACTGAACCATGCTCGGCAGGAACATGGTTGGTTTTGCCCCCTCTTTTATGGGTAATCTGAAGAGCAGTCAATAAGAAAAGCATGGAGGTAGCTTTGACTGGAGCTGACTTTACATCTTTCAACAGCACCCTGACCTCAAACTCAACTTCAGCCAATGCTTAAGCAATGTCTGGACAGCCCATTCAATTTTGTTGCATCACACAGAGCGGTTGCATTACATATATATTATATATAAATATACACTTATTTTTAACCAAAATAATTTCCGCGATGGCTGCCCAAATGACATGACACCCATGTGAGTATAATGTAATGTTGATTTGATGTTTCCTTCCCCCAACAATGGTTCTCCGATTTGCACAATTTGCAGAATTTCAACAAATTGCCTGAAGTGTGTGCAAAAACAGTAGCTGAAAAAAACTCAAAATTTGTTTTTTTTCTTTTTAAAAGAGGTGCCGTGAAGAAAAAAGCAAATAAGAGAAAGGAAACAAACAAGCCAGGTTGTACTGAGTGGCAGGTGACACACAAGGAGAGAATGCAGCAAGGCTCTCGTTGTCATTTTAAGGGGTTACCTTCAATACGATCTCAAATGTAAACATACTAGTGAAGACATAATCTGCATAGCCTAGGACCTGGAAGGCAACGAGACGTTTGAAGGGTTATTGGGTGAGGTTAGTGACAGCACGAACAGGGGACACAGGGCATTTACCTTCAAAACGATCTCAACAGTAAAGATAGCGGTGAAAGCATAGTCAAAGTAACCAAGTATCTGCAAAAAGCAATGTAGATGTTTAACAAAGACAGATCATTGTGCAGCTTCATACAATATAAGTACACAGGTCGATAGAAAGGAGAGAAATTGAAGCATTTTTTTGGAAGAGGAATGAAAAGAGTCAGTTCCCTTGGTTTGTGGACATAAACATAGCAAATCATTACAATAACAGTACAATGCTGGTGTGTTTGCATGTTTTAGCCCATACAGATGAGTTCATACCTACCAGCAACATCCAAGTTTTAACATATTTTGGCATGGAAATAGAGTCAAAGGGTATTTAACTGAGGTGGAACAACTCTGTGAACTATCATACAGCTGACAATATGTTTTAATCAGAATCAATACATTTGTGCAGATTCAAATAAAAATTTAATGTGCACTAAAAAATTTTAAACACTGTGAATGAGGTCTGTTTTGAAGCTTAAATACTGAGTCAGTGAATTTTTCTCCACATTGTTATGAGTAGCTGAATTCACACTATGAACAGTGTGCTAGTTATCCTTGTGAAATATTACTAAGAAGCATGAGAACAGCTGTTTTCATCCAACCAGCTTTCAGATATTACTCTCCAGCTTCATCCGCCTATTCAATTTCTATCAGTTCTGGCGTCAAAAAGATGGCAACACCCAAAAGAAAAAACTTGGCAAGTTTATTTATACACAGCCTCATGGATAAGAGGATAATGGCTAAGAACTAAGACTCTCTTTATCTCCTGTTGTCTTTTCTAATTAAAAAAAACACCACAGATCAAATTAACATAAATCAAAGTAGCATTTTTTCAAGCATTCAAAACAGCGTCTTAGACACACACTGCTGTCCATAAAACCAAACTTATCAGTATCATAATGACTCCACTGGCCCTCTTCTGACACATTTTTAGATAGAAACCTGATAATATCTAGTAATACTGTGTCAGCACTTTCAACACGACACAAGCACAAACTGCAGCAGTCACATTAATGACAAGCAGAGTCTCTATTAATGGCAGCAATTTCATTCCATATATGACCAGTGGCTCAGTCAAATCCAGCAGTTGTCATTTAAAATGCTGTTATTGATGTGAAAATATATCAGTGTGTCAGCTGTTCCCATTCATCAATGCTTTGTTTACAAAAATAGCTCATGTTCATTAGCTTTATATTAATTCAAACAAAACAAAAACTGTATCTCAAACATTTATTAACTAACAATATCAAATACCCTGAAAGTTGTTTTTATCTTGCAAAATAATTGTTTTTAAATACTGAATTTATCACATTTTAAGCAATAAATCAAGGATTTTCTAACCTGGGCTTTTTGTGTCCAGGAAAATAAAACATTAGTACACAAATCTTTACAAACATAAAGACCACCAGCTACTAAACTGTTTCAATGTAATATATTAGGAAAACTAAACTAAAGGTTCTAGTATTTATCCATAAGATGATAAGACTTAAAAACTCTGACATTTTGCCTTTAATAATTATACTTTTGTGGAACATCAAATGCTCTAAAGCATGCAAAGACAACAGTGTGGTCATTTAAAGAGGTCATTAAATGCTAAACACGCATTACTACTAGTAAACTTGCCTCATTGTGTGATTGCTTGTCTGTGGAAGGAGTGTAAACTTACAATGTTACGGGCTGAGAAGTTTCTGATGGGATCCTCAGCAGCAAGTGAGACGGAGCTGAGCATGATGAACACCAGGATGAGGTTGGTGAAGATGTGATGATTGATAAGTCTGTGGCAAAACACACGCACCCTGGAGCAAAAAAGAAAAATGTCACAGCAGTGTGACAAGAGACACCATCTGTGTTTGTGTACAGAGCTTAAAATGATTGCCTCTTACGGGTTTGTGGTGCTGAAGATGAAGAAGGCACTTCCCTCTGGGATAGGAGTGATCTTCTCTTTCTTTACCAGGTCAGAAATGGCCGGCCGAGGGCCTGATGGAACCTCTGGGTCTTCCTCTTCCCCTGCATTGTCGTCAATGTCCTCCTCCTCCTCCTCCTTACAAATAAAAGCAGAACATGTGAAATGCATAACAAATAGCTTGGAAAAATCCCTTTCTGATTCATTGTTTGGACAGGATTAAAGAATACCTTCTCATCTTTTTCATCGTCCTTTTTATCTCTGTAATGAATTACAGAACAAAGTTAGAGCATCTATCCAATATGTGGCTTCCAATATGTGAAATTAATGTATGCCTGAGAGGAGAAGGACTTCACCCTTTTTTGTCTCCTTCATCTGTGTTGAGAGACTCTGCATCTGCTAAGTTGTCCACAGCAATAGCCAAGAAGACATTCAGGAGGATATCTGAGCAACGTATTCAGCAAACAATAACCCTCTCATCAAACACACCTGATAGCACTTATTTTCTGTGCTTATGTGCAACATAAAGAGTTTTACAAAACCAACTATGTATGGACTTTTCTTTCAGGTATAAAAGAGGATACAGTTTCCACAAATGAAGAGGATGATGAAGTAAAAACACACAACCATCCCAGAAGAAGAGGGTCCTCCATATGCCATGATCCCATCATACATAACAGCATTCCAGTCTTCTCCCGTCAGAATCTGAACGGATCCAAACATTGAGTGAGATCCAATACAGCACGGTAGAAAGATTTATCAGAACAAAGCAAATGTTTCTAAACCACATTTACCGAACTGATGTTCATGTCTATCAGATGTTGCTGACAAACACTTTATCAGGTTTCTATGTTTATGTTAAATAATGCCTAAATCTTAGCTCAAGCAAGTTTTGGATTTTAAGACATTTAGTTTTCACACTGTCTGCATCTTCATGTATCTTCACTGATCTCTAATACTTCTCTTTAAAATTATTTAATAGGTTGTAGCTTTAAGTGACGCTTTGCGTGCGTATTAAGAATCCTACTTGCAGAAAAAATACAATTGTGCAGTGAAAATTCACAGCTGGATTTGATGATGACTCAATCATAGATTCCTATGACCCTATGTGCTGATGTGATCTTATTTAGCATGTTGTGGACATGGAAGGTATTTGTCAATATGTTCTTACTGTTGTAAGACTAACAGAAGCTACTACTGTTTCACATTCATCCATTCGTTTGTTTTAAATTCTGCAATGCGTTACTGACATGAACTAGCCAATTAGCCAATCAAATCGCATTTTTATTGTGTATTTGATCTTGAGCCTGATTCAAATCCAATTCCACATGTGAGATCTGCCTGCTGTCCAGCAATAAAATATATTCTACTGACTGTTGCATGTTTATCTGCATGTCTTTGAACAATATACTTTTAGATCTTTATTTGAAATGCAAATTAAACTTTTCATACTTGAAACACAGTGAGAAGGGCTTGAGGAAAGTTGTCAAAGGTACTCCTCTTTGTCTGGGTTTCATCAAAGTTGAATTTTCCTCCAAACACTTGCATGCCCAGCAGTGAGAAGATGATAATAAAGAGGAAGAGCAGCAGCAGCAAAGAAGCAATGGACTTCATGGAGTTGAGCAGAGATGCTACGAGGTTGCTTAAAGACTGCCAGTGTCTGTGGGGAACATGTGAAAAAGAGGAGAAACAGAATATTAAGTGAAAATCACTTACAGTGTACTGAGAACATGCGCACAGACGCGTTTACAGTTTGATTACAATCTCACCGTGTGACCTTGAAGATTCTCAGCAGGCGGACGCAGCGAAACACGGAAATCCCGAGGGGAGACATGATTTCCAGCTCAACCAGAATAGTTTCAGTGATTCCTCCACACACCACGAAGCAATCAAAGCGGTTGAACAGGGAGACAAAATAGGCCTGCAGCCCAAGACTGTACATCTTCACCAACATCTCACATGTGAACAGGGCCAGCAGCACCTTGTTGGCAACATCTGAAGGGCAGAAAATAGGGTATGAAGTACAAAATTAAGAGTACAAAGTTGCTGCAAAAGAAATGCTGGAGTTTGATATAAACACTTATTTGCATTATTGCTAATAAATATAAAGACAACTTTGACCAATTTAGTCTTTCTGGTTTTTAAGATCTTTATCAGACAAAACACACACATTTAAAATAACAATACAACAAAATTTAATGCACAATCATACTCCAATTTAACTCCTACCCTGCACTTGGGTGAGCCACATAGGTTGGTTATAATGCTCTGATGAAATGGTGAGTGTGTTGAGGAAGACAAGGATGATGACCAGCCAATAGAAAGGCACCGACTTGACAGCCAAACGGCACTTCCTGCGGCAGAATCTGTTCCAGCGGCGCCAGCGCCGACTGCAGTCGGAGACACCAGTTTCATTGTGTGCAGAATAACGTCAGTGCCGTTTACTTTCTATAAAAACTTCAACTAAAATAGCACAAGATGTGGTCGGATACATGCTACTGTCTCGCAGCGGAATAGATAGATCACCTCAGTGTTTCTTAAGGAAATTTCCAAACTAAAGTTTGTGTCCATTAATAATAGGAACGCATTGGTGTATGCGAGAAGAGCCACAGGGGAGATGCATAAATATAATTTTGCAAGTCATACTGTTCAGTAAATGAGCTGTTGTAGAAAACACTGTGTAAGGCTATTCTCAGTACATGCTGACCTTATGAAAACAGTTCATTTATCATCCCGGTAACGGTTCATTTTAAATGCGATGAAACAAAAGGAAAGCAAATTAAAATTTGCACAAAATAACACAGGCACTAAATTTAAGTATAATAAATAAAAGATACAGTTTTTGCATGACTAAGGAACACGTGCATAACACATATAAAGGTTTACATCACGTGGAGATAATTATACTCACCTGAACTTTGACTTTGAAATTTTTTGACTGAAAGAAAAAAGAAGTTAAAAAAGTTGGTTATGGCAGAAACATTGCAATGATTGACTGATAAAGGTTAATAAAACTATTGTAAACATATATGCTGCAGTTTGGGGCATGTCTCATGAATGTGCCTTAGAACAAATTAAAAGTTGCACATCCTCACCAGAGAGGTCCACAACATGTTGTCTTTTCATCCTCCCCGTTTTGATTCTCAGTGTTCACAGATTCTGTTTCACTGGCAGGAACGCTCGCTGTGGCGGCACACACACACATTTGTTAAAAAAAAAACCAACATGACTTTTAAACGTTCTGTAGTGTAAAAGGGAAACACTTTGGGGAAACACAATGCAAAATATCCCACAGAGAAGAAATAAAGGAGAGCTCGGTTTTCTATCGATTTTAAAAGATACAGAAAAGAAACATGTGAATCAGCAGAGCTAAAGCTCATTATGATACAATGATTTTAACCTTCAAAGACACATCACAACCACACAACAGCTTCTTAAAGAAGAGCGAGCGAGGCTGTGTATCTGATCAGTCATCAGTATCAAATAGCAGGTGCTGAAAGTGAGCTGACACAAGACATGAGACCAGACGGCTGCTCTATCAGGTTCAACTGATGCCGACATTAAGTAGCAGAAGGAAAAATGAGGAGGACAGGACTCTTAATACTGTCTCTGAAATTCTACACTCAAAGCAATATTGTCTGTGCAGCCAGATGATGATTAACCGTGTGAAATGTCTCAGCAGTTTAATTTGTGTGCTGGAGCATGTGCCTGCTTAGTTCATGTAGACGTGTTGGCTTTGATTTCTTAGCTGTCGGACAGCTTTCAGCTCTGGAAATAGTGCTGACTGCTGGAGTGGTGATCTGGGTTTAGCCCTGTTTCCTATATTCATACTTAGCTTTTGCTTTTGAACAGGGGCCGCTGACTGCGTGCAGCTGCTATCGTGCAGCTGCTATCGTGCTGTATTTCTCTTCCAAATTAGACTCATTTCAAGGGGAATATATTTGTTTTCGGAAGCATTACATTGGACATCTGTGAAGGAACTTTAAGAGGAGGAACACGGATAAACTAGAAGGATGTGATGTTGGAACACAACGAGTAAAATGTGGTTACATGTTTCTTTAGGTTGGTTGTACATACGGAGGCAAATCTCACTGAGGCTTTTACACCAAATCTATTTCATACTAAAGCCAAAAGACAAGCAAGAAAATAACATTTCTGTTGATATATGTCTGAAATTTAATCAAAACTTATAAAATATAAAAATAGGACATGTTCCATAGATAGTTTCTTTATCATTTAATATAATAATTTCATGTTCTTTTTTTTAAGCTATTTCTATGAATAATATATTAAAGTAGGCTTCACCCACACAAAATGGATGAATGGACTATATACAT
>JBAMHV010000003.1:19529862-19562726 GCA_037177535.1 Pseudomugil gertrudae | reverse complement strand
GGTCCCGTTACGGCTCGCCAAGATGTCTATGGAGGAGCAGGAATATCCCGAGGCGGTGTTGGTGACCGAAGCCGGGCCGCAGTGGCTCCGAGCAGAGGTCGAGCGGCTTTCCCGGGAGCTCCGGGAAACGACCCATGAGAAGATCCAGGCGGCGGAATATGGACTGGCGGTGCTGGAGGAAAAACAGCAGCTCAAGCAGCGATTTGATGAGTTGGAGACGGAATACGAGACGGTCCGACACGAACTGGACCAGCTGAAGGAGGTAACATAGCTTTATGCTGACAGTACCGTTTATGTGTCAGTATGTTCCGTCCTTTTAACGGTTTACATTAAAGTAAAACGTTAAAGTTTACCGTGTCTGTGTTATCGCTTAATATTATATTAGTAGAATTAAGATCCACCCAAAAAGACCAATCAGATTCATCATTATCTAGTTAAACTACTCGATTAATTACTCTAGAAGTTAAGATGTTATTACCCTAAGCAGAAGTAAACACACCATCTGTCTCTTTAGATATTTGTACGCCACGTATATAACTTTAGCTTTGATTTCAAGCGTTTTATTTTGGTTTAAGGGGTAAAAAAAAAAGAAAAAGTCTGGTCACTTGCCCATACTTGTTGTTGGTATGTTAAGACTGGTGTCCTCTAAATTAGAACAGTTAATTAAATCAGACTTTAGTAAACTTGGATTATGTCATCTGATAACTAACATGTAGATAGAAATATGTTACTGACATTTCCTCTTTTCATCCAGAAATAAACCATAATTAAGATAAAATCTCCTTATCATGGATTTGGTTTTCTGTCTCATTTCCTAATTGGTTGTTTGGAGACATTTCACAGCCCTTAATTATACCCAGTGAATCCTACAGTTTACTTCATTTTAAGATGTTATGAACGTGAACAACAACAAATATACAAAGTCAATGAGTTGAAAAGTAAAACTAACATTAATATTCTCCTCATTGTTGTAAAGGCATTCAGAGATAACCTTTATAATGTTGGATTAAAACTGGGAAAACTGTCCTATGTTGTTATAAAGATGTTTTTTGGGAGGTTTCCTGTCCCGGTGCTCTTATGAATCCATTTGCAAAGACTTTAGTGATACTCAATAATCAGATTATTACATAATTGCCAATAGAATAGAATTATGCCAATAGAAAATTAATCAGTGATTTCATTACCAGACCAAAGATAAAAACAGATTTAGCCACTGAAATCCAAATTTAAGGTAAAAATAAGTCTGTATTTTGGAAGAAAAGTTTGGGTTTTCCCTTCTCTCAGTATAGTCAGAGCTTTCTTATCATAACTGTTTCCTAAGATACTACCATTTTGAGAATTGTCCTTTTTATTCTGTTGTACTTGTTACATGGTACCTAAATGTGTGTACTATAAATATTTTTACTCATTTGATAATTCGGTTTAATGGCTCTGAATAACCACAGGCTCACTTATATAAAATAGTTTTCCAGTGTAAAAGATCTTAGTTTCATAAATAAAAAAATAAAAATTATTATTATGACAAAGTATCAAGGATTCTGTCACATAGATTGAGTTAAGATCACGTAATCACATGCTCAGAAAAAATGAGGAAGTCTGTTTCTTTCCACTGAATAATGAATCTGTAATGGGTTACTTCTCCTTAGTTGTGTCTAAGTTGTGCTTTATATTGTGGATCAGTCGCTGAAGGATTTATTGTTGAAATAATTTAATGGAATCTCTTGGCTGCTGCTTTACAGGAATTATGAGCTAAAAAAGACCAAGACTCTCCATCAATTCACCATAAAACTTTCTGCTTGTGTTGTTCTAAGCAGCTCTATCATGTTTAGAGCTTTAGTTTGGCTTCTCTATTTCAGTTTCCTATGATATATCTAAGTGAAATTACAACATGTGGACAAGATGTAACATCCTTTTATTTATCTTAAATAGCAAGATGCTTTGTATTGTAGCAAAAGTTATTTAAAAGATCTGAAAAAAACTTTACTACAGCTTTATTTAATTTTATTAACATGAACAGCAGAAAACATTACAGATGCTAGTTCTCCTCCTGAGTGTTTGTAGATACAAAGATTTTGGTGAAAGTCACAATCTTAGTAAAATTTCCATTAGTAGGATTTGGGAAGAGTCTCCGTCAGAACGGTTGGTAAATTTAGAAGAACTCACTATGTGAAAATAATTCCTTTTAACATAATAAAATCTTATTTTTTAAGCAAAGTAACTATATAATATCTAAAGCAGTCATATTACATTACGGACAATAATATTTAAAACAACAATAAAAACATACAGTATCATAGATACATCATACCACATATAAAATATAATCCTAAATGAACAAAGGGATACATAATTGATTAAATTGGTCCTTTTTTTCTCTCTCTTTGTCTGACTTTAGGCCTTTGGACAAGCTTACTCTACCCACAGGAAGGTGGCAGCTGATGGAGAGAGCAGAGAGGAGTCATTGATAATGGAATCAGCCAGTAAGGAAGCTTTATACCAGCAGAAGGTTCTCGAGTTGCAGAATGAGCTCCGACAGGCCAAAGTGTCCCTCTCCAGTGCCCAGGCGGAAAATGATCGCCTATCTTCAATCACTCTTGAGATGAGAGAGGTAATGATCAATGAATTTTCCAATATTTTAAAATGTAGTATCATGGGCAGCCTTTACCATCCCCCTGTCACTCATGCTGATTTAGTTCACTGATACTACAGAGAATGCACATGTGAAGCACCGCAGCTTTCTCTGGCTTTTCCGAGGGTACCAAGCTACTGTTACCATTAACACTTTCAGGTTTCCCATCTGTAAGCTGTAAAAAAATGTCTAAAACACACTGTAATAACAAGAGAGACAGAGACATTATGATGCAGATTACTGATTATTCATTTATATAAATAATAATAAATAAACTTTTTACAATCTGCTGAACACTGAATAAAGTTTAGGTTTAGATGCATTGCCACCGGTTACAGTCTTACAATAAAATATAGTGAAAAAACTACTGCAGATCTACAATGAAACGAAACATCTGGAAAGAGCAAACAGTCGGGACTGAATGTCTGACAGAACAACGCTGGGACTTTCAGAGAACAACAAACAATAACAATCTGGTGGAGGAAAGTGATGATGTCATCAGCATGAGAGCATCATCCAGATCGGTATTACTGCAGTTAGCCAGTAACTCTTCTTAAGTGCATCATTTCACTGTTTCTCTGATCATCCAGTTCATCGAGCTGATATGTTGTAAATCTTTACTTCTGCACACATAAAATGCACATGAAATTTTTACATCTGAACCACAGTCAGCCAGAACCACATCACCTGGAAGTGTTTCAGCAGAAGTCCGGTGTCTATCCATCGTATTTACGGCACTGCACCGAGACAGAAACGAAGGACGAAAATTGGCTGAAACATAATTTGAGACACAAAATGATAAGATTCTGAATAAGATGGTGATTAAAAGAGAAGAGGCCATGTAAACTGAGCCTACTGGTGCTCCTACAATAGCAAATTACTCCCACAGTTCTGTGTTAATGACATTAGTGATTTTTCTCTTTTATCTGAGGCAAACAATGAGAATGAATATATTTACCATAAGAAAAATGATCATATTCTTGGATGTCAGGCTATGATTAAAGTCTGATTCAGACGAGTGATTTTTCCTGCCAGTTGTCTGTGTGGGTTGTGAAAGACATGGTGATGGTAGTGAGGTAGGGTCAGTTTGCAATGGGTGCCCTTCACCCAGACTCTCTGTGGCATACTGGTAAGTGGACCATGTCTTTTCCTGCCAAGGTCTTACCCTGTGCTATGTGAAACATGCTGATCATCGTTTTCCCCACAAAGATTGCAAGGATGCAGTTTATACTGTGTGGTTGCAAAATGCACGACATGTCACTCGTTAACCGCGTACATAGATTTAAATCAGAGCTTCTGCTCGTGCCTCCTGCCATGACATACCCTTCCTCTGTTGTCTTTTTTGCACACAGAATTCAGAGTTTGCTGAGCTGCAGCGCAGTCAGCTGCGAGATGACATAAGAGAGTATAAAATACGGGAGGCTCGACTGTTGCAGGACTACAGTGAGCTGGAGGAGGAGAACATCTCGCTCCAGAAACAAGTGTCTGTGCTGAGACAGAGCCAGGTGAGACAAACAGTGCAGATCACATTATTATCCTCTACTTCTTTAAATCAGTCTAGATCTTTTTAAACCCTTGGTTTATAAAGAAATCAGACCACATTATGACTTTTTGTTATAATCTTTGTGTTCTTACTGTGAAAACCTCAAAGGTCTAAATTGAAGACATTTTGCTTTATCAGCTGTTTGGATTTGATCATAATATGAATGGGAGTTACCTAATTTGATCCTTTTTTCATCATACACAGTGGTTTTTGCACTGAGAATAACCAGTTATTTTTATTGCATGGGTAGTGGGCAAAATTGTGTAACATCATTAGCGAGCATTATCTGAGTGAAATTATTTGTCCCTTCATTATATCTTTAACCATCTGTACAGGTCGAATTTGAAGGTCTAAAACATGAAATCCGCCGTCTGGAGGAAGACTCCCAGTGTCTCCACAGCCAGCTGGAGGAAGCAATGCGTCTGAGAGAAATCGCTGAGCGACAACTCACAGAAGCTTTAGAGACCATTAAGACAGAGCGTGAGCAGAAGGCATCGCTGCGCAAAGAGCTCTCGCACTACATGACCATCGGTGGCTCGTTCAATATCTCCACTGATAACCCCAAACTGCACGACGATACCTCGGCCATCACTGAACCCGACAATGATGATCTGATAAGAGGCTTTGAGAATGGATTAGTCAAGACAAGTGATAGTGATGAAGACAACAGGACTGTAGTGAGCAGGAAAGGAGGGGCCTTCAAGCCAGCTCCAAGCCTGGTGGATGACCTGCTCAGTGAGCTCAACATCTCAGAGATACAGAAACTTAAGCAACAGCTTGCACAGGTACGAAATATACGAGATGCTTTCAGACTGCACACATTTACGGTCTGATTCATGTGATCAATCTAAATCAGATGTGTTTCTTGATAAAAGGATACCGATGAAGTATTTCCACAAATAAACTCATTTATATCAGCTACAATTACAGGTTTGCATTTATAGGCTTAGCTTGCAGTTTATTTGACCACTTCATCAAGCTAATATCATTAGTACTGTTAAAGAAAGTGTACAGATTCATGATGATGGCTTTCAGTCAGAACTTATTTACTTTTCCTGTCATATTTTTCCAAATTCTGTGTGCAAATTTGCACAAGATTTTATGACAATTTAGGTATATTTCCTGAGTCCTTACTGTATAACTCGTGAACATGTCGATTACATTCGATGGAATTGTTTCATGTGTTTCACAGTAGTTAAAGGTAAAAGGATAGAAACAAGAACAGAAGCAGCTTCTTCAGCTCTGCAAAGGCTGATCTAAACTCAGAGGTCACTGCTGTTTTTTCAGATTAAACAAAAACTCTGTATATCCCCTAGAAGAATACTTTATCATAACAAATACTCTTTTTCATAAAAGTTTATATTAAGCTAACACACATGGAACATAATGATAACCAAAACGTGAAGAGGAGGAGGTTGAATTATGTTTTTTTAATACATTTGTTTTACTAAGATCTCATAATCTGTCTCAAAAACAGTCTTCTGTCATTCATCAGGATCAAGTGGTGAAAAAAATCCCTCGTAACCAGAGTTAGATTTTAGAGAAAATTTGGACAACCCTGTTATTTATCCAGTAAGATTCCTCTTGAAAGACTATCACACGTCAGGTTAAACTACAGGTGTAGCAGCAGCAGCAGGAGTTACACACTGCTTCATTGAACCTCACACCAGTGTCCAGATTGTCAAATTAATAGAAATCAGTGTGAAAACAGTTTTGTGCATTTAGTAAATCAGTTTTTTGTTTAGTGGCAGGTTTTTAGGGTGTTATTTATCTTGGTCTTTGCTGTTTATGCCTGTTTATTGCAAAGGGAACATGGTATAAACAGGGTATTATCCTAAAGAAGCTCATTGATTAATGGGTTGGGAGTTATTCTTATTTAATTTTAACAAATGAAGTATTACTAATAACATCAGGGGATAGCATGTTTGAGTGGATTCCTGCCTGTCATTTACTTATTTGTTTGCTTTTTAGAGCATTTTGTGACATGTTCCGTGCATCTTTTTTTTATCTGACCATACAACTGCTACTGTTTGTATTATTATTATTATTTGTGGTATTTTATTAATCTACCTGACTAAATTTATCTTTATTTCTGTGCTAGGTTGAGCGTGAAAAAGTGGCCATGAAAAACTCATTGCAGGAGACTGAAAAGCAGCTGGAGCAGGCTCGTAGCACTATGTCCGAGCAAAAGGAAAACATCAACAAACTGTCTGAAAATCTAAGCGCAATGAGGAAACTTCAGGCTAGTAAGGAGCGCCAGTCTGCCCTGGACAGCGAGAAAGACAGGGACAGCCATGACGATGGAGATTATTACGAGCTGGACATCAACGGGCCTGAGATTCTACAGTGTAAATACACTGTGGCCATGTCTGAAGCTGGGGAACTGAGGCAGGAGCTGAAAACACTGAGGGCGCAGTATGAGGAGTGTCGAACGCAATATGAAGACGAGCGAGCTCGGTTGGAGAGCGACGTCCTAGACTTGAGGTCAAAGTTGATGTCTTTGGAGAAGATTAGCCAAGCAGATAAAGCTGAGGTGTGTCGTCTGGAGAAGGAGCTCCGTCTGGTCAGTGAGGCCGCGGGAGAATCTCTCGGAAGCCTCAACGTGGCTCAGGATGAACTTATAGCTTTCAGTGAAGAGCTCGCCAATCTCTACAATCATGTGTGCATGTGCAACAATGAGACTCCAAACCGGGTGATGCTTGACTACTACAAGGAAGGCAAAGCTTTGGTTAGAAGGGGTCAAGAAGGGAAAGACAACCAGTCTTTGCTTCTCACCAGTGGTCTGATCACTGACTCTGACACTGGAAAGTCAAACACCACTGTTACCACACCCGCAGCTCCAGAGCAGCGTCCAGAACCCATGAACATCTATAACCTTGTAGCCATCATCAGGGATCAGATTCGTCACCTGCAGCAGGCAGTGGACCGCACGACAGAACTGTCACGTCAGAGACTTGCCAATCTGGAGCTGAGCACAGTAGCAGATAAAGACAAAGAAGCGTGCATGGAAGAGATCCTCAAACTGAAGTCCCTGCTTAGCACCAAAAGGGAACAAATTGCCACTCTCCGAGCTGTGCTCAAGGCTAACAAACAGGTCAGCTTTATGTTTGTTTATGTGTATGCATAGCTGCTGTGTGAGAGGAAGGAAGTTCATTGTTTCTCAAACTGATAACATGATGTGCATTCCTGTGAGATAACTCCAGAGTTTAGAATTGACTCCAGTGCAACACATTAATGATGATGCTTTATTTCTTTAGACCGCTGAAGTTGCCCTCGCCAACCTAAAGAGTAAGTATGACACAGAGAAAGCCATAGTGACTGAAACGATGATGAAGCTCCGTAATGAACTCAAGGCTCTGAAAGAAGATGCAGCCACTTTCTCCTCTCTGCGAGCCATGTTTGCAACACGGTAAGATGAGTCCTCCGCTCTGTGCATAATTCATTACTTAGATTTAGTTTAAAAAGCATGAAAATAACCATCATGTGGCATCTTTGCGATAAAATGATAAACACAAATTAAATGGATTGTGCACTATGACATTGACATGTTTTTTTAATCTGCAAGCTTTTTGTGTTTAATTTAAATGATTACTGTTTAAAGTCACATTTTTGCAGAAAACCATGAAATTCTACAAGCTTCATTCATTTCAAGCTCCATGTTATGTCAAAATTTGCCCCCCACTCCATTATCAGGATGGAATATGTAGATTCTAGAGCTATTTGTGCTAAATAATTTAGTTTTTGTATGGTAATGGGAAAGCCAGAGCATTGTGGGAACAGTCTGATGTAATATTTAAGCAGCTAACTGGAGCCTCATCCTCCCATCTGGAAATGCTGTGTGGTAAAATGGAGGAAACATATGAAGTTCATAGCAAATTGCTCCACCTGCTGGCAATAATGTTCATCTCGTATCCTGTTGGACTGTTTTTATAATCTCCACTCTCTTCCGCTCAGATGTGATGAGTATGTGACCCAGCTGGACGATATGCAGAGGCAGCTGGCTGCTGCTGAAGATGAGAAGAAGACACTGAATTCTCTGCTACGTATGGCCATTCAGCAGAAACTGGCTTTAACTCAGCGTTTAGAGGATTTGGAGTTTGACCATGAGCAGGCACGCCGCAAAAGTGCCACAGCAGTAGGAGGCAAAGCAAAAACAAAGGGCAAAGGAGCTTCCTCAAACCACCATGTAAGTCAGGGGTTGCACTGCAGAGCTAGCATTATGTCACAAAGCATGAAGATGCTTTTGCCTTTGCTTTGAAGTTACGTCATTAGTAATGATCGGTTTCTAGCCATTAAGACCATCATATATTACTGATAATCCTATATAATACACTGGTTATTATAGGCACATTATTAGGATAGTTGATCTAATCCTTTGTTTTTGTTGTCTTTACTTGTTTCTGTCATAATGAAAAACATTCTCCAGGTGTGAACAGCTACTGTTTTAATGATAAAATGAATCTACATTTACAGAACATTAGGTTTATCCATTTTTTCTTTTTTTATATAATATTTTTTATAGTTTATATAATCTAAAGACTCACATATATACCTTGAATTCTCTATACAGCATTCATGACTGATTACTGAAGCCTGCATGCAAGCACCTCTTAGTTCTCATGTTTTTGCTGCCATCTTTTCTGCTTTAATAATGAAGCAGAGTAACTGAATCCTCACTGGTATTTTCTTTTGTCCTGTCTTTCCACTTGCAGTAAAACAACCAAGACAAGTGTCCTTAAGGAAGTTCGTCAGAGTGTGTGTGACACTGTCCTCCTGGCTTCATCCCTTTGATTATGATCCAAATCATATCATCACAAAGACGAGAACATAGCCAACAGTATTTGCCAAGAGCCTTGTGTTAAAGTGCCAAAACCTGTATTTACTGTCCCCTCTAGTCTTTTTGAGCAGTGTGACTGTTAAACATGACCCCGTGCATCAGCTCCTCACTGCAGTCCATCAGTCACATCACTTATGATAACTGAATCAGGACATATGGTGGGCTGATAAGTCAATACCCTGATTAAGCACTTTTTTTCATATTCACTCTTTTCTGATTCCTCTTTTCTACTAAAAGTATGCTTTTACAAGTATTACACCTATGTGCTTATTTTTATCACATTTTAAGTGTCTAAATATACCTTAATCTAATTTATTTCATAGCTACAAATTCAGATATATTGTTTTAGATTTTAAAGTCCAGTAGATTTAATTTACTGGTTTAACAAGAGACAAGCAAGCTTTTCTGCCTTGTTTGCCCTTTGGGGTTAGATTTGCATTTGCCCCTTAAAGTCCACACAAAACAAGGAATGTTTGTGTCTCTTACGTTAATAGCAAACTGTCTATTGTTACCACTTTATGATGCTATAGATACAAAGCTGCAGGTTTAGGGTGCTGACGAGACTGTGGATTGATCTCTGCAGAATTAGCAAAGCTGTTACAAATGCAAGTACTCTTGTTTTGACTGAAGAACAGTATTATGAAGGAAACTTATTTATAAGTTACATCAGATGTTAAAACTATTCATAAACTTTATTGATACATTTTAGAATACTTTTAACACAATTTTATAAACATTTTAAATCCTAAAATAATAAGTCTGCAGTGCCATTGTATGTTTTATATAAGTGCAATTTACAAACATGAGTTAAACAATAAAAGTAATGTGTGTGCTGTATGAGAACATTTTATTGATCATTGCTTACATTCATGTTTTACTTTGACTTAAATTGTATTTATTTGCTTTTTTCAGACTACAGGATTATTTGTCCTTTGTGTTTCATAAGGGAGTTTGAATTTAGCTGTCCAGCCAATATTTTAAGTTTGGTTAAAAATTCTAGCAAAATTCATGTCTCTTTGCTCATGTTACTGCCTCCTGTGATGGCTGGTGAAAAAACAAATAAATCTAACTTTTCACAATTCTGGTGTATCTGGTGCTTTTAGATCCACATCTCATAAAATGACCTCTAGAGATCATTTTTCTGTAAAGATGATTAAATTTGGTATATAATGTGATTCTTTGTAACCTGATTTTGAATTGACTTAGCCTGCAGATCTTGACACATCTAAATGAAAGGGTTTCTATATTTAAAGTATTTTATGTATTCACACTATTTTCGAGGGCTCAGTTTTCAAAGTAGCTTTATAAATGGGAAGACAGTTGATTTTTTATTTCTTGTGTTCCTGTTTCTTTTATATATTTAATGTAAATATGAACTAAATTAAAGTTTTGTAGTAAATAAAATCATTAGCACTCTTCCGCCTTCCTGTTCTGCCGAAAGGGAAATGTTTGACGTATGCCCATCCCTGTCAGCGTGATGACGTCAGTGGGCGTATCCAAACAGAGGACAGAGGAGACTCCACAATGGGAGGTTTGTGTTTTTCTTAACTGATTTAGAAAGTGAGGCACCGACCACAAAATGTGCTTCGTGTTTCGGTTGAATATCCTCTCATAGTGTCCAGGTCGTGAACACTGGCAGCACTAACAACTTAAAGGTCTATTCGCTTTGTTAATGGCAGTGGGAGGCAGGGTTTCTAAAAAGTTCCCCAACAACGAGTTTGAGCCTCGCACTAAACTAGCTGTCAAATCATTGTGTTCATGCAGTCTTCACGTCTTAGTCTATTCTCACACAATTGCATAAAGAAGAAAAAGTTATTCACCATAATGCCAGCTCTGTTATGCCCAATAATGAGCAGATTACTGTACTTCATATTTGTATTAAAACCTAGCTGATTTTTCAAACAGCTGCATATATACCTTATAAAAGTTGTTTTCCTTTCCCTTCCCAACATGAACAGACAGTTTTCTTGAGCAGCTGATGGAGGACAGTGCCTTCCTCAAAGCTGAAAGGAGACTGGACACAGAGTTGGTGGATAAAATCATCCTGCAGCTGAACAGAATCTACCCACAGATCCTCACAGACAAGAAGGCCACCAAAGTAAGCCCCCTTACTAATATCATACTTTTATCACCTGCCAGGAAAATGTATGGTGGGCCATGGGTTAGGGCTAGAACAAGTATACTGCAGTATACTGATTATGAGGTAATTACATTTTTATATTAACCTTTAAAAACCTTTTATTTAAAGTGACATCGGTGATGCCTTTAGGGGACTAAACAACCTCGAAAAGCAAACATGGGGTGTTTAAAATAATACGGTCAAGGGATTTAATAAGGCAGCATTACATTTACTGGCAAATTCACTGTAGTTTGAGTTTGATGCAAATGAACACTTATACATTGGTTGTTATTACAGGTTTAGGAATTTCATAACCTATTCAGTAACAAAACAAATAGAAAAGTACAAAAAAATGCCAAGAAACATAAGCACTATACATTTGTGAAGAACCATGAGTGAAGGTTACAAATAAAAACATGATTAACCATATTTTCTATGAAGAAAACACTGTTATAGTTTATATGAAATAGCTCTTCTCAAACTGAACTAAAAGAGATTTATTGAAACCCATTGCGTATATATTGCTGTGACAGTTGTTAACTCTTCTCCAGTTCAGAAACCTGGACGTCCCTACAAGTGTTCGTTTGGGTGAGCTCCTAACTCACCTGCAGGGGAAAGGTGAGGAAGCATGTAGGGAGTTTTACAGAGCTCTTCACCTCCATGTGGAAGAGGTATACTACAGTTTACCCACACGACTCCGACTCAGAGGTCAGTCCCCAAAAACTGCCTTTGTTTACAAATCTGGGACTCATTTCAGCATTTCCCAATCAGTTGAATTTATCCATGTATACCTGCTATTTTTGACATTGTATTTAATCTTTATCCCAGATTCTTTAGATCCGCTCACATTTCCAAGCATTCATCAACAGAAACATGTTCTGAATGACAGAGGTAATGTGAAGGTTACACTTGATATGCCATTGTGGCTTTGCAGAAGCAGTTTAGTTTAGTAAGGCAATTAAATGTCCTTTAATACAAAACAATGTTATTGAATTTTTTTTTAACCTAATAAGATAAGATGCATCATATCTCTTTCACATCAGGTGAGAAATTTGTGTGCTTCTACCCTTCATGTCTGGTGCAACATGAGCAAATTGTACAAGCAGTCAATGTTTTTAAGATGCATTACTGTTTTTTTTAAATAGACAAACATAAGGAAAAAGGTAATTATTAGTGGGTACTGACAATTCTGTCATATTTTTTAGAAAACTCAGGCTTTAAGGGGATGTTTTTATTTTAAATGCAGCTTTCCATTTAATTTATTTTTAGCATGCTTTAACCTTTTAACTCTTTAAATACAGTACTGCTTTCAAGAAATAAATGGATGGTTTCATGTGTACCTTTTTAAAAACATGCTTTATTTATAATAGCTTTATTGCAGCATCACAAAAAATTGGCACACAAAAATACTCACAAGTGCAAATTTTAAAGCAGATTTCTATATTCTTGTGTGCATGTTTCCAGGTCCCCTCTTCTTCCTGGGCTGTTTCAGCTTGGCAGTTGGAATGGGTTTACTCTATTACTACAGCGGTAAAATGTCGCCTAATTTCCCCGAAAGTGCATTTAAATTGTATTATTAGGGGAGTTCATGTGTATTCGTGTGTACGAGTGACTCGTAATTCCTCTTCAAATTGTAATCTTTTATACTAAGAAACATCCCTTTTTTTTCAGTAGAAGCTAAAGTATCAGGAGGCAGCCGGGCCCTTGGGATGGCAGCTCTTGGTCTGAAAAGGAAAGCACAGGAGGTTCTTATATGGTACACTGAAGATGGCCTCCTGTAGTCGTAGATGACCCCATCACATCTGGTGCTTCAAAATTACTGACACTACCAAAGTGTATCTTGTGACTATCACGTGTTCAATACTAATGGGTACACAGTGTATATTATATACAGCATTTTGTTGCTTTTGGTCTGACTGTAGACTGACTGGACAGATTTGGGACTTCCTTTTTTCTTTAATGTCTTGGTTAATGGTTTAAAAGGATTGACACAGCTGACACTAAAAACTATTTAAAATGCATGATGCAATTGACTGTTATGCTAATTTTTCAGTGCATTTTAGCATGAATTGTTTTTTGTTTGTAAGTTTGTTGCAGATAGTCTCCATGTATTATTTGCATTTGTGTAAGTTCTAAAAAAGAGACGTGAGGGTTCTCTGTGTCCAAACAGGTAATATAAAACAGCATGATTACGAAGCATTGCCGCCATCTTGTGGTCCAGATGAGTAATATATCGTCTAAGACGTGTTAGTTAAAAAAGATAAGTTAATTTTGCTCCCATTTGGACAATAAAATGCGAGATAGAACACCATTTATCCTAAATCGCATCGAGTGACTAAAATAATAAAAACGCACCGTACAAACGCACAAACAGTTTTGTCGGCTATCACGTGACAACACTTACCAATGATAACCCAGCCTCTGAGAGCAGTGCATTGTGGGTGCAGTGACAACTGACCGAAAGTACTTAAATATTCTAAAATAAACTGAATAACATATTTAAATTTTAATAATGTTTCGAAAATATAAAACAGCTAATATAAGTGTATTAGTCATTTAAGAAAAAAAAATGACATAGTGAACCATGAGTGAAACCGGTCGGCCTCATGGGAGGTATATATAGGAATGTCTCCGCCGTCTTCCATCGTGTTGTATGAAAGGAGAGAAGGTTAGCACTCCCCTTGACAAGGATGGAATTGGCCCTTGTGGCCTGCAACACACATACGGTTAAGGCACTGCCACTTACTTCGTGGCATCTCTAACCATGTTTTTTACAAGATTACAAACTGCATTAATGTTTAATTAGTACCACTCATTATTTTCCCGATTTATTCTGGCGAGGTAGACATTTACATTTTGCCTGATGGCACACAGTAGCTTTTAGGTAGCCACCAAAAATATTCAACACAGGCAAGGTTGCTCAAATCTATATGACTCCCAAATTCCTTTCTATTTAACTGTTATTTGATAACAAATGTATTAATTTGAAAGTTTGTGAAATATATGTTTTATAAAATATAGACATGCCTAATGTGCCTCTTTTACTGACTAAAAACTAATTAGTTATAATAAACCTATTCTGCATAAAATTTGGCAATCTTGCACCAATATTACAAGTTAATAAAGTTTTAATATTTCTGAAGAGATTTGTAAATAATTATTAGATTGTTTGCCTAGAAAAGGTTTCGTAAAAAATAACTTTTTATTTAAAATAACCTTTTATGTGGATTTCTGGTGCCAATAAGAGGCACATCTTGTGCAGCATACATTGTCTCTGGTCCAAATGGTATTGACTTGAAATGATTGACTTTTAGGTATTGTTCATTGATATATACTCATTAAATTTTGTGATGGTCATTTTCAGACCATTACTACTACTGAGCTCCTGCATTTCACCAACGATATCAGCCTTCAAAGCTGATAACTGCGCCGTACTTCTGTAAGCAACTATGGCAAGCTTGCCATAGTAACTCTATTTTAGGGCATCGCGCCACTCAGCACACATGGGAAGATGAGCTGTGGTAGGTGTTTGAGTGAGGTGGACAGGTCCATTAGAAAGTCTGGTCACCGACTGGGACCGCAACATTTCATCATCCATTTCCATAGATGCGGGCTCCTTTACCCGCCTGGCATGACACGATTCACAAAAGTACGTAAATATTATAAAATAAATGACAGAAAATAAACATTTATTACAATGTTTCGAGATTATAAAACATTGAGTTTAAAATGAGCGTGTCTGCATGAAATCATTCAGGAAATTAACCATAAAGCCAAATGGCGTATTACAGCATATGCGTTCTAGCGCCCTCTTGTGGTCGGTAGGTTGAACTGAAATTAACCTGTAAACACACGTACAAAGCGCAGAGAGGTAATCATGTTCTGTTCTGAGATTAAGTTTAGTAGAATCTGTGTAGATCGAAATCACGCCAGTTTGATCCTATAGCATTTCAATGCCAGTATAGATGTTTTTAACACCCTTACTCACATCTACAACACCATCTGCTGTTCTCAGAAACACGGAAGTAACGTTTGTTAATATCCCTTATGCTTGTTTCCGCTTCTGGCAGGATGAGCATTTTTATTTTTCCTGCTGGCATCAGGTTTGTTTTCCTGCGGCAGGATTGTTCAAGTCTGTATAATCTGATATAAATTACAGTTAAACATCAGAGAGTTGTGACACAGAGTATATAGACTACCATGTAGCTTATCCACCCTAAAGAATGGATGTTTAATTTTTATTTTACAACATCTACAGGCTGAAAAGTGACTTTAAAAACAACCTAAAGTTTATTTTGCTCAAAATTCGGTAATTTTGCACCGAAATAACAAGCAGGTAAAGTTTTATAGTATTTCTGAAGATATTTGTTAATATTTTTTATTTTCACATTCATTGCATACAGAAGGGTTTGTAAAAACAACCCTAAAAGAGCTTTTGTGGTACAAAGGTTAATCCTTGTGCGGTAATTTGCACAAGAACATGTCTTACAGTTTACGTCTCTGGTTCAAATCCTATTAAAAAAGGCAAATGATTGATTTTGGGAATTGAGTATTGTGTCCCTGAAAATGCCTTAATGAAGCAAGTTCTATCATTCTTTTAGATTTGTGTACAACAAAATAAAAACTATAGCGTGACAAAAACACACACATACACACACTTGTGACTTTTAGGCTTATTTACAAATTTTGGCCAAATGACCAGTGTATAATAACTACAAGTTACACACACTCATAGACATGAACTGATGTGTAAATCAGTTCAGCATTGGTTGCATAGGACATAGTAATGTTCAAAGATCTGAACCACTGTAAACAATATATCTGTCCTTGTATTTATTATATGTACAGTAAGAGTTTCTTCTTAAGCAAACTATCACATTTTTACCAAAAAAAAATTCTACATTTGTTTGTATACGACTGAATGTGTCTTTTTTTTTCTTTAAACACTTTTAATATTCATAACAGAAAGTTCATCCTTTTGGTATTTTTTTTGTCATAAAACAGTTTTTATATTTAATAACTTTTTCAAACTTTTTTAATAATTGTACCTGTCATTAATTATTTGTGGGCATTTTTGTAAACATGCTTGAATACAGGTGATTTGTGCACAGATTACATCAGTGGGGTCAGACATTACTTCTGTGAACAAAATACATTTGATTGACATGAATTTTATAAAACACATGAAAAAATTTTCTTTAGAAAGGTTTTCTCTTATTTTGTTTTCATTTTGTTTTTAATGGGGTTGAAGAAGATTAAACCCATTTTTGAGGCATATAGAATTTATAAACAAACATGTTAAATTATCTGAGCTTGTTTTGACTTCTCAGTCCCCACAAATAAGCTAATATCAATGAAAGACAGAAGGGAAACCCACCTTTATCCCTTTTAGAGGCAAGGAAGTTACTCTGTCACTAGAGGGTAGCATGGATGAGTGTGTGCATGTGTGGAGCTGAGTGATTGCTTGATTAATATCGCCGGCATTTGCCTGGGGCAGGTGTGTGTTGTGCTTGGTACAGAGAGGTAGAGGTTGTGTGCCGATATTTTCTGTTGACCGCACAGATTTAGGGACAAATAGAAAAGAGAAGAAATAAACTTTTTGGAACAGCATCAGGAGTCAGACAGACCCCAGTCCTCACCTCTCAGTGACTAAATGGATAGTCACATTACACCCTTCAAGACACAACCCATGACAAAATGGTTTGACCCTTTTTGAATATGAGGTCTTTATTTGCCCCTTTAACAAAAATTAAAAAGAAAAAAATTACCATTAAAGTATATTCCTCATATATTGCACGTGATCAATATTCTTAGAGAGTAATCTTCAGGTTCCAGGCGTCCATGGGGGGGAAGAAGATGAGAATTGGATTGTGTTCAACATGATTTTTTCCATGATGCCATCCCAAATGTCCCAGAAACTGTATGTACGTTATGCTATGACAAGCAGAAGATTCTGGCATCACACTGGAATTTTATTTTCATTTGAAATGATTTTTTCATCATGTGTAAAACACAATCTGACATCATTTCCACCAAAACTGAAACCAAAAATATGAAAAGGAAGATTTAAATGGACTCAGTACATTAAGACTGGGGTAACTGGAGATAATGATCCAGTTCTATAAAGAGAATCTAAAAGTGTTATTTATACTAAATAAAAAACTCTTTTAAATCTTGAGAAAATGTAAAGAATAGATTAATTGGGCAGAGAGGTCCTGAATAGTGCAAACAAAGTTTTTTTCTTTGTTTTCTGTGGATAAAGAAGTGAAAGTGTTTCTTGCTTAACAGAAAAATTACTCAACAGGTAAAAAAACTGAGTTTATATAATGTCAAACCACTGACCGGGTCACAAACTTACCAAAAAACAGAAAGTTTGTGATGACATGAAAACAATTTAGAAAAAATTACACAAGTCGATCTGAAAGCATTAAAAGTGATGTAGTTAGAACATCACGCATGGATATTATAGACGTATTATTAAAATCTAATGTTGTTTACTAGCATAAAAACATTACACCTATATTTATTCTATAAGAAAAAACACAAAGCCCTGTGAAAGACTGCAGATCTGTCCAGGGACTGCCTCCAGTGATCGCTGGGCACCAGTTACCCATGACCCTGAACTGGATGCAGTGGTGTGGAAAATAAATGGAAAAAAAACACGAGTTATGATGAGTAGTTTTTCATCAAGGCAAATTAAGGTATTTCCATATGAGCTTAGTTTTCTCTGGGGGCAGTGAAGTCAAACTGTTAGAGGATGGTGACCTTGCACAACAATTAATTCAATTCAATTTTATTTATACAGCCCAGTATCACAACAAAGTCGTCTCTAAGGGCTTCACACACAGTTCATCACACAACAACACGCATAACACACAATAAACACTAAACTAGGCAGACACAGGACATCCTGTCCTTAGACCCTCCTTCTCTTTAAGAAAAAACTCCTAAAAAACCCAGTTGTGGGGATAAAAAACATAGAAACCTCATGGAGCCCACATTGAAGGAGAGATTGTCTCCCAGGACGGACAGGCAGATGTACCTAGGACTGTTATCACCTAGCTCATCTAAGTTCTACAATAACAGTTCAGGTTTTTAGCCTGTAGCAATTAGAGACCAAACAACAAGCTAATGTCTTTACTTTTATTTAAAAATGTCATTTATATTGTCAATGTAAAATACAAGAGAACATAATTAAAGCTAAGAACACTTTGGCCATAAAAAAGAAATAAACTACACTTTGCATAGAAAACACAGAAAGTTTACTTCGTTAGATCAGATCTGAATCACTGTAAACAACAAATATGTTTGTATATAAAAACCGTTGTACAGCATAATGTTTCATGTTGGGGTGGAAGAATCCTGATGAAGTCATAAAGTGTTTTATTTTAGCTAAACTGTAAGGAATGATAGCATAAAGTACATAAGTAAAAGTATTTTGTTCAGCAAACCATCACAGTGGCCGTGACATGCCCAGTGTTAACTGTATTTATGATTGAAGGACATTAGTTTGCATCAGAGACCTGAGCATGATGAGAGGTAAGAGCTGACCAGTATCACATGCTGAAGATGAAGGAGGGAACTTCTCCAGCACCCACATACACAACATAACTTCACCATGTAGTTTGTAGAACAAGACTTTCTGTACATGATAACACTGAGGAGTTTCAGTTTCTAAGGAGTCACATAAAAAAGCAGATCAGGAATCCTCGATAGGCCGCTGCACGCCGAAGGCTGTGATGAAGACATTGACAACAACAATGACGAAGACGAAGGCCGTCACGATATTCTCCAAGATGTTCAGCTTGTTGTGCATGGTTTCGTTGTTAAGATCCCATTTTACTGAGAAAAAACAAACAGAACACGAAGACATCACTGAACTGTACACGTGGGAGGGGTCACCACAGAGTTTCACTGGGAAGCAATCACGCTGAAGGATATGGTGAATTAACAGCATCTGACAGTATGATTTGGTTCATCGGTGGGAAAGAAACACGTTCGGTCTGTTTTAAACAGAGGACAGGTCTGGTATTTTACATTCATCCAAGCGTTGTTCATTCTCCTAAATATTTCACCCCAATAATGAAGAGAGCTGTTTAAAGTCAGACCCAGCTGACAGCAGATGTGACTTAGAGGCATTTGTTCCTGTTGTTGCTTTCTAAACTAACTTTCTCTCTGTTGGGAAAAGATAAGAATCCAGCGTGAGGGGGGAGGGAGAGTAGTACAGACTGAATTTAGGCCTGAAGCCTGCTCTAATTCACTTCTTCAAAACATTTATCATCAGAAATCCTTCAGCATAATGCTGAAAATGCAGCAGGAAACAGAAAAAGCAGTGTTTTCCTATATTTCAAGTGCACATCTTCTTTTTTCCCATTTTATTCAAAGATGAATATTTTTAGCCTGTACTGCAGGTGAGATACTTAACCAGCTGGAGCAATACTGTAGTAATTCATCTTTATAGATGAATAGAAATATTCAGGAGTCCACTTTGTATTTCCTACCAGTTCAGATTTATTATAGAGGGAAGAATACAATGGTCAATGTCAATTAAAGCCAAAAGGCCATTTCTTCAAAACTTACCAATAAATATAAGCATAACTCCGACCAGAACTTGTAGGATGAGAGAGAGACTAATGAGAGTAATGAGGGGCACGTAGAAGGTGAAGTTTGGTCCTTGTTGTATCACAGCTTTCAGCTGTGAGGCGTTAGCCATGAGCAGCGCCACGTCCAACATGCTTTCTGCTGCGCTCTTCTTGTTGGCATAATGGTTCATGTTCAGGGACCGGCGACGGCTCCTCCTGTTATCCTGCAGCCTAGCCTGAATACAAACACAAGTCCTGATATGAGCCTCGCATTGAGGAAGTGGCACCACAAAGATAAAACCTTTCATGAGCTTTTTCCTTCTGACCAGTATTCAGGGACAGGATCAGTCCATGGACATGTCATGTCTAAATCACTTTACTAGCTCAGGTACTAACAATCATGCATATCAACATTCACTTGCGCAACGTTTGTTAGCTGGATGCAATAATACAGTTAAAAAAACAAATGCAAATATTATTTAATTTGTTTATTTGCACTTATTTCAGAATACTTTACCACCGCTTTCAAGGAAAACTAAAAATGGGTGCAAACCAATCAGTGGAGGGGGAAGGGGTGGGAAGGGGGGGGGGTGCAATCCAAGGTTTTTTCTGTGGAAAAGAAGTGAAAGTGATTTTTGCCGAACAGAGGAATCCTTAACTCAAAAGGTCACAAAACTGACTGAAAGGTCAAATATAATATGTGAAACCAGTAACCAGGTCACAAACTTCATGCTTTGTGTTTTTCCCAAAAATACTTTTCAAAAAGTAAGTGATGACACTTAAAAACAGCTTAGAGAGAAAAGCAGAAGTTGACCCCACTGGAAGGACTAAAATAACCTGAACAGCACTCATAGCCCCACACTCATGTCTTATTGCAGGAATATTACTAAATATTCTATGTAACTTCTTAAATAAGGGAAAAAAAAGCATAGTAGCACTTAATTTCACAAGGAAAAAAACATGAATAATGTTTTTTAAAAGGTCAGAAAGTTTTCATCATGGCAAACTAGTGTGTGTTGGTGTTTTCTGGGTGGAGTGAATCTAGGCTGCCCTACAATAGGAACCCTGTGCCCAGGTTGGCAGCATCACATTGAGGTCCAGCTCGGCTTTCCTCTTTAAGCAGCTGTGAAAACCTGCCAGGCCACAGAGGAAAGAAAGCTCCTGTGGTGGACCAGCACGAGTGTGTGCACACACGCCCCTTACACACACCTGTGTGTCACGCTGACCTTACATCTTCAGTATCAGTTACTGACGTTTCCTTTTACCATGTAGTGATCGTTTTACTGTAACTTAGGTTTTTCTGCTTTCTGGTCTTTGTTCAGTTCTTCACCAGCTCAATATTTAACCTATTAGATTATATTAGAAATTTTCAAATGTACTAAATAACAGATACGTTAATCTGCTTTTATATAGTTTTGTCCACAGCAAAACAGATTCAATGCAAGTCGTGTCCTTTTATGTATACAATTCCTTGCATATACTGAATAATAGTTGATGGAATATGTTAAGTTTTCACATAAAATAAACCAATGTGAGACAAAGGAATGACATCTTACTGTGGGTCATTAGTTATCTCCTGTGCTTAGCCTACTGCTGCTGAAGGAGAAGGTTGAACTCTTGGACTGAAATATTAACTAAAAGGTTACTTTCCAACAGACCCTGTTAACCATTATAGACCAGTTTGGGTTGCCCACTGTTGCTTTTTATTCTCTGTCCCAATGAGGGTTTTTTGTACTGGAAGAGGCATTCACACCACACCTGACCAGTGGTGTGACAGTGGAAGCTGCAGGAGTCATTTTCACTGGCTTCTGCAGAGGTGAACTGGCACATTCCCAGTTACAACACATCAACACTTCCCAGTGTCTGTGGTCAGGGTGCGATAAGTTACATTACAATCTATGGTGAGTGTGTTTAAGTGTGAGGATATAGTAGCTATGAATCTTTATTTAAGGCTAAAGGAAGCTACCACTGCACGATGTAAAAATATTACCCATTATAAGAAGACTGTCTTTGTAGAGTAACTTACTTAGCTGAATTTATACGTGTAACTCGCTGACTATAAATTTACACATCAAATGATAAAATAAAATCACATTGAAGCATTAGTGCATCATTTATTATCATAGCTAGTGAGACACAAGGTTTAACCACTTACACACTGTTACACACTTAAGTCCTCAGGTTATTAACACGAGGAAATAATGGGGGAAAAAAGGCCCCTTTAATCAACTTTTTACCCACCATCTTTATAAAAATGTAACTTTTCCCCCTAATATGTGAGTTAACGTGAGACAGTTTAATCATATACTGGAGTTATATCACAAGAGAAGCGGAGGCTTTTAACAACTTTGACATCCAAGCTGTGATCCCATAAAGTAGAATAATTCTTTGTTAAACATCAGAGAAAAAAAGTTGGTCATAGATCTAAGTAGCATAGAAAAGATAGACTACCTCTCACATTTAATGCTGTATAAACTTGTAATCAGAAAGAAAAAAAGACTGTTGTTTCCTTCTGTAGGATCAAAGTAAAAGTAGACTGAGATAAAAAATAATTACGCATCCAAAACTGTTAAATAATGGAGGAGATGGTTTTCTTGTGAAGCTTTGTGTTTAGTATTAGTTTCTCCTGTGTTGTAATTGATTACGTTCAGCTGCATTTATTTCTGTGTATTTAGTCTTTGGGGTTTTGAGTTGTGGTTGTGGGATCATTGTTTGGTATAGAGATTTCTGAGTATGTCTCACGGTTTTAGTTCTAGTTCACTACACTGTGTAGTGTTTTTCTGAGTGTCTAGTTTTGTTTGTTTGTTTGATTATAAGAAATAAATTAGTTAAATGCAATCCGGCTGCCCTCCAGTGTTTTCACCTGCACCTGAGTCCACACCACACTTCCGCGTTCCGAAACCCGACAGAATGATCCCGCCACCTAAGGACTCAGCAGGTGAGGACACAGCATCTGGAATGGATATTTTTTGGGAGGCAGTGGATTGTTTCACTGGGATGGACGGCTGGGAGATGGGGCTGCCCAGTTGTCCACCCTCGCGCTCTAACCACCGTCGCCGAAAGCGCAGAGGACAGCAGGATCAGAGCATCAGCTCCAGTGAGCTGGTGTCAATTCTTCTGGGGCTGGACTCAGACTCTGACAACGAGATTATGGATTATTCAGCTTTTTAGGGGACCCGGCTGGCCATTCGGTCGACCCCCTGGAAGTCTTCATCTCGGGTTCCGCCATCAGCTTCACACTTCTCATCTCTGGCACCGCCACCGGCTCCCCGCTCCTTGTCTTGGGAGACGCATCCGGCTCCGTGCTTCTCGTCTCAATCTCCGCCACCAGCTCAGTCTTGTGCTGCGCTTCAGCCGCTGCCGCCGGCAAGCCAGCCCTGGCCACCACCGCCGCCTGGGGGCCAGCCCTGGTCCACGCCGCCGCGGCCCCCTGGGGGCCAGCCCTCGTCCACGCTGCCGCGGCCCCCTGGAGGCCAGCCCTGGTCCACGCCGCCCTCCTCCGCCTGATCCAGTTTCCGAGGGGTCCCGGGATGGGATGCTCCTTTTCTGCCGCCGACTCCAGCCCCGAGGACCCGTCGAGCACAGCTGTAGCTGCCGACTCTGGTCACCTCTCTGTCTCTGGCGAACCAATTCCTGCGTCCTCCGGGCCGTCCACCGGGCACCTGTCTCTGCGGCCTCTGGGCCGACCCCCCCGAGCCGGACTCCGGACCCTGCTGCCTCATGGCCTGGTCCCTCTTCCGGGCCCTCTCCTCCCACCCTGCTTCGGACTTTTTTGGTTTTGGGACGTCCGGTGGTCGTCCCTTGGGGAAGGGGTTCTGTCATGTTTGGGACATTTGGGTGGGTGTTTTGGGGTTTTTCTTGTTTCTGTTTTCTTGTGAAGCTTTGTGTGTATTATTAGTTTCACCTGTGTTGTAATTGATTACGTTCAGCTGTGTCTCATTTATTTCTGTGTATTTAGTCTTTGGGGTTTTGAGTTGTGGTTGCGGGATCATTGTTTGGTATAGAGTTTTCTGAGTATGTCTCACGGTTTAAGTTCTAGTTCACTACACTGTGTAGTGTTTTTTTGAGTGTCTAGTTTTGTGGGTTTTTTTTTGTTTTTTATTATAAGAAATAAATTAGTTAAATGCAATCCGGTGTTTTCACCTGCACCTGAGTCCACACCACACTTCCGCGTTCAGAAACCTGACATAGATTGATGGATGGATGGATTCTTATCCAAATTCATGTGATCCCACTGAGTACAAATGAAAGTCATGGTGCCATGTCTCGTATGTCATCATGTGTAAACTGACCCTTGCCAGAGCAGACAATAGACGGAAACATAGTTTTCTCGTGACCCAAACAGGACAACTTAAAAAAAATCCACCAGAAAAACCACGTTGAGCTGCCTCTTTAAGTCTCATTTAGTTCATTAAATTCAAACAGTCGAAGTTTGACTAACAAACTGTTTGGCTGAATGGATGTGAGACACCCCGGCAGCCTTACATTTTCTCTCCATAATGAGTAATAATCTCACGTTTACCGGGAGTTCTTCCTCTGAAAAGTTACGCCTGTCCGAGCAGGATAAAAGAGAGCTTAGCGTAACTAAACATGCGGATATTTGCAGCTTTTTCCAATGATTTGCGACTCCTCCCGCAGCTTACCTCCGCCTCGCTGTTTCGGTCAGCATCACCGTTCATTTCCATGTTCTCAGAAGGCATGTCGTGAGTTGGGAAAAGGTTGGTCATGTAGCTCTGATGAGGGCTTCCAGTGGGCCGCTGCCTGTCGTTACAACAACAAACTGTCGAGGCACGGTGCTTATAAAGGGGTGCTGACACACACACACACAGAGAGAGAGAGGCAACATTATCTACAGTACACCGCCCCTCCGACACGGGGGCGGCTGCGACCAGAGCTGCGGAATGTTAAAATATAAAGTGGGTGGGCACCTCTCTACTGAGTCTGTTTAAATACCATTTAATATGACATGCTTAGGTAGTGATGAAGAGGAGGGGGAAAGGACTATTTCACTTTGTCCGCTTAAGACTTTTACAGTCTACTAACGGCGTTACTTTGCTGCCACCTAGCGGATTCACCGCGGTATCACATGCAGGACACACACGGCCGGAAGATCGTACTGAAGCATTTAAAGGGACAGCTCATTGGACTCATGACGGGACGGGCATGGCACCAAGGAGGCTCAGATGCAGAGGTTCTGCTGGAAATGATTGCTATTATCTTTGTTTAAAAGCTAATCAATACTGTTGACAAGCTGAACAGTCTCAAGGAAAACCAAATCTGAAAAAAAGTCAAGAGAAAGAGAGACCATTAATAATAAAATTGATGCAATAGACCAAAGATAAATGGATGCAGCAAGATATCAGAGACATGCAGACCTCAAATGAGTTACAAGTGGTGGCTGTGTGGGAGAATGAGGGGCTTATATGTGGCCATGATTCATGCAAGACTGCTCAAACAATATGCAAAATGACAGCAAATGGACACAAAACAACCATGTGAATACAGAAGATGACCAAAAGGACACTGTTTAAAGCCTTCTTTCCAATGCAAGACAAAGTAGGCTTGTGTTCCCAATAGCAATGAGCCCTTTTCTAGTCAATATCCTATTATAATAGGGTTTTTTAAATCAACCTCAACAAAGACCTTAATGTTGTTATTGCAAGGTTTCCTGACACCCACGAGTCCCTGTAGTTTAAACACTCATTTAAAGTTAACAGGGATCCTGTATAAGGAAAAGACAGTTAAAGTAAAACGTATTAGCAACTTCATGCTAAGTTCTGTCTCATCTTGACCAAATCATTAAAAAATTCCACGGTACACCTCACAACCAGCAGACACAGTAAGCACAATGCTCTGATTTAAAGGACTACAGCCACTGACAAAATATACTCTGATACTGGTTACAAAACTAAAAAAAAAAAAACACTACAAAGAGACACAAAATGGCAAAAAGCTATTTAATATTCTAAACTTTTTCAAACAGGGAATTTGAGCAAATAGACTTTAGAAAATGACATAGATTGTAGTGACACTTATTAAGTAAACATAACATGGCAATATCATAAGCCATCTTTATTATTTATAATAATAATAATTCCTTTATTAAAACTTTATTACTCCCCGTCTGTAAACAATTCTCTTTTTAGAAAACTACGCTGCATTTTGACTTAGTATATTTACCACAAAGCAGCCCCGGCTGCCATACAGTATGGTGTTTCATTCCTCTCCTGCACATCTGCAGATCACATTTCAATCAGCTGTTTAATCAAAGCTGTAATTGTGCTTTTTAAGCTATGTGGGATACATTTCTCTTGAGTCAAACTGCTGATTTGTACTATATGTCTCCTGAATAAGACCTGATGGATGGAATAATAAGACAACATATTGCCACATAAATGGTTTTTATATTCTCTGACCTCACCCACTAGCTGATTCATTATGTTCCCGGTTTCCTTAGTGATCATGACAGGTTTCACTCTCTCGCTCATTCAATGCTGTCGTGAGCTCTGCAAGATGAAAAAAGAACATTGTGACTTCAAGATTAACCCAGTTTGTGACTGGAGTTTAGGATGAGAGGACACTAATTTCTAATCATATATCATGTAGATTGTGCTAAGGGAATATTAAGGTTAAAACATTTTAATGATTCATTAGTGGAGGGTAAGCAGTGGATTTAACAGCTGTCTGAACTATTTTTGGTTCCTCTGTTGTAGATTCACAACTGGATCTTTATAAATTCATCTGATTAAATAATAAGGTTTGTGTTGAACAAAACACACAAGAAAAAGTGCTGAAATCAGGCCTGACCCATGAAAAATGGCACGAAACCTCCACATTTGTTACATCAGGTTATTATCTGGCCCCCAAAACAAAATTAAACATTAAATTAAATTTATCACCACGTGACATGCCAGAATTATTATACTGTAGCCTATTTTCTGCTATTACGACAAATATCAGATTGTGTTCAACTAGATTTTGTGCATAATAATTATTAAAATGTGTCTTTCTTAATTTTAGAAAAACAAAATAAATACAAACAAAAAGTTAAAAAAAATCCCCAATAAACAAAACATTATGAGATCCTGTGCTTCCCTGCACATGATGGGATACAAACAGGCATCCCTTCAGCTTAAACATCTTCCCATTGGACGTTCAGCACGTCAGCACGAGGCTGCTGACAGTGTGGTCCATGCAGCCTGCAGGAGGGAAGGGTGCTGCCTGAAACCCTGCACACTTATTGGATACGTGTTGTTGCTAGGGGCGTGGGCTGTGTCAATGAAGTGACTCCAGTTTTATTAAAACCGTAAGGAAGAAATGTAATACAGTGACACAGTGGTCATATCAGCTGGATGAGCGATGCACTGAGAGCAGCCTGATCCAACCTGAGGGGGACTGTGCCGCAGTGAGCGTAATCTCATAAGCGCGTCTCCAGGATAACTGCATGGGAAGAAAAGCAGGTGCGGATTGCTAAAGGAAATTATGCCGACATCACATTTATCTGGACAGATTCAGGTTTCCACGTTAGGACTTGGTGCGTGTAAATGAAGAGGATATGCAGGCGAAGGCAGCTGATGCGGTGTGGCTTTGGAGCGCCTGGTGCGTGGTAAACATCCTGGCATGTAGGCCGGTGATCTGTCTGAGGAGCATATCTTACAACGTGTGCTGGATATTATAGCCTACAATGTGGAAGGGACTGATTTCCTGTGCTCATAGGCTAAACTGGCAATGACATCAGATTTAACTCGTAGGCTATAGCTCGGTGGTGTATTGCAGCAAGGTGGACCGGGGCGTGAAGCATGCATCTTCAGAGCTGGACATTTTAAAGGGATGATGTGTTTACTTAAAAAAAACATAAAAACACAAGGCCATACATCCTGTGCTGACGAACTGCGTCACTGCAAATGTTGCAGGTAGGCAGCAAACTCCCACCAGCTGGAGAGTAACGTGCTCATCATCATCTCCGCCTGTCTAACGACTCAACGGGGATGAATTCCGCGGACGATTCAAGCAGAGATCCGCCACTAGGATCCACATTTTCTTCAGCACCGAATTTAGACTCGGATATAAACGCAAATGCTTGCAGGTCTGTGTATGAGAACGGGACAGACCACAATGTCAACATACAAAACTCAGCCCTGCGAGGGGCGAGTGACCCCAGCGCGTACCCCTCAGAGTACCCGGGGCCGGTGCGCCGGAGGTTCGTCCGACGGAGTTTATGGGTGTCAGACCACGAGGAGCAGCCGGTGGATGCGCCGGAGTTTGTCAACAGTACCCCGGTGCTCAACATCGACCTGCGGACCATCGTTGACCGAACCCGGGTTCTACACGGAACCCGCCTGCAGGAGACTTCCAGCACGGAGAGCCAGGTGTGCGCGAAAGGCAGCGCCACGGAGAGCGCGAGCGCAGATGAGGACAAGGGTGAGAGGAAGGAAACCGAACCCAAGGCAGAGGTGGTCTCCGATGGCTCAGGTAAAGCCGGAAGTGACGAGAATGAAGAGGAACCCGGGATGAAGGCGGTGTCCACCTCACCTGGGGGGCGATTCCTCAAATTTGACATTGAACTTGGGAGGGGGTCCTTCAAGACCGTCTACAAAGGCCTTGACACCGACACCTGGGTGGAAGTGGCGTGGTGTGAACTGCAGGTGGGTTAGTCCAGCTTCATACCTGATCTGCTTCTGTTGCTTTTTCTGCCTCAAAACGTTTCAGCTTGTTGCTCTGAGTCACAAACAGAGTTTAAATGTAACTTTATTCAGTTGAAGTTGAAAAATGAGGGAAAAAATCCACATATATCCACATATAAACCCAGCTTTCAACAGATTTTATTATTGTAATTTATAGTGATAACTTCTTACATCTACATAATATCAGAGCCATTGCATTATCATGTTCTCATTAGACTGTCACAAATATCTGAACTCAACTGAAACAACTCTGCTCTTGTAACTAAATAGTATCTGTGTCAGCAGATGATCTTAATTACACTTGAATTAATTAGTCAGAATAAAAAAAGACAAATCCTCCACAATATTAGACGGGATAATGCACGGTACATATATGTGTGACAGCTTTCTGCATCACTAATCTGAGTATGTGATAATCTAATGATCACTTTAGATGCTATCCATGTGATATAGGGATTAGTCTGTAGACAGACCTGTGGACATGGGGCTCATATTATGACAAGCATTTTCAGTTTGTCCAGAGCAAACGCCTGAATAGCCCAATGACAGATAAGCTGTCACAAATGGGTTGATGAATATGGCCATTGTTTTTACAGCAATATGTTGTTTAGTTTAGTAAAAGTTTTTACTTATGAACATATGCAGGTTTCACAGAAAGCCATTCTTTTACAATGCAGCTTATACATTAAATGATTAAAATGTTCATGAGGCATAAGGCTTTATTCGATAGTGTTACTGAAGCCCCATTAAAGCAATGTTTTCTTGTAGCAACCAGGTTCGCTGTGTCAGGCCCCAGAGAATTATTGACAAAATAGAAGTCCTATTTAATCAGTTTCAGATGTCCTGTAGAAATAAATCACTATTACACTGTGCTTATCTCACAGGTGCTTCTGGCAACTATATGTGTTTAGTTTCCAGTTAGGAAAGTATTTTTTGGAAAATACAAGCAGCTTGACATACAATTTGGCTAAATACATGAAACCTCATTAAATCCTTTTAGAAGTCAACCTCCAGTGCCACATCTCTTCCACTCAGTGGAAGACACTGTCCTGAACAGGCTTATGGGTAATTTATAATCTTCAATGTATTGCGTACTTGCTATTTTTGTAGCTTGTATTTCTCATGTTTAAATGTTGGACAGATATTCAGTTTACAGATTTTCATTAGGGAATAAGATATGGCAAATATATGTCCAGAGCTTATTTTAAGTATTTTATTCATTATTCAGGAACTAACTGCTGGGGTTATGTTTTTAAAACACTTCTATATTATTAACTGAATTCCAAAAAGGATAATAATGTCTTCTGAGTGAAAATGCACGTGGCTTAGCACTGATCATGCAAACAGCAAGTGCATATATGCAGCATGTGAGCTGCATGTAGTCTGAGCAGGTTCTTAAGGGAGATCTAGTGATGATTCAACCATTCTGTCCCTGGAGACGAGGCCGTGCCCTTCAAAGCCTCTGTGCCTGTGTGGCTTGCTCACGAAAAAAGCTGCTGTAACACCAGCGCTCTGGCTTTACTGTCTGTAAGTGTGTGTGTGTGTGTGTTTAGGACTAAGAGTGAGACAGCAGAAAATACAATCAGAAAAATTAAGAAGAAAAAATGTCTGCCTGGTGTGGATGCAAATCCAACTGCTCGCCGTTCATCTGGTGAATGATCAGACATCAGCATTGTTGTTGATGCAAAAGATAAAAAGCTCATGCTGGATAAATCAATATAAAACCAAAATACTACAGCACACGTCTTAAACATGTGCTGTAACATTTATATTGTCAGATGCTGAAATAATGAAGTGTAAACAGGATTTAAACTTCTGTAGATATTTCTGGAGAGGGATTCTTGCTGATGCAGCTCTCTGCACCAAGACACAGCTGAGAGAACCAAACAGTGAGTTCAGCTAAGGACAACATACAAGCTGTGCTATCAGAGCAAACATTCATTTTCTCCTTTTAATAGCATCATTCTGTCCTCCACACAGCTTTTGACACCACTTATTTACTTACTCAGCTTCCTTTATTCATTATCTCAGTACATATTTTGTGCTGCCACACCCTGCGTAGCATCTTGAATAATCTTTATGTAAACAAGAACACTGAACAACAGGTACATAACGATAAGTTTATTGTTAGTATGTCTGCATTTCTATGAACTCATGTCGGAGGCCAAAATGGCAGCATACAGTGTAAGAATGGTCAGAGTCTGCATTGTACAGGTCATCATGGGCGGTGAATGAAATCTGATTCCTCTGTATCAGTCAATAATCAACACTATAAGCAGACCGTGAACTTATTGTGGATCCCGGTCCTTTAAAGCATAACGGGCAACCTAGTTGTCCACATTTAAACGAATAGTTTGGCATACGAGAGAATCTAAAGGTCACTTTTTTTTGGTCATGGTTGTAGCTGGTTGTATCTGCTCTGCTGACTGGAGAGAAACAGAAATGTAGAGGTTGTTTGCTATCAGCTGTTTTACTATTTATACAACACTTCAGGGAAGGCAGGGGCCAAAATATTGATCAGGTATTTACCGATCCACTAACACTTTCAGAGAAACTAAGGCTATTTTGTCTTGATGCAGTTTGGATTTTTTTCACTGAAATAGAGAAAAAAAAGTGTTTCCAGCGTTTCCAGTCTTCTAATAGAAATATCATTATTTACAAGCAGCTCGGGTGATATTAACTAACAAAAGAAAACCTTACGTCATTATATATATGTATGTAAAGAAAAATGTCTGAATCCTAACAAAAATGAAACAAGACTTTAATTCTTCTGCCTGCTGAAAACATCGTCATTCTGCTGAGATGTTTTAGTTTTGTGTTTATACACAGTGGTGAAACAAAAAAGTTAATGGTACAGACCCCCATGTTTATCATTCAAAATACCAAAACTGTTTTCACTCCAAACAAGCCTCAGGCAACAGAGCTCCTGAAGCATGGAGAGTAAAATGAGGTCAAAAAGGATTTTTCCTCCAAATGGAAAAAGAAAAACTTAGAAAACACTTCACACAATGACAGTTGATTTTATTATTCTTTAATCTTGTTAAATTTGATATATTTACTTCTGCTCATGCTTCTTTGGTGAAAATTCATTGATTAAAAGACTTTGAATATTTTATAAATTCACAATCTTCCTTTTTTTATAGGAAAGGAAGTTATCCAGAGCTGAGAGGCAGAGGTTCAAGGAAGAAGCAGAGATGCTGAAGGCTCTCCAGCACCCCAACATCGTGCGGTTTTATGACTTCTGGGAATCACCAGTGAAAGGGAAAAAGTGCATTGTTCTGGTGACAGAGTTAATGACCTCAGGGACACTTAAAACGTGAGTTTCAAAGTCAAACTACATCCAAGGGTTTTTATAAGTTAACAATTAAACACGCTAACATAGGCAAGGCAGGGCAAGGTTATTTGTACAGCACCTTTCATGTACAGGACAATGCAGTGCTTTACATTGAAACAGTAAAATTATTACAGATGTAAAGGAGAATAAAAACAGCAAAAATCACAATAAAATCATAAATTAAATAAAAGTTATTAAAAGCAGATCATATAAAGTTACTGTGCAGATTCATTTATAGGCGCAAGTTTTCAACCTGGATTAAAAAGTGTCTCCAGTTGGTGAAAGTTTAATCTCCACCGGCATACAACAGACACTTCCCTGTAAAATCTTTAATCTTTGCTAAATAAATTTGATTGGCACAACACCGCGGCCAGCATCATGCTGCCATCATGATGCTGCACAGGACAGGTTAATAAAGGAGTCGTACTAAATTTAACCAGTTAAATAAGGGGATTTGTTTGAGAATAAAGCAATTAGATTCATTTTAACTGCACCTAACATGCACAGGTGCAAATAATCCCTATCGCTAATAATACAGCTTAAGGAAAACTGTATGTGTATATGGGTAAATTTAAAGATGTTAGTTTATTTTTCATTGTTTTAAGGAAAGTCAGAAGCAGCCTGATGTGGGAGCAGCTCTAATATGTTGCATTTCTATCTTGCAGGTATCTGAAGCGCTTTAAGGTCATGAAACCCAAAGTTCTCAGGAGTTGGTGCAGACAGATTCTTAAAGGCCTCCACTTTCTTCACACAAGGACTCCTCCGATCATCCACAGAGACCTAAAGTGTGACAACATCTTCATCACTGGTCCTACGGGTTCTGTGAAAATTGGAGACCTGGGGCTAGCAACATTAAAGAGAGCTTCTTTTGCTAAAAGTGTTATTGGTCAGTCATCATGTTGTTGGCACATTATAATTTTATGACTCCTGACTGGGAGAAGATCGTCTTTTTAGACCCTTCAGCAGCTGTTTTCTGGGCTCATGGGGTCAGCAGAAACGAGCAACCAATGAGAGCAGAAATAGCAAACAGTTCCTTTAATAACAGGTTAAATAAACACAAAGTTTCTCACCTTCATGCTATGAGAAAACATGTCATTTTCCATATAATATTAGCATCTCTAGCAGTAGGAAGGATT